>WOXC01007162.1:0-646602 GCA_011680675.1 Gymnobelideus leadbeateri | reverse complement strand
CTAGGTTAGTTATGTCTTGGAAGGAGGTGTTTACTTCTTCCAATAATTTGTCTTTGACCCAAGGTTAGGAGCTAAATTCATCACAGATACAAATCATGCCTACTGTCAGTGTCTGCAACTTCTATCTGTCTTCTGAGTGTGTATCTTGGCCTCACCTCACCATTGATCTTGTTTCTTTCTTTGTGGAGTCACCTACCAGTGTTTCCAGCTTCAGATCTTAGCCCTTTGGAGTGGATGAGTTTCGCAGTAGTCCCATTGATCTAACCTGTTTTTGAACCAGTGGTTTGTACCTTCAGGCTTCCTAACCTTCAACTCCCAGTCTCAGCCCCTGGAAAATCCATGAGGGAGATGGTGTTTACTTCTGTCTGGTTTCCTAGAACATCATCAAACTTGTGTGCTGACCTTCAATTGGTTTCCTTGAGCTGCCATCTACTGGAAGACACTGACCTCTAGATCAACCCGTTTTTTTTTTTTTATCATCCTTTAGATAATAGAAGGGCTTGGTTGTTCTGGTTCATTTGACACTTTTTTTCATTGTTGATTGATGTTTCTCTGTGTATCAGTATTCACTTAGAACCTTACATGTAGACATCTTCACCAGAAGTTGGTGGACACATTCCTATCTCCCATCTCCAAACTTTGTAGTTTGTCACTTGTGTCTGAAATGTACTCCCTCCTCACATCTACCTCTAAGAACCCCTACCTTCTTCAGCATGAGGCTCAAGCACTAATAGGTCTTTCCTATTCTCCTACCCTCAGTTCCTAGTGTCTCTCTCTGAAATCACCTTTCCTTGGACATTTGTAATGTTAGTGGAACAGGAAGATCTTCCCTGTCCATTAATAGACCTATGTCCTTTTCCCTTGGAGCAGGAACCATGTTCCCAGGTCTAAAGGTATACAGGTATTTCAATCATGGATGTCTTGGTGCTTTTACAATTGTGATACATCTTGAGTCACATAGAGCCCACTGGGGAAGAAAGTTGCCTAAGAAGGAGCTTCCTTAGGGGGAAGCTTGCTTACAGGGAAGCTTGCTTGTAGGAGCAAATTAGGCACTGAGTCAGGAGGGTTGGGGTGCCCTCTGTCTCTGAGTCTATTAGTTGAAAACTGTATCTACTAGGAAGTGAGATTTTGCTTTTGGGGCTTGCTCATGAGAAGGACCTTTTGATCCACTGGACAGGACTCTGAATAGCCATTTGTTAAGAGCACCTCTTCCCCCCACCCAACTACTCAGAAGCTGGTTCTCTCCTGGTCTGGTGGTGTGTGTAGGTGGTTGTATTATTCTACTCACTTCTTTCTACTAATCTGTCCTTATCTGTCTGTAAGCAAGATTATTGACCCCTTTTAAGTTGTCTTTCCTTTAGAAAAACAGATTAAAGAACCTGGGTGTGATAGGGTGCTTGCTAATACACCATTTCTTTTTTTTTTTTTTTAAGCAATTGGGGTTAAGTAACTTGCTCAAGGTTGCATGGCTAGTCATTATTTATGTGTGGGTGCTCATTTTCTGAGGCCGGATTTGATCTCGGGTCATCCCAACTCCGAGGCCAGTGCTCTTACTCACTGTGCCACCTAGCCGCCCCTTTTAGGGCAATTGGGGTTAAGTAACTTGCCCAAGGTCACAGGGCTAGGTTTTTGTTTGTGTGGGTTAAGTGTCTGAGGCTGGGTCAGAACTCAGGTCCTTCTGACTCCAGGGCTGGCGCTCTACTCACTGCTCCACCTAGGGGCCCCTAATACACCATTTCTTATATTTATATTTAAATGTGGACTCATTTCATCAGATACAACAAAAGCTTCTTGATAAGGGGCTGTTTCCTTTTTGTCTTTACATTGACAAAGCCTAACACAGTGTTGGCATTTAATGAAGGTATATTGTCATTCCTTCTCTATTGAATGGGTTGGTGGTATGGATTGTGATCACCCCATTTGGAGAGATTACCTACTTGGATGAGATCACATTCATTTAAAATATGATTATTATTATAAAACTTGACACCCTTAGATTATCTTTCAGATAGATTTCAGCTTTAAGTTTTGTATTTCTATTATTCCCATTGCATATTTAATAGCAATAAGTCCAGAAAAGTGAGCTAATTGGCTCAAGGGCATAAGGTACAGTGGTCAAAAATAAATAAACAAAAAATAAACAAAACAAACAAACAAACAACAAAAACAAACACCTAGACTTTGAGTCCAGACTTTTCAATTTATCAGCTATATGACCTTGGGCAAAGCACTGTAACTTAAGTTTCCTGTTCTGTAAAATCAACATAAAAATGATTGCACTGTTTACCTCACATAGAGGTTGGGAAAAAATAATTCTAATGAAGTATTATACGAAGGGGAGCTATTACTGGTGTCAAAGCCCAGAAGAGAGCCTAAATCTCCTGACCACTGGTTCACATCACATTATATTTTTCATATTTAGTACTCTGTGATATGGGGATGGGGGGAAGCACATAAGAGAACTGGTCTCTGGGAGCTTTCAAGAAAGTCAGAGTTTACTTTGAATCACTACTGATGGAGATGACCTTTTTTTTTTTTTTGCCTTTTTGGAGGGCAATTGGGGTTAAGTAACTTGCCCAAGGTCACACAGCTAGGTTTTTTTGTTTGTTTGTTTGTGTATGCATTAAGTGTCTGAGGCCAGATCAGAACTCAGGTCCTTCTGACTCCAGGGCCAATGCTCTACTCACTGTGCCACCTAGCCACCCTGGAGATGACTTTTTCAAGGAAAACTAACCTCTACCTACCATGCAGGAAGGTAAAAATGGCACAGAATCTTATCATAGGAGAACAGTCTCCTGGGGATGGTAACTCAAGTGCCTTTAATGGTATAATCATAGCATATTAATGCTGGAAGTGAGCATAGAACATGAAGCCCAGAATGTCAGAACTGTAAGGACCACTAAAACAAAGAAATTTAAAGCTGAAAGGGACCTTCAAGGCCACCTAATCCAACTCCCACATTGTATTTAATAGAAGAGAAAAATAATTCGTAACAGATTAATAATAATTATAATTAACATTAATAAATAGAATAAGTTAATAAATAATATAATATATTAATAATTTATTTAATAGGATTATGGAGTTAGCAATTAAAGGGGACATAAAGAATGTTGATTCCAACCTTCTCATTTAAAGATGAAGAAACTGAGGGCCAGAGAGGTTAAATAAACTTCCCAGGGTCATACAGCTAAATATCCGAGGCAGGATTTGAATGCAGGCCTTCTTGATTACAAGTCCAATCTTTTGTCTGTTAGTGATGTGTATTTTTACATCAATTTAATTCTCACTGTATTCCTTTCTTCTTCCCTAACCACCTTGTAACAGAATTAACAATAATATTTTCAGCAAAAGTAATCAATACATTATCTAAGACTGATAGCATAAGCAATATTTCACACCCATATTCTTCCACTTCTACAACAAAGGGAAGGGGCATATTTTCACCTCTCTTCTTGGGGACCAAACTTAGTCATAATAATTACATAGAATTCAGTTTTATTTTGTTGTTGTTTTTTTCACTTTTACTAAGCTATAGTCACTGCATATAGTATTTGTCAGGTTCTGCCTCCTTCACTCAGCCTCAGTTTTTCCCATTTCTCTCTGAATTCTTCCATATCTATTGTTTTTTACTGAGTAGTAATGTTCCATTATATTTATGTGACTCAATTTGAGGTCCTCTAGATTGTTTCCAGTCCTATTCTGTTACAAAAAGAGCTGCTATGGATATTTTGGCATATCATTGAACCTTTTCTTCTGTCTTTGACCTTGCAGTTTGTGACTAACAGTGGGTCAAAGGGTATAGATAGTTTTATTACTTTTTTTTTCTTCTAGCAGAATAACAAATATCTTTCTGGAATCAGCCTCCTTATTTTACATAGTAGGAAACTGAGGTTCAGGAGGGGTAAGTAAATGTTACACAATGATTTGGTGGCAGAATCAGGAGTAGATCCTTGGCTAGGTTCTAAAGTCAAAAGATTTTTCTGCCATGTTTGGGCTTTATAGGCCCTTGATCTATAGCACAGACATCCTCACCATAGGATTTAGAAATTAAAGATATTCTTGGCAAACATGATAAGAAGTTTCATATTAAAGGATATGTCCCATTAAATGACTATAATTCCAATTTAATGGACACACTGTTATCACATATTAATTACATACCAAGTTCTCAATTCAAATGATGTTTCTTAAGCTTTAATAAATAAGGTTAGAGACCCATGCTATAAATTGCAGTGCTGGATAATTACTTCCTAACTGTTTACTATAAGCACTATCTGAAGAATTGCCACAATGATGTATAAGGCTTAGCAAAGGCAGGACATTCCAATGTTTTCAGTCTTGGCAAATTTTCTCTCTCCTTTGGAACCACAATCCTTTTCTACACTGGGGCATTGTATTCACATCTTTGTATTGTGATCCATCCCAAAAGCAAGGGACATAACCACTTAATCAGTTAGCCATTATTACAGTTACTAAATAGTCATTTAAGATTTCCTTTTTATAACTAATTGATATCTGGGGGGATGGCCTGGAATGACCTCTGCAGCTATTCATTAAAAAGCAATCAAATGATTGTAAGTTTCACGTGCTTTGTGGAAGTACTCATTTGCCAGTGGTAGAGTTCTTGTAATTTTTGGATCTTTATTGGATAATTGGGGCTTAACTCAGGCTTACTAATTAAAGGACTAGTGATAGCTCTTTCAGAAATCAATTGACACTGGAATCAACACCCTTCCTACGCAGGGTGAAATAACCTACACCATAGTCAGTCATACAATATGAAGTTTCTCCAAGCTCTTACAATTTTAAGATAATAATTCAGTTCTATAATACTTCAGGTTTTGCAAAGCACTTTCCTCATAACAACCCTGTGAGGTAGGCAATGTGAGAATCATTTACCCCCATTTTATAGATGAGAAAACTGAGGTTCTCAAGGGTTAAATGACTTGCCCATGATCAAACAGCAAATGAATATCTTAGATGGGAGTCAAACCTATGTTTCCTCATTTCCCATACTCTTTCCACTCTTTCCAGGATTAACATTCAGTTTTGACATTCTGGGTTCTAAAGTCTGATCCAGCTCTAATGGTCTGTGATGCAACAAGAGGATTTCTCATCTTTCTCTTCAAAATCAGTGATTCATATTGTCTGCAATATAAAGCCCCAAAGAATAAATTCCTTTTTGAGTTGTATTTTGCAGAGAGACAGACAGAGAAAGAGACAAACAGAAGGAGGAGGGGAGAAGGGGAGGGAGAGAAAGAAGGGGAAGGGAGGGGGAGGGAGGAAAAAGGAAAAGGAAGAAGGAGGAGTGAGACGGGGAGGGGAAGGGAGAGAAAGATTCATTTAGAAATGAATTGTCTGCTTTTAACTGTCAGATTACACCAGGCAAACCTATGTTTTCCTCCTTGATAGCCAGAAAATTTAGAGCTAAGTATAAAGGTTTTGATCAGCTCAGTGCAGGTGCCTGAAAAAGCATCTACCTGTATTTCCTTCCTTTGGAATCTGTTCTGTTTAGTTCAATTCAACAAATTGTTGTTGAGCACCTACAATGTGCAGAGCTACAATTAGCATTAGGTATAAAGACAAATAAGATTCAGCACCTGCATTCCACTGTCTCTCAATTTAAGAAGAAGAAAAGAATTAAATCATCTCATTACAATCCATTGGCAGCATGGAACACAGCCAGAGCTCCCAGAGACCATAACAGGTTCCAGCTCAGGTCCACAGCCCTACCCAAGGAGGTGCCCAAGATGGGGGTCCGATTCAAAGAATTCTCTCTTCAAATCTTTAAAAGTGGCCACAAAAGAAAAAATAAAAGGGGTGGGGGAGAACCACATGCAAGCATGCACACACACACACACACACACACACACACACACACACACACACACACACAGAATTCATCTGAAAAATTGGCTGACACAATACTATGCCACAAGCCATCCATTCTCTCTGACCCTGGTTTGTGCTCAGCTTCTACCAGGAGGCCTGGGGATTAATTGGCCATGTAATCGTTATCCCAGCTCGTAACTGCAAATGCTGTTGCTATTCATATAAGAACCTAATCCTTTTCTGAATCCTTCTTGCTTCAATTTGCCACAATAATATCCCTCAGCAGTGAATAATTACACATTGTGTCAAAGAGGATTTCCTTTCTGCTCTTCTGAATTGGGTCCCTGCTAATTGCAGGGACAGTCCCCTTCCACCTGAGCTACTGGATGAGGTAGCAAGGAACACTCAATTATAGCCTTCTTGTAATAATTCACTTAGATTGTTCAATTGTATCTCTGAACACTTTTCCCCTGATGAACAGATTCGAGTTGATTTCCTTTGTCCTCCCTCTTGTCACTCTAAAAATTCCCCTGCCTTTTTCATGGACCTGCTCCACAGAATCATGTAGTCATAGAACCTCCAGAGCAAAAAGGGACTTTGGCAAACATTTAATCCAATCTCTATTCATTCTAATTCTCTCAGTTTAAAAAGTTGTTATCCTTCTTAAATTTTTCCAAAGTGCTGTGCCTCAGTCTACCTTTTCTACAGTTTTCTCATGTTTCAAAATGGGGGGGGTTGGTCTAGATAATCTCTTCTATGCCCTTTCTTTTTTTTTTTTTTTTTTTGCTTTTTGGAGGGCAATTGGGGTAAAGTAACTTGCCGAAGGTCACACGGCTAGGTTTTTGTTTGTGTGTGTGTTAAGTGTCTGAGGCTGCATGTGAACTCAGGTCCTTCTGACTCCAGGGCCAATGATCTATTCACTGTGCCACCTAGCCACTCTCTGCCATTCCCTTTCAGTTTTAAATCTCTGATATTATCATCCTTATCACTGAAACCTTAAGTTATACTCCCAGTATATTTCTACTCCTTGAGGGAAAGGTATATGTTATTTGTAAAAAATTGCTTCCCAAGCACTTAACATGGGAGAGATGAGAGACTACATTTATTAAGCACCTACTGTGTTGCAGGTATGTGCTGAAAACATTATAAATATCTCATTTTAGCCTGACAACTCTCTGAAATAGGTACTATAAAGTTCTTATTTTACAATTGAGGAAACTGAGGCAGGCAGAGGTTAAATGAATTACACAGGGTCACACAGAATCTGAGGCTGAACTTGAACTCAGATCTTCCTGACTCCAATCTCAAAACGCTATCCATTCTGCCACCTAGCTGCCTTGCATGGGATGGGTCCTTGATAAAATATTTATTTACTAGAAAGACTTATGTGAATGAATACAGAGTAAATTGAACATAATAAGAAGAATGATGTATATAATAATAAAACTTTGTAGAAACAAATATCCTTGAACAACTTAGTAACTCTGATCAATTAAATGACCAACCCATGATTACAGAGAACCAGGATCAATGATGAAGTATGATATCATTTCCTAGAAGTGGTAGACTGAGCCATCTTTTCAGACATAGTCAATGAGGGAATTTGTTTTTCTTACCTGTGTATACTTGTTACGAGAGTTTTATTTTTCTTATATAATAATGGAGGAAGGGAGGATGAAGAAAAAATAAAATTGTGTTCATTGAATAAAAATTTTTAAAGCAATTGGGGTTAAGTAACTTGCTCAAGATTACATGGCCAATCATTAATTATGTGTGGGTGCTCATTTTCTAAGGCCAGAACCGATCCCGGGTCCTCCCTACTATGGGGCCGGCACTCTTACTCACTGCACCATCTATCTGCTCCCACTGAATAAATCTTTTAAAAATTAAAAATAACAAATTATTGAATTGAACTGAATTAAAATGGAAATCCTCTCTAGAATGTACCTAACAAGGGACTATCTATTATCCATGTTATTATTATTACAAATTGTAAGAAAAATAACAATAATTCATATTTTTGTTGTGTATTAAGGTTCAAGAAGTGTTTTCCTCCCACAACAATCCTGTGAGAGAGATTGAGGAAATGTCTTTATCCACATTTTCAAATTAGTCAAGTAAGGGCTAAAAAAGCTAAGTGAGTCATTTCCAATTGATAAATGGTCAAAGGACAGTTTTCAGAGGAAATGGTCAGTTTTCAGAGGAAGAAATTAAAGATATCTATAAGCCTTTGAAAAATGCTCTAAATTACTATTGATGAAAGAAATGCAAATAAAGACAACTCTGAGGTACCCCATCTCACTGGTCACACTGGCTAAGAAGACAAAAGAGGAAAATAATAAGTGCTGGAGAGGATGTAGAAAAATTGTTACACTAATGTATTGTTGGTGGAGTTGTGAACTGATCCAACCATTCTGGAGAGCAATCTGGAACTGTGCCCAGAGGCTATAAAAAAGTGCATACCCTTTGGCCCAGCAACACCACTTCTAGGGTTGTATCCCAAAGAGATCATAGAAGTGGGAAAAGGACCTGTATGTACAAAAATATTTCCAGCAGCTCATTTTGTGGTGGCAAAGAATTGGAAATCAAGGGGATGCCCATAAATTGGGGAATGGTTAAACAAGTTGTGGAATATGAATATAATGAAATACTATTGTGCTATAAGAAAGAAGGAGCAGATGCACTTCATAATCATCTGGATATAAACTGATACTAAGTGAGAAGAGCAGAACCAGGAGAATATTGTACACAATTACAAACTCATCGTATGTGTGATGACTAACTTTGACAGACTGGGCTCTTCTCAGCAATGCAAGGTTAGAAGACTATACCAAAAGACTCATGATGGAAAGGGTTATCCACAGTCATAGAAAGAACTACAGTCTAAATGTAGACTCGAACAAACTACTTGCTCTCTCTCTTTTGTGTTTTGTTTTGTCCCTTCTTTCTCAATGCTCACTCCATTGGTTATAATCTTTCTTTTCAACTTGACTAATGTTTAATATGAAGGCATTTGTAGATCCTGTATTTGATTGCATGTCACCATGGGAGGGAGGGGGAAGGAAAGGGAGGGGAAGAAAATTTGAAACTCAAGGGATTGTGGAACTGAATGCTACAAATTAAAAGTAAATAAAGAAATTTTGGAAAGAAAAGAAAAGAAGAGTGATAGTCTGATAGTTGCGTAGAACCCAGATCCAAATCTAGCTCTCCTATCTCTCAGTCATAGGCAAGAATAAAGCATGGACTGGGTGTTCCAAGACATGCTCTGGGAGAGCACTCCCATTGGCTCCTCCCCCTGAGGCATGTGCTCTCTGAACACCTACACTCTAATCCTACTACAGAAATTGCCTCTTTTGATTGCCAGGTAGGGATGGAGGACGGGCTGGGTGGTCCTTATCTCTAGAGGCAGACAGTTCCACTTTGGGGCACTTTTAATTATTAGAAAGTTCTTCCTGAAACTTCTCTCCCTAGAATTCCTCTCTCCCCAGCCCCTCCCATCCTTCTTGGACCTAGTTCAGCCACTTTGAGCCATGGAGAAAAAGCATAATTAAATCTTTCACATTAGAATCCTTCAAATATTTAAAGATAAGCTCATGCCTCACTCCTTCTCCAAGCTAAACATACCTAGTTCTTTCAATTGTTCCTTTTACAGCATGATTTCACATCCTCCTATCCATGGAGGTTGTCCAACAATGGAATGTACTACCATGAAATGGAGCCTCTTCTAGACTTTTTTCTGACCCACAGAAGGAGATTTGGGGCCCTGAAGAAGAAATGATAGAAACCATGAAAAGAATTGACTAATTCACATTAGAGGCCATAACAGAGAAGAGGAAGTTTGTCAGGTATTATCTAGCACACATGCTAGATCTGGGGAAAGGGAGACATACTTCAAGTCTATTCCATAGTCCAAGTTCAGAGAAAGGATAAGTAAGATCCCATAGCCTAAAATTATCTGGGGTAAGTCAAATAAGGAGAGATAAGAGCTCTCAAGAATATTTAATCTAAAAACAAATAATGAATGAAGAAAATGATGGAGGGTAAACTTTCTACAGGCAGATATATATTCTGGAGGCAGAATTAATTGATCAACTTGAATTTTAAGTAGACAAATAGGTGGATATGGAAGCAAAGGTAGATAATAGAGGATGAATATGAAAGTATGTCATAGTCATGTAAGAACTATCAGTACAAGCAAAAGGTGAGATCCTTTGACTCTGTTGGGGGCAAGAGGAAAATCATTTCTATTATGTGCTGGCCAAATGGATTGAAATGGACAAAGGCAGTACCATTTAATTTTTATTTTCCTTCTCCTCCAAGGTTGTTTTGAATAGATATATGTTTATTAAAAAGGAGTTGAATAGAAAATTTGACATTCAGATGCAAGAATCAAGAGCTGGTTGAGAAGGTAATCAAGGAAAAGAAATCAAAAGGAACTTATCAAAGTTGGACTATTTACATTCCTACATGAAAAAACAATAACTGTGTTTGATGAAACCTTTCTCATTATGAAAATAATTGAAGGGTACATGGCATATGTTCACAGGTATACATGGAGAGAGGGCACAGGTTGAATTTGACGGGAAAGGATGACTCTTTTTTTTTTTTTTTGGACGGCAATTGGGGTTGGGTGACTTGCCCGCAGTCACGCGGCTGGGTTTTTGTTTGTGTGTTGGGTGTGTGGGGCCGGATCTGAGCTCAGGTCCTTCTGGCTCTGGGGCCTGTGCTCTGCTCACTGTGCCACCTGGCCGCCCCAAGGAAGGGATGATTCTTAAGGGGTGAAGTCAAGAGGTGAGAGAGGAAAGTGGCAAGAGGAGATGGAGAGAGACAGGGTAGGGTAAACTATCTCGTGTAGAAGAGGCAAGGAGAAGTAGTTGCAGGGGAGGGGAAGAACAGGAAGGCAAAAAGGGAAAAGCATATTCTCATTGAAGGTGGCTCAAGGAGAGAATCACATACATACTAAATGGAATATCTTACCCTCACTCACTCTCCTGAGTAGGGGAAAGGGGGATGAGAGGGAGCATGATGGAGGGGAGGGCATTCTGGGGGGACGGGAGGTTGGAAGTACCCACTATCAAAGAGGGACAGGATCAAAGTAGGGAATGGACCAGGTGGGAGGTGAGATGGGTGGGAGGGAAATATAAGCAGTCTTTTACAATATATCTACTATGGTAATGTTTTGCATAGCTATACATGTACAATACATACTGAATTGCTTATCTTCTCAGAGGGAGTGGGTGACAAGGGAGGAAGGGAATGGATCTGAAAATCGAAGTTTTAAAATTAAATGTTTCATAAGATGTCCAGGCAGTGGGGCTCAGAGATTCACCTTGCCCTAATGGCAAAGTCGAAGGGGGTATGGGAGAAGATATGGGAGAGAGCAGATTGGATGAGGGGATATCTAGTGGGACTGCTATTCTGGGGTGGTGGGTAGGGAAAAAATGGGGGAAAATGTAACTCATAATCTGGTGGAAATGAATGATGTAAACCAGAAGTTAATAAAGCATTTAATTTAAAAAAAAAGAACCCCTCCCACTTCCTTGGGGTAGTTCTCCTCACAGAGGCATGTACATTTATGTCAGATAGTACCTGCTTCCCCTTTCTTGTTTTCGAGCCCAGACTGTAAGCCTGCTGCCTAGCCAATAGGAGTAAGGAAGGGATAGGGACAGACCTCTTTGTTCATTGTCATTGGAAGAGGATTTCACATTTAGACTGTAAGCCCACCTCCCAGCCAATGGGAGCAAGGGACAGCCTTAGGAGGTGGCCTGACTGCATTTGGGTTTAAAAACCTTTCTTTGCCCTACATTGGGCACCTCCTTCCCCTGATTCATCTTAATGGAGGCTACCCTCTTCTCTGGAGAACTAAATAAAAAGCTTCCTGTTCAAAAAAAAAAAAAAACGAGTATTACAAGATGGAGGAGTAGAAACAGTGCAACCAAGGCACTCTCCCCCCAGATCACCTCCAAACTATGTAAAAGGGGACTCTGAACAACTTCTGGAGCCCCAGCACCCACAGAAAGAGACAGAGAAGCTAACCTCCCGATGAGGACAGCCCAGCAGCCAGGCAAGAAGGACCAGCGCAGCAATCTGGGAGCTGGCAGTGCAGCACAGCCCGCAGTGAGCGGGGAGCCAAGTACAGGTCCTCCTGAGTCACAGTTTTAGCCCCAGGACGGCTGGGCCAGCAGCAGTCTGGAGGGACCCCAGAACACCAGCAGCTGTGGCGATTCCAGAATTATCAACTCAGATATGCCTAGGACAAAGTGAGAGGTTAGTGTCCTATGGACTTTGGGACCACTATATGGGGAACGTGTTGGCTTCCTCCCCTGGGGGCTAGAAGCTGCTGAGGAGACATGCCATTTTGTAGTTTTCAGAGGCAGCTCCAGCTCCTGGCCTGCGAACTGTAGGGAGATCCAGTAATCAGTCTTGGGGGTTAATCGCTCTTGCTTTAACATCTCTGGATCCGGATTGTGATCTGGGGGAGGGAGGTCGTGGGGTGGGTATCCAGCTTGCCAGAAAGCTGTGAAGACCTCAACTTTCAGGACAAAAGCTCTCCTGTCTGGTGGCAGAGTCCTACTGTGACAGCAAGCCCAAAAGTCAAGTAATTAAGTGGTAACATGTCAAGGCAAAGGAAACAAAATAAACAGAAAAATGCAACCTTAGACTCCTATTTTGGGGGGAAAGAGGATGGAAGCATAGGACAGGAAGAGGATTGTGAGGTCAGAAATCCTCCTCCAAATGCCCCAAAGGAAAATATGAGTGGGTTACAGGCCATAGAGGACCTTAAGAAGGACTTTAAAAATCAAATAAGAGAAGTGGAGGAAAAATTGGAAAGAGAAATGAGAAGGATGCAGGAAAAGTATGAAGTGAGGGTCAACAGCCTAACTGAGGAAAATAACACCTTAAAACATAGACTAACTCAAATGGCAAAGGAGGCCCAAAAGGGCAATGAGGAGAAGAATGCCTTAAAAAGTCGAATTTGCCAGATGGAAAAAGAATCTCAAAAGTTCACTGAGGAGATTCATTCCTTCAGAGTTAGACTGGAGCAAATGGAAGCTAATGACTTTATGAGAAATCAAGATGCTGTTAAGCAGATCCAAACAAATGAAAGATTAGAAGGCAATGTGAAATATCTCATGGGAAAAACCACTGACCTGGAAAATAGATCCAGGAGAGACAATTTAAAAATTATTGGACTACCTGAAAGCCATGATCAAAGAAAGAACCTAGAAATCACCCTTCAAGAAATTCACAAGGAAAATTGCCCTGATGTTTTAGATCCAGAGGGCAAAATAGAGGTTGAAAGAATCCACAGATCACCTCCTGAAAAAGATCCCAAAAAGAAAACTCCCAGGAATATTATAGCCAGGCTCCAGAATCCCCAGATCAAGGAGAAAATACTACAAGCAGCCAGGAAGAAACAATTTCAATATTGTGGAAACACAATCAGAATAGCACAGGACCTGGCAGCTTCTACACTGAGGGATCGAAGGGCATGGAATATGATATTCCAGAGGGCAAAAGAACTGGGAATGAACCCAAGGGTCACCTACCCAGCAAAACTGGGTATTTTGTTTCAGGGGAAAATATGGTCATTCAGTGGAATAGAGGACTTTCAAGCATTCTTGAGGAAAAAACCAGAATTGAATAGAAAATTTGACATCCAGACACAAGAAGCAAGAGATGCCTGAGAAGGTAATCAGGGAAAAGAAATCAAAAGGAACTTATTGAAGTTGACCTATTTACATTCCTACATGGAAAAACAATAAATGTGACTGATGAAATCTTTCTCAGTATGAAAATAATGGAAGAACGGTGTATGGTCATATGAATACATATGCAGTTACACATGGAGAGAGGGCATAGGTTGAATTTGTTGGGAAGGTATGATACTTAAGGGGTGAAATTATGAGGTGAGAGAGGAAAGTGGCAAGAGGAGATGGGGAGAAACAGGGTAGGGTAAACTATCTCATGTAGAAGAAGCAAGGGGAAGTGGCTGCAGGGGAGGGGAAGAATAAGAAGGCAAAAAGGCAAAACCACATTCTCATTGAATTTGGTTCAGGGAGAGAATGACATACATACTAAATGGGATATCTCAACCTGCAGCAGAATAGGGGGAAGGGGGATGAGAGGAGGGATGATGGATGGGAGGGCATTCTTGGGGGGAGGGGAGGTTGGAAGTACCCACTATAGAAGAGGGACAGGTTCAAGTAGGGAATGGACCAGGTGGAGGGTGGGATGGGTGGGAGGGAATTATAAGCAGCCTTATCCAATATATCTATTATGGTAATATTTTGCATAGCTATACATGTACAACACATACTGAATTACTTATCTTCCCAGAGGGAATGGGTGGCAAGGGAGGAAGGGAATGGATCTGAAATTCGAGGTCTTAAAATTAAATGTTTCAAATATATATAAATACTATTATCAATACTCTTTTGCATGTAATTGGGAGATAAGATGTGCAGGCATTGGGACACAAAGATTCACCTTGCTCTAATGGAAAAGTGGAAGGGGGTATGGGAGAAGATATGGGAGAGAGCAGATTGAAGGAAGGGATACCTTGTGGGACTGCTATTCTGGGATGGTGGTTAGGGGAAAAACGGGGGAAAAATTGTAACTCAAAATCTGGCAGAAATGAATGATGTAAACCAGAAGTTAATAAAGCATTTGTTTAATTGAAAAAATAAATAAATAAAACAAAATGACAAAAAGATGAAAAAAAAAGGAGTATTACCCTCTCTTTACTCTGTCTGTATCAGACTGTATCTGGAGTATTTTCTTTAGCACTTTTTTTTAGAGTTAGCATTTATATAGTTTTTTTAAGCACTTAATAAGTGCACTTCACAAAATCACTTAACAAGTATTATTTTATTTGATCCTCACAACCCTGGAAGGCAGATACTATCATTTTGTAGATGAGGAAACTAATGCAGAGGTTAAGTAGTTTGCCTATGGTCACATAGCTAGTTAAGTGTCCAGGATCATTTTTTAACTCAGATCTTCTAGATTACCTGACAAGCATTTGATCTACTGTGCCACCTAACTTAGAGAAGGAAATGGCAACCACTCCAGTATCTTTTTTAAGAAAATTCCAAATAGGGTCACAAAAAGTGGGACCTGACTAAAATGACTGGACAACAACAATAACCACCTACATACCTAGAAGAGACATTGACCATTAGAACACATCCAGAGTAGGGTGACAAGAGTGGAGGTCATGGTATATAAATATTGAAGGAATTGGGGATTTGTAGCCTGGAGAAGAAAAGACTAAGGAGGGAACAGCTTACATTGGCTTTCATGTATTTAATAGACTGGCATTCAGGGTTATATCTGGTTTGCTTGGACCCAAAGAGCAAAAAGTGGAAGCTGCAGAGGCAGATTTAGGTTTAATACCTGGGAAATTTCATTAACAATTAGATCTCTCCAGTAAACTAACCTGTCCCCTCCCCCCCAACAAAGTAGTTCATTAACCATCACTGGAGATCTTTAAGTAGAGATTTGATGGTCTCTTTTAGAAATATCGTGGAGAGAATTTCCCATTCCGGTAGGGACTGGACTCAATACCCTCTGAGGTCCCTTCAAGCTCTAAAAGTCTCTGATCAAGAGACAAGCAGATAAACTGTCTTCATCACAGCTCCATGAAGCAGATAATGCAAGTAATGCAATCGTATCCATTTTACGAGTGAGGAAACTGAGAAAACACTGACTTCCCCAGGGACATGGAACTTGTAAGTGTCAAAGCTGGCATTTGAACTTAGGTCTCCTGGCTCTGGGATTAGTGCCCTTTCTACTTCCCCACAGCGGCCTCTCAGACCCTGTTCCTTTAATATATCCCACAACACCACTCTTTTTCCTAACCTTTCTACCTTCCTACTGTGTCATTCTTTAGGCCTATAATAGTCCCTCTTATCTCTGATGCTAAAGCCATCAGCTGATATTACCTGAGATGTGATTACCCCTCACCTCCCACCAGACCAGCTCAGTAGTAGAGGGATAGAGTCACATTGGGCTAAACTGTACAAAGGAAAACCTCTATCAATGGCCACAGTACGAAGCCTCCACCTTTTATCCACCAAATCTCATGATGTGGATGCAAGGGAAAGAAAAGACATAGATCTACCAATGGTGGAAATCTAAAAGTGACAACCTGAACTGGTTAGAAATCCTACTTGCTACTAACTTTATGACCCTGGGTAAACTACATTCCCATTCTGGATCTCAATTCCTTCATTTACAAAGTGAATGGGGTTAGATTAGATCCTTTCCAACTCATAGAATTCCTGTGCTTTGTTCTATATTCACGGGCATGCTATTATGTACATGTTAGCACGGTTAGGGTCCTGTTCTCTTTATGTCTTGCAAGTGAGGTCTCCAAACTCAAGGAGATCCTTGAAGGGGAGCCCGCCTTCCTCCATGTTTGAAAACAAATTCCTTTGTTCTGCAGTAAAGACTTCCCTGCTGAGTTTTCTGTGCATGTGTGTTGAGAGGGATGGGAAGGTTGAAGGGGTTGATCTTCTGCACACTGGCCTGGTTGCTGGATGGGGGGTTGGGGTGTGTGAAGAGGAGAGAAGCTGGTACCATGGGTGTTCCCAAGGAAACAATTTGTCACTGTTCCATGAAGCATGATTAGGCGGGGGTGGAGGGGCGGAGGGCCTCAGCATTGGAGAAATGTTAATTGGGGGTGTCCCTGGGACTCTAAACAGGAGGAGAAAAGAAGGATGGGGAAGCTGGGGCCCATTGAGTGTGAGCAAATTCTAAAGGCATCCATATTTAGAGCTGAACCAAACATTTTTGTTCCAGGGACTCTGAAATGCCTGCCTAGGCATGTTTTGGCTTTTATAACTCTAAGTGGGAAAATATTGCCAGAAAGGTTGTCCCCATTATTCTAGCCTCTATCTCAAGAGGAATCCTGTCCTCCTAAGATTTATAGGCTAGGGTTTCCACCCTGGATAAAATCCAAGTAAATATTGGCACCTCCTAGCTAAAGAGTCAGACCAGATATGTTTATATTTTTTTAACGAATAAATACCAGCACCACCAAAATATTTGTCCAATTCCTCACATTGGCAGAGAGGTGAACCCACGTTCTCCTAGCACTATGCCAGAGAATTCTCAATCCCCTGGCAGATCTGTCCAAGCTGAAAAGACTTTGAAAGTGGTCTCATCAGTAGGTCATGTATTTGTCATAAGAAAATTGTGACTACTTAAGGTCAGAGATAGCTGTTTCTCTTTTGGTCAGAAACAATCCCAAGGGTCTCCCCCTCTGTAACAGCAAGCCTCCTAGCATACCCAGGATGGCTGCTAGCACAGGTTCTTTGATCTGCTTTTCTAAAGGAAAGCAATTCAAAAGGGGTTAACAATTGTGCTTTAATCAAACATATGTCATTCAAAAATAGAAACAAAAATTACAAGTAGACAAAAACACAGAGAAAATAACACAATTCAACAGACCAAAAGACAGGACTTCTAGCTGTCTGACCATTACATACATAGTTATCAGAGAGAGAAGCACTAGCATCTGCGTTTTCAAAGCCAGAGGCCCCAACAGCTACCTAGAGTCTCATCTGGTCAAATTATACAGCTGTTTCCATAAGTAAGCCCCAAAGCAAAACCTCGCCTCAAGATTATATATGTGTATTGTGTATGTGTATGTGTGTATATACACATATGTGTGTATATGTTTGTATGTATGTATATGTGAGTATGTATATATGCACATATAATATATGTGCATATATACATATCCCTATATACATATCTACATATATATGTGTATATATCCGTGTGTACACACACACACACACACACACACACACACTCACACCCTTCTTCACGGTCAGAGGACATCACAACCTGCTATGACTCACTGCCTAATTACAAAGTAATAAAAGGTTCTTAGAGTATAATACATTAAAACTATTTGAAGATACTATAGTGATCCAACCTGCCACTTAACAGAGAAGTAAACAGAAACCCACAAAGGTAAAGGGACTTCCCCAGGGTCACACTGATAGTTGCTAACAGAGCAAGGTCTAGAACCTAAATTTCCTAGATGTTGGTCTGATGCATTTTTCACCATTCCACTCTCGGCATTTACCACTTATTGTGTTACAATGTAAGTTATCTAGTCATATGTGCATATATTATTTCTCAATCTTCTCCAAAAGTGGAACTGGATGGAAGTAAGGTACCTGTTTCTAGAAATCAAGTGGAGCCAGAATGATTAGTTAATAGTGCAGGAAAGTTTCCTTCTTCAGGTCTGACTTGAACTAGATTAATAAGGCCCCTCCAACTCTGAGATACTATAGTTTTAAACAGTAAATTACTTGAAGGCAAAGATTGTAGTTTATAATCTGTGTTCCCGGACCTTAGGTACCAACAAAGGGCTTTGCACAAGGTACAGGCTGATTGAAGACTTAATAACATGATTTACTAACTTTCATTCTCTTTCTCTCATTTTCCTCACTTTCCTTCTTTCTCTTTCTTCCTCTTTATTTCTTCCCTTCTTTCCTTTCTTTTCCTCTCTCTCCCTATCTTCCCTTCCTTATCTCTCTCTCTCTCTCTCTCTCTCTCTCTCTCTCTCTCTCTCTCTCTCTCTCACCCACCCCCTTCATCTCCCCCATGCTAGAAGTACTATGATCATTTATTGGCATGATCCTACCACCTTTGATAAGCATAGGAAATTGAGATATTTCATTGCCAATCTAGACTGGTTCTCCCATCTAAAGACAAGCTAGTGTGCGTCTCCTCCCCAATTCCCTAGGATTCACTATATTGATGCGAAATTTAGTGCAGAGATCCAACTGAAGTAGTAGTCCCCTGAAGCTCAGGATTTCTCAGTTCAAGAGATCTGCAAGCTACAGCCTCTCTAGTAGTTTGAAATCCAGGTATGTGCCAATACACCCTACCTGAAAATGTCTTTGCAGGATCTGTGGACTGTTGACTCACTCTTGCAACTAAACCTAAAGCTTATTATATTTGACCATCTCTAACATTACAGTAAACAAATTCAGTCGTGAGTGACAGAGGATCAGCACTTTGTCCCAGTACCAAACCAATGACTGCCCTCATGATCTAACTAAATTCTTTCTTCTTCCTCCATTTTCTGCTCTTCCTCTTCTTTTTTTCCTCCTCCTTTATCTTTCTCCTTTCCATTCTCCTCTTTCTCCTTTTCCACTTCCTTTTCATCTTGCTTCTTCTCCTGGCCCCTAAAGACTCTCCCCTCTTCTCCTTCTCCTGACATGGCCCTGACCCAGCCAATCTTAAATTGGAGCAATTACTTTAATGAGCCACAGCTTGGCAATGCGGAAATGCTTCCTCTCCTCCCTTCCTTACAAGAGACTTTAATTACAACTGTCAGTGGCAATTAGAAAGCTAACCAAGGAGCAGTGGGAAAAGGGCCCATTTATTGGGTAATGGGTCATGGTTGGACCCCAGGTGCATCACTTCCTGTTAGCTGGGTTACTGAGGGCCCAGAGCCCAAAGGGAACATAACAGAGATGGGTCAACTTGTCTTTTAGGGAAAACTCTTCTCTCAACTTGTCCTTAAAGGGAAAGCTACTGAATAGCCATTTTACAGGTCAAATAATGAAGTGCTCCCTTTGAAATTTCCAAGATGATTATAGCAATAACAGCAATAATAATAACTCACAGCTATATAGTAGTATATACATTGTACCTCACCCTACAAGATAGACAGTTGAAGAATTATTACCTCTGTTTTATAGGAAACTGAAGGAAGTTTGCAAAGAGAAAATGACTCCCTCAAAGTCACATAGCTAGTAATAATAACAGAATTTATATAGTAATATCTTTTAAGATTTTTAAAGCACTTTACATGTTATTTTATTCAATCCCCAAAACAAACATAGGTAGATAGGTAGGTAGATAGACTTATTATCCCCACTTTACAGTGGAAGAAGGTGAGGCAGACAGAAGTTAATGACTTGCCCGGGATCACACAGCTAATAAATGTCTGAGGCAGGAACTGAACTCAGTTCTTTTTAATTCCTCAACCATTATACCATCTAGCTGCCAAGAAATAGTAAGCAGGATAACTAAGTGTCAAACTCCAAGGCCAGAATTCTTTCTATTATATTACACTGTGCTCTCTCTGTCTCTCTCTGTCTCTCTCTGTCTCTCTCTCTCTCTCTCTGTCTCTCTCTCTCTGTCTCTCTCTCTCTCTCTCTCCTTTCTCTCTGTCTCTCTCCGTCTGTCTCTATCTCTCTCTCCGTCTGTCTCTATCTCTCTCTCCCTTTCTCTCTCTCTGTACAAAGCAAAACATCATATTTCTGCCTGTTAGAAAGTTCCAACCAATTAACAGTGAGATTTTAACACAAACATAAGTCAATTAAAATATTTAATGAATATCTCTACTATTAATTTCATTAGAATAGCCAATTAGGAAAAAGCCATTGCTATAAACTCAACTGGCTGAGTGTAGAAGTAAGAACTATAATTTAAAGACTAATCCTTATAATACCTTCCTCACAGGGTTGTTTGGTGGGGTGTATTTGGAAATCATAAAATTAGAGCTGTAACTAGGGCAGAAACACTAGTGCTTTATCTCTAGGGCAGTGGTATTAAGGAGACATGGTACACTTCCTCTCCAGGGGAGCATGATTCCTTTCCATAGTGGGCCAGAAACTACCAGAACCATACTTTGCCATCCTTAGACTGTTTATACCATGTAGTTCAACCCTGGTCTATTGTGTGGACCCAAGCCCCAAACCCATTGCCATGACACACATTTCCCAGGGCCCCAATTTTCTCCCACCATAAGCTGATGGAGATGAAAGTAGCTCTTACTCTGGGCTAGACATCTTCCTCTGTAAGCTCCATGGCACCCATGGTTGATAAGTTGCTGCTACCATCAACCCTTTTCTTCATATGGGAGGGAGGGAATATGCATTTGTATAGTACCTACTATGTTCCAGGCAATGGGCCAAGTGTTCTGTTTTTTATAAATATTACCTCATTTGATATGCATAAAACTTATAATTATCCTCATTTTACACTTAAGGAAACCAAGGCAAACAGAAGTTACATAGCTTTCCCAGAGTCAAACAGGTACTAAGTGTTTGTTGTAGGATTTGAACTCAGATCTCCTAATTCCAGGCCCAGCACTCTATCCACAGCACCACTAGCCGCCTCATAGGACTCTCTCCTGTGCCAACTCCTACACACTTTGCAAATTCTTCTCAGTACCATTGTTCTTTTCTTTTTTTTTTAAAGCAATTGGGGTTAAGTAACTTGCTCAAGGTTACACGGCTAGTCATTTGATTTATGCGTGGGTGCTCATTTTCTGAGGCCGGATCTGATCTCGGGTCATCCAAACTCCGAGGCCGGCGCTCTTACTCACTGCGCCACCTAGCCGCCCCTTTAGGGCAATTGGGGTTAAGTAACTTGCCCAAGGTTACACGGCTAGGTTTTTGTTTGTGCGGATTAAGTGTCGGAGGCCGGCTCTGAACTCAGGTCCTTCTGATTCCAGGGCCGGCGCTCTATTCACTGCGCCACCTAGCCGCCCCTGGTACCATTGTTCTATCTAATTTTCAGTTCTATATCTCCATAAAGTATTATAGAGGGAGAAAAGCTGACTCAAGATTTAAAAAATCACCACAGAAGGGGTTAAGGGGTGAGTTAGTCAAAAATATATATTAAATACTTACTATGTGTCAGGCAAGGTGCTAAACACTGAAGATATGAAAAGAAGCAAAAGATAATTCCTGCCTTCAAGGATCTCATAATCACAAAGCAAACAAATATATACAAACAAGCTATATGTGCCCTCTATATAGGAATTAATCAAATAATATGAATTAAGAGTAAAAACACTAAAATTAAGAAAGATTGGGAGAAGCTTCTTATAGAAGGCAGAATTTTAATTTAGACTTGAAGGAAGTTAGGATGGGGAGATGAGGGTGGAGGGAGGAATGAGGAGGGAGAACATTTCAGGCACTGAGAGCTAAGAGATAGAGTATATTGTTTATGGAATACCATGGAGGCCAGTGTCACTGGATAGAAGAGTACATGTCAGGTAGTAAAGTGTAAGATGATTGGAAAGGTGGAGGGGAGGGGAGTTAGTTATAAAATACTTTGAACGCCGAACAGTGGATTTTGCATTTGATCCTGGAAGTGAGCCACTGGTGATGGAGGTGAAGGAGGGAACTACTGGAGTTTAATAAGTGTGTGTGTCGGGGGCGGGGGGGGATTGATATGGTTGGACCTATGCTTTAGGAAGATCACTTTGGTGGCTGAATGGAGGATGGATTGGAGTGGGGAGAGACTCGAGGCAAGCAGATATACCCCGGCATGCTGTTGCCATAATCCAGGCATTACGTGATGAGAGTCTACATTAGTATGATGGCAGTGTCAGAAGAGAATGTGCAAAGGTGAAATCAATAGGCCTTAGCAACAGATTGGATGTGGGGAATGAGAGGTAGTGTGGAATATAGGATGACTCCTAGGTCATAAGTCTAAGGCACTGGGAGGATAATGTGGCCCTCCACAGTAACACAGGGCTTAGGAGGAGAGGATCAGTTGAAAATCATAAGCATAGGGATGATAATCTGTCAGAGCTGATGAGCTCACCAAGTGAAATAATATGGAAGGAGAAGAAAAGGCCTAGGAAGTAGCCCATGGGATACATATAGTTTTTGTTGTTGTTCTGTTTTGTTCAACTCTTCATGAGCCCTTTTGGGGTTTCCTTGGCAGAGATACTAGAGTAGTTTGCCATTTCTTTCTCCAGCTCATTTAACAGATGAGGCAGAAGCAAAAGGGGTTAAGTGACTTGAATAGGGTCTCACAGCTAGTAAGTGTCTGAGGTCAGATTTGAACTCATGAAGATGGATCTTCCTGACTCCAAGCCTAGTGCTCTGTCTACTGTACCACCTAGGTGTCCCACCTACAGTTAGGGAATGAGATCTGAAAGGGGAATTAGCAAAAACTGAAAAAGAGCAATCAAATAGTGAGGAAGAGAACTAAGAGTAGTGTCCTGAAAACCTAGAGAGAAGAGAATATCAAGGAGAAAAGAGGCATCTACAAATGCTGCAGAGAGGTTAAGAAGAATGAGGGCTGAGAAAAAGTCATTGTATTTGGCAATTAAGACATCACTGGTAACTGCAAAAAGGAGTTTCAGTGGAATGATGAAATCAGATGCGGGATTGTGTGAATGGTAAAAAAGAGAATGAGGGTGTGGCAGAGTTGGTGAAGATTTCAGGAAGGAAGTCACATTTGAGTTGGGCCTTGAAGGATGGATTTATGTTAAAAAAGTGGGGAAAAACTGGCCTGGAATAAATTAACAGTGTGATAAAATTCAAACTCCTTGAACTAACATTCAAGGCAACTCATAATCTGGCTCCAACCTATGTTTCCAGCTTTATCTCATATGATTCTGCCCAATCCTGTGTTTTCTAACTACTACTTCTGTGACCTTGATCACTTGATCACCCGACCTCTCTAGACCTCAGTTACTTCATCGGTAAAATGAAGAAGTTGGACTAAGTCCTCAACATAAATATTTCATTTTATACTCCTATGATCTCCCTATTGATATATACACATCCTTCAAGACCCAGCTCAAATCCTACTTCCTTCCTGAAACCATCTCCAATTCCTCAACTAGTAGTGACTTCTCTTTAATCTGGAATCAAAGGACAAGGGTTTGGCATCCTGAATTCCTGATCACTGGTATCTGTGTCGATAAATCAACCATCATGTATTAAAAGCCTCCTGTGTGTGCCAGGCATGGTGTTAGCTTCTAGAGCTAGATATTTTCATTCTAACAGGGCAAGTAACATGAATAGATATATTTTTTTACTTGATCAGTTGAATTTATTATAGAATTTTGCATAATATTAAGTCATACACAATAGATATCTAGTTGGAGGAGGATCTTTGAAACTTTCACCCTAACAAATTAAATATATTTATTTCTTTTGGGTGATTAATGAACAGTGGGATCTTTTTTTTAAAACAAATGCTTTATTAACTTCTGTTTTACATCATTCATTTGTGCCAGATTTTGAGTTACAATCATTTTCCCCCCGTTTTCCCCCTACCCCACCTCCCAGAATAGGAGTCCCACAAGATATCGCTTCCTCCAATCTGCTCTCTCCCATAACTTCTCCCATACCACCTTCGACTTTTCCATTAGAGGAAGGTGAATCTTTGTGTCCCAATGCCTGCACATCTTATCTCCCAATTATAAGCAAAAGAGTATTAATAATAGTATTTATATATATTTGAAACATTTAATGTTAAGACCTCGAATTTCAGATCCATTTCCTTCCTCCCTTGTCACCCATTCCCTCTGGGGAGATAAGTAATTCAGTATATGTTGTACATGTATAGCTATGCAAAATGTTATCATAGTAGATATATTGTACAAGGCTGCTTATAATTCCCTCCCACTCATCCCACAACCCACCTGGTCCATTCCCTACATGATCCTGTCCCTCTTCTATAGTGGGTGCTTCCAACCTCCCCTCCCCACAAAGATCCCCCCATCAATCATCCCTCCTCTCATCCCCCTTCCCCCTATTCTGCTGCAGGTTGAGATATCCCATTTAGTATGTATGTCATTCTCTCCCTGAACCAAATTCAATGAGAATGTGGATTTGCCTTTTTTTTCCTTCCTATTCTCCCCCTCCCTTGCAACCACTTCCCCTTGCTTCTTCTACATGAGATAGTTTACCCTACCCTGTCTTTCCCCATCTCCTCTTGCCACTTTCCTCTCTCACCTCATAATTTCATCCCTTGAGTATTCTCCCTCCCCAACAAATTCAACCTATGCCCTCTATCCAAAAACAACCATATACACACACATTCACATATGTATTCATATGACCACAAACCCTTCTTCCATTATTTTCATAGTGAGAAAGATATCATCAGTCACAGTTATTGCTTTTCCATATAGGAATGTAAATAGTTCAACTTTGATAAGTTCCTTTTGATTTCTTTTCCCTGATTACCTTCTCAGGCATCTCTTGCTTCTTGTGTCTGGATGTCAAATTTTCTATTCAATTCGGTTTTTTTCCTCAAGAATGCTTGAAAGTCCTCTATTCCACTGAATGACCATATTTTCCCCTGAAACAAAATACTCAGCTTTGCTGGGTAGGTGGCCCTTGGGTTCATTCTCAGTTCTTTTGCCCTCTGGAATATCATATTCCATGCCTTTTGATCCCTCAGTGTAGAAGCTGCCAGGTCCTGGGCTATTCTGATTGTGTTTCCACAATATTGAAATTGTTTCTTCCTGGCTGCTTGTAGTATTTTCTCCTTGATCTGGGGATTCTGGAACCTGGCTATAATATTCCTGGGAGTTTTCTTTTTGGGATCTTTTTCAGGAGGTGATCAGTGGATTCTTTCAACCTCTATTTTGCCCTCTGGATCTAAAACATCAGGGCAATTTTCCTTGAGAATTTCTTGAAGGGTGATTTCTAGGTTCTTTCCTTGATCATGGCTTTCAGGTAGTCCAATAATTTTTAAATTGTCTCTCCTGGATCTATTTTCCAGGTCAGTGGTTTTTCCCATGAGATATTTCACATTGCCTTCTAATCTTTCCTTTGTTTGGATCTGCTTAACAGCATCTTGATTTCTCATAAAGTCATTAGCTTCCATTTGCTCCAGTCTAACTCTGAAGGAATGAATCTCCTCAGTGAACTTTTGAGATTCTTTTTCCATCTGGCAAATTCGACTTTTTAAGGCATTCTTTTCCTCATTGCCCTTTTGGGCCTCCTTTGCCATTTGAGTCAGTCTATTTTTAAGGTGTTGTTTTCCTCAGTCAGGCTGTTGACCTTCATTTCATACTTTTCCTGCATCCTTCTCATTTCTCTTTCCAATTTTTCCTCCACTTCTCTTATTTGATTTTTAAAGTCCTTCTTAAGGTCCTCTATGGCCTGCAACCCACTCATGTTTTCCCCTGGGGCTTTTGGAGCAGGACTTCTGACCTCACAGTCCTTTTCCTGCTCTATGCCCCCAAAATAGGAGTCTAGGGTTGCATTTTTCTGTTTCCTTTGCCTTGGCATGTTGCCACTTGATTACCTGACTTTTGCGCTTGTTGCCACACTATGGCTTTAAGGCCAGATAGAGGAATTTTCATCCCGAATGTGTGGGGGGCAACTTCCGTTTCTGGCAAGCTGTAAACCCACCCACCACTTCCACCCTAGATCACAATCCAGATCCAGGGATGTTAAAGCAAGAGTGATTACCCCCCCCCCCCAAGACTGATCGCCGGATCTCCCTACAATTAATTGCAGGCCAGGAGCTGGAGCTGCCTCTGAAAACTACAAAATGTCATGTCTCCTCAGCGGCTTCTAGCCCCCAGGGGAGGGAGCCGACGCATTCCCCCAAATACAGGTCCCAAAGTCCATAGGACACTAACCTCTTACTTTGTCCTAGGCATGTCTATGTTGATAATTCTGGAGTAGCCACAGCTGCTGGGGTTCTGGGGTTCCTCCAGATGGCTGCTGGCCCTGCCACCCTGGGGCTAAAACCTCGGCTCACACGGACCTGGGCTCCGCTCGGCTCGGCTCCCTGTGCTCTGCACTCTGTGTGCTGCCAGGTCCCAGACTGCTGTGCTGGTCCTTCCTGCAGGGCTGCTGGGCTGTCCTCAGAGGGAGGTTAGCTTCTCTGTGTCATTCTATGGGTGCTGGGGCTCCAGAAGTTGTTCAGAGTCCCCTTTTACATAGTTTGGGGTGAATCTGGGGGCAGAGTGGCTTGGATGAGCTGTTTCTACTCCGCCATCTTGGCTCCGCCCCACCCATGAATAGGTATTTTATAAACAGAATAAATATAAAGAAAATAAATACAAAGTAGTTAAATACAGAGTGGTTTGAAAAGGCTTGTTAGTTGTGTGTTGTCCTTCATTCTCAAAGAGGATCGGTATAGTCTGTCCAACTGTGACTGATCAGACCAACAAAAGCCCTAAACACTCCACTATGGGTCAGGCATGAATAGTCCACTTGAACACCTGGACTGGAGATGTCTCTAAACTTGCACATCTCATATTTTCCTTAAACTATTGCAGTTCTGCTTCACTCTTAAAGCACAGAGCTTTCTTTGCTACGGGCATGGCACACTGAGCAGTCCTTTGCCAGTGTCTACCATGTCATACAATTGATTCCAAAATTTTTCAGACACCTTGAGAGTGTCCTTGTATTGTTTCTTCTGACCTCCAAATAGTAAATAGAGGAATCAGAAAAAAAACCTTCTCAAGGAAGGTATTTGAATTTCATCTCATAGGTAGAGAGATTTTAATAATAAGAATAATAGTTATCATTTATATAGAATACAAAGGTTTATGAACTCTATAGAAATATCATCTCATTTGATCCTCATAACAAGCCTGAGAGATAGGTGATATTAATATCTTCATTTAGGAGGAAACTAAGACAAACAGAGGGTAAGTGGCAAGTGGCTTGCCCAGGGTCACACAACTAATAAATTTATGAAGTCAAATTTGAACTCGGTTCTTCCCAACTTCAAGAACTACATTTTATCCACTGCAAGATGCAGATGCTTGCCAGAGACACAGGTTAGGAAGAGATATGTTGAATATCCAGTGAAAAAGAATGGAAATAGGAGATTGAGTGTTATGTCTGAAGAGGAGAAAGAAGGCCCGTCTGTTTAAACTGCAAGGGGTGAAAGGTGAAGTAATATACAGGGAGGCTGGAAAGAAGGGTTGGAGGCAGGTTGGGAAGGGCATTAAAAATAAGCAGAGGAGTTTATATTTTATTTCACAGGGAATAGAAATCATTGGATTTTATCAAAAAGGAAAGTGGCATGGTCATATCTGAGCTTAAAGAAAATCACTTTGATAACAGTGTGAGCATAATCTGAAAAGAGAATTGAGACAGAGAAGCCAAATAATAGACCACTGCAATAATCTAGGTGAGACATGACAAAAGCCTGAGCCAAGGTTGTTTGAGTAGAGAAAAGGGCGGCTACCAAAAAGATATTGTGGACATAGAAATGGCAAAATTTGGAACTAGTCTTATATGTGGGGTGAAAAAAAGTGAAGATTTGAATAAATGGAAAGCATTTGGAGAAAGAACAAACTCCCTATACTCTGTGCTTTTCAGGCCCCTACCTTCCCAGGGCTTCTTAAACTGTGGATTGCCACACCATATGGGGTAGGAGGAGGGGAATCAGAGGTGTTTTTGGCATACTCATTTTGCACTGTGCATGCCCTCAGGTCATACAACACCAAGGAAAAGGGCCCAGAGTAGAAAAAGTTAAAGAAGCCCTGAACTTCCATAAATTTCCTTGGCTTTATAAGTTTCTCCGATAAAAGTCTCATTCTCAAATATATAAAGAAATGAGTCAAATGTATAAGACTACAAGTCATTCTCCCATTCATAAATGGTCATAAACAGTTTTCAGAAGAAGTCAAAGTTATACTTCACAAAAATTCTCTATATCACTATTGATTAGAGAAATTCAAATTACAACAATTCTGAGATACCACCTATGGGATTGACGAAGATGACAGAAAAGAAAAATGACAAACTTGGGAGGGGGTATGAGAAAAAAGAGACACTAGAGCACTGTTGGTGGAGTTGTGAACTGATCGAACATTCTGGAAAGCCATTTGGAACTATGCCCAAAGGGCTATGAAACCATGCATAACCTTTGACCCAGTAATGCTATTACTAGATCTGTAACACAAAAACATGAAAAAGGAAAGAGACATATATGTACAAAATTATTTAGAGGAGCTCTTCTTGGGGTGGCAAAGAATTGGAAGTTAGGAGATGCCTTCAATTGAGGAATGACTAAACAAATTGTGGCATACGGTTGTGATGAAATACTGTTGTATTATTAGAGATGACAAATAGGATGCTTTCAGAAAAACCTGGACTTGCCTGAATTGATGGAGAGTGGTGTGAGCAGAACCAGGAAAACAATGTATACAGTAACAGCAATATTGTATTATGATCAACTGTGCACGACTTAGCTCTTCTCAGCAATACAATAATCCAAGATAATTCTGAAGACAAGATGAAAAATGCTATCCACCTCCAGAGAAAGAAATGATAGAGTCTGAATGTAGATTAAAACATGCCTTTTTTAAAACTTTATTTTTCTTGAATTTTTTTGTTTGTCACAACATGACCAATATGGAAATATATTTTGCATAACTCAATGTGTGTAATCCATTTCAAATTGCTTACCCTTTCAATGAGTGGGGGCTGGAGAGGAACGGACTGAATTTGAAACTCAATTCTTTTTAAGAAAAGGGATGTTCAAAAGTGTTTTTAACTGTAATTAGAAAAATAAAAGTTATTTTTAAAAATTTCCTTGTCTTTAAATCGTGATTTCACCCCTTAAATGTTGGCACCCTTCAGTCATCTTTGTAGCACACTGGTCTGGCTCTTTGATTAAATCTTTTCTTGTCTGGAACCTTATCTTTCCCCATCCAGAATTATCTTTCCCCTCCCCAGAAATTACTCTAATTCCTGTCACATGCTCATCCTGCCTTTCAGGAACATGATGTTATTATAGGAACATACATCATACAATAATAGCATGACTGCCTTTTATTCTAAGTGAGGAGACAGTAGAGAACGTGGAGCTTAGCCAACAGTTAGCTCAGCTCTTTGAACAGCTAGCCATGCTGGCCAGGATCCTCACGGCAGAACTCTAATTCATAACCGTCTTAATACTTAAAGGCCTGAATAACACCTAGAGCCTCTGGACTTTTTTCCTAGATAAGTGGAGGAATTTCCAGGATTCCTGACTCAATTCAAACTTTTTATTGATCTCCAGTTTCTGGAATTCCCTTTAGATGGTACTATTACCCTAGGTTTCTGAGGTGGTCTTCTTTTGTCAACCTAGCCTTTGACTTCCTTGACTGAAGCTGTAGTGTTATTCATTGCAAAGAAGATGTGAGGAGAATTGATGGGGGCAGAGCCAAGATGGCAGAGTGAAAGCAGTGGCTTACCTGAACTCTCCCACAAATTCCTTCAAATACCTCTAAAAAGTGAATCTGAACAAATCCTAGAGTGACAGAATCCACAAAGATACAGTGTGTGGCAGATTTCCAGCCCAAGACAAACTGAAAAGCCAAAAGGAAGGATCTTTTGCACCAGGCTGGGAGAGGAGGGCAGTCTAGCACACAGGCTATACCAGCACAGGCTTGACCATAGCAAAAACAGAACAGATCCCAGGGAGCTGAATAACTGGCAGCAGTGGTGCTTCCCAGACCTCTTAGCACAGGAGAGGAGTCTGTTGGGAACTGGGTGAGAGGGAAGCATGGTCCTGCACAGGGTTTGTGGCAGCAGCAGCAGCTGCTCCTATGACTATCAGCCCACAGACTAAATGTTTGAAAGTCACCTGTTTAAACTTCTGGGAGCCAAGATGGCAGAGTAAACAGTAAGTGGCTCTCTCCATCCTTTGTTGACCTTGAAAAACTCAGAGAATATTGCCCCAGGAAAAAACCTAGAATAGTGGAGCCAACAGAAAGAAAGGGTATGGCAGGTTTCTAGGTCAGAAGGCTAGTGGGATTAAGGGAAAAGTCCTTCTTGCTGTGGCTGAAGGGGACCAGTACAAGACAGGAGGCATCCAAGCAAGCCAGCAGAAAACCCCACCTCAGCAGACTAGCAGGAGATCCTGAGGACCCGGGTGGTGGATACAGTGAACTCCAACACCAAGACCCAAGGCCTGCCTTTGCACAGCCAGGGGAATTGACAGACACCAGCATGGATGAGCATCCACCAGCGTCTGAGCCTATCTGTCTTGTAGCACTGCCCTAGGAGAGGTGGAGACCTCCAGGGGTCAGACTACCCCTGAACCATACCTCACATGAAGAGCTTCAGTGTAACCCCAGAAAATAACAAAAGGCCTCACCTGGCTGAGGTACACACAATTCAACTCCAGTTCATCACCAGGTAATCTACAGTATTATATAACTTTCAGCTGCTGGAACCAAAGACCACAGCACACAAAATCAGTAACCACATCCTAAACCCCCAGCACAAGAAGCATAAGACATGGCCACTGTGACCCAGAAGGAGAGATCCACTTTAAAAGCCAGGAAAAAGGCAATCACAATGAGCAAAAAGCATCTTAGAAAAGCAAAGACCATAGATTCTTACTATGGGTATGGGGAAAATCAAAATATGAATTCAGAAGAGGATAGCATTGACACTATGAAACCTCAAAAGGAAATATGAACTGTTCTCAAGCCCAAAAGCATTCTTGGAAGAGTTCAAGAAAGATTTTTTGGAGGGCAATTGGGGTTAAGTAACTTGCCCAAGGTCACACAGATAGGTTTTTGTTTGTATGTTCGTTAAGTGTCTGAGGCCGGATCCGAACTCTGGTCCTTCTGAATCCAGGACCAACTCTCTGTTCACTGCTACACCTAGCTGCCCCTCAAGAAGTATTTTAAAAGTCAAATTATTCAATAGAAGAAAAATTGATCAATTCCTTTAAAAATACAATTAAAGATGGAAAAATATTCACTGAAGAGAACAACTTCTTAAAAAGTAAAATCAATCAAATGTAGAAGGAGACAAAAAACCTAACTGGAGAAAACAACTCCTTAAAAAGTAAAACAGGGAGGTGGAGTCAAGATGGCAGAGTAGAAACAGGACTTCCACATGGCTCCCAGTTCCACTTCCTCCAATACATGCAAAAAATGACTCTAAACAAACTTTAGAGCTACAGAACCCACAAAGTGACAGAGAGAAACTAACCTCCCACTGAAGACAGCCTGGCAGGCTGGCAGGAAGGGTCCATGGCAGCACTCTTGGGGCAGAGCCCAGCCCCTTGTGAACTCAAAGTTTTGGTCTTCAGCTTGGCCACAATGAGCTACTGTCTGGAGGGACTTCGGGAAAGTGGATCACCAGCAGCTATGGCAGTTTCCAGAATTATCAGCCCATAGATGCTAAGGACAAAGTGAGAGGTCAGTGTGAAATTTGGGAACAGGAAGTCCTGGAGTGAGACCTGGCCTCTGCCCCCAGAGGGAGAAGAGGCTGAGGTGCCACAGCCATTCAGCCACTGCCATGTGGCTGCTTCAGAGCTCCTGGCCTGTAGATTGTAGAGCGACCAAGGAACCAGTCTGAGGGGAAATCACTCTTGCTTTAACCTGCTTGGTTCTGTATTGCTGTCTAGGGTGGAGCTACTGGGGTGTGTGACAAGTGAGCCAGTGTGTGTGGAGGCTTCAGGGAGGGCAGCAAACTAATAGATCCAGCAGCTGAGAAAACCCCAGTGATTTGGAACAAAGCTCCCTTCTCTGGAAGCAGAGTTCTACTGTGGCAAAAACTCAAAAGTCAAGTAACTTAGGGGCAACATGAGCAAGCAAAGAAAGCAAAGCAAGCACAGCAATCTGACTTTAGACTCCTATTTTGGGAACAAAAAGGATCAAAGCATGGAACCTGAGGGAGACAATAAAATCAGAAATCCTTCACCAAGAGCGTCCAAGAAAAATATGAACTGTTTACAGGCCATAGAGGAGCATAAGAAGGATTTTGAAAACCAAATAAGAGAAGCAGAGGGAAAATTGGGAAGAGAAATGAGAATGATACAAGAAAATCATGAAAAGAGAGTCAACAACATGACTGAAGAAAATAACACTTTAAGAAATAGACTAACTCAAATGGCAAATGAGGAGAAGCTAAAAAAGGCAATGAGGAGAACAATGGCTTAAAAAGCCAAATTTGCCAGATGGAAAAAGAATCTAAAACACTCACTGAAGAGAATCATTCCTTCAGAATTAGATTGGAGCAAATGGAAGCTAGTGACTTTATGAGAAATCAAGATACTATTAGAGAGACTGTCTGATTTGGTTGACCATGCACCCAAATGACAGACCCAAGGTAATAAAATCCACTTTTAGGGGGCAGAGGCAAGATGGCAGAATAGAAGCAGCACATCCAAGGTCCTCTCCCCCACACCACTTCAAAATCATGTAAAAGGGGACTCTGAAAAACTTTTGGAGCTCCAGCACCCACAGAACAACACAGAGAAGCTAACCTCGCACTGAGGACAGCCCAGCAGGGAGCGGCCAGCACAGCATTTTGGGAGCTGAGCCCAGGCCTGATTGAGCTGCGGTTTTAGCCCCAGGGTGGCCAGGCAAGCAGCTGGCTGGAGGGACCCCAGAACACCAGCAGATTTGGCAATTCCAGAATTGTCAACACAGACATGCCTAGGACAAAGTGAGAGGTTAGTGCCCTATGGACTTTGGGAGCAGTATTTGGGGAATGTGTCTGCTTCTTCCCCTGGGGGTGAGAAGCAGCTGAGGAGACTCGGCCATTTTGCAGCAACACTGGCAGCTTCAGCTACTGGCCTGCGAACTGTAGGGAGATCCAGCAATCAGTCTTGGGGGGTAATCAATCTTGCTTTAACCTCAATGGATCTGGATTGTGGTCTGGCGTGGAGGTCTTGTGGTGGGTATCCAACTTGGCAGAGAGTGTGGAGGCTTCACAGAGGCCACCCAACTATTACTTCCGGAAGTTGTGAACACCCCAGTGTTCCAGATGGACTCTCCCCTCTCTGGTGGCAGTCCTACTGTGGCAACAACCCCAAAAGTCAAGTAATTGAGTGACAACGTGCCTAGGCAAAGGAAACAAAATAAACAGAAAAATGCAACATCAGACTCCTATTTGCGGGGCAAAGAGGATCAAAGCATGAAACAGAAAAAGAACTGTGAGGTCAGAAATCCTGCACCAAAAGCTCCAAATAAAAATATGAGTGGTTTACAGGCCGTAGAGGAACTTAAGAAGGATTTTAAAAACCAAATAAGAGAAGTGGGGGAAAAATTGGGAAGAGAAATGAGAAGGATGGAGGAAAAGTATGAAATGAGGGTCAACAGCCTGACTGAGGAAAATAGCACCTTAAAAATAGACTAACTCAAATGGCAAAGGAGGCTCAAAAGGGCAATGAGGAGAAGAATGCCTTAAAAAGCCAAATTTGTCAGATGGAAAGAGAATCTCAAAAGCTCACTGAGGAGATTCATTCCTTCAGAGTTAGACTAGAGCAAATGGAAGCTAGTGACTCTATGAGAAATCAAGATGCTGTTAAACAGATCCAAACAAATAAAAAAATAGAAGGCAATGTGAAATATCTCATGGGAAAACCACTGACCTGGAAAATAGATCGAGGGGAGATAATTTAAAAATCATTGGACTACCTGAAAGCCATGATCAAAGAAAGGACCTAGAAATCATCTTTCAAGAAATTCTCAAGGAAAATTTCCATGATGTTGCAGACCCAGAGGGAGAAATAGAGGTTGAAAGAATCCACCATTCACCTCCTGAAAAAGATCCCCAAAAGAAAATTCCTAGGAATACTATAGACAGGTTCCAGAATTCCCAGATCAAGGAGAAAATACTACAAGCAGCCAGGAAGAAACAATTTCAATATTGTAGAAACACAATCAGAATAGCCCAGGACCTGGCAGCTTCTACACTGAGGGATCGAAGGGCATGAAATATGATATTCCAGAGGGCAAGAGAGCTGGGATTGAAGCCAAGGGCCACATACCCAGCAAAACTGAATATTTTGCTTCAGGGAAAAATATGGCCATTCAGTGTAATAGAGGACTTTCAAGCATTCTTGAGTTAAAAACCAGAGCTGAATAGAAAATTTGATATTCAGACACAAGAAGCAAAAGATGATTGAAAAGGTAATCAGGGAAAAGAAATCAAAAGGAACGTTGACCTATTTACATTCCTACATGGAAAAAACAATAGCTGTGACTGATGAAACATTTCTCAGTATGAAAATAATTGAAGAAGGGCATATGGGCATACGAATACATATGTGAATGTGAATGTGTGTACATATATGAATACATATGTGAATGTATGTATATATGTTTACAGGTATACATGGATAGAGGGCACAGGTTGAATTTGGTGGGAAGGGATGATACTTAAGGGGTGAAGTTAAGAGGTGAGAGAGGAAAGTGGCAAGAGGAGATGGGGAGAGACAGGGTGGGGTAAACTATCTCATGTAGAAGAGTCAAGGGGAAGTGGTTGCAGGGGAGGGTAAGAACAGGAAGGCAAAAAGGCAAAACCATATTCTCATTGAATTTGGCTCAAGGAGAGAATGACATACACACTAAATGGGATATCTCACCCTGCAAGAGAGTAGGGAGAAGGGGGATGAGACGGGGGATGGTGGAGGGGAGAGCATTCTGGGGGGAGGGGAGCTTGGAGGTACCCACTTTCAAAGAGAGACAGGATCAAAGTAGGGAATGGACCAGTTGGGGGATGCGATGGGTGGGAGGGAAATACTATCAGTCTTTTATATCTACTATGGTACTGTTTTGCATAGCTATACATGTACAACACATACTGAATTGCCTATCTTCCCAGAAGGAGTGGGTGACAAGAGAGAAAGGGAATGGATCTTGAATTCAAAGTTTTAAAATTAAATGTTTCAAATATATATATATATATATATATATAATAAATACTATTATTAATACTATTTTGCATGTAATTGGGAGATAAGATGTGCAGGCATGGGGGCACAGAGTTTCACCTTGCCCTAATGGTAAAGTTTAAGGGGGTATGAGAGAAGATTCAGGAGAGAGCAGATTGGATGAGGGGATATCTTGTGGGACTGCTATACTGGGGTGGTGGGTAGGGGAAAAATGGGGGAAAAATGTAACTCAAAATCTGGCAGAAATGAATGATGTAAACCAGAAGTTAATAAAGCATTTGTTGAAAAATAAAATAAAATCCACTTTGTTTTTGCTTTTTGGAGGGCAGTTGGGGTTAAGTAACTTGCCCAAGTTCACACGGCTAGGTTTTTGTTTGTGTGTGTTAAGTGTCTGAGGCTGGATCCGAACTCAGGTCCTTCTGACTCCAGGGCTGGCACTCTACTCACTGCACCACCTAGCCGCCCCTAAAATTCACTTTTTAAATTAAAAAATAAGATACTACTAAAGAGATCTAAATGAATAGAAAAAATAGAAGGCAATGTGAAATATATCATTGGAAAAACCACATAGATCCTGCAGAGATAATATAAAAAGTATTGGACTACCTGAAATCCATGATCAAAAAAAGAACCTAGAAATTATCCTTCAAGAAATTCTCAAGGAAAATTGCCCTGATGTTTTAGAACCAGAGGGGAAAATAAAGGTTGAAAGAATCCACCAATCACCTCTTAAAAAAGATTCCAAAAAGAAAACTCCTAAGAATATTATAGCCAGGTACCAGAATTCCCAGATCAAGGAGAAAATATTACAAGCAGCCAGGAAGAAACAATTTGAATATTGTGGAAACACAATCAGGATAACACAGGATCTAGCAGCTTCTACATTGAGGAATCAAAGGGTTTGGAATATGATATTCTGGAAGTCAAAGGAGCTGGGATTAAAGGCAAGAATGACCTACCCAACAAAATGTAGTATCATGTTTCTGGGTAAAATATGGTCATTCAATGGAATAGAGGACTTTCAAGCATTCTTGATGAAAAAAAAAACAGAGTTGAATAGAAAATTTGACATTCAGATACAAGAAGCAAAAGAAGCATGAGAAGGTAAACAAGGAAAAGAAATCATAAGGAAATTATCAAATTGAACTATTTATATTCCTACATGGAAAAATCATAGTTGTAACTTACAAAACTTTTCTCAGCATAAGAATAGTTGAAGGGAATATAAATGTGTACATATCTATATGTATATGTACATATATAGTCTATAAAGGAAGGTATATCTATATAGGAGGGTATATGAGCATATATATGCCTATATAGCAGGGTATATGGGCATAAGAGTACATATGTGAGTGTGTGTATATATGTGCACAGGTATACATAGATAGAGGACACAGGACCAATTTAATAGGAAGGGATGATAATTAAAAAGTGAGACTGAGAGGTGAGAGAGGAATATAATGAGAGGAGATGGGGAGAGACAGAATGTGACAAATTATCTCTTATAGAAGAGGGAAGGGGAAACTCTTACAATGGAGGGGAAGAAAAGGAAGGGAAAAGGGAATGGGTCAACCTTACTGTCCTTGAATTTGGCTTAGGGAGGGAATGACACACATACTAAATATGGTATCTTGTCCTACAAAAGAGTAGGGGAGAAGGAGGGAGTACAAGGGGGGTGATGATGGAAGGAAGGGCAGGTTTGGGGGGGAGGGAAGGTGGAAGCACACACTTTTGGAAAGGGGCAAAGTCAAAGTAGAGAATAGAACAGGTGAGGGGGTGGGATAGGATGGAGCCATTTTAGTGTTAAGTTGTTGAGTCGTGACATGGTAAATGCCTTATTTTGATTTTCTGTGAATGTTTTGCCTTATTTTGTTACTGAATAAATGGAGAGTTCACTATGCTTATAATCAGAGTCTTGAAAGCTGTTCACAGCAGCAGTCCTCTGGAAAGCTGCTTGTGCTTGGCATTACAGTTGTATGCCCTCCTATAATCTCTTAGAGCTTAATTTATTCAATGTTTCAAGAACTGATGGACCAGTGTGAGAGGAGAAAATGATTTTTTAAGACATCCTCATTTGAACCTGTTTCCCAGTCTAGCACATCAAATTCTTCCTAGCTGTCCCTTTGCACCGATCTTGCCATCAGCTATTCAACAACTTGAAGACATGCCAAGCTGAGAAAGAAGAGACAGTGTTCTGATACATATTTCAGGGCAGTGGGAGTCCATACGGATTCATAAAAACCAGAGGTCATACTGCCTGTTGAAACTACTAACATCAAAGAAGAAGGCAAGAATTCCTTGCAACAGTCCTTTAAGAACCTTAGAATTCATCGAAGGATTAATTTCTGGATCTTGTATGCTATCCTCTAAGGTCTCTCATAACGCTACTATATTCTAAGTCCCGTTCCAGCTCTGACACTCCATTATGATTTCTAAAGTCCATGTTGTACATTCTCTGGTCCTGTGATTCTTTTTTTTTTTTTTTGAAAGCAATTGGGGTTAAGTAACTTGCTCAAGGTTACACGGCTAGTCATTATTTGTGTGTGGGTGCTCATTTTCTGAGGCCGGATTTGATCTCGGGTCATCCCAACTCCAAGGCCAGCGCTCTTACTCACTGCGCCACCTAGCCGCCCCTTTAGGGCAATTGGGGTTAAGTAACTTGCCCAAGGTCCCACGGCTAGGTTTTTGTTTGTGTGGATTAAGTGTCTGAGGCCGGCTCCGAACTCACGGCCTTCTGACTCCAGGGCCGGCGCTCTATTCACTGCGCCACCTAGCCGCCCCTATCCTGTGATTCTTTATCCTGAGACTTTCGAGAAGAAGGTCCCTTAAAAGATCTGCCATTTGGGGCAGCTAGTTGGCACAGTGAGTAGAGCGTTGGCTCTGGACTCAGAAGGACCTGAGTTCGGATCTAACCTCAAACACTTAATGCACATACAAAGAAAAACCTAGTCGTGCGACCTTGGGCAAGTTACTTAAGCCCAATTGCCCTCCAAAAAGAAAAAAAAAGATCTGCCATTCACTAAAGACACATTCATTTGAGTAAAGCATATTGAAATTTCTGTTTTTCCTGATTCCCTTTAGCTTTGAACCTGCTTTTAAATGGACTCTGCTGAATCATTTTTATCTTCTTAGTCATTCAATTAATAAACACTAATCCTTGTAAGATCTAACTAGTACAAAAGGGAATGAAAATCCTCCATTAACTTGGCTCCTCCAAGGCTGATTTGCTCTGATTAAGATTGACAGGCATTGTTTGAGGAGTTACCTTGTTTCTAGTGAAATATTTGTCAATCACTGGGCTTAAGTTGGATATGGCAGAAAGCTCACCTATGTAGTCTCATTAAGAAATCTTGAAATAAAAGGCCTTAAACAAGGATTCATCCATTCATTTGTTCATTCAAGAAGCGTTTGCTGAGCAACTAGTAAAGAGGCAGCAGAGTGGAGAGCCAGAAGCACTGGGACTGGTGTTAGAAGAACTGGATTGTAGTTCTGGTTCTGCCATTTATTCAAGGTGGGTAACCTTGGGTTAATCTCTTTCCTTCTCTGTGCCTTAGTTTCCCCATATTTCAAATGATAAGGATAGATTAAATAATCTCTAAAGATGCCCTTCCACTTTTTTCCCCTAAGAGACCAAGGACCATATAAAGATATTCCGCTTGGGGTAGGTATTTATTAGAAAACGCCCTTGTAATTTCTTCTTTTGCCCCAGACACTCATAAGATACTGAGCAGCTGTTACCATTCCTTGAAAGATCAGATAAGTGTCATCGGGCAACTGTGTTTTACATGCTTTGAGATCCTCAGGATTCAGTCATGATGGTTAAATGCAAAGTATTAATTAGTACAGCATTCCTCTTGAAAACATTTATTCTTTGCAAATGGCCTCAAAAGTAAAATGCTTATGGGAGAACAGAGTTTGGAAGCACCCACTTTTGAAAAGGGACAGGATCAAAGTAGGGAATGGACCAAGTGGGGGGTGGGATAGGGCGGAGGGAAATATAGACACTATTTTACAATGTATCTACTATGGTAATGTTTTGCATAACTATACACGTATGTCATATACTGAATTGCTTATCTTCCCAGCAAGAGTGGGTGACAAGGGAAGAAGGGAATGAATCTGGAATTCGAAGTTTTAAAATCAAACGTTTCAAATATATATAAATACTATTATTAATATTATTTAACATATATTTGGGAAATAAGATATATAGGCATTGGGGCACAGAAATTCACCTTGCCCTAATGGAAAAGTAGAAGTGGGTATGGGAGAAGATATGGGAGAGAGCAGATTGGATGAAGAGATATCCTGTAGGACTGCTATTCTGGGGTGGTGGGTAGGGGAAAAATGGGGAAAAAATTGTAACTAAAAATCTGGCGGAAATGAATGGTGTAAGCCAGAAGTTAATAAAGTATTTGGGAAAAAAAAAGTAAAACGCTTTAATCTGGGTGTAGATTCCTCAAAGATTATTGATTTTAATTCCAATGGTTACATAAAACAAAAGAAAATAAATTGTAGTCATTTTGGTGTCCCCCTGTTTTTAAAATATATAGTAGAATGAACACTGAAATTCCAGTTAAGGAGATCTAGGTCATGGCATTCATTATCACTAAATGGTAAATCATTGTTATGACCTTGAGCAAATGTTTCCCAGCTAGTGTAAAATAAGTGGGCTTGGATTTTAAGATCTAGCTCTACAATTCTGTTTTCATACTTTTTTAATTTATTAAGGGCCTTAAGAGAATCCTCTGAGGTTCCTGCCAGCCCTGACACTCTATGATTCTTTTATTCTGCTTTTCTGAAAAGTTTTCTTTGGGGAACTGGATTTCTAGCTAAGCTACCAGATATGGGGACTGAGTTAGGTCAGAAATATTGTTGCTTTTATTTGTTTGTTTTTTATAACTATATTAACAATGTAAATACCCCTTGGTTGTCTCTTGTGTTTGAGAACCTGACAACAGAATATTCCCATTCATATATATGTGTGTATGAGTGTGTGTATTACAATATATATAGACATATATATATATATATATCTCCTCACTATATGTGGTGTGTGTTTGTTACAGTATATATATACATACACATATATACTCTCACTATTTGTGTGTAGTATGTGTATGTGTATTACAGTATATATGTAGTGTGTATATATGTGTATATATACATGTGTAGTGTGTCTATTATAGTATATATACACATATATCCTCACTTCATGTGTATAGTGTGTTACAGTTTATATACACACACATATATATATATACATATAGCCTTACTGTGTGTGTAGTGTGTGTATTATAGTATATTACACATATATATCCTCACTACAAGTGTGCAGTATGTATATTACAGTATGTATTCACATATATGTCCTTTCTACATGTGTGTAATACAGTATATATACATATATATCCTCACTACAAGTGTGCAGTATGTATATTACAGTATGTATTCACATATATGTCCTTTCTACATGTGTGTAATACAGTATATACACATATATATCCTCACTACTTACTTGTATTACAGTATAATTACACATATGTATCCTTATTGCATGTGAGTAGTGTGTGTATGTGTGTCTGACTGAGTGGGGATGGAGCAGGAAGAGAGAGCTCAAAGGGAATTGCCCTTAGCCAGAAAGGCCTGGGTTTAAATTCTATCTCAGACACTTCATAGTTGTGTGAGCCTGAAGAAGTCACTTCATTTCTCTGAGCCTTAATTTCCTCATATATAAAATGAGGGGATTGAATTTTACCTCTCCAAACCCTTGTAGCCCTAAATCTATAATTCTCTTATCCTGGGGGAGGATCTAAGGTTCTATACATCTTCTGCATGGCTTTTTAGTAGAGAGACAAGGAGGCACATAGGAATGATTCTGATAGCAATCCAGATGACACTGATCTCCTTCCCCCAGTGTAGACCACATCTCATGTATACCTTGTCATATCTATGTCTTTCCAAAAGGACTCCAAAGGCATGTACCTAATATATGGGAGTCTTCATTTGCTAGCATAATATTTAAAAGACAACTAAGCAGTACAGTGGATAGAGTATTGGACCGGGAGTCAGGAAGACTTATCTTCCTGAGTTCAAATCTGGCCTTCAGCATTACCTGTGTGACCCTGGGCAAGTCACTTAGCCTTATTTGCTTCAGTTTCTTTGTCTGTAAAATGAGCTAGAGAAGGAAATGACAAGCCATTGCAGTATCTTTGCCAAAAAAAAAAAAAGCCAAATGGGGTCATAAAGACTTAGACATAACTTAAAACAACTGAATAACAACAATGAAGCTGTCCATGATTTTCACAAAGCAGCTTAAAAGAGATTTTCAAGTCCTCACATGACTGGAAAAGAAGGTCATCTGGTCAGTCAGTCAATAAACATTTATTAAGCACCGACTACATGTTAGGAATTATACTAAGCCCTGGTAATAGAAGGAAAGAAGTGGGATAATAGCCCCTGCTCTCTAGGAGCCCACACATTCTAATAGGAGGGACAACATGCAGGCAATTATGTACACACAAGTTATAGGTAGAATAAATTGGGGTAGTCTCGAAAGGAAAGCACTAGAATTAAGAGAAATCTGGAAAGGATTCCTGTGGCAGGTGGGATTTTAGCTGGGATCTGAAGAAATTTAAGGAAGCCAGGAGTCAGAAGTGAAGAGGGAGAGGACACAATGACAGTCTCCTTTCAGAACATTCTCATATGTTTCCCTTAAACAAACTTAACCACAATTTTATTAACATGGATTTAAAATTCAAAAAGAAAACGTTCTGAAAGGTGCAGAGAGAATACAATGAAAGCAAGATCTTTTTTCTGGTATGTTCTCTCCCTGTAATGGTGTGAGGTTGTTAATGGTAGGGCAGAGAGCAATTAATAATAGCAATAAGAATAATAATAGTCAGCATTTATACAGAGCTTTAAGGTTTGCTAAATATCTTTTCTGATGTTGTTCAGTCGTTTCCAGGTATATCCAATTCTTTGTGAGCCCATTTGGATTTGTTTGCGTTTTTTTTTACAAAGATAGTTGAATGGTTTGGCATTTTCTTCTCCAGCTCATTTTCCAGATGAGGAAACTGAGGCAAATAAGTTAAGTGACTTATCCAGGATCACACAGTTAGTATATTACTCAGGCCTCCTTTGAACTCAGGAAGATGAGTTTTTCTTACTCCAGGCCTTGCATTCTATCCACTGAGCCCCTACCTGCAAAATATCTTACAAACAGCATTTCATTTGAACCAGAACCCAGGCTTCCTGATTCCTAGTCAAGTGTTCACAGTGGACTTCCTTGAATACTTCAGAAGCTACATGACTGTGTTGATATGAATGGTTATATGACCAATGCAGATCAAGGTTTTCCTTAACAGACACTCTTGACAAGATGCCAAAACCAAAAATAAAGATAGTTTGTGACCAACTTTCTGGTTCCAAAATGAGCTTGATCTCTCCTCAGAAAATAATCTTATCACTGAGGCTAAACTTAGAACCTTCCCAGTTTAATGAGACCTAGCAGTACTTAAAGAACTAATTAGATCATCAAGAACCCAGAATCAATAGCCAAGCAGGACAACTCTGAAAGTTACAAGTTAAATTTATTATAGTTAAAAAGAAAAGAAAAGGGTACATAAGAGAAAACTGCAGTCTCCTGTACAAGCCTATTTTTGTGTTCTACTATGGATTTAGAAAGGTTCGTGTTATTTGTTCTCTGTTAAGTTCAGAATTTTTAAAAAGAAACAAAAGGAACCCAAGATCACCTCTAAAGCAGAATGAGGCATTACAGGTAGATTTTAATAAAGGACTCACATAATAGTTTAGATTTCAAAAGTGCTCAGCAGCATGAAAGAGTTAATAGAGCTCTGGCCTCAAAGGTCAGGTGACACGGGTTTAAGTTGTGGCTACACAACCCTAAAACTACAAACTGAAGGACTTTCACAAATATTCATTCATAGAGGGAGTTTCCTCACATCTATGGAATTTCCTATGTCAATGAGTTACAGATCTGGTGCATTTTTTTCCTCACAGGTAGCATAGCAGAAAACGATCCTTGGAGTCAGGAAGACCTATACCTAATTCCTGTCTCTGACACATATTACCATGTGACCATGGGAAAGTCACTGGACTTAGTGGTCAAGGTAACATAGTTCCACAAAGGTTGCTGGATCCATATCCTGCATCAGAAGAGCATGCCCAGCAATCATCTTCTGCACTGCTGAAATCAGCTCTAGAACAATAAGAATCCTTTTACAATGACCCTGTGAGGTAGATAATGTAAGCATCCTTACACTTCAGTTTGTAGATGAAGTCCCTAAGGCTCAGAGAATAGAGATAATTTGCTGGAACTCATCCAGCTCAATTTGTCACAATGTTAGAATTCAGATCTTCTCCTTCTAAAAGCAGCTAACCCTCCACCAGCTCTCCTACACTGCCTCTTTACCTGCCCCCTGCCCTTCTGAGATGTAAAGTGTACCAATTTCTTGCCCAGGAGGTGCCAAAGTTATTTAGAGAGTCAACTCATTGTGGATGGATGAGCAATAACTGGGAGCCAGGAGACCTAGGCTCCAGGCTTGCTTCTGTTTTTTTTTTTATTTGGGCAAATCGTTCTCCCTCTCTGGACTTCAGCTGCTGTCTGCAGAATGGGAGAAGATCCCTGCTCTATAATCTCTTAGGGTTGTCAAGCTGATCTAATGAAACAAGGGAAAGATCTTTGAAACGCAGTGTGCCATACTTTTACGTGGCATTATTAACAGCAAAATTGGCCAGCACCGAGTCAAATAAAACTACAGGCAAATCATTTCCTTGGCCCTGAGACAGGCACCTTTATTAAAGACTAATATTTCAGTCTGGGCCAAAGATTCTGACACCACCCCCGCTCTCATGCTGCTGGTAATCAACCTGCCCTGCTTATCAGAGTAATGTGTTGCCTTATTGTGTTAAATACACTACAGGAGTCCATCCTGACAGTGTTTCTGGCAAAGGAGGCTCATGAAGTGCCAGGAAGTGGTGAAAGGTTCTAATTGATTTCTCAAATGCTCTCATGTATTTCTGGAATGGTAAATGTTATAGGCCCAGTCTAGGGCAAAATTGAAAAGTAAAGCCAGAGAGCAACAGTTTAAAGTGAATTTAGCAAGCAACATTTTTTTTTTTTTTTCACATTTCTGAAAACCAGTTTTATTTAAATAAGAGTTTAAATACATTACATAACATTTAAACTAAAAAAAGAAAAGAAAAAAAAGAAACCAAAACCAAACCAGTCTGTTACTTCACATGGCATTGGGCAGCTGTTGCTAGTAAATTGCAAGCTCCGCAGTTACTACATTGACTGTTTTGATACATTAGTTCAAAATTTGTTCCCTTGTCAAAAGTTTAATTCAGGTAAAGTTGGCCTCACAGTATGGTGTTTTCTCCACTTGTTCATCCCCCCAGAGGTAGGGCACTATTACTACTAAAGAAAGTCTGGTCAGACAACATTGGACGTTTGTGTGATGTTAAGAAGGAAAATGTCCTGCCATTGCCCCAAAATGAAACTCCTTCCTGGTCAGCTGGTGCAAGTCACCAGAGGAATCCCTGTTCTGCTTCCAAAGGCTAACTCTTAGATCTTGGTGGTACCTGGACTGGATGGTGGAGACTTTAACCTACTCTTCTGAGCATCACCAAAGGCAGCTCAGAGAGTAGTAATGTTCTACTAAATGAACAGGGAACTCTGAAGAGGGGCACCAAAGAGCCTCTGGACAGACAGACATGGTCTCAGATGTTACTAGGGCTTTGGACTTGACTGAAACATTAGATTATTTGTGTTTCAGGCTGGGCACTGCCATGCTTTACACCTCTGTTTAAATGAGGGACTTCAAGACTAGACAGCATGGCTCTTTTCAGTTTATTACATGAATGAGTTACACTAGTCCAAGTTAAACAGCGGACCCCAAATGGTTACATTATACAAGCTGTGAGGTTTTTAAACTTGTGACAAGGGACAGAAGGGAATTTTTCTACTCATTGCAAGGAAATCCTCACTTAAGCTTCAGTGAGCCACAAGCACTTAAAACCCATGAACCTTCAGCTGGTCGTCCTTAGCCAGTCCAATCTCGACAAGGAACTGGCATATGTTCTTGCGCTGATCACCCTGTAGCTGAATTACTTCTCCATATTCTGGATGCTCTATTACAGTACCATTGCAGGCAAATTTCTTCTTGAATGCCTTCACTAGTTTCTTTTTATCGTAATCATCAGCGATCCCCTGGACAGTAGTGAGGGTCTTCCTGCCGTTTCTCTGTTGAATTCTTATATGGATATAATCCTCAGTCCCAGCAGGAAGCAGGTCATCACCCTTACTTGCATCAGCAAAGGGGTCGAAAGAGTGGAGGTTCTGGATAGCGGACATACGATACGATTCCTTTTCCTCGGTGGAAACGGCCTGCGGAAGGCGGTGGCGGGAGAAGGCGGGCGGGGGGGACGGAGCGTCGGGAAGCGAGGGGGCTCGAGGGGGAGGCTGCTGAGTCCTCGGCGGCGGCTCAGTGACTGGGCTAGCAAGCAACATTTTAAAGCTCATGGGGACCATGGGTCATGGAATGTCAGGGGAGGAAAAGACCTTCAGCAAATAAAATGCTGGAACTGGAAAGAATCTTAGCATGGAGCTGAAAGAGAGCTTGGAATGGGAGAGCTCAGAGACATTAGAACATAGAGTGCTGAGAGACATCGGAGATCAAGTCACAGGGCTATAGATATTCAAGAGAGGCCTTAGAGCCCGTGAAATCCTACTCTTTCATTTTACAGTTGAGAAAATTGGGGCAAAAGGATGTTTTGTGATGTATTTAACATCTCATTCTCTCACTTTCTCAGTCTCCGTCTCTATGTCTCTATCTCTCTGTCTCTGTCTTTCTCTGTCTCTTTGTCTCTGTGTCTGTGCCTTTCTCTTTCTGTATGTCTCTGTGTCTCTGTCTCGCTGTCTCTCTCTCTGTCTCTGTCTGTCTGTCTCTCTCTCTATCTCTGTCTCTCTCTCCTCCCCCTCCACCATTTTCTTCTCTGCCCTACAGTGTCAGAGATAGAATTTGAACTTGTGGCCTTTGACTCCCCCATGCCATTGCTTGATTTTTTTTAACCTTTCTACCCTGCCTCCTACCAAAACTAAATTCATTTTGCAGATGAGGAACTATAGTGTTAGAATGGTTATGTTCCTTACCCAGCAGGGTACAGGGTAAATAAATAGTGGACCTGGAACAAAAGCCAAATCTCCTAACGCTCAGACTAGTACAATTTCTTTTTAACACATGGCTGCACATTTTGATAGGTAAAGTAAATCTCCTACATTTAACCATCTTCTCTTTGGGCACTGGCTGGCCAATATCTCTGACACTCTTACCAGAAGCCCAGGGATGCCCAAAGAAGGAAAAAACTCTCCTGGTGGAATTTCAGGCACCATGATGAGGATGGATCTGGAGGCTAGGGTGAGCCTTTCCCAGCAGCCCTTTCATCAGACTGCCTTTTCTACCATGTACACAATCAGGACCACAGCTGACTCTTGTTGGGTTGGTTCTCATGGGGTGGCTATTTATGCTTTCTAGGGTTGCTATGCTATAATAATGGAAGCCAGTTAAATATCCCTAGATAGGCAATATTAATAACAAGAGTAACCCTTTTCTATTGTGCTTTAAGGACTGCAAAGTGCTTTGCTCACAAAAAGCCCTGGGAGGTTAGCACAGCAATTATGATTATCCACATTTTATAAGGGAGAAACCTGAGGATCTCAGAGGAAAAATTATTCCTGATCACATGACCTTGCTCCTTCTACTATAATAAAATAAAAATACTGTGGTATAGAAAAGTAGTTTGGAATAGTGGGGAGAAGGCTGGTTTGGGCACCAGGAAGAGCTTGGTTCATGTCCTGCCTCTGATTCCTACTATTTCTGTGAGACTGAGCAAGTCATAGAATCTCCCCCTGTGTTCAGACAAGTCTCTCAGGCTAGGGACAGGTTAAATGGTGTTGATCTACACTGCTCGAGGGGAATCCTACTCAGATGGCATCATAAATCTAGAAGCAAAACAAAATAAGAGTGTTTTCTAAGAGCAGAAAATGTCTTGTGTTCTATTTTTTCTAGTTTTAGAAAATTTTAATAAAGCAAATTATTATTGAAGGGCCTTCGATTCTTTTCTGCAGAATCAGGGAGATGAGCAAGGAATCATGTTTATTGTCTATGATTTTTAAAGTCCCCCATTCTGAGATACAATTAAGCCTTGAACATCAGCATTTGACCTCTTCTTAACAAACATTTAGCTCCTATTCCAAGATGCTTTTAAATGATGGCATCCTAGAGAAATACCACCTAATTCTTCTCAAGGGCACAAAGTAGGGAGGGAAACCAAGAAGGCAATTTGTAGAGTATTAAGTGGAGGGAGACAACAACAGAATGACAATGTATGGAGGTAACATAAAGCAAGATACATACCAGGTACATTCTGTTCATTCTTAGCCAACTTCTCCAAATTCCCACTGATTTTATGACATCCATAGAAAAAGGAGAGAGAGAAAGCAAAGGTGATGAAGCATAACTCAGGTCAAAAACTGAGATGTGTGCTGGGTTCCGGTCCAATATTTGAGAAAATTCAATTTAATTAAACAAATATCAAGTATACATTTTGGAGCTGTTCTATGAGAAACAAAATAAATAACAACAGCTGTTTTTTTTTTTTCATTTGGTCCTCACAGCAAGCCTGTTGTGAGGACATATTGTTATCCCCATTTTATAGGTGAGAAAATTGAAGCCAGGAGAGGTTAAAGGACACTTCCAGAATCACAAAGGGAGTAAGTATCTGTTGCAGGATTTGAACTCTAGGACCACCACTCTTTCTCCTACTGTGCCTACCTACTAGCTGCTTCTAGTAACAAATATAATTTTTATTTTTTAATTCTTTATTATTTTTTATTTTTTTATTTTTGGAGGGGGGAAGGCAGGGCAATTGGGGTTAAGTGACTTGCCCAAGGTCACACAGCTAATAAATGTTAAGTGTCTGAGGCCAGATTTGAACTCAGGTCCTCCTGACTCCAGGGCCAATGATCTATTCACTGTGCCACCTAGCCTCTCCTAGTAACAAACATGAAATGCCTGTGATGAACAAGGCACTGGGCTAGACATTGAGGACATTGACAATCATTGAAAATTTAAAAAACAGAGAGAGAGAAACCCATGTGGTAGATAGTAAGCATAGCAAGTACTTCCGATTTTGGCTGGAATGGAGAGTGCGAAGGAGAGCAATGCACACTATGCCTAGTGTGAAAGGCTTTAAATTTTAAGTGGAGGAATTTGTGTTTTATCTCAGTGGATATGGGGAGCCACTGGAATTCCTTGAGTAGAAGACTGCTATGGTCAAAACTGTGCTCTAGGAAAATTGCATTGGCAGCTTTGTGGAGGGTGGAGAGCTAAGGAAAGACTTGATGCAAGAAAACCAATTAGGAGGCTCTTGAAATATTCCTGGAAAGAGTTAAGGTGCTGAGCCATAATGTAAGAATGGTCATGCAAATAAAGATAAGGAGATAGATGTAAGATACTTTGTGAAGGTAGAATAAACAAAACTTTGACTTACTGAATGTAACAACGTCTTGATTGTCACCATCATCATCATCATCTTGGAAACAAAATTAATTAGCAAGTGTCATGAGAATGCCTTTATAAGTTCTAAATATCATGAGTGATATTTTCCAGGTGTTCCTTCTTGCTAATGACATTAGGCTGATAGCATCAACTCCTGGAGTGCTATTTAATGAGATCCATAGATATTTGAAAAAACTAGACTATTCATTTCAGAAAAACAAAGTAAGGGAAAAATGTTCTTTGCCTGTCATGTGGTTGGATGGGCAGCCCATTGAGTTAGTTCATCAGAATATGTATCTTGAACAATGGTCTGGGCCCAGAATTAACTAGGAAGAGATCAGACTGGAATGCATTTGAGAAGTTATAAATGACCTCCATGCTGTTCTCTAACACCAAAGTCCTTTTATAATACCAATATTCCCCCAGTGGTGCTGTATGACTATGAATCTTGGAATGCCAAGGTCTCAGAAAAATCAAAATTGCAGATGACCCAAAGAACAAACAAGTGACCCATAGTGGGTGGAAGCAGACTTCAGCATATCATCAATGATGTCTTTTGTGTAACAAATAGCATAAAAGGCATCATCAAGGACATTTTTTAACCAGACAAGAAGGTGGGATGGCCAGGACAGGATTGTGAAGAACAATAGATGAACAGCCTAATCCTTCTCCAGCATTCATAATTAAAACAAAGAGAAGATAATCTCTAGCATATTAGATGGATATTTTCTAGAGCATACCTGCAAATGCACAAACAAGAATTACAAAGGATGCGGGGTAAGAAAGGGATTGCAATATACTCACATTGACAATAAAAGTAAACATCAACAACTCAAACTTTAAAATTTGTAAAGAACTTCACACAAGTGCGCGCGCGCACACACACACACACACACACACACACACACACACACACACATACACAACTGGATTCTTACAATAACCCTATGATCTTGAGTTTCGAGCTAAGAGATTTTAGAGGTTATTTCATCCATTTTATATTGACTGTTTTTATTAACTTCTGTTTTACATCATTAATTTCTGCCAGATTTTGAGTTACAATAATTTCCCCCCATTATTCCCCTACCTAATCTCCCAGAACAGCAGTCCCACAAGACATCGCCTCCTCCAATCTGCTCTCTCCCATACCCTCTCCCACACCCCCATCAACCTCTCCACTAGAGGAAGGTGAGTCCCTGTGTCCCAATGCCTGCACATCCCATCTCCCCATTACAAGCAAAAGAGCATCAATAATAGTATTTATACATATTTGAAACATTTAATGTTACGACCTCGAATTTCAGATCCATTTCCCTCCTCCCTTGTCACCCATTCCCTCCTGGGAGATAAGTAATTCAGTATATGCTGCACATGTCCAGCTATGCAAAACATCATCACAGTAGATATACTGTACAAGGCTGCCCACAATTCCCTCCCACTCATCCCACCCCCCACCCGGTCCATTCCCCACACGATCCTGTCCCTCTTCCATAGTGGGCACCTCCAACCCCCCCTCCCCCAAAGGACGCCCCCCCCATCCATTATCCCTCCCTCATCCCCCTTCCCCCCATCCCGCTGCAGGTTGAGATATCCCATCCAGTATGTACTTCACTCTCTCCCCGAACCAAATTCAATGTGAATGTGGCTTTGCCTCTTTAGCCTTCCTTATTCTCCCCGTCCCCTGCAACCACTTCCCCCTGCTTCCTCCACATGGGACAGTCTACCCCACCCTGTCTCTCCCCATCTCCCCCTGCCACCCCCATCTCCCACCTCACAACTTCATCCCCTGAGTATTCTCCCTTCCCAACAAACTCAACCCATGCCCTCCATCCATACACAACTGCAACCATATACACACACATTCACACATGTATTCACATGACCACACCCCCTTCTTCCATTATTTTCATAATGAGAAAGATATCATCAGTCACAGCTATTGCTCTTCCATATAGGAATGCAAATAGTTCAACTTTGATAAGTTCCCCCCGATTTCCCCTCCCTGATCACCCTCTCAGGCATCTCTCCCCTCCTGCGTCTGGATGTCAAATCCTCTACCCAACTCTGGCCTTTTCCTCAAGAATGCCTGAAAGTCCTCCATTCCACCGAATGACCACACCTTCCCCCGAAACAAAATACTCAGTCCCGCTGGGTAGGCGACCCCTGGGCTCACTCCCAGCTCCCCTGCCCTCTGGAATATCACATTCTATGCCCTTCGATCCCTCAGCGCAGAAGCTGCCAGGTCCTGGGCCATTCTGACTGTGCTTCCACAATACTGAAACTGTTCCTTCCTGGCTGCTTGCAGTATTCTCTCCCCGATCTGGGGATTCCGGAACCTGGCTACAACATTCCTGGGAGTTCTCTTCCCAGGATCCTCCCCAGGAGGTGATTGGTGGATTCCCCCAACCTCCACCTTGCCCTCTGGATCCAAAACAACAGGGCAGTCCTCCCTGAGAATTTCCCGAAGGGCGACCTCCAGGTTCCCTCCCCAATCATGGCCTCCAGGTAGTCCAATAATTTTTAAATTGTCTCTCCTGGATCTATTCTCCAGGTCAGTGGTCTTTCCCATGAGATACTTCACACTGCCCTCTAATCCCTCATCTGTTTGGATCTGCTCAACAGCATCCCGACCTCTCATAAAGTCACCAGCCTCCATTTGCTCCAGTCAAACTCTGAAGGAATGAATCTCCTCAGTGAATTCCCGAGACTCCCTTTCCATCTGGCAAACTCGACCTTCCAAGGCATTCTTCTCCCCATTGCCCTTTTGGGCCCCCCCTTGCCATTTGAGTTAGTCTATTCTTTAAGGTATTGTTTTCCTCAGTCAGGCTGTTGACCCTCACCTCATACCTTTCCTGCATCCCTCTCATTTCTCTTTCCAATTTTTCCTCCACTTCTCTTATTTGATTTTTAAAGTCCTTCTTAAGGTCCTCTATGGCCTGCAACCCTCTCATGTTTATGGCAAGCTGTAAACCCACCCACAACTTCCACCCTAGATCACAATCCAGATCCAGGGAGGTTAAAGCAAGAGTGATTACCCCCCCAAGACTGATCGCTGGATCTCCCTAGGATTTGCAGGCTGGGAGCTGGAGCTGCCTCTGAAAACTACAAAATGGCATGTCTCCTCAGCGACTTCTAGCCCCCAGGGGAGGGAGCCAACGCATTCCCTAAATACAGGTCCCAAAGTCCATAGGACACTAACTTCTTACTTTGTCCTAGGCATGTCTATGTTGATAATTCTGGAGTCACCACAGCTGCTGGTGTTCTGGGGTTCCTCCAGCTGGCTGCTGGCCCTGCCGCCCTGGGGCTAAAACCTCGGCTCACGGAGACCTGGGCTCCGCTTGGCTCCTGCGCTCTGCACTCTGCGTGCTGCCAGGTCCCAGACCACTGCGCTGGTCCTTCCTGCAGGGCTGCTGGGCTGTCCTCAGTGGGAGGTAGCTTCTCTGTGTCGTTCTGTGGGTGCTGGGGCTCCAGAAGTTTTTCAGAGTCCCCTTTTACATAGTTTGGGGGGAATCTGGGGGCAGAGTGGCTTGGATGAGCTGTTTCTACTCCACCATCTTGGCTCCGCCCCCTCATCCATTTTAAATATAAGGAATGTGGGGCCACAGAGAGTTTTTCAGGGGTGGGGGCCTTGAGGCCTCATGTGGCCCTCTGGGTCCTCAAGTGCAGCCTTTGACTGAATCCAAACTTCATAGAACAAATCCCCTTGATAAAAGGATTTGTTTTGTAAAACTTGGATTCAGTCAAACGGCCCTCTTGAGGACCTAGAGGGCCACATGTGACCTCAAAGTTGCAGGTTCTCCATCCCTGGCATAGTTGCCCAGAGCAGAAAGGACCATGGGTCCCATGAATGGAGAGTAGCCTGTCACACTTCTGAGGGCAATGCAAACCAGATTGAAATTTAAATGAATTAGATTAAATGAAATCGTAAGCTGACAAATAAATAAAAATATAATAAAAGAGAGATAACATTACAATTTAAAACTAAATTGATGTTACATGCATGGATCCTTAGGTATGGTTTGGTGGCCCACATTTCTATTTGAGTTTGACACCATGGGCCTGAATTTGACACCATGAGCCTAGTTTGACACCATAGACCTAAGTTCAACACCATGGGCCTAGAGCACTGAGAGCATAAATGACTTGCTCAGAATTACACAGTTAGTATATGTCAGAAACTGGACTTGAACCCAGACCTTCCTACCTTCAAGGCTAGTTTTCTATCCATTATGTTGTGCTGCCTCTTATATGGACACTCATTATTCCCATTATATAGATAGGAAAACTGAGGCTCAATGAGGTTAAAATATTTGCACAGGGTCACATAGCTATTAAGTGTCTGGGACAGGATTTCAATCCAAGTCTTCCTGGCCTCAAGTCCAGAACTCTATTCATTATGCCATGTTGCCTCCTGAAATCATGGCTCTATAGCTAGCCTTAGTCATCCCAAGTCCATCTTGTCTTGGATTGGAATATTCCTTTTTATAAATGGTAAATGCCATCTTTCTTAATATGGTAATGGTAATAGCATTGTTAATTACATGGCAATGTTTCCTCTGTCTGAAGTAGGGGACTGTATTACTTTCAGTTTATTAATGGTTTTAATAATTTATTGATTAATCTTCCATTCCTCATGAGAAGGAAAATGTGACTAGATAAAGTACCCAGAGAACCTGATGCTGGTCCCAGTTCTAAAACTGATTATGTTACTTTGGAAAAATCACTTTTTCTCTCTGGACCTCAGTCGCCCCTCCTGTAAAATAAGAGAATAGAACTAAATGACATGAATTCACTTAAATATTTCTTAACTGCCTACCCCCTTTGCTAATCACTGAAAAATTCTGAGGCACAATTTGACATTTTATTTTCTATGTTCCAAGAGCCTTTCCAGTTTTAATGTGCTAGGTCCCAGATCTCTATGTGCTAGATTCCCTGAGTCAAGAATATCACAACTAAGGATTAGGGTCATAAATTCTTTTGGAAAAGTGTCCTCAAGGTGATCTCAAGGTCTACAAGGTACCCAAATAAATCAGGACTCGGGGTAAAAGGGTGGGTTTTTTAAAACCCTTGACTGTTTTTACCTAATGGACCATTCTTTCATTTACCACATGATGTACTTGGGCAGGCTCAATTTGAGCTGAGGTCATATTTCTGTTAATTAAATTGTGTATGGGAGAGATTCCGTTAAATGCTGCCACATTCATTTGCTCAAGGGGAAAAAAATACAATGTTATTGATTTCCATTTGCTTTGGAATTAATATCATACACGTTAACCAAAATGGGAAATAGGCATGGCTATTAGCTGCAAAATTACCATGCAGGCTATAAATTCAGGGCAAGTGGAGGATTTTTATTTGAACAAGCCCTGAGTCAGGATATTGGTGTTGGATGGTACCTTTATCTTTTATTAAAAAGAGCAGAGAAAATTTCACAAACAATAATTCCACAAATATTGCTTAAGCACCTACTATGTGTGGAGTACTAGAGCATCTTAGCATAAGTTGACAGAATCTCAGAAGTTGCCTTGCCCAGCCTGTATCAGAAATCCTCTCTACTATTTTCCTTCTCATAGACATTCAGCTTCTACTTGAAGAAATCAGAGATAAAGGTATAGTGGCTTCATTAATTCATTATTTTCTGAGTACATGGATAGAGGAAGAATGAGACCTGGTTCTCCCAAGGTCTTCACCTCTGAAGAGACTGGCTCTGATTAATCCAGGCCTATCCTAATGTGTGAGGGTGAATAGGAGTCAATATCTCAGGTCCTGATCCAGGGAAGACAAATCCTTATCTCCTGTATTCTCTTCATGAGTATGTGGGTTCCTAAGAGGAGTTAACTGATTTGTGTGGGTAGGTGGATATATGTGTCCTTCTGTCTGTCTATAAGGACAGGAGGGATTTAGAAACAGTTGCAGAAAAGTCACAGCTGGCTTAGTCCTCCAGCAAACCCCATTTCTTATTTATTTGCCCTCTGTCTCACTGGCATTTCAGCTTCCCCAGATGTCATTTTTGTTTGTTTATTTGTCTTTTTTTTTTTTGATGGGACGAAAGAAGATACCTGATTCACAAAGGTGTTGGAATGTCAGGAGCTTGGCAATTCTTCTGACAATGTACTTATAGACACTGATACTCTGAAGAGACCACAGCCTGTTCTCTGTTCTGAGGTGACAGACCATGGGAACAGATGAGAGCTAATACCCTACTCTTAACCCCTCCATTCCACCCATACAAATCCAGCTTATTTTCTAAAGTATGGCCCAATTCCCACCACCTCCAGTGGTGACAGTGACCTCTCATATCCCTGGGTTCCTATGGGTTCATTATCCAACCCAATCATTTAGCATGGACATTCTTCACAGGGTTGCTTTGAAGAAGGACATTTGTAGACTTGAAAGTATTAGAGGAATCCAGAAATACTTGCCACATGTTCCCTTGCTGAAATATCTTCACACCAAAGAAATCAATTGAATTTAGAACTTGAAGGGAACTTATAGGTAAGGGACTCTGAACATAGGGCTCACAAACCCCCAGAGGATATGGGAAGCTTTTCAAGGGGTTCTGGGCACATTCGGTAAATAATCCTATTACTCTATTGAAATTAACTAATCTCTTCATTGTAATATGTATATTCATTGTAAACTCTAGCATCTGTTTTCTTTTATATTGAATAGAGTGGGGAAAAGGAATGAAATGATCATTTATTAAGTATCTACTCTATGCCAGGAACTCTATTAAGTGCTATAAAGATCTTACTCCATTTGATGATCAAAGATTTCCTGAATGCCAAGGGATAGCTAACACCAAGCATTCATATAGTGCTTACGTTGTACCAGGTATTATGCTAAGCTCTTTACAGTTATTATTTCATTTGATCTTCACAGCAACCCTCAGAGGTAGGTGCTATTATTATCTCTATTTTATAGATAAGGAAACTGAGGCAAAGAACAGTTAAGTGACTTTGTTTAATTAATTTATTTATTTTTAGTTTTAAATATTAATTTCTACAAGATTTTTAATTACAATTTTTCTCTCCCTCTCTTTCCCTTACCCTCTACCCAAGATAGCAAGCCTATTGAATACCCCTTCTCCCAATTTGTTCTCTCTTATATCCTTCCCCATGCCCCTCTAACTTTCTAGTGGGGCAAGATGGACTTCTATACCCCAGTGCCTTATTTTCTTATTGCCTTATTTCCCAGTTACATGTAAAAAAAAATTTTTAAAAAACATTTGTTGGTTAAGTGACTTTCTCAGGTTCACATACCTAATAAGTGTCAGAAGCTAGATTTGAATTCAGGTCTTCCTGACTCCAGGTCTGCAATCTTTCCACTGTACCACCAAGCTGCCCCCAAAGGGGTGGGAAACTCTGATTTAGTTCAACCTCCTCATTTTTCAGAGAAGTCAACTTGAATCTCGGAAAAGATTTTCCCAAAGTCTCAAAGGTACTAAGTGGCACAGTTAAGGATTCAAACCTATATTTTCTGTCTCTAAACCCACTACATGCCCCTCATGTGTTAGGTTTATCTCCCCATCTAGATTCTAAGAGTTCCTTGAGGGACCATGTTATCCATTTACACAGAGAAAAATGGGTCTCCACACAAGACAGGAATGACCAGTTAAGAAGACCAGAGTTCAAGGTTAGGTTCTGATACTAAATAGCTATGCTACAATATGCTACAATCTTCCCCTGTCTGGTCTTGCTTCATCTTTGAAACAAAGTGTTATACTCCTATTTCATGTGGTTGTTGTGCTGGAGGATCAAAGAATAAATGTGAAACTGCTATGAAACTATAAAGTTATATGTAAATATTAGCTCTGATTATTAATATTCACACCACGAAGCCCCCACCAAACAGCTAAGACAAGACTGGTGCATATTAAGCTGGCTTAACAAACCTTGCTTGAAGTGAATATTGGTCAAGTGGCTGTATGCCAAATGCCTCTCACTTTTGATTCTGCCTGGAAAAGTGATAAAGTTGCTTCTCTTTGAAGCAAATGCCACACTTCTTACCTCTGAATGCTACTATGACGGAGAAAAATATTTCCATTTAAATGACCCACAGGGATCAGCCTAGATTCTCTTGCCTGGTTATTTATTTATGTTTGCAAATACCCTCTGAAGCCTTTTCACGCTGGTGGAGGTCCTTTTATGTTGAAACTCTAGGTAGTCCAAGAAGATGGGTATGGGTAATGTGATCATTTCTGCTGCTCATGGATGGATGCCAATCATCTGGGAAGAAGCAAGTTTGCAGGGAGGGAGTGTGTCCTTGGGCCAGTCCCTTCATCACTTTCGTTTTCAGTTTCACGCCAACTTACAGAAAATCAAACCAGTTAAATAGTGATCTCCTCAACACTACAGGTGTTCAGGTGGAGGATGGAGTTGATAGAGGGGAAATCATTTGGTCAAGCAAGGTTGTGGAACCCTGAAATTATTCAATGACTTTTGTGAGATGAAGGGTCTCTTAAGTAGAAGAGGGACATCATGTCAGTAGTGACCAGAATCCACAGTAAAAATACAAGGTGCCTCACCTTCCTCATCTTCATCAGTGACAGCTGCCAACTAATTGCCACTAAAGTTAGAGAGACACAGGACCTTGAAAGTGGTAATGCCTCCCAGATCACCAATCCTGCTTCCAGCCCAGTCCTCACAGTCATCACCTAGGGAAATGAAGCCTAGTAACTATTCTTGAATGTATTACAGCCACATCTATAGAAGATCCAGAAAGAAAAGTTCTTGCCACCAAAGTCCTTGATGCTGCCAGGTTTCTCAACATCAGACACAGACATGACTCTATAAGTGGAAATTAAATCCAAGGAAATGCATTACCATCTGCTTTGTCATTGCCCTCAAGGACCATGGAGGTCCACTGACTTGCAACTGAAAGCTTCCATGTGTGCTGTCTTCCCCCATTAGAAGGCAAGCTCCTTGTGAGCAAGTATTGTTTGCTTTTTTATTTATATCCCCAGTATTTAATGCAGCGTGTTGCTTTGCATATAGTGTTGTTTGTCCTTAGTTTCGAGGAGGATCAATGACATCATGGAGTAGTTTTGACTTGCAGATGAATTGGATTTCAGTGAGGCAGTTACACAAAGTTGTCAGCCTCACTCTCTCTTCCAGTCATTGAAGTCCAGTGACAGGACAAAAGTCAAGATGAGGTGCAGAAGATGGGCTCGGCATCTTTGACGTCTCTGAACAAACTCAAAGTGCTCCACAGTGCCTGCTTCAGCCACCTTCATAGCCCTTGGAACAAATTTTTCTCATCTGCCTATTCCATCAGTAGAAGTATATGTGCAGTTAGGGTAGACATTGGGTTTAAGACCTGCCAATTACCTTTAACCTGGTTTAACTCATCTACTGACAATTATACCAGGATGTGACCACAATGCATGCTATAGCTTCTTGGAGCCATGGGTTAGAGTTGGGTGAAAGATGGACCAAATGTAGATGAGCAGCCCTGAAAAGGCCTCAACAAGGGTCAGCTAGGTGGTGCAGTGAATAGAGCACCGGCCTTGGAGTCAGGAGGACCTGAGTTCAAATCTGACCTCAGACACTTAATACTTATTAGCCTTGTGATCTTGGCCAAGACACTTAACCCCAATTGTCCCACCTTCCCCCTCCAAAAAGCAGGAAAAAGAAAGGGCTCAACAAGCCCTAACACCAGAAGTACTAGTCTTCCCAGAAAACTTCATATACCTCTTTGCTCATAGTAAATGTATAATAAATGATTCTTTATTATACATTTTTCTTTCTCTCTGCTAGCCACTTCTCTTCCCTAAAATTCACCTCCATCTTATCCAGATCCTTATTACGATCATGTCTGGTTCTCTAGTTCTCTCTCCCTCCTCCCAAGTAAGTTAACTGCCTAACTTATAGTTTCACCACTCCTGAAAACGTAACTCTTTCAAACACCTTCAAATATACCTCTCCAGTCTACTTGAATCATACAAAGGAATAATCATATTGTGGTTCCACAGAGCTTCACCCAGTTGAACTTAATTCGTTCCAGGTGCCAGAAATCCTAGTTACATGTTAGTCTGTCGCTAACTTTGTAACTTTAAGTAAACTATTTTCTCTTCTTGGGCCAAGTTTTATTAGTCCTTAAAAGGGGGATAATAATTCTTGCCCTGCTTTATTCTAAGACAGGTTTTGGGAATCAAAATAAAATAAATGTGTATAAAGCACTGTAAATTCTAAAACACTGGAGAAATGTGAGTTCATGGGGTTATAAATTGAGACTTAGAATGGTAGCTAGGTAGTATAAGTATTGGGCCTGTCAGGGAGGCCTGAGTCCAAATCCATCCTCATACACTTACCAGCTGTGTGACCCTGACTAAGTCACTTAACCTCTACCTGCCTGAGTTTTCTCAGCTCTAACGTAACGATAATAGTATCTATCTCCCACAGTTGTTGTGAGGATCAAATGAGGTAACATCTGTGAAGCACTTGGCACATGGCCTGGCAGGCAGTGGGCACTATAAATTCCTGTTTCCTTCCTTCCTTGGTCATCGAGTTCAACTCCCTCATGTTCCAGAGTCATAAACTAGGGCTCAAAGAGGCTGTGACCTTGACCAAGGTCACAAGCTTGCAAAGAAGCAGACTGGGAATTTGAACCCAAATCCTCTAACTACAAAATCACTGCAATTTCCATAATGCAAAACTCTCTCTATTCTTGTTTCATTTCAGGGCCCTAATTAAAGGTCCTCATCCAATATCAAATATGAACCAGAACCTAATACAATAAGGGGAAAATTTGAAAGTAGAGCAGAAATCTGATTAAATCTCCTTGGGGTAGGGTGTAATTGAACTTGAGGAGGGCAGAGAGAGGGAGAGAAAGGGAAAGCTGATTCTCTAGGAGAGAAAAAACAAGAGCTATATTAAACTGAGAAGAAGAATTTGTTGGAGAAAGGAGAAAGGAGCCACAGAATGACTGTTGTGACACAAGTTAGAATATGGAAATTACTCAACAAATAATCAGGAGAAATCCCAGACCATAAAATGGCTGAAGGCAGCAGAGATGGTCTTGAGCAAACTTGGTTCCACTTTCTGGGCCTTTCACAGATTCCCATGGCCTCCCCCACCTCATGTTCTTTTCCCCTAGTACAGTGTTTTGGAAGAAAATACCTTCCTGTTTACTTTAATTTAGTTCATTCAACAGCACAATTCAACTGGCATTTATTAAGCTCTTGGACTATGTACTGGTGCAAAGACAAAAATGAAAGCTGTCCCTATTCAAAGTATATACTGAGTAAATATAAATGTCATTTGTGGGGGTGAGGGAGACAAAGTGGCACCAAAAATTGGGAAGATTAGGAAATGCCTCCTGTAGAAGGTATATCTTTAAAGGTGCTGATGATTCTACAGGATGGAGGTGAGGACGACGACAGGCATATCCTCTGCAAAGGTATGGGTTTGGGGATTCACTGGACAACGACATCAGCACTGAACCATGAAGGAGACTTAATTCTAGGGTCTCCTCCGCTACTGACTAGCTATGTGACTTTGGATTTGTCCCTTTCTCTCTCTGGGCCTCATTTTTCCCAACTATAAAGAGATAAGGCTATACTTTGTTGTTGTTCAATTGTTTCAATCCTGTCCAACTCTTCGTGACCCCATTTGGGGTTTTCTTGGCAAAGATACTGGAGTGGTTTGCCATTTCTTTCTCCAACTCATTTTATAGATGAGGAAACTGAGGCAAAACCAGGGTCACACAGCTGGTAAGTGTCTGAGACCAGATTTGAACTCACAAAGATGAGTCTTCCTGACTTTAGGCCTGGTGCTCTATCCACTGCACTACTTCGCTGCCCAGGCCAAGACTAGATGATCTCTAATGTCACTTCCATTTCTGACAGTGGGAAGGGAAAAGGGAAAAACAAGTAGGCCAATTTTTCTGGAATATAGGCTGCATGAGAAAGATTAAAATGAAATAAGTTTGGAAAGACCAGTTGGGAAAAGGCAAAAAGAACTTTAAATGTTAGGAAAAGGAGTCTGTGTTCTATCCTAGAAGCAATAGGGAGCCACTGAAGCTTCTTTAGCAAATAAGTGACATCATCAGGCCTACATTCTAAGAATATCAATTTGGCAATTGTATGAAGCATGGAAAACTGGAGGCCAAGATAACACTTAGGAGGCTGTTGAGATGATGAGAGCCTGAAATACTACTACTAACAATAATAGCTGGCATTTATGCAGGGGTTTAGGGTTTGCATAGCACTTTACATGTTAACCTCTTTCTGTGGTAGTTTAGAAAAAAGTTATGAGAGCTATGAAAGGTGTTGTAGAGGTAGAATTAACTGTTCTTAGCAACTGATTAGCTAGAAGGGGTGAGAAAGGAAAAGTCAAAGAGAATATCTAAGAGGAGTGAACAGTCAAAGGAATCAAAAGCCACCAGGAGATCAAGAGTAATGAGATCTGACACTTATCTGCCTACCCTTGGGTCATATCACTTAACCTCATGGGGCCCTGTTTTCTTTACTTGTAAACAGAGGGGAATGCCCACATGGGTCCTTTAGCTCTATAGCTATGATCCCATGATTTAGCTGTTAGGAGAGATTACTTGCAAAGAGCAATTTCAATTGTGTTTTGGGGTCAGAAGCCAGAGATTCAGAGAATCATAGAACATGAGAACTATATAGGACTTTAGAATACAATATCAGAAGTGGAAGACATATTAAAGATTATCTAGTCTAATCCTATCTCTTTAGATTTGGGAATGTGAGACCAGTAGAGAGAAAGAGACACACCCAAAGTCACACACCTACTAAGTAGGTGAAGTTAGAAACCAGTTTTCCTGTGCTTTCCAATGCTGATCTTTATTTCCCATTTCCCTTCCCTTATCCTCACCACAGGGCCTGGTAATGGATCACAATAGGAAGCAGTTATGATTTCTTATCACACAGGGATCCCTCCCCTTGTCATGTGTCTGGCCCATTGACTCTTCCAAGGGTAAAATGCCACTGCTGAGTGACAGACAGAGCTTTGAGAATTTAAGGGAAATAGGAAGCAGTTTGAGTTCCTTATAGTATGGCCTGTACTCAGTGAGATCAGGTAAGAAACTGCAGACAACTAGTTCACCCCAGCGGTGGTTCATCTGCTTCAGAAGCCCTGTTTGTCAGGAGTGGGCAAATAGGTATGATCTATTTTCTAGGAGTCAAGAGGGAGATCTGTATCTATTCGGTCTTGGCCTCCCTCCTGAGCCCTAGAAGACCTAATAGACCTTTCCAGCTAGATGTCTAATAGGCCTCCCAAACTCAACATGCCCAAAACAGAACTCATTTATTATGGTTTCCCCAAAATCCACCCCTTTTCTGAACTATTGCATTACTGTCATCAGTAATACCATCATCAGTATCACTATCCTCCAAGTCACCTACCCTCTGAACTTCAGAAACATCTTTAATTAATCACTCATTCATGCCACATATCTAATTAGTTGCCAGATATGGTCATATTTTTGTCCACATTTCTCACATTTTTCCTCCTGTTTCCACTTACATAGCCACCACCCTAGCTCAGGCCTTCATCAAAATAACAGCTGAACACTGGCAATAATATAATGTTTTAGGGTTTGCAGAACACTTTACAAATATTATCTCATATGATCCTCACATCAACCCTGAAAAGGAGGCAATATTATAATCCCCATTTTACAGATGAGGAAACAGAAGCAGAAAAAAAGCTAAGTGACTTGCCTGGGGTCATATACCTAGTGAGTGTCTGAGGCTCAATTTGAACTCAGGCCCAATGCTCTATTCAGGCTCCTCTTTAGTCTCTTTGCCTCAAGTCTCTCCCCCATCCTGTCTATGCTCCATACAACTACCAAAGTGATCTTCCTAAAAAAGCAGGTCTGGCATGGTACTCCTAATTTTCAACAATCTCCAATGGCTCCCTATTCCTTCTAGATAAAATACAAAAAGCTCTATTCAGCATTCAAAGACTTTTCCTGCTTCTCCATTCTCTTTATTCACTACCTCCCCTACACACATTCTATGGTCCAGAAATGCTGGCCTTCTTGCCATTTCTCACACATGATGCTTCACTTCCTAACTCTTCTCTTTCTGCTGGCTATCTACCAACCCTGGAATTATTCCCCTCCTTAGCTATACTTCTTGAAGTCCTTGGTTTCCTTAAAAAATCAGCTCAGGCATTACCATCTGTAGGCCTTTCCTCCAGCCCTTGTCTTACAGTGCCTTCCCCTCTGATGTTAGCATGATTCTATGTTATATGTATTTTGCATGTACCATATGTTTATATCTTCCTTCTCCCATTAGAATGCAATATATGTGTGTATGCCATAGTTATATATAATAATCTATACATATATACATATACACACGTTTTAATTTTGGGGGGTTTTTATTTCCCAAGTCTTCTTATACTATCAGGCACATGGTTTGTGCTTAACAAATGTTTATTGACTGATTACAAAGTACTTAATTTGTGAAATGAGAGACCTGAATTCTGATCTTAGCTTAGCCATCCACTGTATGTATGACTTTAAACAAGTCACTTAACCATTATGGCCCTTAGTTTCATCATCTATCAAAGGGGCAAAATAATAATCCCTTCCCTACTCTTTCTTCCCATGATCATCATGGGGATAAAATGGAATGCATCTTGAGAAACTTAATTGAAGCATATGACTTGTAAACTCGAATTTATCTACATCTTCAACCAACCTCAACCAACATTAATCCTTGAAGAAGAGAGTTCCAACATAGCACGTTAGGACAGAAAACACGGAGGAATCTCTAGCCTCATATCAGATTCAAGGTCTGACAGGGACCTTAGGTCGCAGAATGCCAGTCTGAAAGGACCTTAGTACATTGGAATTAGAAGAAACATTAGAGTAGAACAACTGAGCTAAGACAGGACCTTAGAACATAGAACATAAAAGGGTGAGAGCTGGAAGGGACTTTAGAAGACAGGATAGTGAATATTTGATTTTGAAGAAGTTTAGAAATTATTTATACATTCCCCTACTTTATAGGAAATTGAGTTTCAAAGAGGGGAATTAATTCAGCAAATATTATAAAGGTATTTGCTGGCAGAACCTGGTCACAGACTAGGTAGATTATTATCTTAATTATGGACTAATTACTATAGTTCCAACTTGTACTTTTTCATCTTGAGGTTTGGCAGATGACTGCACTGAAAAGCCACTTCTCTAAATTACTGTCATCAAATCAGGTTTAGGATGTTACTGACCCACACCTGCCCTCCTTGTTGGCATAAGGACCTGCCATTTTCCCAGCAGCCTCTTTGTACATGCCACTCGGTGTGATCCTGAAACACGGTTACTCTAACAAGGCTTCCCTGCTATCAATGCAAGTGCCTTGATAGAATCAACCTGTTAGTTATTTTACCATTTGCTTTGTTACTGTCATTATTAGTTAGTACCCAGAGCAAATAGTGAATGACTAATGGAGTTTTATCTTTGGGCACCAGAATTTTAATTTGCATGTATATAGAAAGAATATCCAGTGTGTGGGTTTTTTGTGTGGTCTTTCACTACTTTCATTTAATAGTGTGGGAGGAAATTAAATGTTCCCCCACTCCCACCACTGCCAGCAGCAACACAACAACAGAGATGAGCAATTGGATAGTGAATGATCTCCTCTAGCTGGGAAGAGCAGAAAAAAACCATATGGTCTAGGCTGTACCTGGCACAGGCCTTTAAGAAAAGGAAATTTTTCAATGGGCAGATGTGAGAGAGAAAATGAAAGTTTCACACTTAGGAAGATATGCACAAAACATAAAGGATGGAAAGAATGGGATGAGATTAAAAAATAGCAAATTGTTCAGTTTGGCTGGAAAAGAATCCATTAATAAGGTTAGTAATTGAGTCAATGCTGAAATGATAGATTAGACACCAGTCATTGGAGTCACTACAATCTACAATAGTTACATATAACTCCAAAAGATTTTAGAATTAGGGGGGAAGGGACTTTAGAACAAGGGTATATAAATACATATATCTTCATATATATGTATGTATGTGTATATGTGTGTATGTCATAGTAACATATAGTAACATATTACAAACACATACACATATATACATATACACACAGAGAAAACTTTATTTCCATATAATTGGCAGCTTCTGTAATCAATCTTATGTATTTTATTTTATGCATTTAAAAGCTTTATTCTAAGGAGTTCAAAGGCATCACAAGATTTTCAAAGAAGACCATGACACAAAAAGGGTTATCTCTGTTTTAGCGGTTATCCAATACAACTCTTTCATCTTCAGAAACTGAAGACCAGAGAAGTTAAGGGTACTAATCCAAGATCACACAGACTATGAATGACAGACAAGGGACTTTAACCTCATTCCTCTGGTTCCAAATAAACCACCATTTCTACTGTACCATATTGTTTTTCATGCATAGCTTTAAAAAAATAAGCCTATTTTTTCAAATTACATGTAAAAAAATTTTTTTAACTTCTGGTTTTTTTAAGTTCCAAATTCTCTCCCTCCTTCCCCTCTCCTCCACTTTATTGAAAAGGTAAGCAATTTGATATAGGCTATACTTAAACAGTCACACAAAACATATTTCTATATCAGTCATGTTGTGAAAGACAATACAGAACAAAAAAAGCAAGTAAAGTAAATTTTAAAATATGCGTTGATCTGCTTTCAGACTACATCAGTTCTTTCTCTGGAGGTGCATAGCATTTTTTATCATAATTATTCTGAATTATCTGAGTCATTGCATTACTTCAAATAATTAAGTCATTCATAGTTGATCATCAAACAATATCACTGCTACTGTGTGCAATGGCCTCCTGGTTCTGCTAACACCACTCTGCATTAATTCATGTAAGTCCAGATTTTTCTGAAAGTATCCTGCTCTTATCACTTATGATATAATAGTATTCCATCATAGGCATATACCACAACTTGTTCAGCCATACTCCAATTGATAGGCACCCCTCTCAGTTTTTTGTACATATAAGTCCTTTTCCTTTTTTATCTCTTTGGGATACAGACCTAATAGTGGTATTGCTGGATCAAAGGGAATGCACAATTTTAGAGCTTTTTGGGTATAGTTCCAAATGGCTCTACAGAAAGGCTGGATCAGTTCCCAACTCCTCCACCACAGAGCATTAGTGTCCCAATTTTCCCATATTCTGTCCAATATGTGTCATTTTTCTTTTCTGTCATATTGGCCAATCTGATAGGTGTGGTGTGGTACTTCAGAGTTTTGTTTTTTTTTTAATTTCTCTAATAAATAATGATTTACAGAATTTTTTTCATATTACTATAGATGATTTGATTTCTTCTTAAAATTTCCTATTAATATCTTTTGACCATTTATTAACTGGGGAATAAATTATACTCAGATAAATTTTATTTCTCTGTATATTTTAGAAATGAAGACTTTATCAGGGAAACTTGATGTAAAAGATGTCCCCAATTTTCTGCTTTTCTTCATTGGTTTTGTTTCTGTAAAAACTTTTAAATTTAATGTATTCAAAATTATCCATTTTAGATCCTATCATGCTATGTTTTGTTTGATCATAAATCCTTCCCTTATTCATAGGTCTGACAAGCAAATTATTCCATGCTCCCCTGATTTGCTTATATCACTGTTTACGTCTAGACCATGTCGTTTACTCTGCTACATACTTCCATTTTATGGGTGAATTCATCCAATTCACATTCATAGTAATGGTTATTGTGTTTCCCCTCTATTCTGCTTTATTTTTGCCTCTCTCTCTCTCTCTCTCTCTCTCTCTCTCTCTCTCTCTCTCTGTCTCTCTCACCCTGTGCCTTTTCTTCTGACCATCACTTTCCCCAATCTACTTTCACTTCTATCACTTCCCTTATCAATTATTCCCCCCCCCACTACTTTCCTGTAGGGTAAGATAGATTTCTATAACCCAACTAAGTGGATATTATTCCTTCTTTGAACCAATTTTGATGACAGCATAGTTCAAGTGTTGCCCACCCCAATCCACCTTCCCCTCTACTCTAAAAGCTCTTTTGTGCCTCTTTTACATGAGATAATTTACCCCCTTTCTACCTTTTACTCTACTCTTCTCCTAGTGCATCCCTCTTTCCCACTCATTAATTTTGGTTTTTTACATATCGTTCAAACATGGTCAACTCACACTCATGTCCTTTGTCTATGTTCACTCCTAATTGCCTTAATAATGATAAAGTTCTTAGGAGTTACAATTATCATCCTACCATGCAGAAAATATGAAAAGTTTAACCTTGCTGAATACCTGATGATTTTTCTTTCGTATTTGTCTTTTTATGCTTCTCTTGAGTCGTGTATTTGAAAGTCAGATTTTCTATTGAGCTCTGACCTTTTCTTCAGGAATGCTAGAAAGTCCTCTATTTTGTTGAATATGCATTTCCCCCCTAAAGAATTTTACTCAGTTTTGCTGAGTAAGTGATTCTTGGTTGTAATCCTAGCTCTCTCATCCTCCAGAATGTCACATTTCAAGCCTTCTAATCCTTTCATGTTCAAGGCTAAATCTCATGCTATCCTCACAGTAACTACATGATATTTGAATTGTTTCTTTCTCTTTGCTTGCAGTAATTTTTGCTTGATCTGGGAGTTCTGGAATTTGACTGTAATATTCCTGGGAGTTTTCATCTGGGAATTTCTTTCAGGAGATGTGGGGTGAATTCTTTCCATTTATACTTTACCCTTTTATTTTCCTAATTTTTCCTCTACTTCTCTTATTTGATTTTTTTTTTCGAATTCAGGAAGCATTTATTAGCCAGCCGGCGGCAGACCTAGGGACTAAGTCCCAGGAGCTGCCCCGAACCCCAGTAGACACACAGTTTAAATAGTCAAAAACCACCATTGTATCAGGAGTAACAATAATGGGGCAGACTGGTCAGGTGGGGCACTCTTAGATAAAGCAGGTTGTTCAATAACCAAGCCAAATGGAGGATTCCTGGGTTTACAAGGCTTACTACTTCAGTCAGGCAAGATAAGAGTGGGCTGGGGGCACATTGGGTTAAGGCAGGTTGTTCAATAACCAAGCCGAATGGAGGATTTCTGGGTTTACAGGAATTAAGGATACAAAGATGGGCCCCTCGTAAGCCAGTGAAATGTCAAGGCTTACTACTTCACTATGTGTGTATACATGTGTAAATAGGTACACACACACACACACACACACACACACACACACACACACATATACACACATACATGTTGTCCTAGTAACCCTGTGATTTAGGTGTTATTATTATCCTCATTTTATAGATGTGGAAACCGAGCACAGAAAGGTTATAAGATTTGCCAAGGGAGGGGGCGGAGCCAAGATGGCGGAGTAGAAACAGCTCATCCAAGCCACTCTGCCCCAGATTCGCCCCAAACTATGTAAAAGGGGACTCTGAACAACTTCTGGAGCCCCAGCACCCACAGAACGACACAGAAAAGCTAACCTCCCGCTGAGGACAGCCCAGCAGCCCAGCAGGAAGGACCAGCGCAGCAGTCTGGGACCTGGCAGCACAGAGAGTGCAGAGCGCAGGGAGCCGAGCCGAGCCCAGGTCCGCTTGAGCCGATGTTTTAGCCCCAGGGCAGCAGCGCCAGCAGCCGGATGGAGGAACCCCAGAACACCAGGAGCTGTGGCGACTCCAGATTTATCAACATAGACATGCCTAGGACAAAGTAAGAGGTTAGTGTCCTATGGACTTTGGGACCTGTATTTGGGGAATGCGTCAGCTCCCTCTCCTGGGGGCTAGAAGCCGCTGAGGAGACACGCCATTTTGTAGTTTTCAGAGGCATTTCCGGCTCCCAGCCTGCAAATCGTGGGGAGATCCAGCGATCAGTCTTGGGGGGTAATCGCTCTTGCTTTAACCTCCCTGGATCTGGATTGTGATCTAGGGTGGAAGTTGTGGGTAGGTTTACAGCTTGCCAGAAACGGAAGTTGCCCCCCACACATTTGGGACAAAAATTCCTCTATCTGGCATTAAAGCCATAGTGTGGCAACAAGCCCAAAAGTCAAGCAATTAAGTGGCAACATGCCAAGGCAAAGGAAGCAGAAAAATGCAACCCTAGACTCCTATTTTGGGGGAATAGAGCAGGAAAAGGACTGTGAGGTCAGAAGTCCTGCTCCAAAAGCCCCAGGGGAAAACATGAGTGGGTTGCAGGCCATAGAGGACCTTAAGAAGGACTTTAAAAATCAAATAAGAGAAGTGGAGGAAAAATTGGAAAGAGAAATAAGAAGGATGCAGGAAAAGTATGAAATGAGGGTCAACAGCCTGACTGAGGAAAACAACACTTTAAAAAATAGACGAACTCAAATGGCAAAGGAGGCCCAAAAGGGCAATGAGGAGAAGAATGCCTTAAAAAGTAGAATGTCCAGATGGAAAAAGAATCTCAAAAGTTCACTAAGGAGATTCATTCCTTCAGAGTTAGACTGGAGCAAATGGAAGCTAATGACTTTATGAGAAATCAAGATGCTGTTAAGCAGATCCAAACAAAGGAAAGATTAGAAGGCAATGTGAAATATCTCATGGGAAAAACCACTGACCTGGAAAATAGATTCAGGAGAGACAATTTAAAAATTATTGGACTACCCGAAAGCCATGATCAAAGAAAGAATCTAGAAATCACCCTTCAAGAAATTCTCAAGGAAAACTGTCCTGATGTTTTAGATACAGAGGGCAAAATAGAGGTTGAAAGAATCCACCGATCACCTTCTGAAAAAGATCCCAAAAAGAAAACTCCCAGGAATATTATAGCCAGGTTCCAGAATCCCCAGATCAAGGAGAAAATACTACAAGAAGCCAGGAAGAAACAATTTCAATATTGTGGAAACACAATCAGAATAGCCCAGGACCTGGAGGCTTCTACACTGAGGGATCAAAAGGCATGGAATATGATATTCCAGAGGGCAAAAGAGCTGGGAATGAACCCAAGGGTCATCTACCCAGCAAAACTGAGTATTTTGTTTCAGGGGAAAATATGGTCATTCAGTGGAATAGAGGACTTTCAAGCATTCTTGAGGAAAAAACCAGAATTGAATAGAAAATTTGACATCCAGACACAAGAAGGAAGAGATGCCTGAGAAGGTAATCAGGGAAAAGAAATCAAAAGGAACTTATCAAAGTTGAACTATTTACATTCCTATATGGAAAAGCAATAACTGTGACTGATGATAACTTTCTCACTATGAAAATAATGTTAGAAGGGTGTGTGGTCATATGAATACATATGTGAATGTGTGTGTATATGGTTACAGTTATACATGGATAGAGGGCATAGGTTGAATTTGTTGGGAAGGGAGAATACTGGAGGGATGAAATTATGAGGTGAGAGAGGAAAGTGGCAAGAGGAGATGGGGAGAGACAGGGTAGGGTAAACTATCTCATGTAGAAGAAGCAAGGGGAAGTGGTTGCAAGGGAGGGGGAGAATAGGAAGGCTAAAAAGGCAAAACCACATTCACATTGAATTTGGTTCAGGGAGAGAATGACATACATACTAAATGGGATATCTCAACCTGCAGCAGGATAGGGGGAAGGGGGATGAGAGGAGGGATGATGGATGGGAGGGCATCCTTGGGGGGAGGGGAGGTTGGAAGTACCCACTATAGAAGAGGGACAGGATCATGTAGGGAATGGACCAGGTGGGGGGTAGGATGAGTGGGAGGGAATTATAAGCAGCCTTGTACAATATATCTACTATGATAATGTTTTGCATAGCTAGACATGTACAACATATACTGAATTACTTATCTCCCCAGAGGGAATGGGTGACAAGGGAGGAAGGAAATGGATCTGAAATTCGAGGTCTTAACATTAAATGTTTCAAATATATAAAAATACTATTATTAATACTCTTCTGCTTGTAATAGGGAGATAAGATGTGCAGGCATTGGGACACAAAGATTCACCTTCCTCTAATGGAAAAGTAGAAGGGGGTATGGGAGAAGGTATGGAAGACTGGAGGAAGCGATATCTTGTGGGACTGCTATTCTGGGAGGTTGGTTATGGGAATAATAGGAGGAAAATGATTGTAACTCAAAATCTGGCGGAAATGAATGATGTAAAACAGAAGTTAATAAAGCATTTGTTTAAAAATTAAAAAAAAAAGATTTGCCAAGGACCACACAGCTGGTAAATATCTGAGACAGAATTTGAACTTATGGGTTCAATATATCCATTATGTTGAATGGAGGTTTTCAAAGTATGGCCAAAGTCCAAGTCCCAACTGCCACTTGTTTTTGTACTGCCTTCAAGTTAAGAATGGTTTTTATATTTCAAAATACAATAAACTTTTTTTAAAATGTAAAAACCATTCTTGGCCCACAGCAAACAGGCTCCACCCAACCTTCCCCTAAGCCCTGCACTATGTCATCTAGCTCTTTCATTCTAAAATGCATCTGTTCTCTCTTTTAGAGCAAGGATTGAAAAAGCAAGTGTTTGTAAAGCAAAGCTCTTTCCCACTGAATTCTATCACAAACATAAGATGTATACTACCTTGATTTTTAAAAACTTTTGGCTAAGAATTAAGACAGCAGCCAGTCCAATAACAACTTGGGTGTTTTAATGTATCAGTGATGTTGGGCGACTAGGTGGCACAGTGAATAGAGCACTGGCCCTGGAGTCAGGAGGATCTGAGTTCAAATCCAGCCTCAGACACTTGATACACTTACTAGCCATGTGACCTTGGGCAAATCACTTAACCCCAATTGCCCTGCCTTCTCCCCTCCAAAAAAAAAAAAAAAAGTATCAGTAATGTTGAATTAGGAACTGCTGACCTTTCCTTCTGCAGCATAGTCATTACCTTGCCATTACCTCATTATTATTAAGCATCTTATCTCTAACGTCTTGCTGAAACTGCAGGAATTTCTCTATTTAGGGATACCTTAAACCCAGACTCAGAATCACCCTCATTCTCTAATCTATCACCTGTCTCATTATCTACAGTATCTACAAGATGCAGTATATTCCACTAGCAGGGACCATTAACTAAAAAGATAATTATATATATATATTATAAAACCAGGTTCTCTAATGTTACGTATTTCTTAAGTAAATTTAAAATTCCATTGTGAGCAGATTAAATGAAATCACTTTCTATGCAAATGCATCTAAAACTGTTCCGAGGAAAAAAGGAGAGGTAAAGCCCCCTTAAAAAAAAGGTCAAGCATAAGCTGGGAAGCCCATAGAGCAGGAACATGTAATCTTTTGTGTGTTATGGACCCCTCTGGAAATCTAATGAAGCCCATGCACCCCTTCTTAGAATAATATTATAAAATGCATGAAAATAAATACATGAGGCTACAAAGGAAATCGAGAATTGGTAAAAATAAAGGTAATTCTTTTTCTCTTCCAGGTTTACAGACCCCCTGAAATCTTTCCATTGAGCCCAAGTTTCTAAGAACTCTTGCCCTAAAAGGAACTTACATGTCATATTTAGGATTTGACACAAAATAACTTATATACTGATAGGTGACATAACAAGGTAGCTTCTAGAGATAACCTATTTGGAAAGAGAAGATTACGAGATTTTTACACAAGCCCATGTAAATACTGAATCTATAGCTGATTATAATTAGGTATTTAGTTAGGAAGTAGACTAAGGATAGCAGAGGGATGCTGCAAAAAAAATATCAAAAATCTCTCCTTGAAAACCAGACAGAAAAAGAAAATTTAGAGAAAAATAAAGAGTACTATAAAGAAACATTTTTTCTCTATAAAAGTGAAAAAGAGGGGTGGCTAGGTGGCGCAGTGAGTAGAGCATTGGCCCTGGAGTCAGAAGGACCTGAGTTCGGATCCGGCCTCAGACACTTAACACACACAAACAAAAAACCTAGCCATGTGACCTTGGGCAAGCCACCCAACCCCAATTGCCCTCCAAAAAGGCAAACAAACAAACAAACAAACAAACAAACAAACAAATAAATAAATAAATAAATAAACCGTGAAAAAGAGATAATTAAAAGTTGCTTTTGAAAAAGAAAGCACCTTTGAAGGCTTTTTAAGACCCATAATTAAAGCTAGCCTAAAAAGCTACAACTGAGCCAGAAATTTTTTGACCCTCAGCAAAGGCTCCAGGTGAGTTCTACTTAACTCCTACGGGAATGAGATGGGTAGGCTGGGATTCTTCCAGTTTGTTCCTCAGCCAGTCGAAATCCTGGTATCTTCGACGAACTGAATATTCTGGCAAGTCAAATTCTATGCGACTGGTCTTGGTAGTGACCCTATACGTGATGTAGGTTTCCATTGTACAGACATGTTTCTTGGGGTCATCAACGGTGACAAATAGGTCTCTGGTCTCGCCATCAAGATCATCATCCAACTGAAGTCTGTTGAGAAGTGAAGATGAAGAGGCTGAGCTGGAAGTACCTGCAGGAGTTCCACCATTAGACAAACTGAGGTCCTTGTCGCTGAGGCTGCGGGGCAGCTGCAGGTCCGGGCTGAGGGTGAGCTCACCGCCCGCCACATCCTTGCTGCTCGGGCTGGCCAGAGGGTGCGGCATGTCCTGCAGGGACTTGGGCCCAGAGGAGGGCAGGGATTTGGGGGTACCGATGCCTCCAGTCAACATGGCTGAGTGCGGCCGGCCCTGAAAATGCTGCAGCTGTAGCAGCCACCACCACCACCTCCCCCGCCCCCATCGGGGGAGGGGAGGGGGCTCTCCCGCTTCAGGTGAGAGGCCGCAGAGGGTATGGGAGGAGGAGCCCGCGGCTCCCCGCCCTCCTTCCCTTTCTCTCTCGGGGGTCTCCTCTTATTTGATTTTTACAATCCACTTCGAGTACTTCAGTGAATTCTTTTTGGGCCTGAGACCAATTCATAATTCTCTTTGAGTCATTGCATGTAGCTGTTTTGACTTTGTCTTCTTCTGGGTTTGTGTTTTCATCTTCCCTGTCACCATAATAACTCCACAGTCAGGTTCTTTGTTGTTGTTGTTGTTCACTCATTTTTCTAGTATATTTCTTTTTTTATTTTTTTATTTGTTTTTGAAGCAATTGGGGTTAAGTAACCTGCTCACGGTTACACAGCTAGTCATTATTTGTGTGTGGGTGCTCATTTTCTGAGGCCAGATTCGATCTCAGGTCATCCCAACTCTGAGGCTGGCGCTCTTACTCACTGCGCCACCTAGACGCCCCTCTAGTATATTTCTTTTTTAATATTTTAAAAGAATTTTAGATATAAATACTAAAACAAATATATAATAAGAAAAAAGGAACATACTGTAAACAAATATAAAATGAGAAAAGAAAAAACACTATGTTAAAGGTGGACTCTGTCCCTAAAGTTGCGAGGGCACTGTCCCAAGCTTCAGGGTTTTAATACAGCTCTTTTTGAAGCTAGTTTGGGGGTCTCTATGTTTTCAGATCTTCCAAGGTGGTATGATCTAAGGAGAGGTTGAGTCACTGCTTTTCTTGCCTGTGCTCTGATCTATGAGTGACCACAAGCACTCTTTCTGCCATAGAGCTGTGTCCAAAGTCCCTACTCCTGCTAGTGCTCCTTCTCACCCTGGGGCTGTGACGGAGAACAATATATGGGCAATACAGTAGAATCCTACTCCCAGTGCCAGCAAAGGGGTCTCTTTAATCTCCTTCTTAGCAGTTGTCTGACCCTCTTAGCAGTTGTCTGACCCCCTTACCATCTGTCCAGAAGCTACAGCTGCTACCAATTCAGTTGCTTCCCCTTGGCCTGCATAGCCTGTGCTAGTTTGCCTATGCTAGACTGAGCTCCACTCTCATTTTAATGAAATAGATCTTTCCTGATGACTTTCTAAGTTGTCTTGGGCTAGAAAATTGCTTCACTCAGTGCTTTTATTTGGGGAGGGGGACGGTTTTCTGCTGCTTTGGAATTCATTGTGAGGTGTTATTTTTACATTGTATAGAAGGGAATCTGGAAGAGCTCAGGCAAGGTCCTGCTTTTATTCTGTCATTTTGTCTTTGACCTCCATGCATAGATCTTGAACAAAAATTGAAAATAAACAGTTAAGTTGTGCCCATGGTTAATCTAAAGGAAGGTAAACTGGATTACCCTAGGGAAATTTCCAAGTTCTTTAAATGACCAAGCTACCCCGTGAAACAAAAGTGAATCCTTTTAACATCAATATTCTTACAGCAGTGTTTTATGACTATGGCATTGAGCACCATAATCTACAAAGCTTTGAAATTCAGGATCACTTAAAGAGGGGTGGGGAGAAGGTAGGTGGCAGTTATACACTAACTATAATACATTAAGATGAGGAATTATGCAGTAGGATCTTATCACAGAAATATATGATTGAAAATGTCAAGCTGATCTTATAACAATAGTGGGAGGAAGATATAACCCACATACAGCTTATGTCTTCCACAGACATCCTCATAATGTCAAGAAAAAGCATATATAGCCCTATTATGCTAAGTTAATCTTCTGTGGTCAACTCATAGCAGGGTATAGACAATCATCACAAAGGATAGGAAGGCCAGGATGAATATAAATCTGCATTATTTGAAACAATACACAAGTGGATATGGCCATAAATCCATACAGTATTGGAGTGTATGGAGCCACTAAAAGGCATATTAGAAATAATGTAACTTTTATTGAAAGTTTGCAAAGGCAGAAGGTTTGGGAAGTACTGGATTTGGATAAATAGAGGCCAAGAGACCAGCTGTGAAGTTATTAAAATAATTCCAGGAAGAAGTGATAAAGGCATACACTTGAAAGGGAACATTAAGAATTCAGAGGAAAGGATGGGTGTAAGAGATAGGAAACAAAGTTGTGAAAGTGACAGATTTTTTTAACTGGATACAATGGATAAGAAAGAGAAAATATTCTAAGAAGACTCTGAGATCTCAAACCTAGATGACTGGGATGGGTCGCAGCTTCTGACTCACCTCCTCCAAAAAGCCCTTCCTAAGTAAATACTCCTAATTCTTGTTAGTGGAGCCCTGGGATGGAGTCAGAAAGACCAGAGTTCAAATCCAGTCTCAGACTCTATCTGTGAAAGTCACTTAACCACTATATGCCTCAATTTCCACAACTAAAAATGGGGATAATAATATTACTCAATTTCCTGGGGTTATTGTGAGAATGGAATGAGATAGAATTAGTATCACATTTTTATCACAAATATGACTTTTTGTTATAGTATTTCCTCATCTATAGAAGAAAAGTGATCATACTACCACTATTTTCCTTTAAAATTTTAGCACAGTGCCTAGCACATTATAAGTACTTTATAAATTCTAACTATCATCATCATCACTATTATACTATTCCAGCAATTTCCCTATAAAGATGTTTTATTTTTCTCATAGGTTTTCAAACTCCAACTAAAGTATTATGTTCAGTTCTAGGCACTATGGTTTAAGAACATTGATTAGCCTGAGAGCATTGAGCTGGCCAGGGATCTCAGGTCCATGATTTATAAGTATGCTTAGCCTGAAAAAGAGAAGACCCAGGCACATGGGAGATCTCTTCAAGTATTTGAACAACCATCATTTAGAAAAGGAATTAGATTTGTCATATTTGGTCCCAGAGGGCAGAACAGCAAAAGCCTGAAGTTACAAAGAAGTCAATATGGCTTCAGTGTCAGGAAAAATACTTCCTAATGGTTAGAGCTGTCCCAAAGCTGAATGGGATGCCTTAAGAGCAGATACAGAGGAGATGATTTTCCAGTCTTAAGAGTTCTTTAAGCAAAGGCTGGATGACCACTTGCTAAGAATGCCATAGTAAGGATGACCTTCAAGAATGAGTTGGGGGGCGGCTAGGTGGCGCAGTGAGTAAGAGCACCGGCCTCGGAGTTGGGATGACCCGGGATCGAATCCGGGCTCAGAAAGTGAGCACCCACACATAAATAATGACTAGCCATGTAACCTTGAGCAAGTTACTTAACCCCAATTGCTTTAAAAAAAAAAAAAAGAATGAGTTGGAACTACTCGGTTTCCAAAGTCCCACTTCTCAATTGTTGCGGCTGTGATTCTTCTTCTCTGGTAGCTTCCTCTATGATTAGACAAGGGGACCCCAGATCCCCATTCTCAGGCCTTTGTCACTATTTTTGCTTAATCTCTTCAGTCTTTCAGTTCGTACATGTCACATATTCCAAATGAAACCAGAAGACTTGAATTCCAGAGCAGACTCAGTCACGTTAGCTGTGCTCTAGTAAGAAAGCTTCTTTACTTCTATGAGTCTTGGTATATTCATTTATAAAAGAAGAGTAATCACACTTATCCTCTTTCCCTTAAAAAGGCATGAAGAAAAATGCTTTCTATGGGAGTCACAATGCAATATACACATGTGTCATGATTATTATCTGGGCAGCTGGGTGGCACAGTGGATACAGTGCCAGGTCTGAATTCAGAGAGACATCTTTTTTAATTCAAATCTGGCCTCAGATACTTACCAGCTTGTATGGTGTGACCAGTGTGACCCTAGGCAAGTCACCTAACCCTGTTTGCCTCAGTTTCCTCATCTTTAGAATTAGCCAGAGGAGAAGCTAGCAAACCACTCTAGCATCTTTGCCAAGAAAACCATAAATGAGATCATGAAGAATCAGAGATGACTGAAAAATGACTGAACAACAAATACTATTTTTTGCAAATTAATTAATTGAATAATTCATTAAGTACCATTTACTAAACTATGCAGAGCCCTGTGTTGGGGAAGATGAAGAGATAATTTTTATAATTGGATGTGACCTTAGAGATCAGAAAATCCATCCCATTCATATTATTAATGAGGAACCTGAGATCCAGAGAGATGAAGTTCATTCACTTTCACTTTACATGTTATAATAAGAAGGCTATCTGAGAACCAATCAATACTAAAATGATACAATTTTATAGATAGAATGGACCTCAGCAGTCACCCAGTCTAAGTGTTACCTAAAATATGACTTTCAGTATCAACTTTAACTCTTCTAGGAAAGGAAAGCTCATTACCTCTCAAACACAGTCTTCCTTGTGCTACACTCAAATTTATTCCTCTGTGATTCCACCCATCACTCATATATTTACTCTCTAGTGTTCCCAAAATCAAGGAAGAAGAGCTATAGATTTGTAAGTGCAAAAAGATGACAGCTAAGGAGAGACTTCTGGAAGCCAAGATAGTGGAGTAAGCAGTAAATTGCCATAACTCTCCCATATCCACCTCCAAACAGCCACAAAATAGTACCCTCAAACAAATCCCAGAATAGCAGCACCATCAAAAAGATGAGTTGAAATAATCTTTGACTCCAAGGAACTAGAAAAATCAACAGGAAAGGTCTGTCTCACTCAGGTAAAAGCAGAGTGTAGTTCAGAACAGGAAGTGTCCCAGAAAACCAGCAATAGATCCTGAGCCCCAGTGTGGCAAAGCAGGCAAACACTGGGACCCCCCCCCCCCCACATGCCTCATCATAGCAAGGGAAATGGAGAGACTCCAGCTTTGAGAATTGCCATCTGCTTTAATATAGTACTGGGCAAAGAGGCAGCTTCCACTGGACAGACCACCAAAAGCTTCAGTGTATCCCCAGAAAAATGCAGAAACAGCCCCACCAGCCTCAACACATGCCAGACACCAGCACTACAATGCTAGCTCAGCACCAGGTAAGCTGCCAGACCTCTACAGTCACCAGCAGCACCAGCTACCCCCTAATCCACCCTTCTTAGACTAGCACCAGACATAAGGGTCTCCATAAGGAAAGAGGACAAAAAAGATGAGCAAAAAAGAACAACAACAACAAAAAAAAAACAATCTGACCATAGAAAGTTATGGTGACAGGGAAGATCAAGACACAAACTGAGAAGAGGACAACATTGAAAAAAAAAACAAAACACCTATGGGCAAAAACACAAAGAAAAGCAGGAAGTGGTCTCAAGCCCAGAAAGAACTCGTGGAAGAGTCAAAAATACTCGTGTGTGTGTGTGTGTGTGTGTGTGTGTGTGTGTGTGTGTGTGTGTGTGTGTGTGTAAGAGGTGGAAGAAAAATTGGGAAAAGAAATGAGAGTAATGTAAAAGAATTAGGAAAATTATGAAAAAAAAAGGGTCAACAGCTTGGAAAAAGACAATTACTTAAAAAGTAGAATTGGTCAGATTGAAAAGGTGAGACAAAAATCCAATGAAGAAAAAAATTCCTCAAAAAGTTTAATTGGCCAAATAGAAAAGTGAGTACAAAAATTAAGGAAAGCAACTCCTTAAAAATTGGAATTTTGCAAGTGGAAGCTAATGACTCTATAAGACATCAAGACTTAATCAAACAGGGCAGAGCCAAGACAACAGAATAAAAGCAGTGACTCCCTTGTGCTCCCCCCAAACCTCTCCAAATACCTATAAAAATGATCTAAACAAATTCTAGACTAGCAAAACCACAAAAGAAAGAGTGAAACTAATTCCCAGCCCAAAATACCCTGGTTGCTCAACAGGAAAAGTCTGTTTCACCAGGCTGGGAGGGGAGCACAGTCCATCATGGGACACACCAGTACAGACTGGACCCCAGCAAACCTGGAGCAGGTCTGAAGGGACTGAATCATTGGCAACTGAGATAGTTTCCAGACATCTCAACCCACAAATGCCAAAGACAACTTAGAAAGTCAGTGGGAAAGGTCCATTGGACCTGAGTGAGAAAAGAGCACAGACCAGCCCCAGTCCCAGTGTATGCCCAGGGTGGCAGCAGCAGTAGCAGTAGCAGTGGAAGCATCAGTGGAGGTGGCAGAGGCTGCTTTTAGAGCTCTCAGCCCACAGATGGTAAAGGGATAAAAAAAAACGATCAGAAGGAGATTACAGGAATCACTTTGCTGGCACTGAGGCAGGATTCTGTTTCATTTTCCCATACTAAAATTTGGGTTGCAGCCATTGGTGACAATCCTTGGGTGAAGAGGAGCACTGGCATAGCAGAGCTTGTGGCAGCAATGAAAGGGTAACACTCTTCACAGTTCCATGGCAGAAAAAAGTGCTTGTGGTCACTCATTGACCAGAGCACAGGCCATGAGAGGAGTAAACACCTTTTCTTAGATCATACTGCCTTGGAAAAACTGAAAACTTACAGGTGCATAGAAGTACCTCTGAAAACAGCTGCACAAAACTTCTGAAGTTTGCAGCAGTATGCCTCCACACTGGAAGCAGAGACCTACCTTGACAAAGCATTAAAAAGTCAAGTAATTGGCTGGGAAAATGAGAAGACAATGAGGAAAAAATTCGACTATAGAATCTCACTTGGTGAAAAGGAAGATCAAGGGGGCCTAGGTGGGGCAGGGAACAGAGCACCAGCCCTGGAGTCAGGAGGACCTGAGTTCAAATCCGGCCTCAGACACTTAACTCAAAAACTAGCCCTTGGGCAAGTCACTTAACCCCAAGTGTCCTCCAAAAAGAAAAGGAAGATCAAAACATACAACCAGAAGACAATAGAATCAAAGTTCCTACATTCAAAGTTTCCAAGAAAAATATCAATTGTTTGCAGGCCCAGAAGAGTTCAAAAAGGATTTTGAAAATCAAACAGAAAGAAGAATAGAAAATATTGGGAAGAGAAATGAGAGAGATGCAAGAAAATCATGAAAGATTAGTCAACAGCTTACTAAAGGAGATTCAAAAAATACTGAAGAAAATCCCACCTTAAAAAATATACTAATCCTAAGGGAAAAAGAGGTCCAAAAAGCCAATGAGGAGAAGAATGTCTTAAAAGTGAAACTGGCCAAATGAAAAGGAGTTCCAAAATCTCACTGGAGAAAATAATCTTTAAAAATTAGAATGGAGCAAATAGAAGCCAACGACTCTATGAAAAATCAAGAATTTATGAAACAAAATGAAAAGAATGAAAAAATAGAAAATAATGTGAAATATCTCAATGGGAAAACCACTGATCTGAAAAATAGATCCAGGAGAGATCATTTAAAAATTATTGAGTTACCTGAAATCCCTTATCAAAAAAAGAGCCTAGAAAGCATCTTTCAAGAAATTATCAAGGAAAACTGCCCTGATGTCCTGGAACCAGAGGGCAAAGTAGGCATTAAAAGTATACACTGATCAGCTCAGGAAAGTGCTCAAAATAAAAACTCTAAACATGGAAATTCAGAACTATTAGGTCAAGGAAAAAATACTGCAAGTGACTGGAAAGAAACAATTCAAATATTTGGGAGACACAATCAGGATTACAAAAGACTTAGCAGCTATAACATTAAAGTATCAGAGGTCATAGAACATGATATTTCAGAAGGCAAAGGAGCTATGACTACAACCAAGAATCACTTATCTGGTGAAATTAAACACAATACATCAGTGAAATGGAAGGATTTCAAGCTTTCGTAAGAAGACCAGAATTAAACCAAAAACTTGGTCTCTAATATCAAGACCCAAGAGAAGCATAAACAGGTAAAAATGGAAAAGAAAATATAAGGTATTTAATAGCATCATGCTGTTTATATCCCTACATGGAAAGATGATTCTTTAATTATTAAAAATTGTATCACTAAAAGTAAAGCTGGAAGGAATATAAATATACTGAGGGTACAGGTATAAGGTTAATTTGAGGAAATGACAAAATATAATTAAGGGATGAGAAAGAGGAGTACACTTGGTGAAGGAAGGCAGGGAGGGAGAGGAAGAATGGGGTGAATTATTTCACATGAAGTGCATAAAAAGCTTATTACAGTGGAGGGGAAGATGGAAAGGCAGATCATGGGAGGTGATAGACAAGCAAAACACTGGTGAGGAGGCAAAGGTTAAAAAGAGAGAGTACAAACAGGAGGAAAAGCAGAATAGAGGGAAATATAGAGTTAGTAATCATAACTATAAATGTGAATGAGATGAACTCTCTGATAAAATGAAAGTAGATAGCAGAGCAAATCAAAAGCTAGAACCCCACAATATGTTGTTTACAAGAAACACTCTTGAAGCAGAGGGACAAATTCAGAGTAAAGGTAAAGGGCCAGAATAGAATCTATTTTATTTCTGTTGAAGTGAAAAAAAAAAGTAGAGGTATCAATCCTGATCTCAAACAAAGCAAAAACAAAAATAGGCTTAATCAAAAGAGATAAGGAAAGAAATTACATTTTGCTAAAAGTACCATAGAGAATAAAATAATACCAATACTAAAGATATATGCACCAAACGATACAGCATCCATATTCTTAAAGGAGAAGCTAAGTGAATTATAGGAAGAAATAGGCAGCCATGGGGGCGGCTAGGTGCCGCAGTGAGTAGAGTGCCGGCCCTGGAGTCAGAAGGACCTGAGTTTGGATCCGGCCTCAGACACTTAACCCACACAAACAAAAACCTAGCCGTGTGACCTTGGGCAAGTTAACCCCAATTGCCCTAAAGGGGCGGCTAGGTGGCGCAGTGAATAAGAGTGCCGGCCTCAGAGTTGGGATGACCCGAGATCAAATCCGGCCTCAGAAAATGAGCACCCACACATAAATAATGACTAGCCATGTAACCTTGAGCAAGTTACTTAACCCCAATTGCTTAAAAAAAAAAGAAATAGGCAGCCAAATTATAGTAGTGGAGGACCTCAATTGTCCCCTCTCAGAACTAAATAAATCCAACAAAAAAAGAAAAAAGAAAAAAACTAAGGAGGTGACTAAAATATTAGAAAAATTTAGATATGGCAGAATTGAATTGTAACATAATGGAATATACTTTTTTTGTTTTTGTTTTTGCTTTTTTCACAGCAGCATATGGCACCTAAATAAAAAAATCAAATGTAGAAAGGCAGAAAAATTAAATATATTCCTTTTGGATCATAATGCAATAAAAATTACATTCAAGAAAGCACAGTGAAAGATATTAAAAATAAATTGGAAACTAATCTAATACTAAAGAATAAGTGGGTCAGAGAACAAATAATAGAAACAATCAATAATTTCATTAAAGAGAATGACAACAATAAGATAGCATACCAAAATTGATAGGATGAAACCAAACTACTTAGAGGAAAATCTATTTCTGTAAATTCTAACATTAACAAAATAGAAAAAGAACAGTTCAATGACTTGGGCATACAACTAAAAAGATAGAACCAGTGCTGTCACCTTATAGTGCCCTGCATTATTGGAGGTTAGGTTCAAGACAATTCAGCTGCAGTGCATGCTGTGGTGGAGTGCAACTCTAAACTGGATCCAAGCAAGACTGCACTCCTAAAGATGATGGACTCTGGAGGCCTGCCACAAATTCCTAAGCCTGCCAAGCTCACAAAGGCTTTCTAGTACTTAACCCTGGGAATGGGATATATGCCTTCTGTTACCATGACTTGACTCATGAGATCCCACAAAGCCTCAGACTCCAGCATCTCCTCATTGGAAGGCAAACGAAGTCACTCCCACACAGACATCAGCCTGTAGAACACTCCCAACTCTGTGAACACTGGGATAATGCTGAGCTCAAGTCCATGGAGGTCTCCTGTTAGACAAGAACTAGTAGCTCCCTTCTGGCTCCAGTTTGAACTCTGTTTTAAGTAGCTGCCTCCTTTTCCTTCTCCCTCAGTCTCATGTCCCACCCCTCCTATATCGCACTGAACAAAACTTTTGGTATTAAACCAAAATTTATTTTTAAGAGTGAACTCATGTGAAAACAAAGTGAGGTGGATTGAAGAAAAGCCATTTTGATGTGTGTGGGGGGCAGGGGGAAGGGTTGGAGTGTGGAAAGATACAGGGACCAGTCTAAAGCAAGCATTCAGAAATGGGTCTCTTGATTAAATTGTTCAAGAAATTCTAGTTTATGCTGTCTTCTCTAACCCACATCAGACTTAAAAGAGGCATTTTGGCCCCCACACACACAAACACAAAAACAAGGTGTGAGAAGAGAAAAACTTGTATTAAAAAAATAAACCCGGGGGCAGAGTCAAGATGGTGGAGTATAAACAGCTCTTCTGTGCAGCTCCTGCTCACACCACTTCTAAATTTATGTAAAAGGTGACTCTGAACAAACTCTGCAGCTACAGAACCCAAAAAATGACACAGAGAAGCTAACTTCCCACTGAGCACAGCCCAGCAGCCCAGCAGGGAACAGCCAACACAGAGCTCTGGGAGCCAAACCCAGGCCCATGAGTCAGAGGTTTTAGCCCTAGTGTGGCCCGACCAGCAAACAGCTGGAGGGATTCCAGAACACCAGCCACTGTGGCACTTCCAGAATTGTCAACAAATATATGCCAAGGACAAAGTGAAAGGTCAGTGCAGTATGGACCTTGGAACTAGTGGGGAGAGAGCTTCAGCCTCATTACTGGGGGCAAGAAGCCTCTGAGTAGCCAAGTGGCCCAGCCCGCCACATTGCAGCTTCCGCTCCTGGCCTGTGGACAGCAGAAGACCAGGTGATCAGTCTGGGGGGTAATCACTCTTGCTTTGACCTTCCTGGATCTAGATTGCAAACTGGGGTGGAGGTCTTGGGGTGTGTGACCAACTTGCCAGAGCATGTGGAGGTTTCAGAGAGGGCACACAACTAATACCTCCAGCAGCTGAGAAAACCCCAGCATTTGGGACAGAGGCTCCCCTGGCTGGTGGCAGAGTCCTATTGTGGTAACAAACCCAAAAATCAAATAATTGAATGGCAAAATGCCTAGGCAAAGGAAACAAAATAAACAGAAAAATTCAACATTGGACTTCTATTTGGGGGGCAAAGAGGATCGAAGCATAGAACAGGAGAAGGACTGGGAGGTAAGAGCTTCTACACCAAAAGCCCCAAATGAATATATGAGCTGGTTACAGGCCATAGAGGACCTTAAGAAGCAGATAAGAGAAGTGGGGGGAAAATTGGGAAGAGAAATGAGAAAGATGCAGGAAAAGTATTAAATGAGAGTCAATAGCCTGACTGAGGAAAATAAAACCTTAAAAAATAGACTAAATCAAATGGCAAAAGAGGGTCAAAAAGGCAGAGAAGAGAAGATGCCTTAAAAAGCTGAATTTGCCAGATGGAAAAAGAATCTCAAAAGCTCACTGAGGAGAGTGATTCCTTCAGAATTAGACTGGAGCAAATGGAAGCCAGTGAGTTTATGAGAAATCAAGATGCTGTTAAGCAGATCCAAACAAAGGAAAGATTAGAAGGCAATGTGAAATATCTCATGGGAAAAACCACTGACCTGGAAAATAGATGCAGGAGAGATAATTTAAAAAGTATTGGACTACCTGAAAACCATGATCAAAGAAAGAACCTAGAAATCATCCTTCAAGAAATTCTCAAGGAAAATTGCCCTGATGTTTTAGACCCAGAGGGGGAAATAGAGGTTGAAAGAATCCACCATTCACCTCGTGAAAAAGATCCCAAAAAGAAAACTCCTAGGAATTTTATAACCAGGTTCCAGAATTCCCAGATCAAGGAGAAAATATTACAAGCAGCCAGGGAGAAACAATCTGAATACTGTAGAAACACAATCAGAATAGTACAAGATCTGGAAGCTTCTACACTGAGGGATTGAAGGGCATGGAATATGATATTCTGGAGGGCAAAAAACCTGGGATTAAAACCAAGAATTACATACCCAGCAAAACTAAGTATTTTGTTTCAGGGGAAAATATGGTCATTCAGTGGAATAGAGGACTTTCAAGCATTCTTGAGGAAAAAAACCAGAGTTGAATAGAAATTTTGACATTCAGATATAAGAAGCAAGAGATACTTGAGAAGGTAAACAGGGAAAAGAAATCATAATGAACTAATCAAAGTTGAACTATTTACATTCTTACATGGAAAAACAATAACTGTAACTGATGAAACTTTTCTCAGTATGAAAATAGGTGAAGAAGGGCATATGGGCATATGAATACATATGTGAATGTGTGTATATGTTTACAGGTATACATAGATAGAGGGCACAGGTTGAATTTAATAGGAAGGGATGATACTTAAAAGGTGAAATTAAGAGGTGAGAGAGAAATATAATGAGAGCAGATGGGGAGAGACAGAATGGGGTAAACTATCTCATATAGAAGAGGCAAGGGAAAATGGTTACAAAGGAGGGGAAGTACAGGAAGGCAAAAAGGCAAAACCTTATTCTCATTGAATTTGGATCAGGGAGAGAATAAGATACTTACTAAATAGGATATCTCACCCTACAGGAGAGTTGGGGTGAAGGGGATTAAAGGGAAGATGATGGAAGGGAGGGAGGGAGGGAAGGGGGTGAGGGAAGTTAGAAGCACCTACTTTTGAAAAGGGACAGGATCAAAGTAGGGAATAGACCAAGTAGGAGGTGGGATAGGAGAGAGGGAAATATAATCAGTCTTTTACAATATATCTTCTATGGTAATGTTTTGCATAGCTACACATGTACAACATAGACTGAATTGCTTATATTCTCAGTAAGGGTGGGTGACAAGGGAGGAAGGGAATGAATCTGGAATTCAAAGTTTTAAAATCAAATGTTTAAAATAAAATATAAATACCATTATTAATACTATTTTACCTATAATTGGGAAATAAGATATACAGGCATTGGGGCACAGAGATCTACCTTCCCCTACTGGAAAAGTTGAAGAGGGTTTGGGAGAAGATATGGGAGAGAGTAGATGGGATGAGGGGCTATTCTGGGGTGGGGAAGGGAAAAATGGTGAAAAAAATTATAACTCAAAATCTGAAGGAAATGAATAATGTAAACCAGAAGTTAATAAAGCATTTGGAATAAAATAAAATAAAATAAACCTTCAAACTGGCCTGATTAGTGAAAGTCACATAAGCCTTTGGTCAACAAAACAGCCAATGTAGTAACTATGTTTCTTTGCAGAAAAGGGAAAATCTAACCCAGTTTGTAATACAGGCAATAATATTTGTATGTAAAGAGGCAGAGTCCAGGCATTGTGGGTGGGGTTTTTTTTGTTTGTTTGTTTTTTAAGGAGGGAAAATGGTGAAGCTCACATTTATGCTGGCAGGTTGGTGGGTTTTGTGGGTTTTTTGTTTTGTTTTGTTTTTTTGAAAACTCAGACTCTCATACTTTAAAATTACATTGTAGGGGTGGCTAGGTGGCGCAGTGAGTAGAGCGCCAGCCCTGGAATCAGAAAGACCTGAGTTCGGATCCAGCCTCAGACACTTAACACACATAAAACAAAAACTTAGCCGTGTGACCTTGGGCAAGTTACTTAACCCCAATTGCCCTTCAAAAAAAAAAAAGAAAAAAAATTACATTGTGCAGTTATACAGCTTCTAATTTTGAAGCATAAAAACCCTTTTTCTTCTTAATCATTAATATTAAATTAAAATAACCAACATAAATACAAGGCATTAAACACAATGACAGTTATTGATGGGCTTCTGGTATATCATGTTTGTGAGATTTCAACCTTCCCACACCTCTCCTTAAAACATCGTGAGGAACCTTTGATTCCAACCTTATTTAAAAGGAATTTTCATTTCCTGGTGATTTCACAGAGAAGAGTTTCATGATGTAGGCTGAAAGCTCTGCTTCTCCTCCCTGGTCCTCAGTTTCTTCATCTATGAAATAATGATCTATAATGTCCCTTCCAACTCTGCTTCTTGTTTTAATATCTCATGTTTCTAAGTCCCTTCCAGGTTGGACAGTCTGTTGCTCCATGTTCTAAGATATTTTCTAGCTCTCTTGACAGTCAGCCCCGTGCTTTCTGATCTAAAGACTCTTCCAACTTGAACATCACTAATTCTACAATTTTAATTTCATTTATGTGAATAATGGGGAAGAGAGTTGCAGTAGTACATACTGTCTGTGGGGCCTGGGGGCCTGCTATCTAACCATCTAAAATATGGTGTGGGGAGGAGATGGATTTCTTAGATTTTGTACATTGAGCAGAAGGCAGCCCTCTGCAGTCCTTTGAAAGAGGCATCATATTCTATCATCAGCTTGGCTAAAGAAAGCAACATCCCCATCCTCATCCTTTTGTCCTCCCCCCAAAAAATTATTAATAATAACATTTTGGAATTTTGTGTCCTGAAATGAATTTGCCTCTCAATTCTGTTCTAAAGAATGAATCTTAGAATGATGGGGTGATCTTTACAAAGATAGCCACGAATTTTGACTGTGCCATAATGTTACTTGTTTAGAACCAATTCCTGAAAAGAGGGTTTTTGGTCAAGTGGAGAGAAACCTTGGGAAGAGGTTTGAGGAGATGGTGATGGGACAATGTAAGATTTAAGGATGCTGGAATTCCTGCATATTTTCAATTAATTCCCCACCACCATTTTAGAAAAGATATTATAAAAAAAAGCAACCACTTAGGATGATTTTTCATGGCTTTTGGACCTATGCTTTAGCTAATTAAGGAATTTTTCTACTAGAAGGATGTTAATTGCAAATCAGCCTTTGGGAGGATGACTAGCCTAGAGTGATATCTTTTGACTTGCTGGGAGCCTCCATCTTTGGAGGCTTCATATAGTCCTTGTGCCAGATAAGCAGGTAAAGGAGGCAAAGTAGCTGAGAAACAAAGGTGAACAGTGTTGTGTCAAACAATGCAAAAAAAAAAAAAAGGTTTCTTAATGAAATATTTGCATTTATTTCCAGACCAATAAATTTGTAACTTAAAAAAAACAAAATCAAAGAACAAAAAATTTTTAAAAACTAAAAAAACAAAAAACAAACCAAAAAACCCTTAGGAAAAGAACCAATTAAAAATCCTCAAGCATTAAATTGAAAATCCTGAAGATCAAAGGTGAGATCAATAAGATTGAAAGTTAAAAAAACTATTGACCTAATAAATAAATCCAGAAGCTGGTTTTGTGAAAGAAAAACAAAACCAATAAGATAGATAAGCCACTGGTTAATTTGATTTAAAAAACTAGAAGAAAACCAAATATTTAGTATCAAAAATGAAAAGAGTGAAATTACCACCAATAAATAAAAAATTAAAACAATTATTAGGATATATTTTGCCCAATTATATGCCAATAAATCTGAAAATTGGAGCAAAATCAATGAATATTTATGAAAATGTAAATTACTTAGTTTAACAGATCAGGAAATAAAATTCCTAAATAATCCCATTTTAGAAAAAGAAATTAAACCAGATGGGTTCATGAGTGAATTCTACCAAACATTTAAAGAACAATTAATTCCAATACTATTTAAAGTAATTAGGGAAAAATGGGTAGAGTCCTACCAAACTCCTTTTATGAAGCAAATATGAAACTGATAACTAAACCAGGAAGAGTAAAAACAGAAAAGGAAAATTATAGACCAATTTGCCTAATGAATATCAATGCAAAAAATTGAACAAATCACTAGCAAGGCTATTAGAGCAACATATCACAAGGATATATCATTATAACCAGATGAGTTTATACTAGGAATGCAAGGTTGGTTCAATATTAGGAAAACTATACAATAACAAAACCAACAGAAATTGATATGATTGCCTCCATAGATGCTGAAAAAGCTTTTTAATAAAATACAGTAGCAATTCCTATTAAAAACAATAGAGAGCCTAGGAATAAAGAGAATGTTCCTTAAAATGGTAAGTAGTATCTATCTAAAACCATCAACAAGGATTATCTTTAAAAGGGATAACCTAGAACCTTTCCCAATAAGATCAGGATGAAGCAAGGATGCCCATTATCACCACTGTAATTCAATACTGTCCTAGAAATGTTTGCTATTGGGGCAGCAAGGTGGTGCAGTGAATAGAGCACCGGCCCTGGAGTCAGGAGGACCTGAGTTCAAACCCAACCTTAGACACTTAACACTTACTAGCTCTGTGACCTTAGGCAAATCACTTAAGTCCAATCACACTGCCTACCTGCCTCCAAAAAGAGAAAAAACAAAAAAGAAAAAAAAAAGAAATGTTAGCTATAGTACTATGAGAAGAAAAAGAAATTGAAGGAATTATATTAGGCAGTAAGAAAATGAAACTATCATTATTTGCAGATGATATGATGGTATACTTAGAGGACCCTAGAGAATCAACTCAAAACTACTTTAAAAAATTAGCAATTTTAGCAAAGTTGCAGGGTGTAAGATAAACCCACAAACCATCATCATTTCTTTTTGTGAACAACAAAGTCCAGTAGCAAGAGATAGAAAGAAATACCATTTAAAATAATTGCAAACAAAATTAAAAGATGAGTAGAAAACTGGGAAACGATATTTATAGCAAGTACCTCTGATAAAGGCCTAATTTCTCAAATGTATAGAGAATTGAGTCAAATTTATAAGAATACAAACCATTCCCCAGTTGATAAATGGTCAAATCATATGAACAGGCAGTTTTCAGATGAAGAAATTAAAGTTATCTATAGGCATATGAAAAAGTTCTCTAAATCACTTTTGATTAGAGAAATGCAAAAAGAAAATGCAAAAAAAAATTAAAATGCAAATTAAAACAACTCTGAGGTATCACTTCACTCCTATCAATGACAGTCAAAAAAGGGAAACATATATATATATATATATATAGGGATGTGGGAAAATTGAGACGCTAATACTCTATGAGTGGAGTTGTGAATAGACCCAACAATTCTGGAAAGCAATTTGGAACAATGCCCAAAGGGTAACCAAACTGTGGATACCCTTTAATCCAATGATAGTACTACTAGGTCTGCGTCCCAAAGAGATCATAAAAAGGGGACCTACAGGTGCAAAAATATTCATAGCAGCCCTTTTTGTGGTGGCAAAATATTGGAAATTGAGGGGATGCTTATCCATTGGGGGATGGCTGAACAAGCTGTAGTATATTAATGTAATGGGATACTATGTGTGATAAGAAATGATGAATAGACAGATTTCAGAAAAACCTAGAAAGACTTGTACAAACTAATGGAAAGTGAAATGAACAGAGAACCAGGAAAACATTGTGCAAAGTACCAGCAACATTGTATGATGAGCAACTGTGAATGACTTAGCTCTTCCCAGTAACAAATGATCCAAGACAAGTACAAAGGACTGATGAAGGAAAATGCTATGCACATCCAAATAAAGAACTGATGGACTCTGAATGCAGATCAAAGAACATGTTTTACTTGCTTTATTCTTTTTTTGTTTTATTTTCTTTTGATCTGTTTCACTGTGACTAATACAAAAATCTTTTACATGATAACACATGTGTAACCTATATATCAAATTGCCTACCATTTTCAGAAGGAGGGGAAGGAGGGAAGGAGAAAATTTTGGAACTCAAAATCTTGTAAAAATGAATGCTAAGGGGTGGCTAGGTGGCATAGTGAATAGAGCACCTGCCCTGGAGTCAGGAGGACATGAGTTCAAATGCAGCCTCAGATACTTAACACATACACACACACACACACACACACACACACACACACACACACAAACTAGCCATGTGACCTTGGGTAAGTCACTTAACCCCAACTTTCCTACCTTCCCCTCTCCAAAAAGAAAAAAAAAAGAATGCTAAAAATCATCTTGACATGTCATTGGGAAAAATACTATTAAAAAAATAAAGTAGGGGCGGCTAGGTGGCGCAGTGAGTAAGAGCGCTGGCCTCGGAGTCTGGATGACCCGAGATCAGATCCGGCCTCAGAAAATGAGCACCCACGCATAAATAATGACTAGCCGTGTAACCTTGAGCAAGTTACTTAACCCCAATTGCTTTAAAAAAAAAATAAATAAAAATAAAATAAATAAAAAAAAAAAGAAAGTAAAAAAAAAGAAAGATAACCTCCAGCAACAGTGATTCCCAGATAAGGATATCAGCCTCTCTCCATACTTGGAACCTGAAATAGTCCAGGCCTCAAGGTTGGGAGACTATATGAGAACTAAAAAGCTTATTATGTAAAAAGAAGAAAAATCTTATGAGACCTTTTCTTTGTGACCAAGTCATCCAACTTTGAGGTGTCTATTTATCTGGGAAGCTTTATCTGTAATTTCCTGTATTCTATATAACCCTATGGAAGTTTTGTATTGAACTGTGCCATGAACTTCTTCTGGCCTTAGGCACAAAATATACCAAAAGACTGGATAAAGACAATTCTTTGTCATTGACAGCACCTTCTGAATTCTCTATTTTCTTTGACGTACCTGTGCCAAAGGTAACAAGACCCCTAGCAGTTGGAATTCATAGGACCCTGATTGATACCTGGGGCCAGTAACACAAAGCTAATTATTCCTTTTTCCATTTAATATCACATATCAGATTCTTGATGGTGATAGTTATATTCTCTGTTCTATCCTACCAAGTCTTCTCTTCTCCAGGAACACCTAAGTCCTTCAACTGATCTGCATTTGCCTAATATTTTTATTCATATATTGGAGGAAATATGGTTTAAAAGAATTGAATCTCAGCCAAAAACTAACTGTGTCACCATGGACAAACCCTTCCTTTCTTTGAGTTTCAATTTCTTCACATAAAAAATGGGGATAATTGTCCCTGACCTGATGACTTCCTGGACTATAGTGAGGATCAAATAAGATAATAAGAAATTTCTTTCTAAAGTGCTATTTAAATGGCAGCTGCTATTATTAGTATGATCCCATATGTCCTTAGATAGATGGGTCACTGTTTTTATTTTATTATTTTCTACCCTTCTTTATAGGAAATGATGCCATTACCAGGAATGATTTCACTCTATATTTGGCAAGCAACATGCCATCTTCCCCTAGTTTTATTAAGCCAGAAAGAATCATAGATCTAGAACTAGGAAGGATCTTAAATGTCACGTAGTCCATCTCCCTCAGGGAACTGAAGTTCAAGAAGGTTAGTGACTTGTTCAAGGACTTACAGATATTACAATAAGAGCCACAGCAAAGATTCAAACTGAGGTCTGGTGATTCCAAGTTCAGGGTTCTTTCCATTATAGCAATCCAGTCCATCTTCCAGCTTTATGAATGAGGCAACTGGAAAAGAGTTTATTTAACCAAAATCTCACAAAGCAATGATCCTAGTCTCTTGACCTCTACTCCAGTGTTCTTTCCCATACCACAAGCTCCTTTACCATACTATTCTGCAATTTCCAAAATGTCTCAGGATATTTTTAGTAGCCACACATGATAGGATCATATAGTAAGAAAAGCAATGGCTTTGGAACCAATCAATCAATCAAAAGCATTTAATAAATACCTGCTGAACCTGAAATTGAATCCTACCTCCACTGATAGCACCTTGTACTATTCAAGAGTAGGCCATTTCCTCTTTCTGAGTCTGTTTCCTCACACATAAAATTGGACAAATAATATTTCTATTACTTCACAAGGTTGTTATGAGGAACAAACTAAATAATTCATGTAGTGTCTTATTATAAAAAGCTATAGATATTAGATATAGATGTAGATATAGATATAGAGATATAGAGACAGAGATCACGCTATAAACATAGCTGGGCAGCTAGGTGGCAAAAAGGATAGAGTTCCAGGCCTAGAATAAGGAAGACTCATCTTCTTCAGTTCAAATCTGGCCTCAGATGCTTACTAACTGTGTAAGCCTGGGCAAGCCATTTATAATGATAATGGAATTTGAAGATCCCTTTGTATTGGAAAGCTGATAAGTACTTAGCACCTAGCTTCAAATTAAGCCTCTGTAAAGAAACAGGAAGTATGAACCCCTGCTGCTGACATGAGGGGAAGGGGCTGAACAGGGAGGGAAGAGCTATATTGTATATAAGGAAGAGCACGAGCTGGACAGTCAGAACTTCTTGGGGTAAGCATTGTGGGGGCAGGGCAACTGCTGCTAGACTGAAAACTGAATTGAGGATTTAGAAGAACTGAGAAGAGGAATGAGAATTGAGAACTGAGACAGAATTTCTTGGAGCAAGCCACATGGAGGCTGAATAAAGTGATTTTGATTTTGAGAACAGAGCTATTATGGGAATAGAAATTCGAGATCTTTCCTGCCCCTAGGCCCTTTGATAGGCTTCAGTGACTCTGAGCACTGCCCCATGGAGCCTGTGGCGGGAGGCTTAGTTTTCAGCAATGCCCTCACCTTGGTGCTCTGTGATTGGGCAGTGGGTCAAGAGAGCTGTGACATTCTCTGACCCAGGAGAAGGCTATATAAGCCCTGATGGGAAGCTTTGCTTTGGGGCTCACTTTGAGGAGTGTTGTGTGATTTGACCAGACGAGACTCTGGGCAGCCATTGAGCCTCACGGCTTTCAAAAACCAGATGTTAGTGCTTCCCTCTCTGTTAACTTTAACTAGCTATGGATGTAATGGTCAAACAGTTGGAAGCCTGTCTACTGAATTGTTTCTCTGTCTGTTTGTAACTTCTGCTTGTAGCTTCTGTCTGTATACTCTGAAGTTCAGTGTGCTGACCCTTTTTCCCCTGGAACTAGTTAAATGACATATGTTTGATTAAAGCAAGAGTATTAACCCATTTTGAGCTGCTTTCCTTTAGAAAAGCAGATCAAAGAACCTGTGTTGGCAGCCACCCTGGGTATTCTGGGGTACTTGCTGCTACAGGAGCTTATGATACTGAGGACTTCTGAGGGCTAGCCAGAGCTGCTGAGGATTTCTGAGGGCCAGCAGGAGCTCCTGAGGACTTCCAAGGGCCAGCTGGAGCTGCCAAAGACTGAGGAAGCATGACTGTGGTGCCAGTACTTTGTACAAATGGTGTTGTGACTTTGTTAATGTCTACGAATGTTACTGTGGCTTTGTTGTGTCTTGTCTTTCCAGGAACAAAGACTGTGAGAGATTTGGATTGGCCATTGTGAGCTTCAATATGAAGCAAGAACTGCATGAAGAGTTGGACAAAGAACTGGGAGCTGTCTGCCTTTGAAGCCAGTGACAGTTTGGTGGACTCAGGTAGGAGCTACCTGCCTCAAGTCAAGATGAAAAGACGTCTCTGTGGATACTGAGTAGTAACTGATCAAATTGTCTGAGTAGTGACTGATGAAATAGGGTAGTGAGTAGTGACTTAGGAAATTGTGATTTACTTGTGACCTAGGGGTGGATGGCTTTTGTACTTTCCATTACCCCTTAAAAGGGTACTGAGTAGTGACTGTTGAAATTGTAACTTAATTGAACCCCATGGGTGGATAACTTTGACTTTTGTATTTTGTGACCCTTCAGGAGTCAACATCCTTAAGGATGATTGAATGATTGTGTTACTAAATGATTATACTTTGTTGAAAACTATGTGACCACTTTGGTAAAAACAAAACAAAACAAACAAAACAAAAACTATATGGCCATTTTAGTGATAAATCGTTGAGTTGTGACATGGTGAATACTGTATTTTGATTTTCTGTGATAAGTTGTAGCGATGCAAATGTTGTACCTTGATTTTCTGTGAATATTTTGTTCTGATTTGTTATTGAATAAGTAGAGAGTTCACTATACTATGTAATCAGAACCTTGAAAGCTGTTCACAGCAGCAGTCCTCTGGAAAGCTTCTTATGCTTGGCTTTACACCATTTAACCCTGTTTGCCTCAATTTCTTCATCTGTAAAATGAGCTGGAGAAGGAAATGCCAAACCACTTTAGTAGCTTTGCCAAGAAAACCCCAAATTGGGTTATGAAGAGTAAGACAAGACTGAAATGCCTGAACAACAAGAAAAACAATAATAGGCATCATGGTCTTCTGCTCAAAAGGGTGGGGGTGGGGGGGAGTAAAAAGAAGAAGCATTAATGCTCACAGCTCTTTGTGCACCACATCCCCAAGTGTCGTAACACAAAACAGATTGGAAAAAAAGGAGTACCACAGTTAGCTTGCTGATTGTAGAATGCTGCCGCGGGAGACGGAAGAGTCAGGTTCAAATTGCACCTTCAGTGGTACCTATGTGATCTCAGGCAAGTCACTTAACCTCCCTAGGCCTCCTTTTTCTCATCTTTAAAATGAAAGGGTTGGACTAAAAGGCCTCCAAGGTGCCTTCTAGCTCTTGGTCTATGATCCTAAGCTCCTATGATCTTTTTTCTTTTTCTTTTTCTTGTTCCAAATAAACCTGTAATCTCACAGGTGTAGGGACCATCCAGAAAAAGAGATCCTTCCACCAATGTAAAGCAGCAACTGTTTCAGAATTCTAAGAGTTGACTGGAGCACTAAAAGGTTCATTAATTTGACCAGGGTCACATAGTTAACATAGGCCTGAGGTGAGAAATGAAACTGGGTCTTACTAACTAAGACTATCTCTTATACCATGCTGTTTCCACTGCTGATTATCAAAATAAAAATAGCTTAATTTGCATCCATTTTGTCTGTCAGAGAAAAAAAGCTATTACTATTAATAAATGTCCTCTGAAACTTAGATTTAAGTCTTCCTGAAACAATTTTGTTGAATTTCACATTTACCTATATCTAAGACACTTCTAGCCTAAGAGAGAGAGTGAGAGATACCCAACTAGGCATAATCCTTATACCTTCCAACATGACTCTCTGCCCCAAGAATATTTCAGGTAGCATTAATTGGATTCTGAAAACAGGAAAATATCATACTATATTAAAATACAGTTTAAGGTTAACATTCCAGAATAGCTATCATTCAGTTTCTTCCTGAATCACTCTCCTTAAGAGTTCCTTCCTATAATCAGTATCTTAACTTTGAATTTCCAAAGAGAAGAAATTGTCCCCAGGTGGGTCATGGTGCTAATCACTCCTGGTAGGAGGGAAGACAATGACCCCTTCCAGATGAAAGCTAAGTTTGGTTATTGCTTTTATTCCATTTCAAAAGAAGGCCCTAGACTTTATACTTTCCAATTTCCTGAAGGAGTGTTTGGAAAGGATTTTATGCTCAAGAAATAATATTAATATTTCAAGCAAAACAAAAGATTTTTTTAAAATATGCTTTCATAACTCCTTTGATTCACACAGCAGCCCTAAGAAGAAGACTGGGTAAGTTTGGTCATTTTACAGATAAAGAAATTGAGGATGAAATAAGAGAACTGTAATTCAAATTCACCCCCACAAGTAAGTGAAAGAACCAGGATTCAGACCTAGGTTTTCTGACCTCCAGGGCCAGTTTCTTCCCACTGTGCCTCTTCAAGGAGCAGGTGCAGAATGCCTGGGCAAAAGAGGTAGCGCCAAACGAACAAAATGAACCTAATTAACTGTGAAGGACAATAAGGCATTTAGCAAACAGATTGAAGTATCATCTGTACTTGATCAATAATCAGGCTGTTCTGACTTTAGGAAGTAATTGGACAAATCAGATGATAGCAACACCAACAAAAGTTATGCCCCTCCTGCTGATCTGATCGGCATGGAAGCATGTGATCCTGAACGGTTTATTTCAGGGTGATAAATTATGCAATTAGACATCCGTCACTACCGATATAAATGCTCCTGAAAATGATGATGGGTTTGTATCCCCCCCCCCCCAGCACATGTGGAAAATCAATTACAGGACATTTTTAATATGATGAACTACTGGGGAGAGGGCATGTGGTTTTTCTCATTCTCTTCTTGGAATTTGACAAGTAATTCAGGTCAAGAGGGCCTAACACTAGAGCAAAAATGTATGGGACCTTGGAGATGGGTGATCCTGGGGTATTGTATTCACTTCTAGGTGTCACATTTTAAGAAGGATGCTGACAAGCTTATGGGGTACCATGAGAAAGATGAACTCAGAACCATGAGGTTGACCACAGGCCTGACATTCTATACTCTGTGTTCTAAGTTGCCCTCCAACTCTGAAATTCTTTGTTCTATGTTCTAAAGTTGCTTTCAGCGCTGACATTCATAATCTCATGTGAACTCATGCTATGGTCATCTATCCATTTATCTGTGACTCAAGGGATCAGAGGATTTAAAACTGAAAATGACCTATGAGGACTATTTAGTCCAACCTTGTTATTTTCCAGATCTAATTATAGTAATCTCTGGAGCTCCTCTTATATTGAAGACCCAGAATGTTGATCCCAGGTTCAAGGTACTCTATGGGTCAATATATCCAATCAGAAACATAACTCATGAACACTTTTTGATGAATTTACTTTTACCACTCAGCCAGAGGACATATTTGTTCAAAGCAAAAAGCATTTAGTCAAAGAACAGAGTAAATGAATTGACAAGGAAAGATTCACCCTCCAATACACATGTGAAATACACTGTCTCATAGGGTGCTATACCACCATTTGGGGGGGGACATACATAGAGCATAGATAAGCAGAGAACATGTATAGAGGGCACTCACATGTGAGACACATGATCAGAGTATATGCATAAAGGAGCACACGTTAGAGACTTAGGTGATCATGGATACACCTATGGATTATACCAACATAGGGACACATGTGGTCATGGTGCATGCAGGACCTGAACAAACTCACTGCTCCAGTATCACAAAGCTACTGATGTCTTCCAATGATGTCATTGCACTGTTCCCTGCTCCTCTCTACTGGGGGTCTTGTCTCTACTAGACAACTCTGTTGGTCACATAAATTGCCTATGTATTCTATATTATTAAAATTTACTGAGTTTCAGCTCTTCAGAGACATCTGCTGGGCTCTTTCTCCCATTTACTGAGATGTAATTTGTAAAAAATCTTTCCCTAAGCTATTACACCTAGCTAGGGAGAACTGGTGAAGGTCATCAGAATACCACCAGATAAGACTGCTTATTCTTTTAATTGTCCTTGTCTGGTGCTGATATAAAGTCTATGGCCCCAGACAATAATCTGACTCTGGGTTAGAAAACTCCTTACAATTCCTATTTAACCCTTTATTAGGAACTTGTACATTTGTCCCTAAAATTCTTTTCAAGGTTTTCCTCCTTCGACCCCCACTTTAAAACACATACCTACAGAAGATCTCAGTGTAGGCATGGCACTGAATTTTGCTCCCAAGAACTGCTTTGATTAGAATAAAAATAAACCTAGTTGAACCATGGCAAGGTTCAGATCTCTGCCTTTATCCTGCATGTCAACCATCAACAAAGCTCTTGACTTCTGTGCTGTATTTCAGCCAACACCAAACCCTTATTTCTTTCCATACATAACCTGTGCTCAAATGGCCACTTATATGATTTCTGATTCAAAAAAGTCAAGCTCCCTGGTAGAGCTGATAATGAAAATATTACTGAAGCAGTGGATGTATTTATATGAAAACAACTCAATTTGCCTGTAGCAGAAAGCTACTGCTGTTAGGGAAGAAGCACTCTCCTCAAAGCAGACTTACCACACCTGGGAAAAATGCTTTTGCAGTTTTCTGTTTGGGACAAAGGTGGAAATGAAACCTCCTTGTGTTTTGCAATCACCACCAGAAGGTGGTTTTCCCCATATTTCTCCAAAGAAGATCTGATGCTCACTGCACAACAAATCCTGTAGAAAGGGCAAGAGCAAATGGATGCCTGATGTCAAAAACATGTTGAGCCTGTGGTCTTTTGTCTTGGTCGGACTCCATCTGGAAAATTGGATTCCATATTTTGCGGAACCCACTGGTGAGTAAGAGTGTATTCAGAGGAAGGGCAGGAGGGAGGAGACAGAAATTATGTCATTTTAGGATCATTTAAGGAAACTATAGATGGGGAAAAGAAAAACCATAGTATCATAGATTTAGAACTGAAAGGGAACTCATCTGCCATCTAATTCAGCCTCCTCATTTTCCAAATTAAGGAAGTAAAGTCTAGAAAGGGGCAACTAGATGGCACAGTAGATACAGTGCTAGGCCTGGGTCAGGAAGACTCATCTTCCCAACTTCAAATCTGGTCTCAGACACTACCTGTGTGACCCTGGACAAGTCACTTAATCCTGTTTGTCTCAGTTTTCTCATATATAAAATGGGCTGGAGAAGGGAATGGCAAACCATTCCTGTATCTTTGACAAGAAAACCCCAAAGGATGTCACAAAGAGTTGTACACAACTGAAAAAATGACTGAACAATGAAGGCCTAGATAGGTATAGTGACTTTTCTGGGCTCCAACGAGTCATAATTGTGAGAGGCAGGATAAAAACCCAAGTCTTCAGAATCCACAGTCAGTTCTCTTTTCTCTATAAGATATTTAAGGAACATTATTCGTCTCTTCAAATATAATTTTAGGAAGTTGGTTAGGGCCCTGTAAGGCTAAGTGACTTATTTAATCGCGTTCCTACTGTAACAAAGAAATAGATAGAAGTTCTTTCTATTCGAACATCTGCTGGTTCAAAATGATTTTTAAAAAATTCTTAACAGGTTGAAAAACAATGTAATGGGCTGACTTTGGAGGCCTTTAAGTGGAGCCTGGATGGCCATTTGTCAGGGGTATGGAGAGGTTATCCCTGCTTAGGTAGATGGTTGGACTTAATTATCAGTGAGGGCCCTACCAATGCTGAGATTTTATAACTATAGGGATAAAAATTACCTTAACACTGAATCTGAAGGATGAAACAGGAATATTCTGAGCATAAGAGTAGCAAGCAGTAGTTAAGAGAAATGAATGAGCTAGCTTAGGCCATGCAATATGTGTCAGGGAGAAAATAAGTCTTTGTAACCATATATTAATAACACATCTTCCTTTCTGCCATTGCGTGCTAAAGGGAGAAAAAAATTACTTCTTTTCAAATCCAGGAGAAATTAAAAACTACTGAGATATGCTTGTAAAATGACATGTAAATGTTGAATCTAAAACCAACCTTCAGCTTCTCAAGGATACAGTGGAAACTGACTGCGTGTTTTGGCTAAAATATGGTGAGAACACCAGACCTGGAGTTGAAAGACCTGAGATCAAGTCCTGCTGGGCCACTTAGTAGTTGTATAACATTAGACAAGTCACTGAAATTCTCTGTTCTTCAGTCTCTTTCCAGGGGAGGTAAAATGTCTGAACTAAAAAAGATTTTAGACTTTAGAATGCAGACTATCTGAGCTGGAAGTGACATTAGGACATAGAATGTTAGACAGTCTTGGCAGCAGACACCTGTGATCTCAGCTGATGGAAAGACAGAGGTTGCCAGGTCTCTTGAGCTCCGTTCTGAGCTGAAAGCCCCTAAGAGGTGGGGAAGAGGCTGCCTAAGGGAGGGTAAACTAGCCCAGTTTGGAAATAGAACAGGTCCAACAAAGCCACACAATTATAAGTAGCAAGATTGGCCCATGAGCAGCTGATGCACTTCCAAGTTGGTCTGGATGGGGCGACTCAGTCTTAAAAGAAGAAAAATAGATTCTTGAAACTAGGACAAACCTTAGAATATAATACTATTAGAACATACATCCTAAAATGTTAGAATTAGTGACAACCTTAGAATACATGGTATCTATTGGCTCTGCAGTAAGACAGCCCTTAAAAGTCACCAAGTAGAAGTTAGCTTCAGTTCCTTCCCAGATGAGAAAACTGAGTACTAAAGCAAGGTCAAGGTCACACAGCTTTTTAGTGGCATACTTGGGACAGCATTACAAATCTCCTTATTTATGAGTCATTTAGGTGGTACAGTGGTTAGAGCACAGGGCCTAGAGTCAGAAAGACCTGAATTCAAATTCAGTCTCACACACAATAACTGTGTGACCCTGGGCAAGTCACTTAACCCTGTTTGTCAAGAAAACCTCAAATAGGGTCACAAAGAGTTTGACATGAGCGATCAACCCCTATTTATAGCACAATGCTATTTCATTGTACTAGTCTATGATGTGGGAATGATAACACCTGTGGTACCTACCTCATAATGTTATTATGTCTATTAAATGTGACTCCAGCAGAAGTGAGGAACCTGTGACCTCAAGGCCACATGTGGCCCTCTATATCCTAAAGTGTGGCTCTTTGATCAAATCCAAGCTTCACAGAAGAAATCTTTTTACTAAGGGTATTTGGTCTGTGAAGTTTGGATTCAGTCAAAGGGCCACACTTGAGGACCTAGAGGGTCACATATGGCCTTAAGGCTACAACTTTCTCACCCCTAAACCTAGATCATTGATCTAGAGCTGAAAGGCAACTTAGAAATCACATAGTCCAGGGGCAGCTAGCTGGCACAGTCAATAGAGCCCTGGTCATGGAATCAGGAGGACCTGAGTTCAAATTCAGTCTCAGACACTAGCTGTGTGACCCTGGGCAAATCACTTAGCCCCAGCTGCCTCAAAGAAAAAAAAAATCACCTAGTTCAACATTCATCATTTTACAGATGAGGAAACTGAGGCCCTGGGGGGATAAGTGACTTGCCCCAGTATTAAGTAGGTGATAATTACCAGGTCCTATTTGCCAAGTTTAGTGTCCTTTACAATGTACCCCATGGTATATGTATATAATGTATGAGACTGAATATATAAAGAGAGAGATAACGATAAATAGATAGAAATGTATATATACGTGTGTGTAGGCATAGTATTTTATATATAAATGATATATATATATATAACTATATATGATATTATAAAATTATATACATATACACATATATCTAGCATTTTACACATTTAGAGGCCCATAGGAATTTAATGGATTTTTTAAAATGTTTTCTTGTCCTCCCTGCCTGCGTGCATGTGTCTGTGTGTGTGTGCTACATTTGCCATACAGTATTCTGACTGAGTCTCCATTTGGCAGTTTTCAAGTAGGAGGGGAGGAGGGACTCAGTGCCTGAGCAGCTCCCTATAGAAAGGAAATGAATCAGAGCCTATTGAATTGGCTCACATGAGATGAACAGTCTTCACACAATTGGGTTATTAACCCAGAGACCCTGGGTAGGAATAAGAACTGAAGAAGTAAATAGTTGAAGGAGAATAAATTACAGGGGAGTCCAAAATGTGGTCCCGCCTGACAGTGGTTTCATAGATCCCAGAGGTTGCAAAAACCACATTCTTGATATGCGAACAAGCTTCCTTTAAGGAATTCAGCCATTTGCCTCCCTTTTTTTTGAGGCCCAGGTGCAACCAGAGAGGTTCAGTTACTTGACTGAGCAGCCAAATTAGAATGCATAGACTGCGCATTGTTAACCTACTTTACAATACTATACCAAGCCTGGAATCATAGAAGGGGCATTAGAAAAGGCTACAAAGGATGTTATGGTTGAAAGTAGCCTTAAAATGCAGAACACAGAGAGCCAGAGCTAGGAGCCCCAGAGCACACTGAGTCATCAATGTTAATGCTAAGTCATCAGCACAAGGTCATAGCTGAAGAGTAGGAATCAGTCAATTTACTGAGTACCTGCTATGTGCCAAGCACTGGACTTGGGTTCTGGGAATACAGATGCAAAGAATAAAACATTCCCAATTCCTAAGGGGCTTACACTCTAACCAAAAGAAGAAGACCAGAGTTTAAATCCTACTTCAAACCCTTACTGTCTGTGTGACTTTTGCTAAATTGTTTAACCTCTTTGGGACTCAATTTCCTCATCTGTCAAATGAGATGGTTCGATTAAATAAACTCTAAGTTCCCTTCAGCTCTCAACCCTACGATCCTATAAACCTTAAAGATAAACTCCTCTATCCCTCATATTTGACATGTGAGAAAAAAAAACAAACTAAATCTAGAGATATTTAATGACTTGACCAAGGTCACACAGCCAGAGTTTAGCAGCAAATATGACAGCAAGAGTGCAAGGTGGTAAGAAGGAATTCACTTTTCTACCATAAAAGTTACGAAGAGACAAGATTAACCATACAAGTAACTAGCTTTCTGATGAACCCTATATCTTGCCTCCTAATCTGAGAGACCTCCTGGCCTGAATCTCTGCTACAGCTTTTTCCCACTTCTTTATGGGTTTTTTTTTTATATTTTTGGAGGGGAGAAGGCAGGGGAATTGGGGTTAAGTGACTTGCCTAGGTCACATGGCTAGTAAGTGTTAAATGTCTGAGGTTGGATTTGAACTCAAGTCCTCCTAACTCCAGGGCTGGTGCTCTATTCACTGTGCCACTTAGCTGCCCCTATTTCCCACTTCTGTCTTAACCTTTTGGATGTCAGTACCAAAAATGTCTAGGTAATGGCCTGACGTGGCCTTCTGGTTTTCCTTTATAACAGGTCCTACTTCAGACCTGGCCCTTTGTCCCTTAGAAGAAATTGTTCTTCCTGGCTTCCAACTTATCACTTGTGTTTGGCCTGTGCCACAAACCACCAGCATCTAAGGGGTTCAGTGGATAAGAGAGAGAGTCTTGGAGTCAGGAAGGCTCCTCGCCCTGAATTCAAATCTGGCCTCAGATGTTTACTAGCTGTTTGACCCTGGGAAAGTCACTGAACCCTGTTTGCCTCAGTTCCTCATCTGTAAAATGAGCTAGGAGGCCCATGAAGAAATGGAAAACCATTCTAGTACCTGCCAAGAAAACCCCAAATGGGGTCACAAAGAGCTGAATAAGACTTAAAAATGACAGGAGGAAAACAACAACAAAGAAACCCCAAATCTCTCAGGAGGTTATGATGGGGAATGAGATCGCTTGTTTTTTTGGATACTTTTGAAGGGGGTTTGTTTATGTATATGCGGGGGTTGTTTTGTTTGTTTGAATGAATGCATATCAGGTGCCAGGGAAGCAGGACCAGCATACCAGTAATTTTGAAAATGTGGACAGTCGGGGCGGCTAGGTGGCACAGTGAGTAAGAGCGCTGGCCTCGGAGTTGGGATGACCCGAGATCGAATCCAGCCTCAGAAAATGAGCACCCACCCACAAATAATGACTGGCCGTGTAACCTAGAGCAAGTTACTTAACCCCAATTGCTTTAAAAAAAAAACAAAAAGAAAAAGAAAATGTGGACAGTGGAAGAGGGAAGAGGGAGTCATTTATTTTTTTTTTTCCAACAGTAAAGGAAATGAGGTTCTAGAAAGCAGACAGACAGATATAATCTGAAGTGCAAATGAGAGTCAGATACTAGACTATGGGGAGTTTAATGTCTAAACATTGAACTCGAATGTGAGAATCGGTTGCCACTCACAGCTCAAAAGCCAAATCTGCCAAAGGTCAGGGAGTCAAAATGCCTGGAGCGCAAGGCTGTAATACTTTGTCTGAATGCAAAATTTTCTCCCAGATGCTTAGATCATTTTATTCCAGATACATTCAGACCTAGGCCTGCATAATTGTAAATGAACACTACTGTCTTAAGCTGATACATGTTTCTCCCCATTCCAGTCCATCCTTCACTCAGCTGTCAAATTGATCTTCATAAAGCACAAAACTGACCAGGTCATCACCCCTCATTCGATCACTTCCCGTGGCTCCCTATCACACACTCCAAGATGAAATATAAAATCCTGTTTGGTGTCCATAACCTGACCACTCCTACCTTTCTAGTTTGGTTACACCTTACTCCACTCCATATAATCTGCTATCCAGTGACATTGGACTCCTAACTATTGTTCAAATGAGATACTCCATCTCCCAAATTCAGGCATTTTCACTGACTGTCTCTGGTGTCTGGAATATTCTCCTTCCTTGTCTTCACCCCTGACTTCCTTGAAATATCAGATAAAAAAAAAAAAAACAAGAAATATGGGGCGGCTAAGTGGCACAGTGAGTAGAGAGTCGGCCCTGAAGTCAGAAGGACCTGAGTTCGAATCCCGCCTCAGACACTTAATGCACACACAAAAACCTAGCCGTGTGACCTTGGGCAAGTTACTTAACCCCAACTGCCCTCCAAAAAGAAAAAACAAAAACAAAACAAGAAATAGCAGATAAAATCCTACCTTCTACAAGAAGCTTTGTCTAGTCCTCCTTAATAATAGTACTTTCCCTCTGAGATTATCTCTAATTTATCCTGAACATATCTTCTTTGTAGATAGTTTGCATTTAGTCTCCCTCAACTACTAGACTATGACCTATTGGGGATTAATGGCTTTCTTTACCTGTCTTTTGAATTCTCAACTCTTAGGATAGTTCCTAGCACATAGTAAGTACTATAAAATTCTTGTTGATGAACTGACTTAGTTGTTCCCCCCTCTACATACAGGCCTTCACTTTCACTCTACCCTCTCCTGTCCTCTTTCTCTTTCTTCCACCCTCACCCACCTGAATACAATAAGCAAGAATGATACCTATTGATGAAAACAGCCTTGACAGAAAAATTAGAACATTTGAGCTCTAGCCCTGGCTCTGCAGCTATTTGTATGTTTAGACAAATCACTTTTCTCCTCTTGGTCTGTCTCCTCACCTGTAACATGAGTATAATAATAAATTACCACTTGCCTTAAACAGTTAGGAGGATCAATGTGAAATTGTGAATTTATGAATTATAAATGTGAAATTTGAAAAGGCTTGTGTACATATCTTGAAAGTATACACCCCCTCCAAAAAAACACAACTTTATAAAATATAAGGAATTGTTGCTATACAAATAAGGTCTCACTCTTAAGTAAAAACTATATTGGGAGTCTTTGGCTCAGAAATGTTCCCTATGGAGCAACAAGGTACTTGAAGGAAGAAGCCAAATCATGTGGCTATTAAAGAGATATCACATAGGAATACAACTAGACCATCAGTTTTTCTTGCAGCCCCTCATGAGGTTTCTCTAGAGTGTGTCAAAGAAAAATGAACAGTCTTGACTACAGTGAGATAATGCCAATGGCTCTCTCCCTGCCTCAGTCGCAGGGGTCACCTGCAAGCCTCTGACCTCACTCCAACTATGTTTGACGTCTGTAATTCTTTGGCTTCCCATTCATAGTAAATAGTATAAAACTTCAGAGGACATAGTCTCTGTCCCATGGCTAAAGTTCATCTTAGTCTTTTGGGCGTAGATTATGACTTCATGTAAAGAGGGACTTCAGAGCTGGAAGGGGCTTTAGATGTCACTGAATCTCTAACAATAATATATAATAATAAATAACAATAATAATAAATGTAATAATCTCTAGTAATAGCTAACATTTAGATAGATTTTAATGTTTGAACATAGCATCATAGCAAGGCTTTGTAGATAGTGACTTTACCAAGATCACACTGATGTTCAGTGACAGAACAGGGCTTTAAACTCAAGTCCTCTGAACTGAATCCAGTACTCTTTCCTCTGCAACACATTTCTTCCCCAATTCTAAGAGTTCTTTCTACTACTTTAAGTCCTTATTTCCAAAGTGCTGACCTTCCTGAATCTGTCTAATTTCCTGACCATCCTGACTACATTTCTGCCTCGTCCAGGTCTATATATGGCTCTGTTTAGGGTTCAGTATATGAACTTCTTAACAATTAGAGACCCATAGTAATTATGGGATTTAAAGGGAGTTTCACAGAAGCATCATACAAATTATCAATGCATAAAGCAGTAGGTTTTGTATTACTACACATTGTAACTCACATTTTGGGAGGCTCACGACAAAGCAAAACTCTTGGGAGCAGGAGCATGGAGAAGGAAGATTAAGGATGAAAGATACAACTAGATTAATCTCTAGGATCTTGAGTGTGACCTTCTCCCCTGCTGGAATACTCTTCGGCTGAATCCCCACCCCTCTGTCACTTCTTGCCTTTCTTGGTCTCAGCCTTTCCCCTCTGGGCCTCTCCCATTCTTCCTCATCCTCTACTGTTGGGGGTGGGGTAGAGGTGAGGAGATGATGCCAACACCCTCCTAGTTCCTGTTTGAAGTTATGATGAAAAAAAGCATTTAAAGATCATTGATCATTTAACAAAATGAGGTTCCATTGGCCCTAACATAGCAAGGCTTTGCAACAAACATAAAGCAGCATTCAACTTGAATAGACTTGGTCCCCTCTTCTCCATATTGAAATACATCTGCTTAGTAGGACATGGTATTGTCTTAGTTTTTAGACATCCACCAAGTAAAAATCACCCCAACCTCACACGGAGATGAGACCATTAATACCCTTAGATGTTCTGGAAACTATATCAGCATACTCAAAGGCTGCCAGGAAGCCAAATGGATGGACAAAACACTCAAGATTTGCTCCATCCTAGAGACAAACCTAAGACATTTTGGGGAACAGGGAGAATCATGGTAGATAATGGTCTTATCATACCCACCAATGTACATCTTGCTCAGATCCTATAAGAATCATCATCCCTTCACTGTCTACCCATGATCTTGGCATAGTGCATCATCTATTCCCCTCTGTCCCCCACCTCCCCACTCTCCATGTATCCCTCCTTTCATTTGGCAACTCCAAACAAACAACCTGGATTTACCAGTAAGGTGTGGGGGAGAAGGAGGGGAGGGGAGAGGCATCAGGAGTGGACATTATGGGTGGGGGAAATGTCAAGGGCATTTATTCCATGATGCTTCAGTTCATCTTATCTACTTTGGCTTGCCATACTTTCATTTCCAGTTGGAGCTTTCTCTCTTCATGTCCTTTTTTATCTTCCAATAATCTGTATTTGTTATTTTACTCTATAGGTTAATCTTTTAAAAATAATAATAATAGGGGCGGCTAGGTGGCACAGTGAGTAAAAGTGCCAGCCCTGGAGTCAGGATCAACTGGCCTCAGATACTTAACACACACACACACACACACACACACACACACACACACACACACAAATAAAAAATAAAAACTGGCCATGTAACCTTGGGCAAGTTACTTAACCCCAATTGCTTTAAAATAATAATAATAATAATCTATAAACCTGGGAAAATCTAAGGCTCCAACATGATAAATATTTCCTGAATTGGATTAAAATGAGCTCCTCCTCTTCAGGCATGTTGGGATGCCTGGGTCACAATCACATTCCCACCAGGGTAACTCCCTGGGGTAGCCAAAGGTCAACGATATTTGTGGGAGGGGAAGAGGGCAAAGGGGAAAGAGGGAAGTTAGGTCTTACTCAGTTTTAACCACTCGTTGGTTTCATGTCTCTAATGTAATAGATATGAGGAAGGTATTGGCTTATATCAAAGTCCAGACATAACAAGTAGGGAATATAATTTGGGTTACATAAATTTCCAGAAAATCAGGGGGAAGGTGTTTGACAAGAGGGGGAGAGAAGTATAACTTCCAAAGCAGAGGTAGTCTGCTTTGAAGGAGGTTTGTGGGTCTTAAAGAGGCCCAAAGGCTCTAAGTTACTGAAGACAAAACATGGCACCCCTCATCAAGCTGTATGGTTTAGGAAAACAATCAGAAAATGGCAAATAAGTTCTTAGTAAAGGTCCAAGGCCTCTGGGCCTTATTCTGGGATTCCAAGTTCTGGGATCGCACATCATTACCATAATTCCCATTGTACACAACAATATACAACTGGATATGCAGACACTCAGCTCCAACCCAGTGGAATTAGACTTAATCACAAAAAGCAATATCAGGCAGAAAATGCTACAGTCAGCTAGGTGGTTTGTGGCAGACTACTAGTTTTAGGATAAGGAAAACAAGAATTCAAATCTTACCTCGTATGCTTCCCTGTTGTAAGCCCTGGGCAAGACTCTTAATATCTCTCAACATTTTTTCACCAATTAGAAAAGCTGATAAAAATATCACTTATCTCACGGGGTTGTTGTGAGGGGTAAATGAGATAATATAGATAAAAGCTTTTGCAAACTTCAAAATGCTATATAAATGGATACCATATACTATTATTAATAAATCTCAAAAACAAGAAGCGGTTCAGTGCTGAATCTTATTACAATGGGTTGAGTTATAATATTTTCTTTAATTGTTCATGGAGTTATAAGATGGAGTGGGGGATCAGTTTACCTTCTTTTAAACCACCATAATCACTTTCTACTAATTTGAAAGGCTAGCACATAGGAAGTCCTTAATGAATGTTTCTTTCTTTTTTCCTGCTTAATAGAATTTTAATTTTTCCAATTACATGGATACAAGGATTACAAGGATAGTTTTCAACATTCACTTTTATATGATCTTGAGTTACAGTATTTTTCTTACTCCCTTCCCACCTCCCCAGGATGGCAAGCAATCTGATATAGGTTATATATGCACAATCAAATTAAACATATTTCTACATTAGTCATGTTGTGAAAGAAGAATCAGAACAAAAGGGAAAAAGAGTGAGAAAAGGAAAAAAAGAGAGAGAGCAAATAATATACCTTAATCTACATTCAGATTCCATGCTTCTTTCTCTGGATGTGTATATTTTCCCTCTAGTCTTTTAGAATTGTGTTAGATAATTGTATTGTGGAGAATAGCTATATCTATTAAAGTTGATCATCCCACAGTATTGCTATTACTGTGTATAATATTCCCCTGGTTCTGCTCACTTCACTCAGCTTGAGTTCATGTAAGCTTTTCCAGGTTTTCTGAAATCTACCTGCTCATCATTTCTTATAGAACAATAATATTCCATTACATTAATATATTGCAACTTGTCAGCAGTTCCCCAGTTGATGGGCATCCCCTCAATTTTCAATTCTTTGTCACCACAAAAAGAGCTGCTACAAATATTTTTGTACCTATATTGCTTTTCCCTTTTTTATGCTTTCTTGGGGATATAGACCTAGTAATGGTAGTGTTGGATCAAAGGGTGTATAAAGTTTTATATCCCTTTGTGCATAGTTCCAAATTACTCACCAGAATGGTTGGATCAGTTCACAACTCCACCAATAATGCATTAGTGTTCCAATGTTCCCACATCTTCTCCAACATTTATCAATTTACTTTTTTTTGTCACATTAGCCAATTTGATAAGTATGAGGTGATACCTCAGAATTGTTTTAATTTGCATTTTTCTAATCAATAATATTTAAAGTATTTTTTCATATGACTACAGCTAACTTTAATATCTTCCTCTGAAAATTGCCGGTTTATATGCTTTTACTAGGCATAACAATTGCATCTCCTGGGTCTATTTTTCAGATCAGTGGTTTTTCCAGTGAGACATTTCACATCGTCTTCTATTTCTTTCATTCTTTTGAAATCAATTTCTTGATTTCTTATAAAGTCATTAACTTCTATTTGCTTCATTCTAATTTTTAAGGAATTAATTTCTTCAGTGAGTTTTTGGACCTCCTTTTCCATTTGGCCAATTCTGTTTCTTTTAAGACATTCTTTACCTCGATGACTTTTTGGACTTCTTTTGCCATTTGGGTCAGTCAATTTTTTAAGGTGTTATTTTCTCTAGCCTTTTTTGAGGTCTCCTATAGCAAGTTGTTGACTCAAGGTTTTTTTTTATGATTTTTTGCATCATTATCATTTCTCTTGCCAATTTTTTCTCTGCTTCTCTTACATGATTTTTAAAATCTTGTTTGAGCTCTTCCATGACCTGAGATAAATTCATATTTTTCTTTGGCTTTGGATATAGGAATTTTGACTTTGTTGTCTTCTTCTGAGTGTATGTTTTGATCTTCCTTGTCACCAAAGTAAGGTTCTATAGTCTGATTTTTCCCACTGTTTGCTTATTTTCTCAGTCAATTACTTGACCTTTTAGTGCTTTTTAAGGTACAACTCTACTTCCATTGCAGAAGATGTATTATCCCAAGTTTTAGAGGTTGTGTGTAGCTGTTTTCAGGGATATTTCTAGGGACCTGCAAATTTTCAGTTCTTCCAAGGTAATATGATAAAAAGGTGGTGTTTACTCCTCTCCTGCTCTGTACTCTTGTCTGTGAGTGACCAGAAACACTCTTTTCTTCTTTGCAACTGTAAGGAGCATTCTCTATCCATCACTGACACAAGCTCTACCTTGCCAATGCTCTTCCTTACCCCCAGAACTGCCACCTGAAACTGCTACCGAGATCCAAGCACAGGTGAAGCAAGAGAATCCTGTCTCAGTGCCAGCAAAGAGATCCCTGCAATCCCCCTCTGATCAGCCACTTGATCTCCCCATCATCTTTGGGTCAAGAGCTGAAATTAGCCAGTGTTGCTGCTGCCTCAGTCCCTACCTTGGGATTGGGGCCAGATGGTGCTCCCCTCTCACCCAGGTCCAACAGACCTTTCCTACTGACCTTCTGAGTTATCTTTGGCATCTGTGGGCTGAGAAGTCTGGAAACTTCCACAGCTTCCAGTATTTCAGTTCCCTGATACCTGTTCTGGGTTTGTGTGGCCCCTGCTTGACTGTGCTTTTCTCTCAGACTGGTGCAACAGACCTTTCCCATCAACCGTCCTGGTTGTCTTCAGTTGGAAATTTGCTTCACTCTGTCATTTTGTGGGTTCTGCTGCTCTAGAATTTATTTAGAGTAATTTTTACAGATATTTGGAGGAGGTTGGGGGAGAGCTCAAGCAACTCCCTGCTTTTGCTCCATCATCTTGGCTCTGCCCCTCTCAAAAATTTTTAATTTCTTACAAACAAATTATCCATTTTCTATTTCATAATATCTCTCTATATTCTCTGTCTCTTGTTTGTTCACAAATCTTTCTCTTCCCCATATATCTGAAAGGCAAACTGTTCCTGCCTCTCCTAATTTGCTTATGGTATCACTCTTTATGTCTAAATCATGTTCCCAATAGTGAGTTCTCACCCCAGAAACTGGAGTCTTTGGGTTCATAAAACAGTAGACTACTATAGTTATTGACTACTGTGTCTTGTGTACATAACCTATTCCACTGATCCACCACCAGTACCAAATAGATTTGACGATTGCTGCTTTATAATAAAGTTTGAGCTCTGCCTCATTTGGGCCACCTTCTTTTGTATTTTTTTCATTAATTCCCTTGATATCCTGGAGCTTTTGTTTTGCCAGATGAATTTTGTTATTATTTTTTCTAGCTCTATAAAATGATTTTGGAAGTTTGATTGGCTGGAAGTGAATAAGTAAATTAATTTAGGTAGAATTGTCATATTTATACACAACTGAATGTGTATATTATTCTCTCTTTGAGCCAAACTTGATGAGAGTAAGGTTCAAACAATACTCACCCCCTTCCTTTTTCCCTACTACCATAATAAATCCTTTGTGCCTCTTCATGTGATGCATTTTGCCCTATTCTGCCTCCCCCTTTTCCTCTTCTCCTAGTGCAATTCTTTTTTTCAACCCTCCATTAATATTTTTATACCATCACATCAAAGTCAGTTTATAACCATACCCTCTGTTGATACATACCGCTTCTACTGACCTAATAAAAATATATTTTTCAAGAGTTACAGGTCTCATTTTCTCATTACAGGGATGTAAACAGTTTAATGTTATTGAATAACATGTTTGCTTTTTTCTTTCCTGTTTACCTTTTTATGCTTCTCTTGATTCTTGTAATTGAAGTTCAATTTTTCTTTTGTTGTTCTGGAATGCTTGTTTCTTCCTTCCTTTTTCCTGAAAACTGAAATTGGAGCTGGGAAACCAAATGGCTCTTTATGTCACATGCCACTGGAGGAAATTTTTTATATCCCCTCAGCCTGCCATCAACTCCTATCACCACGTATTCATTTATTCAAGAGCTATGTCTATAAATTGGCATCACATTTGACTTGGAGATGGGAGCTCTTTCCCTCTAAGTGAGGTGTCACATTACTTAGAAAGTTCTTCCTTTAATAGCCAATGCCATTTTTCCATTACTTACTTCCTGGATATGTAAAATAGAGAAAACCCAACAAATTCTGATGTCTAGTCCTGAACAAAGGTGTGAAATGTGTCTTGAGGTAGAAAAACACTTCCTGGTAACCCATGTGGACATAGCACACATTTCATCAGTCTAATAGTGAAAGGTTTTAGTGCAACAGTTAATAAAACCAAACCCATACTGTGTCCATCTCAATTAATGCATGATGAGTTGCCTTCCAACTAGGGAAAGGGCCAAAATAAATGACTAACTATAGCACTGTTGGGATTGGTCCACAGTTCCATGGAAGGATCACAAGCCAGGTTTCATTAATTGGATACCAAGGTAGACTGCAGTATTCATTGTCTTCATTGTAAGGGGACTTTTTTTGAATTTACAAAAATCTGGTATCCAGTCCTCCATGGCACCAGCTACCTGGCCCCATATAGCAACTAGAATACGAAATTCTTTGGATTTGATTGATATATTAAGGTCCAAAGTCAGAAGTCAAATTGGTCAATTAGTTAGTAGTTAAGCAATAATTATTATTAAGTAGTGATGACACTTATTGTTTCTCAATATGGTCAAGAAAAAGTGTGGGGGTTAATAAACAGGTAACTATCATACCTCACTCTTCCCAAAGTTCTGATCAGGGTCCCACCAGATTATGATACAGGTCACTAAATTATTTGAAACTTCCCAGGAATCAATAGGAGCAAACATTTCACAAATTACAAACAGTGATTTCACTATAATAGGACACTCCTAGGTGAGAAAATTCAATATACAAATTCAGGGGTCAATACCTTCTCTGACTCTTATAGTCTTAGAGAGTTCTCTACAGCACTGACAGATGAAGTAAGGCTACACAGTATTTGTCAGACTCAAACCTGATGCAACCTGGCTTCAAGGTCAGTTTTCTATCCACTATAACATATTTGTGTTATATGTTAAAATCTAGCACATATATATTCTCAAATTATCTGAGAAGATGGGATTTCAGATTCATGTTGGGAAATCACATGGAATATCCAAAATTCCCTTCACTGGGATGATTATCCCATGCTTGAGGCCTTTAGGGTGATGGTCAAGGGGAAGGGAGGTGGGGAGTGAAGTTGAACTAGTTTCTTGTTTCAGATGTCTCAGGTCAGGAAGTGCTAGGTACTGATTCATGCAAGCATCCCCGTCAAATCAAATAGTGAATACAATATGTGTAGAAAATCACATGATAAACAATTGTATAGTGCGAGTGATCAGTGATCCTCATAGAATTACTTTGGTCTGGAAGAAGGTTTTCCTCACTGAGCCAAGGAAAGAGAAGTGAGTACAGAAAAAGACAGAATAATATGTTTACTCTCAGACTATACTATTACTTCCCCATAAAGCCTACCAGACTTACCAGTGCTAGTTCAGGTAAAGTCCTGGATGTGCCAATAACATTTCATAACGAAATACTGTTGGTATAGCCCACCTTTAGGGAAGATAAATCAGAGAAGCCCAGGCAGGTAACTGGAACCTGATAGTCATGAAATGTTCTCAAATTCTTCCTCATACCTGCCAGGGTTCAATAACAGATCAGCAGCTTCTTCCCAAAAAGTAGGTAGCACTCAGTGGCAGATAAGAGGACCCTGGTCCAGAAACCTGATTGGGATAACTACTTTTCACCTAAGCAGATTGCCTTTGACTCTAGACTATATCCTATCTCTCAACAGAAATATCTAGGCTCATAAGTCCTTGGGGGTGGGGAGATCCCAGTAGCAAGATATAGTTATCAGAGGCTTAAATGACTTCTGTCAATTAGGTTCCCAATGAAAGAATCATGCCACTAATGATTCTGTAACCTAGGAGCACCTAGGTAGAATGTCTGTGGTATTGTGAAAATCTAAACTCACCAGTGTTAAGTGGTTAATGTAGGAGACGATACTCTACATAGCTCCAGGCTGATATTAAGGATATCTACTGAACCCATGATTTCCTTGGTGGAATGAATTTCCAGGAGATGAGATTGCTTTTGCCAGTGCAGATGGCATGACTTAGAAAACCACAAATTAACATTACCCAGCCTCAGCTATTAGCTGTGTGACCTTGGGCAAGTCACTTAACCACTATTTGTGTAAGAGGCAGCTGGGTGATTCAGTGGATAGAATGCTGGGCCTGGAGTCAGGAAGACCTAGTTGTGTGTGTGTGTGTGTTTTGTTGTTGTTGTTTGTTTGTTTTGGTTTGGTTTGGTTTGTTTGTTTGTTTTTGCTTTTTGGAGGGGGACAGTGGGCAATTGGGTTGAGTGACTTGCCCAAGGTCACAAAACTAGTTTTTGTGTTGTGTCTGAGGCTGGATTTGAACTCAGGTCCTCCTGACTCCAGGGCCAGTGCTCTATTCATGGTACCACCTAGCTGCCCCTCCTAGTTGTGTCATTTCAGTTACATGCAACTCTTTGCAACTCCTTTTTGAAGTTTTCTTGGCAAAGATACTAGAGTGGTTTGTCATTTCCTTCTCTAGTTCATTTTACAGATGAGGAACAGGGTTAAGTGACTCACCCAATATAACACAGCTACTAAGTGTCTGAGACTGAATTTGAATTTATGAAGATTCGTCTTCCTGATTCCAATCCCAGTACTGTATCTACTATTCTACCTAGCTGCCACTAGGTGTGTGGCCCTGGACAAGTTACAACCTCTCTCTACCACAATCCACTAGGGAAGAAAATGGCTAAACACCCCATTATCTTTGCCAATAAAACCCCACAAACAGTGTGTTGCATGGAGTCACAAAGAGTCAGACACACAAACAACTAAATAACAACAATGTTGTATTATATTTTGATTTATTTTGTTACCTACTTCCCACTTACATTTGAATCTGGTTCAGGCAGCAGTGGAAAGTCTTGCTGGTCACAGAAGACAAGTTTGGCACCTCCGTCCTTGAGTACTTCAAGACAAAGCTACTTTACCAAGGTCACAGAGTCAGCATATTAGAGGCAGGATTTAAACCCAGGTCTTCCTGACTTTGAGTCCAACTCTTCAGCCATTACATCATGTAACCTGTCAGTGGTCAGAATCTCCAATTTTACACAATAATTTAGAAAATTTGAAAGGACCTTATACTTTATCAAGTTTAATAACATAAGACTTATTCCTGATGGGAGTGATCATTCCCTGAAAGTAGGTCTGCTTTTGATCCTAAATCATTATATCATCAATGCAGTGGATTGAATCCTGCAACCTATCAACAACCCCTCCTTGTCCCATTCCACTCAGGCCTCATCTCCAGAGATTATGGCAGATGACAAGTAAATTTACATAGACGAAGGTGGGGAGAGGGGTGGGAGTACAGTATATGTAAACTGCAGTACCCAATTGCTAATGCCTTTCTTTCCTTGTGAGATTGCCTTCCATCTACTAAAATATCTAATTTACGTGTCTTTCCCATCAAAAAGTAAGCTCCCTGAGAGCAGGCACTGTTTTTCTCCTTGCTTTAAATCCCCACACTTAGGACAGAGTCTACCATATAAAAAGTACTTTAAAAACAATTATCTGATTGTAAATGATGATGGAAAATTGGGCCTGATGGTCAGGATAAAGAAAAACTGAGAAAAGGACTGAGGAGTATTTTTAAAAAGGCACCGACTAAGTCTACCATCCCCAAGTCATTCTCAAAGATTTAAAGGGAGGAAAAGGAGAATATCAGAGACCACAGAGTTGACCCAAAGAACAGCTATGTAAATTTCTTGCTAATTAACAAGCTTACACTGAAAGCATTAGCAATATTGCCATTTCTACCTTCACGACTTTTCTTTTATCTAACCCATTTCCTCCACTCATAAATACTTACATATTTATTTGTCTCCCTAATTAGAATGTAAGTCCCTTGAAAGGAGGGATTTTTTCATTGTTCCATCTTGTATCCCAAATACCTAGCATGGTGTTTGGGACATAGTTATATGTACTTGTTGAATGATTAATTCTTTTTTTTTTTCTTTTTGGAGGGGGAAAGGTAGGGCAATTGGGTTGAGTGACTTGCCCATGGTCACACAACTAGTTTTTGTGTTAAGTGTCTGAGGCTGGATTTGAACTCAGGTCCTCCTGACTCCAGGGCCGGTTCTCTATTCACTGTGCCACCTAGCCACCCCTCCCTGAATGATTAATTATTTACAAGTCTCATGGTAGAGTTGAAGGGGGCAGGGAGGGGGAGTAATTTCTGAAAGTCATAGGATCGTAGATTTAGCAATGAAAGGGACCTTATAAGTCGTTGAGAAGTCTAGCCCCTTCATTTTACAGATGATGAAACTGGGGCCCACAGAGGTTAAGCAATTTATACAACCTACCCAGAGTTACACAGTTAATAAGTATCAGAGCCAAGATAAAAAATATTAGCTAAAAATAGCATTAACCATATGCCAGGCACTGTGCTAAACATTATATATATATATGTGTGTGTGTGTGTGTGTGTGTGTGTGTGTGTGTGTGAATTTAATTTGATCCTCACAACAACCCTGGGTACAGTTATCATCCCTATTTTACAGATGAGGAAACTGAGGCAACAGAGGTTAAGTGATTTGCCTAGGTCACACAATTTGAAGACAGGTCTTTCTGACCAGTCTAGTGTTCTTTAGTTGGGCAAAACATCATGGTACAGTAGCTCTGGGGTCATGAGACCTAGATTCAAATCCTACTCCTACATTTTCTACTTTTGTGACCTAGGAAAAGTCACTTAAGCTCTTAGGTCTCAGTTTGCTCAACTGCAAAATGAAGACATTTGGACTACATGGCTTCTGAGGGCCCTTCTAGCTCTAGGTCATCGATCCTATACTCTTGGTAGTGTCATCTCAGAGTCCATGGGACATAGAAGGGATAACCTAGGAAGGTGGAAATTCTAATAGATTCCAGTTTAGTTTTGTCTTGACAAGATCATTCTGAACACAAAATAGGGTAGTGCCCTGACTTAGGGGTTAGATCAACTCCTCAAATATCCAACAAAGCATTCAAGATCAGGGAAAAATGATCACTATCCCTTATGATTCAGAGATGTCCAGGTATATAATATTATTAAAGCAAGGGGAATCAATTCCCTTGGTCAACTAACTCAGAGAGTCAACATGGCATAGTCAATACAGAATGGCCTCAGAGTCAGGAAGACCCGAACTCAGTTTTCAACTTTGACAAAAACTGGCTATGCAACTCTAAGCAAATCATTTCAACTTATTGGTGTTCTCTTAAGACTTCAATACGGGGCAGCAAGGTGGCATAGTGAATAGAGCACCAGCCCTGGAGTCAGGAGGACCTGAGTTCAAATTTGACCTCAGACACAACACAAAAACTAGCCACGTGACCTTGGGCAAGTGACTTAACCCCAAAATTTCCCTCCAAAAAGCAAAAAAGAAGACTTCAATATTTATCAGAATGTGGATGTCGCCTAAGTACCTCTAAGACTTCAAGGTATGGATTGACGGAGTTTCCTCACCAGTTCTCTACACCAAAGAAATCAGAAGTACAGAAAAAAAGAAGAAACAAAGACACAGTATGGTGATATCCTCTGATCAATAAATATTTATTAAGTGCCTTCTAGTGACAAACACCATGTTAAGTTCTAGGGATACAAAAAGAAGCAAAAGACAGTCTTTTTTCTCAAGATGCTCATAATAAAATGGGGGAGACAACATGCAAACTAAATATATACAAAGCAAACTACATAGAAGATAAATAGGAAATAATATTGGGAAGGCACCAGAATAGATCCCATATTAATCCTTAGATTTTCCAGGCTTCATTTGGATTAGCATGACTTCAGTTTCAGCATCTATTGACCCAGAGAAGGTTTTGGTCATTTTATCTCCCAGTATACTAGTTCCCATATCAATAACCTTGGGATCTTTGTCTTAAACTAAGAATCAGGAAAGGTGTTAATCTGACATGAGAGAGGTCATAAGGAGTGTGCCCTCTCCTTCATTCCATGGAGGTTGTGAAGTCTTACATGGTTTGTAATTGCATGTCTAAATTTGTTCCTGACTGTATGAGTGACCCATAGCAAAAGACAGAGAGAAAATAGTCTACTAGATGATGTTCAAAATATAAAGAATGGAATTTCTTTCCACTGAGGTCTTAAGAATTATGAGAGCCACTGGCCCTCAAGTCAGGAGGACCTGGGTTCAGATCCAGCCTCAGACACTTCACACACACACACACACACACACACACACACACACACACACACACAAAACTATCCTGTGACCTTGGGCAAGTCACAATCCCAATTGCCCTACCCTACCCCCTCCAAAAAGAAAGAAAAAAAAGAATTATGAGACAACATTGCAACAGGGATTATGGCTGAAAACTTCAAGAAGAAATGTAGAAGTTGACCATTAGCAGTCTACTAACTATATGCCTGTTATTTCTTGGGGCATCCTGCCCCATGAAGTAGGAAGTCAAGGTAAAGAGAATCTGAATGACTTATTGGAAGTTCGTATAAGAAAGGACTATTGAGCCACTGCCTATTTAAAAAAGATTATGGGTACACTGTAAATATGATTCAAATTCAGGCAGAAGTAACTGGATCTTCTGGCTACATAAATCCAGCAGATCTAGAGAAGGAATATGGTAACCCAGTCCGGCATCCCTTTCTCATGTGAAACCAGTATTCTGTGAACTATGGTTAATCATTCTCATCAGTATCAATTTTATTTTTAATTATTTTTTTAAATTAACAAATATCTCCACCCCCCTCAAAAAAATAAACCTAAGTTGTTTGTACATGGTGAAGCAAAACAGATTCCCACATTGGTTATATTCCAAACTGTCTCATTTTGTACCAGTATTAATGATTACTGGCCTCATGAGTAAGCAGATATCTGTGACCTGAGCCAATAAGACTTTTCTTCTCCCTGAGCATGAATTATTCCTGAATCATGGTAAAGATCTCTAAGGATAGGAAAGTTAGAGATCTTAAGTTAAAAGACCCTATTTCCTCATCACAAAGGCCATGGGTTCTTCTTCACACCCTGTCTTCTTTTCTCCTAGTGATATTTGGAGCTTATCTAGGGGCATTTTTAATAAAGCAATGTCAAAAAAATGCCTTCTAGCTCTTGAGGGGAAGGAATGGGGATGGTTGAATGCTTACTATCAGGCAAGACTTGGCATGATGGTGGTCATTATAGCCACCTGAGAGGGTCTATGGAAGATGGGTCAAAGGTGTCTAATAGAGGGGATATCAAGCTTCTCCTCTAAAGGTGGAGTTGAGAAGGCTGGGGATTAGGAGTATAAGCTGGGACATTCATTCTCCAGGTGTTCATATTCCAGGTATCTGACTGCCAAGATCCTGTACTTTGTCAAGACTTAGATTCTGGCCATTTCAATGCAAATATTTTCCTGCAAATTGACATCACATTTTGGTGATGCATACAACCAGTTGTGGGAAATTTTCTTGAAAAAATTCTGTTCTATTCATTGAAGTTTGTCAGAACTCATAAGAAAAATAAAGATGGAAATTTGTTGCCTTAATAAAACTTAACACAGGCCAGGAGGTGTTTTATTTTGTTCTCAGACTTTATAAGTGGAATGAATTTAAATCATTATCCTTACAACCCTCAAGCTTTTCATACTTATCTTCATACTGAGTTATTGTCAGGGTAATTAATTCATTGATGTCTTTATTATCAGAGGCATCTACTGGTGTAGTGGATAAAGCACTGGGCCTGGAATCAGGAAGATGAGTTCAAATACAGCCTCAGATGTTTACAAACTGTGTGATCCTGGGCAAGTAACTTAACTGATATTTGTTTCAGTTTACCCAACTGTAAAATGGGGATAGGCATTATAGATAGATAGATAGATAGATAGATAGATAGATAGATAGATAGATAGATAAAATAGGCATTATGTAAATCTTTATTCCCTAAGGTAGGGGTTCTTAACCTGGGGTCCATAAACTTTTTTAAAAATATATTTTCATGCCTATGTTTCAACAGAATTGATTTCATTTGTAATTTTATGTATTTAAAAACAATATGTAAGAAGGGGTCCATTGGCTTTATCACACTGCCAATAGAGGCCGTGACACAAAAAAGCTTAAGAGTCTTTGGTCTAAGGAGGCCTCTTCTGGATAGAAGGGAAGAAGAAGAAAGTAAATGTGTATAAAGTACCTATTTATACCAGGCACTTTGATAAGAACTTTACAAATATTATCTCTTTTGGATCATTACTACTACTAGTGATGATAATGATGATGATGATGATGATGATGATAAAGATTAGACTTGTGATTTCATTGGTAGAGGGAATTCCCAGGTGAGGAAACTTCTTCTACCAATAGGGGTCAGAATGTTCTCTGAAATTTATAATTTTAAAGTTGTTTAGAACAGTGAAAAGTGATGCATCCAGAGTCATATAGACATCATGTCAAAAGCAGGATTTGAACCCAGGTTTTCTTGACTTCCAGGCCAGATCTCTCCACTATGCCAATTATTCTGGTGGTTTTTATGTTGATGATGATAAGCAAAAAAATAAAAAGAATTGGACATCTGATGGAGCTCCCTGCATGAACTTGGACAGATCCCTTTAATCTTCACAGGCCTTAGTTTCCTCAGCTATAAAATTACAGGGTTCTACAAGATGACCTCTGAGGTCCCTTTTATCTCTACAGCTATGATGATAGGATTCTCTCCAATGTCATAGCACCTGCCTGCAGTAACACTGTGTGGGCATTGTCTTTAGGAAGCCATGGTCACTTCCATGCCACAATGAGGTATAGGAGGAGGATTGTAGCATAGGAATATAGCTAATGTAGGAATATAACTGTTCTCTCCATTTTGCAGGTGATGAAACTAAGACTCATCAGAGTCAAGTGATTTGCTTAAAGAGTACTAAAATTTCCCATAGAAGATTGAGTTATGGGACCTGATTTCAAATCTCAGCTCTGCCACTTGCTACCTATATGACTTTGGGAGAGTCAATCAAATTCTCCAGGCCTCAATTTCCTATTGTACAAAATGAGAGGGTTGAACCTGATAGTTTCTAAAGTTACTTCCAGTCTCAAGCCTATAATTCTATGATGCTAAATGGAAGAATCAGGATAGGGACCTAGAATTCCTGATGCAGAATCTCTGATTACACTCATAAATTTTACCAACTGAAGCATATAAGCTGAGATCTTTTCTATGGAAATGCCTGAAACCTGTGCTGTGGAAATGTTTATTTTTATTACATAAATTAAAAATAAAATAAAAACTATGTATAGTCTCTGCTTTCATAGAGCTTATAGTTCAGTAAGGGAGAAAGAAACAAATGCTAATAAGTATAATACAATTTATTATATGACAAATGTATTCAAAAGTTGCAGAACAAAGTCCTGGTGAAGAGGAAGAAAACCAGGTCCCCAGAGAATCTGTTTCATTGTGGAAGTCAGGTTTCTGGTATGAAATAATTATGTAGAATAATTTGTAAAACTGAATGTCTTTTATAAACATCAGCTATTGATGTGTTGTTGGTCAGAGGAAAAGGAAAGAAAAGAAAATCCCATAAGAGACAGGAAAGAAGGAAGCAAGCATTTATTAAGCACCTACTATATGACAGGTACACTGTGTTTAGCATTTTACAAATATTGTAGGCCATACCGACAACAGACCTGCAAGCCAGGGAAGTGTTATTATTATTCCTGTTTTTGAGATGGGAAAACTGAAGCAAACAGAGATTAAGTGACTTGCCCAGGGTTACATCCCTGGTAAGTGTCAGAGGCAAGATTTGAACTCAGTTTTTTCTGACTTCAGGCTCAGCTCTCTTTCCATAGAGCCTGCTTCAGGAATTGTTTTTCTGTGCAGTTCTTACATCACAATTGCTTCTCTATAATAGTCTCCTTGAACCATTTTTCCAAAGTCTGGAGCCCAAACTTTTTGTTTCTGTTTTTCCTTGGGGAGATTAGGGTATTGGGGAGTAGATTGGGGAAAGAGTAAAAGCCAAACACCCCCTGGTGGGAAAGAAGGGGATTTATCACATATCAAAACAGCTTGAAATGTAATTGGGAATTAACAGATGTTCATCTTGGCCCAATCCAGATCTATTGAGTACAAAGCTTCATCTCCATTATCTATATCCCAATATGCTGTCAAAAATTTCATACAACACTGTTTCATAATTAAAATCAACCATTATTCTAGTCAGGAAGGAAAATGGAGATCATTGCTTGCATGTGCACTCTGTCTCTGTAATTGTAAGCACCTGGGGGCAAGGCACTAACTCATAGTTACTCCTTTGCATATTGCGCCTAGTAATTTGTGTATGGAAATACTCCCCAGACAGTGGCAATAGAGGGAGGTGCCTTCAGTTTAAAGATAGAAAAAGCTAGGAAGCCCACAAGTGTGATTATTTGTTGGCAGTAACCTCATGTAGTATAAAAAACACTGGAATAGAAATTAGGGAATCCAAATTCTAATTCTACCACATTGTCCCTGGATTAATAGCTATGTAATCCATTATTGAGATGGGACAACCAAAAGATTTTCTTTTCCCAGAAAAGGAAGTGATTGGCCCAAGGTTCTGCTGTAAAGTAAAAACAGATCCTTTACTCAAATCCAGAAGGTGTTAACATCCAGGTCAACACTTTTTTTATACTATGCCATATGCTATTCTCCCCCCGCCCGCTCCCCATCATTTTCAGGTGAAAAAAAAAGAGCCTTGAAATTGTTAGCCAAAGCCAAAAAGAGAGTTAGGGTCAAAGACACAGGTCAAACCTCACACTCCTGCCTCTAAGTTTTGTACAAGAGAGTCAATTAGAACACTGGTGAATGGATCATAACAGGTCTTCATTACTGTTTTCTTATGAAGTACGAAAAGTTGCTTTATTAACTGGAACACAGGAATGCAGTCTTCCAGAAATTTCAGAATTCAGAGCAGAGTCTGTTGCTAATTACAGAAATAAATAACTGATACATTCCACTCCTTCCCCTTTAAAATTATTTTATGTTTTCCTATTTTGCAAAACATATTCCAGTTACCTGCTGAGATGCAATTCTTCATTCACAGGGGAAGCCCAATTGTCAACCACAGCTTAGTTGGGAATGGTATCTCTTCCAACGTAAAGGCTTAGATATTAGTGTGGAAAAGAGGCGTGCAATAAAAAAAATAATAATTAAAGCAGCTGTGTTTGAACAGGGGGACATTTGCACAAATGGAATGCTCTAATGAATGCAAAAGAATAAAAAGCCAGGGAAACCAGAAAACATGACTGAATCCCTAAGTCAACAATGTAACACTAGGAGGCAAAAGATCCTAGAACCTTGGGGAGCCTTAAACTTCTGAATAAGCAAAGCAATGTGGCACTCATTTCTTGATGGGCATAGATCGCTCTCTCCCACTGACTTCAAACTGTGATTCCCTGAGTCTTTGTTTCATGTCTGTAAAATGGTGGGGTGAGAGGGAAGAAAATAATCAAATAACATATATCAGAATGTAAAGAGCCCTGGCCTGAGAGTCCAAAGACCTGGGTTTGAGTTCTGTCACTAATATGCTGTGGGAAGGGAGCCTTAAGAAGGCAAGATGTCCTGAAAATTTTGCAATTATCTATTTCAGGGATATTTGTTTTAAGGTTTTGGTTTTCAGATAATGTGGAAAGAACTCTAGATTAGGAATCAGAAGATCTAGTTTCTGCCCTGGATGCTTTACTTCCTAGTTATCAGTTAACCAACAAGCATTTATTAAGTGTCTACTGTATTTCAGGCACCGTGCTGGGTGCTAAGGTTGGCAGGACAAAGAAATAAATTATCCCTACTCACAAGGAGTTGACATTGCAATGAGGGAGACAACAAGGCTTAAAGTGAATATATACAAAGTAGTTAAATACGACATAGTTTCAAAGAGGACAAATCACACTTTCTCTGAGTCTCAGTTCCCCATCTCTAAAATGATGGAGATGTTACACTTGCTGCTAGTGAAACTGGACACATAGATAAAAATGAGGAAATTTCTCTGAGTAAAATATCATTTATTAATGGGACATCCAGCCCATTAATAAAAGGGTCTCTGGCCAGTTTGTGCCAAAGAAACTAAAAACATGAGCTGAAAAGGCTTTTTAAACCCAAATATATCTTCTGATTGGCCTGACAGTACATTGGTTGGTCCACCCCTGGTAAATTGGTGAACATTTTAATAAGGAAGCAGGCTAAGGGTTCTCAGCTTCTCCTCTTCATATTTGGGAAGATAGAGATGTTGAGGGAAAGTGCGCTGGTCATGAGACCCAGCTGCCTCTAGCACTCTTGCCTAGGAAAAAAAAATATCCCAATCAGGATGTCCCTGGCTTAATCTCACCTTTGTAGAACAACTTAACCCCAACTTTGATGAAGGAAAAAGCAAGGACAAAAGGACATATCCCTAGCGGGGATCTAGCTCAGGGTGGCTCCTGTTTACAGGGACTAGGAGCCCTGGCCAGACTGGTGAACCAACAGAAGCCTTGGTCTGGCAGTGATTGTCTCATTCTATTATGCCCTTGAGAAACTGCCTGTCCTTGAGAAATAGGGTCTGAGAAAATGAATGGATTCACAGAGAGATGTTGGTATTAAATAAGACAATCCATTATTCATTCTCTTCACCGCTACTACCAACATTATAGGGTAACTGTGAGAAGCAAATGTGATGATTACTATAAGAACTCCATGTGATATATGCATACTTATTAGTGTAAGCATATAATGTATTATATATAATCTATACATATACATTTTTCCTTATTATCCCTTTTCATATATATATATATGCATTTGACTATCTGTTATCTCCAAGTTGTGGAATCTCTTTGTTTTTGTTGTCAAAGTACAAGCAAAATGGAAAATCAAAAAAGTGTTATCCACTGTTTGGATGATGTGGAAGCTAGAGATAATGTGCATTGTTCAGCACATTCTGTCATCTGAAACAATGCTACCTCTTGTAGACGAATTGTATTTCTAGCCTCCAGTGACTCATGTGTTCTGATCTCAAGACTACAGTATTCTGTGTGTCCATCCCACATTCCTGAGGGTGGAGACTCAATTTCCACTTTTCAAACCCTTTTCTCACCCTCCCTTTCTTCAAAATTTTCAGAGAACTGTGATTTAATTAATGGGTCAGCAGGGCGAGAGTTGCTTCATGTAAACTGGCACCCTAGAGTGATTAATTAAGAATTATTATCCCTCAAAAGATGAACTTGAATGAGGAAAGGACATTTGTCTCAAGCAATTGTGGACTGTGGAATATGTTTCTGTACCTTTGGGTATTTATAGAAAAAAAGGCACTACTTGGCTTTAATAAGACTGCTTGGCATATTGTTTAGAAGCTTAGAATGTCAATGCAGAAAAGGAATGGAAGGGGAGGGATTAACATCTATAAAGCTCTTACTACGTTCCAAGTACTATGCTAAGGGCTTTTTTACAAATATGATCTCATTTGATCCTCACAACAACCCTGGGAAGTAGGTGCTATTATTATCCAATACAGATGAGGAAACAGGCAAATGGAGATAAGCAACTTCCCCAGGGTCACACAGCGAGTAAGTGAATCGGGCTGTATTTGAACTCAGGCCTACCTGACTCTAGGCCTGGCAGTTTGTTTATGCAACACCAGCTCCCTTAGGACCTCACACTATCAAACCCAGAACGCCCATGCTAGAAGGCTCATCTGACTTCATCTCTTTCATTTCAAAAATGAGCAATGTGAAGTGAATGATTTGTCTGAAGCACACAATGATTTGGCAAAGGCCAGATTTGAACTCGGGTCTCCTGAGAGTCCTGTGCTTTATCCTACCACCACCAGATATCCATACAAAAGTTGTAAATATATTTAAAAAATTTTTAAAACCATACAAATAATGAAAAGCATGAGAATATAGATCAGATTGCAGCCCATTGAAGGGCACTGTCGAATTTCTTTAAAAGACCTGTCTTGTTGCCAAGAGATCACTGATTCTCTTGCCAAACTCTCTGCTCATCTACCTACTTCTTCCTTGGTCCCTTCCTTTCCCCTCCCCCACATGCCCTGGGAAACCTAAGTATTAATTGAAGAGTGAAGTTGCTGCCGCCTTCCAGTATCTCTGCTGATGAGCTGTCAAAAGCAAAGACGCCAGGGACTAAATGCAGCTGCCAGAGAGAAGTGACATGAAGCTGTCAGATCCCCATGCTGTGGGGCTGGTGACTTTGTGTGGTCAGGAAAACCCACTCTGGGGAGCTGACTCCACGTTTTAAAGGGGCTCTGATTACTTGCACAAATGCAGTCATCTGGCAGGCACTTAGGAGGAACTAAAAAGGAAGATAAATCCAGACCTGAGCCTGCTGGCCTCAGTCGGACACGGTGATCAGTGCTCTCCTGACAGGTGCTTTTTTTTTGCTAAGTATGTAGTTCTTTTCCCCTTTGGTCATTCTCAGTCCTTGTCCAGAGAGGAAGGTTTGCTCATTTGAGAGGGAACTCTCACTTTCCAGCATTCTCTCCCACCTAGTGACAGAAATGCAACCCACAGAGCCTCCCTCTCACTCAGACTTCCAACTAAAAAGCCCTCAGCAGTCGCTTCCACCCCCAGAAACCTAATCACTTCAATCAGCCCAGACTTTATTTTGCCTCTCAGAGACAGACACCAGTAGGGTCAGGACAGGTGCTTGCTTGTCCCTGCCCACTCTAGGGAGGCCACAAAAGTTGAGTACTCTTTCCTACATTGGTGAATAAAACACTGACTGAGAGGGAAACACACATACTCACATAATAAGAAACCATATCAGGCCCTTTAGGGGCCAGAGATTCTAGGGGTTTTCTCTCCAGGCTGGACTTCTGACTCTCCTGGATTTTCTCTACAGTACCCCAGAAACCTCTTCAACTTGGAAGCTCATTACACCCCTGGACTTCACACATTCAAGCTTCCCATGTCTCTATTACCCTCCAGGCTTCAATAATGACTCCTCCAGCCCCTTTCAGCTCCCATTCAATTCTTAGCCTCTCACATTAGTACAGAGGGTAGGTCTTTCTTTCAGCCTGCATTTGTTTTCCCAGCCCTTAGCACAATGCTTGGCACATAATAAGCCCATGATAAAGTCTCATTGACTTAATACTGAGTCTTTCCTTGCTAGGTCCTCACACTGAGATACTTCTGTGGAATTGCTCCCCATGATTCTGGATAATGGTGAGTCAGAATCATTAGACCCTCACCTAGGGTGATAGCTGTGAGGAAAAGAGGGTGTGTTATGACAGAAAGAATATGCACTCTGGAGGACCTGGCTTCAGATCCTGATTCTTGTGCTACCTATGTGTCCACCTGTTGTACTATGTATTGCTCACCTAAGTATAAGTCACTTAACATCCCTGGGCCTCAGTTTCTTCATCTGAAAAATGTTTGACTTAGACTCCATGATATCTAAGCCCCACCCAACTTTAAGTCTATGATCCTAAGAATGAGAATTGATGATAGCCATCTCTGACTGTCTCCCATGAGACCACTCTTCTACAGTGCTGTTTACAGCCTTGATGAACTTTCTAAGGTGCTGAGATCATCTAGGTTATGCATCCCAGGTAAAGGCATTTGATATCTGGCCTATTCTCTACCAATTCAAATTTTCCCTAGTCTCTAACCCCTCTAAAAAAGCCCTCCACATACATCTAGACCAGTCTTCAACAAAATTGTAAGAGGCCCTTTCTATACCCCACTGACTCCTATACCCCACCCATCTCCAAGGGCCTAGAGTGATCTTCCTGCCTCCCTAGGGGCCAAACTATACTTCTGTTTCCTCATCTGTAACATGGGAATGATGTGTCTGTGTATTTAACAAGGGAGGGATATAGATATATAGAAAATGTCCCCAAAGTTTTAGTTCAGTTTTAACATTTAATAGCCTCTGTTTGTGTATATGTGTGTATACATTTAACAAGGAAGGGAAATAAACATATACAATATGTCCCAAAAGTCTTAGTTCAGTTTTAACACTTAATAATGTGTGTGTGTGTGTGTGTGTGTATTTAACAAGGAAGGGAAGTAAGTATTTTCAAAATGTCCCAAAATTCTTAGTGTAATGTTAACTTTTAATATCATATATGTATATACCTATATATACATATACACATATGTATAAATTTATAGGCATATATGTCTGTATATAGGAATGAATATACATTTTGTGTATGTATTAAATATATGTTTATATGAAATATAGTTGTCAAGAAAGCACTTTACAAGACATAAAGCTTTATAAAAATGTGATCTATTTTCAATGTCTGTCTGCTGATCCATGCAGTGAAAGGACAGACTGTATTAACACGTGACATATGACTAGGTAATAGATTGAGAATTATACTGATCCTTCCATGCCTAGATTCATGAAATGTCTCGTGGAGGAAACCATCTCTGGTTACAAAGGCCCTCTTGATGGTATTAATTCCTTAATATTTAAAGAGAAATCACAATAATACTGATAGTAGTTCATATTTATATAGCAGGTTAGGATATGCTTCACATTTAACAATCATAACAAAAATGTGTAACTAAAATTTTGATTTTGTAAGTGAGACAACTGAGGCTGCTAAGGGGCTAATCCAAAACTAACACTTAATGCTTGTTGATTAGACTTGACTTCTGACTCTAATTGCAATGTCTTCCATTACACGATGCTGGAGTTCTTGCCATCAAGGAGAATATAGTCAAGTTTGTAAAGCAAGGCAAATCTCCATGAAGCACATTGATGACAATAAAGAGGAAATCCATTAAGAAGGGTGGTGCAGACATTAAGTAGAATTGGTACGCGGTGGAGGCTGAATTAGGTGGGAACATATAGTCTGTGCCATGGCAATTAAGCACCTGTTTACATACTGCCTCGTTCTCCCTGAGGGACTATGTCTACTTGCCTTTTATTTATTGAATACAGGGCTAAACACATGGCAGGTATATAACAAAGATGCGGGTTTGTTTTAGAATCAATGTTGAGAATATTAGACTAGAAGAGACGAGTTGAAGGACGTGGACTTTCAAAGGTGATGGAATTTTTTTTTCAGTCTAGACCCATAGTTTCCTTGATGTAAGGAACTCTGGTAAAGAGATCTCACTCTACCAATGCTAGCTGTCAGGGTCTATGCAACTTTCAATCTTATAGAGTTTCCTGGGGACATTAAGGGGTTGGTTTGCCCAAGGTCACACAGCCACTATGTGACAGGGAAAGAACCTGATCCCAGGTGTGCCTGACTCTGAAGTCAACTCTCCAGAAACAATGCCAGACTCCAGAATGGAACATTAGGACATGGAAAATCAGAGATAAAAAGGGTCTGAGAAGAGAATGGAAAATGTTAGAGCTGGAAGGGGCCTTGAAGAGAGAACATCAGATATAGTAGCTTGAAGAGAACTTAGAGAGCAATCAATCAGCAAGCATTTATTAAGCACTTATGGTATTCCAGGTGCCATGCTAGGTGTTGGAGATTCAAACAGAAAAATAAAACTGTCACTGTGCTCAAGTAGCTCTATTATTTTAGAGGAGATATATTTATATCTATCTATCTATCTGTCTGTTTGTCTATCATCTATCTATGCAAAATAAATATATTATTGCAATAAAGCACAAATACAGCTAGGTGGTAGAGTGCACAGAATTCTGGACCTAGAGTCATGCAAGCCTGAGTTTAAATCCTGCCTCAGACACTAGTTATGTGACTCTGAGCAAGCTTCTATGGTCTCAGTTTCTTCAGCTGTCGAATAGTGCTAATAATAGCACCTGTTGTTGCAAGGATAACATAAGGTAATCTTTGCAAATATCTGAAGATGCTGAAGCCCGGTTTAAATGCTCCCTATTATTACATGAAGATATTCTGAAAGTCCAGACCTAAAAAAAACCTGTTCACTTCTAATATTCTTTATTCTACTATTTTAATTCATACTTCGAACATCTTAAAATTCCAAGTAAATTAAGTGATTCTAAGTAAATCAATTCAGAGATCATCTAGTTTTCCTTCCATCCTCATTTCAGAAACAAGGAGACTGAGGTTGCAGTGCTGAATGACTTAGCCAACATTATATCTAAATAAAAATGATGAAACTTTTTCCCCTATTTACAGCATCCAAGGTTCTTCTAATAATACATGTTACAGCATTATGATTGCTACAGAAAGACAAAGAAAGTCACGATTCTGAGGGCATATGGAAAGCATAAAAAGTATATACCTGCATTTGGATGTGTATGGCATGTTCATATGCTTATCTGTATGTGTGAAAATGCGTCCACACATTTGCCTTTATGTGTGTTTGTGAGAAATTTTTATATAATACTTGTCAACCAATTTAACATCCATATTTCCCAGTTATTAATCATTGAACCTTCCTTTTACAAATGAGTATGAGACATTCAGAGAACCATAAAACCATATCATTTAGAGAAGGATGGAGTCTTAAAATCATTTAGTCTAATTTTTCTTTTGCATTTGAGGAAATAGGTTAAAAATGGAAAGTAATTTGCACCAGATCATATAGGTATATAGAGTCTAGATTAGAATCCTGGACCCCCACATTAAATTCAGTGGTCTTCCTCTATACCACATAGTCCTCAGTGAGAATAGGCTTGCTGTCCAACAAAGAAAAAAACATACACAGACATACTATGCACTTTTCTCCTTACATTGGAGCAAAAACAGTTGTTGACTTCCTCCAAGGTCACATAGAGAGTTTAAAGAGTGGAGGAAGAGAAGAAGGTGGGGAGGTGGGCTTTGATGGCTGGAGAACACTTTTAAAAATTAATACCAAGAGATTGCCCCCGAGGCTCTGAGCAGGACTGGTAGGGAAAGGAGTAAAGTCAAGTGCTCTGCTATGGAAATGCGGTCTGAAAACATGCCCGCCCCTTTAGCTGCACTCACCCTCTTCTTTTCTCTTTGCCTCCCCAAAGATTTCTTTGTAGTTTATCCAGCCCCTCCTTAAGCATTTAAAGGAACTTGAAAGATAATAATGTAATTCTAAAGGTCAACCAGCCTAACCAGGTGATGTCCTCAGAAAGCAGCTCCATAAAACCCAAAGCACTTGGGGGAAAGGGAACAGATATGGGATGGAGGGGGAGGGGGAATGCATTCCCTTTGTTCCCTGGTGTTCCATCACACTGAAGAAGGGTTGCTGCGATGGAGTAATCCGCTTTCTGGTTACCATGGTGATCTCACCCTCTGTGCTGCAGTTAGCAGGTCTCCCAGCTCTGTCACTGCTTCTGCAGACAGGAGCCGCCCACCTGTGCTCTGTCTTCCACCTGGGGATTGGCCATTTGCTAAGCACACAGCAGGGGTGGATGATATTGTCCCTGCCTGGGGTAGGTGAACAGTAATGACATAAGTGTATGTCATAGGTCATGAGATTTGTTTAAATAAATAGGAGAGGGAGGGAGAGAGAGAGAGAGAGAGAGAGAGAGAGAGAGAGAGAGAGAAGGAGAGAGAGGAAGAGAGACAGAGAGAGACAGAGAGAGAGAAGGACAGACCGACAGAAAGACAGACATAGATAGATGATAAACGATAGATAATAGCATAGGAGAGGAAAGTAACTAAAGTAATTTAGCATAGAGAAATATTGAGGGATAACATGGGGCAGAGGCAATTATAGGAGGATGGCACCTAGGGGGATAAATATCGAAGGTTGTCAACAGGGAGAAGGGCAAATAAAGAATGACATGGATAAGAAGATAATTGCAGAAGCATAAAATGTGGAAGGTAAAATATGAAAGAATATATAGCTCAGAGAAAAGGTAAATAGAGAAATATGAGGACAGGGCAAATACCGAAAGGTGGTGCAAGAAAGTGGGGACAAAAATAGGAATGTGTTGCTGGGAAGCGGTAAATAGAGAAAGAAGGCATATGCAAGTGGTAAATAGAGAAGAATGAGGACAAAGGCCCAGAGCTAGAGCAATCCTGCTCAATGAGGAATGATTGCTCTATCCCTTCGTGGAAATGAGAGCCGTGTCCTGGGGCTGACTGCTCATGGCCATCATGTTGGGTTCCAAACAATAATTTCCTGCATTCTGTTACATGTCAAGATAACCTTATCATTGTACCTCACCACCATAACACACACACACACACACACACACACACACACACACACACACCCTTTGCACAGAATTGAAGAAGTAGATGATCAATAAAATCTTGCTGAACAAAATAGAACAGAAATGAATTGAATTTCTAAATTGAACTTAAAGCTGATGTAAGTGAAAAAGCACAGGATTTAGAGTCAGAGGACCTCTGTGGTCTTGAGCTTCCTCATCTATAAAATGAACAGATTAGATTTTATTGCCTCTGAGGCTCCTTCCATCTCTAAATCTATGAGCCTGTGTTCCTGGCCTATGAACTGATTGATTCGACTCTATCCTTGGTAATCCATCACACCTTTTGCTGTGTGCAATTGTGTGGATAGAGAAGATGGCATCCCTTGTAGCTCGACAGAAGTTCCATCTCCAAATACTTCCTCCTACCAGCCTACCCACTTTAGGATAAAGTACTATCTCCAGATGCACCAGTGACACCATGTAGAAAGAATACTATCATTAATGTACCCTTGGGAACATAGCAATATTGCTTGGAACATCAACTTCCTTAGCTAGTATCATGTGAGTTTGAGGGGGGTGTCAATTTCTTGTCCACTTTCTTAGCATTTCTAATCAGCTGACCTTGAGGGGAGCAGAGATCACCCATGTGGTTTACCCAAAGTGATGAAGTGACCTCTCAAAGTTCCCAAAGAGGAGTTGAATATAGCTTGTCAGATTCCAAGCCCCACAATCTTTCCACAGACCTTTGCCCATCAGAGTGTGTGTGCCATCACTGAGGCTATTAAAAAGTGTCACAGATACAATCTCTCTATACTTAGCATCTCATGACAGCTTCCAAATGTGATCAGGAAAGCCTAAGACCAACTTACCAGGGTGGTTGGGAAGGGTTGATTGGGGACTTTCAGCTTGTTAGAATTGGCAGTCCTCATTCAGGTTCAACTGCAATTCTGTTTGATGAGAGCTGTTCCAAAGGCCTATAGAATTATCCCTTAGAATTTAGATAATCACTTTTATCTAATACCTGCTTTTGCTGCTAATGGATATAACTGAGCCCACCGGCCATAAAGGTTGAGATAAAACCATAGTTCAACTAGCTCCCCCATTAACTGAGAATTACCTTCATACTGGGCTCATAAATCGTTATTAGCCAGTTACCAGGAATTACAGGCAAGTTGTTACATCTACATCTGATGAATAGTGATGAAACTCATTCGATTAACATTCAACAAAAATTTATTAATCAATTAAAGTGAACAAGCTTTAACTTTTTTTCTATACCTGTATTAAGCTCACATTTTTGTTGTTATCATAATTATCATGGATTATAATAAAAATAGCTCACATTTCAAAAGTGATTTCTAGTTTACCAAGCACTTTCTTTACAACAATCTTGTGAGGTTGTTTGCTTAGTGGTTATTATCAATAATCTATTTTAAAAAGGAGGAAGCTGACTCTCAGAAAGGGCCATTCACCTGCCCCAAATCACCTAGCTAAGCAGTCTTCAAGAGAGGTAACATAATTCTTCCCATCTCCATCTTTTGTTCAGTTGTTTCAGTCATGTCCAACTCTTCATGACTCCATTTGGAATTTTCTTGGCAAAGATACTTGAGTGGTTTGCCATTTCCTTCTTTAGCTCACTTTACAGATGAGGAAACTGAGGCAAACAAAGTTACGTGGCTTGCCCAGGGTCACTAGGAATCTAGTAAGTGTCTGATGTTCTCCTAATTCCAGTGCTGGCACTCTACCCACTATGCCACCTAGCTGCCTTTATTTCCATTTTAGAGATGATAAAACTGAGGATAAGAGAGGGCTAACCATTTGCCTTACAATTGCAGAGCTAGATGTTGCCAGATGTAGGATTTTGGACTCCAAAATGAGTGTTCTTTCCCATTATTACATTTTTACTCTGCCTCTAACAGAATGGATTCCAGTCCCAACTCTGCTACTTACTAGCATACACCCATTACAGGCAAAATAATTAAAAATAATAATAATGATTTGCATTTAAGTAATGCTCTGTAGCATCAAGTAAATTTCACATTGTATCAATAGACCTGTAAAATATTAGTAACACCCTCTGCCCTCAATGTCTACCTTCTCCCAACTCCTACCCCTTCCCCCACTCTCCACCTCCCATTTGTAGAGAAGAATAAAGTTCAGAAACAAGTGAGTAGCCTGAGGGTTACATGATTTGAAAGTGGTAAAAATGGAGTTTTGATTATAGGACTTCTGAATCCTAGTCTGTGAAATTTTTCCTTATGCCATGCTTTAAACATCTAGCAAAATCAAAATACCTGCATTTAAGTCCTAACTGTAACACTTATTGACTGTGTAACTATAGTTGTTAAGTCATTTTCAGTCATGTCCAATTCTTCATGACCCCATTTGAGGTTTTCTTGGCAAAGATACTGGAGTGGTTTTGACATTTCCTTCTCATTTCACAGATGAAGAAATTGAGACAAGCAAGGTTATGTGACTTGCCCAGAGTCACACAGATAGTAAGTGTCTGAGACCACATTTGAACTCAGGTCTTTCTAACACCAAGTCCAGCACTCTATCCACTGTATAGCCTAGCTGCCCTGTGCAATTATATTTTAAAAATTATATTTTAAAAAATCATTTACTTCTCTAAACCTCAGTTTCCTTTCTGTAAAGTTAGTGTCTTCCCTGACTACCATTAGGTAGATAGAGTCCTGGTCTGAGAGTTGGAAGACCTGAGTATAAATCTGACCTCAAACATTTACTAGATCTGGGATCATGGATATGTCACTTAACTTCTGTCTGTCTCAGTTTCCTCAATTGTAAAATGAGAATAATAATAGCACCCATGTCCCAGGGTTGTAGTAGGGATCTAATGGGATAATATTTGTAAAGCATTTAGCATAATGCCTGGCACAGGGTAGGTGCTCAATGAATGTTTCCTCCCTCCCTTCTTCCCTTCCTTCCTCCCTTCCTTCCTCCTCCCCTTCTTCCTTCCTCCCTTCCTTCGCTCCTTCTGTCCTTCTTTCTGTAATAGTAATAGGAATTTGAACATCTTCCCTGCCCCTTAATAGGCCAGATATAATCACATGGAGCCCATAGTGGTGGTAGCTTGCTGAAAGGATGGAACAGGAAGGATGGAGCAGAAAGGAGCATAAGAGAGCATAAGAAAAGCTGGGAGCAGATAGAGTGGAGGCAGAGTAGCTAGTGTGAGTGAGAGAGGGGCACATCTACTTAAGGAAGTCTGTTTTGTTTTGAAGGCCTGATGGAGGGAAATCTTGGGGGGTCAGTGGTCAATGCATTGGTAATGTTTACTAAATTCTTGGTTTCTATGATGGATTTGGCTTTCTGATATTGAGATTTGGCTTTCTGGTATTTGAATAAATGTTTTGGTTCTGCCTTACATGTGGAGAGTCTGTTACATTTTGCAATTCAGAACTATGCCAGAATATTCATAGCCACCGTGAGTGCTGTTATGCCTTCTTCCCTTCCTTCCTTCCTTCCTTCTTTCTTTCCTTCCTTCCTTCCTTTATTTCTTCCTTCCTTCTTTCCTTCCTTTCTTCCCTCCTCCTTTCCTTCTTCCCAGGGCTCTTATAAGGATCAAAGGCTACAAAAGAGCTACATAAATGAGATCAAAAGGCATGCAAGCTAAAGTCTTAGAGAAGGGGAATTGTTAACATGGGAATATCTGCCTTCACTGAGGCTGCTGCCATCCTCCAGAGTTCAGGCAAATGAGTTGTTTTGTGTCATGTCAACTCAAGATGCCTAGATTTAAAACTGGATTTAATGAAGAGACACTCAGTGGAAAAAGTGTTGTGTTTTCAATCAGAATCAGTGTAACAGACTGAATGGGTTACTGAATTTAGATTCTAACAAAGCCCATCAACTGATTCCTGAGGAATCTGTGACACATTAGGAGGTAAGTGGTGGCAGGGAAAGGGTGGCAGCAGTTATGAAGCAATGGAGGACTATGGGACCATTGATCTGGAAGGGAAAATAGAGGCAGGCTCGATCATCTCATCTAACCACTTTATTTTTTTTTTTTTCAGCCAAAGTAAAACAAAGTTCATTAAAGATTCATCATAACGGGTAGACTCTTAAGGAGCCTATTTGTTTATTTATTTATTTTTTTAAAATTAAACAAATGCTTTATTAACTTCTGGTTTACAGCATTCATTTCCACCAGATTATGAGTTACATTTTCCCCCATTTTTTCCCTACCCACCACCCCAGAATAGCAGTCCCACAAGATATCCCCTCATCCAATCTGCTCTCTCCCATATCTTCTCCCATACCCCCTTCGACTTTGCTATTGGGGCAAGGTGAATCTCTGAGCCCCACTGCCTGGACATCTTATGAAACATTTAATTTTAAAACTTAGATTTTCAGATCCATTCCCTTTCTCCCCTGTCACCCACTCCCTCTGAGAAGATAAGCAATTCAGTATGCGTTGTACATGTATATCTATGCAAAACATTACCATAGTAGATATGTTGTAAAAGACTGCTTATATTTCCCTCCCACCTGTCTCACCTCCCACCTGGTCCATTCCCTACTTTGATCCTGTCCCTCTTTGATAGTGGGTACTTCTAACCTCCCCTCTCCCCAGAATGCCCTCCCCTCCATCATCCCCCCTCTCATCCCCCTTTCCCCTACTCAGGAGAGTGAGTGAGGGTAAGATATTCCATTTAGTATGTATGTGATTCTCTCCTTGAGCCAACTTCAATGAGAATATGCTTTTGCCTTTTTGCCTTCCTGTTCTTCCCCTCCCCTGCAACTACTTCCCCTTGCCTCTTCTACATGAGATAGTTTGCCCTACCCTGTCTCTCTCCATCTCCTCTTGCCACTTTCCTCTCTCACCTCTTGACTTCACCCCTTAAGAATCATCCCTTCCTTGGGGTGGCTAGGTGGCACAGTGAGCAGAGAGCCAGCCCCAGAGCCAGAAGGACCCGAGCTCGGATCTGGCCCCAGACACCCAACACACAAACAAAAACCCAGCCGCATGTCTCTGGGCAAGTCACTCAACCCCAATTGCCCTCCAAAAAAAAAAAAATTATCCCTTCCCATCAAATTCAACCTGTGCCCTCTATCCATGTATACCTGTGAACATATGCCGTGTACCCTTCTTCAATTATTTTCATAATGAGAAAGGTTTCATCAAACACAGTTATTGTTTTTCCATGTAGGAATGTAAATAGTCCAACTTTGATAAGTTCCTTTTGATTTCTTTTCCTTGATTACCTTCTCAAGCATCTCTTGCTTCTTGTGTCTGAATGTCAAATTTTCTATTCAACTCTGGTTTTTTCATCAAGAATGCTTGAAAGTCCTCTATTCCACTGAATGACCATATTTTCTCCTGAAACAAGATACTCAGTTTTGCTGGGTAGGTGAACCTTGGGTTCATTCCCAGCTCTTTTGCCCTCTGGAATATCATATTCCATGCCCTTCTATCCCTCAATGTAGAAGCTGCCAGGTCCTGTGCTATTCTGATTGTGTTTCCACAATATTGAAATTGTTTCTTCCTGGCTGCTTGTAGTATTTTCTCCTTGATCTGGGGATTCTGGAACCTGGCTATAATTTTCCTGGGGGTTTTCTTTTTGGGATCTTTTCAGGAGGTGATTGGTGGATTCTTTCAACCTCTTTTTTGCCCTCTGGATCTAAAACATCAGGGAAGTTTTCCTTGAGAATTTCTTGAAGGGTGATTTCTAGGTTCTTTCTTTGATCATGGCTTTCAGGTAGTCCAATAATTTTTAAATTGTCTCTCCTGGATCTATTTTCCAGGTCAGTGGTTTTTCCTATGAGATATTTCACATTGCCTTCTATTCTTTCATTTGTTTGGATCTGCTTAACAGCATCTTGATTTCTCATAAAGTCACTAGCTTCCATTTGCTCCAGTCTAACTCTGAAGGAATGAATCTCTCAGTGAGCTTTTGAGATTCTTTTTCCATCTGGCAAATTCGACTTTTTAAGGCATTCTTCTCCTCATTGCCTTTCTGAGCCTCTTTTGCCATTTGAGTTAGTCTATTTTTTAAGGTGTTATTTTCCTCAGTCAGGCTGTAGACTGTCATTTCATACTTTTCTTGCATCTTTTTCATTTCTCTTCCCAAATTTTCCCCCACTTCTCTTATCTGCTTCTTAAGGTCCTCTATGGCCTGTAGCCAGCTTGTATTTTCATTTGGGGCTTTGGTGCAGGAGTTCTGACCTCCCAGTCCTCCTCCATGCTTTGAGCCTCTTTGCCCCTAAAATAGGAGTCCAATGTTGAACTTTTCTGTTTATTTTGTTTTGTTTGCCTAGGCATATTGCCACTTAATTACTTGATTTTGGGGCTTGTTGCCACAGTAGGACTCTGCCACCAGACAGGGGAGCTTCCACCCAAACGTGGGGTCTTCACAACTTCTGCCAGTTGGGTGGCCTCTGTAAAGCCTCCACCCACTCTGGCAAGTTGGATACCCACCCCAAACTTCCCCCCCAGACCACAATCCAGATCCAGGCAGTTTAAAGCAAAAGTGATTAACCCCCAGACTGATTGCTGGATCTTCCTACAGTTTGCAGACCAGGAGCTAGAGCCACTACTGAAGCTGCAAAATGGCTTCTGTGCAGCTGTTTCTTCAGCAGCTTTTTGCCCCCAGGGGAGGAAGCCACGTGTTCCCCAAATACTGGTCCCAAAGTCCATAGGGCACTAACCTCTCACTTTGTCCTAGGCATATCTGTGCTGATAATTCTGGAATCGCCACAATTGCTGGTGTTCTGGGGTTCCACCAGCAGGCTGAAGGCCCGGCCGCCCTGGGGCTAAAACCTCGGACCTGGGCTTAGCTCTGCGGTCTGCGCTGTCGGTTCCCAGCGTGTTGTGCTGCCTGCTCTCAGAGTGCTGCCCTGGCCGCTCCCTGCAGGGCTGCTGGGTTGTCCTCAGCAGGAGGTTAGCTTCTCTGTGCCGTTCTGTGGGTGCTGTGGCTCCAGAAGTTGTTCGGAGCTCCCTTTCACATTGTTTGAAATTTGTGTGGGGCAGAGCACATTGGAAATGCTGTTTCTACTCCACCATCTTGGCTCCGCCCCTAACCACTTTATTCTTAATAAGAGGAGGTCACCTTCTAGAGCAAGAAATGAGTAATCTGGGGTTCAAATTCATGTCTTCTGAAACCAATGGATAGGTTTCATCCCAACTCTCAGACTATGTTTATATCTACAGAGCACACTAGGTATATTATTGTCAGTACAAATAATATATTGAACCTGTGTTTTCATCCATATAGAGAGCTCCTGCTGAGGAATTCTCTCAACTGAAGCAGAGTAGAGCCTATTATGAGACTCTCTGGGGCACTGAGAGGTTCAGTGATTTGCTGAGGGTCACACAGGAAGTATGTAATAGAGATGAGACCTGAACCCAGTTATTCTTCATTCTAGGACAAGCTTGATAACCACTATCCCATATCACTTCTGATTGTTATAGTTGTTGTTCAATCATGTCTGATTCTGTGACCCCATTTAGGTTTTCTTGGCAAAGATACTGGTGTGGTTTGCCATTTCCTTCTCCAGCTCATTTTTACAGATGAGGAAACTGAGTCAAACATAGTTAAGTGACTGGTCCAAGGACACAGTGAGATACAGAAACTGAGACACAGAAATATTAAATGACTTACCTAGGGAAACACATCTGGGGCCACATTTGAACTCATAAGATGAGTCTTCCTGACTCAAAGCCCAGAGCTATATTGTGCCACCTAGCTGCCTTCATTCCTCATTAGAAATAATGATTAATAATACTGCTAATTAATAATTAACAAGGGGGAGGCTAGGTGGCGCTGTGAGTAGAGCGCCAGCCCTGGAGTCAGAAGGACCTGAGTTCAGATCCGGCCTCAGACACTTAACCCACACAAACAAAAAAACCTAGCCGTGTGATCTTGGGCAAGTTACTTAACCCCAATTGCCCTAAAGGGGCGGCTAGGTGGCACAGTGAGTAAGAGCACTGGCCTCGGAGTTGGGATGACCCGAGATCAGATCCGGCCTCAGAAAATGAGCACCCACGCATAAATAATGACTAGCCGTGTAACCTTGAGCAAGTTACTTAACCTCAAATTGCTTTAAAAAAAAATAATTAACAAGACTGGCGTCAATAATCAGTGACTAATGGTTAAATGACTAGTAAATATGAATAATAACAGAGTGACTCTGAATAAGTCATTTAATTTCTCTCATTCTGTTTACTCATCTATAAAATGGGGAAAATAATAGCACTTACCCCCCCACCCCCCAGCACTGTGAACATAAAAATGAGATAACGTAGGTAAAGTGTTTGGCAAACCTTAAAAGTTATAAACTCTAGCTACTACCTGACAGTAGCAATCCCTGGACAATCTAAGGCAGAGCAAAATAACCAGAATCAAGAGAACAGTGTATGCATTATTACTGACATCTAAACAGAAAAGGAATTAAAACTAAGTAATGGGAGGAGAGGGAGTGGGGGAAGGGAGGGATGAAGTTTCTGGAGAAGATTCAATGAAATCATCTTCCTTTCTAACTGCAGAGAAATGGGGGACTAGTGAAACACAATATGACCTACATAGTCAGTAGAAGGACCAGGCACCTTCAACTGATACATATTTCATTTTATAACCTTACAATGATTTAATATAAGCTTTCCTATCTGTGCAAATGAACCTTAATTATAAATAATTAAAAGTAGGTACTATAATTTTACTATGAAATAAACTTTTTCATTCTACTATCTATTTTATTTGTCTTCCAGGTTAAAAAAAAAACAAAACACTTATATCATCATTTGATACAGTTTAGTCCTTCAATGTATTTTGAAATTCCAGACCTTCCTCAAGTACTGTGCTAAGGCCTAAATACAGTCATAGTGAATAGCGTGATAGACCTGGAGTCAGAAGACTCATCTTCCTGAATTTAGATCTGGCCTCAGACACTTATTACCTGTGTTACCCTGGGTAAGTTACTTAGTCTTATTTACCTCAGTTTCCTCATCTGTAAAAATGAGCTGAACATGGAAATGGCAAATCACTCTAGTATCTTTGGCAAGAAATCCCTAAATGTGGGTCATAAAGAAATGGACACGAATAAATGAAAATGACTGAACAACAAAAAGTTTCAGACAAGTTTTCTATATTTGATGTATTTATTACATAGCTTGTTATTGGGGGACTGGGGATAATCTTAAAAGATGGAGCAAAATAGCTGAGATGAAAAGACAAAAAACAATAGCACTCTTTTTTAGAGTAACCCTAGAAAGTGGGTAGTTCAAGTATTATTATCCCTATTCTGAAGATAAGGAAAATCAGGATTTGGGAGGGGATAGGCAATTTGTGACCCAGATGGTGACTTGTCTAAGGTCGTTTTGGGTCTTAAACTCCAACCCAGATCTACATCCCCACTAATTGTGGTCAATGGGATTGCCCTGGAGCCACCACCTAATCCATTGCAAGGCAAGTAAAGGGAAGAATTTCAATGTCCTCTAATACAGAAGGAGTGAGACTTGAAGAGTAATCGACATTATAGCAGATAATCTAATTCATTGCAAACTATAGCTCTCTCTGGCAAGTGGGGAGTTCATTACCTACACTGAGAGGAAAGGAAGGCAGAGGGAGGGAGGGTTCATAGACAAATAGTAATTTTGTCAGTCTGGTGATTTGCTGCATCAGCTTCTCTAGCAGCAACTAGACTGTTATCTACAATATGATTTTATGCACAGGAACATATTTGCAGAGCAGTTCATGAGGCGTCATGAGCCTTTCAAGTTAATAGTGGCTGTGTATCTCATGCAGGCTACTGCCAGGCTTTGGGAATGGCCCCCGTGGTGCTATCAGCTGCTGACAGCCTTGTGCCTCCATGGAGAGAGGAGTGACCCTTTGGAATGCAGCCAGAAGAAGTCAGTCTTTCTCTCATCTCTGCCGCAAAGTACACTTTGAGACTCAGAGCAAGCCACTCTCCTCTTTTGAACCTCAGTTTCCTTATTCTTTTTTTTGGCTTTTTGAAGGGGAGAGGGCAGGGCAATTGGGGTAAAGTGACTTGCCCAAGGTCACAAGGCTAGTGTGTGTCAAGTGTCTGAGGTCGGATTTGAACTCAGGTCCTCCTGACTCCGGGGCCAGTGCTCTATTCACTGCACCACCTAACTGCCCCCCATTAGATTTTAAGATAAATATATCAATATTAATACTTATGAGAAAGGTAATATTCCTTCTAGTCTGAATTTAAAGGTCTTATAAAATAGGAGAGTGTGACTAGATCAGGGAAAGAGCTTCCTTTGCAAAGATAAAGCTGAATCCTTGGAGACAGAGTGGCCTATTAGAAAACTTACTGGCCCTGGAGCCAGAGGTCAAATTTTCAAACCCTAGCTCTAATACTTAGGACCTGTGTGATCTTTTTGTGGCCTCAATTTCTTCTTTTGTTTGTGGGGGAAGGGGGTGAGTGGGGGACAATTGAGCAGGTGCCCCCCCATTAATTGATTAAGCCCCAGAATTCCTGATGAAATTGCAGAAGGGAAAGAATGAGCAGGTGAAACAATGAAGTCTTAAGCAAACTTCAAAGGGACTGATTATTGTTCTTCTTTAGTCATTCCCAACTCCTCATGACCCAGGCACCACCTTGTCCATGGAGTTTTCTTAACAAAAACACTGGAGTGGTTTACCATTTTCTTATCCAGGGGATCAGGGCAAACAGAGGTTAAGTAACTTGCCCAGGGTCACATAGCTAGGACATATCTGAGGAAGAATTTGAATTCAGTTCTCCTTGACTCCAGGTTTATCCCTCTGTTGACTAAGTCAACTAGCTGCCTCCTAGGCAAAAGGAAATGGAAGTTAAGTTACTTGCCCAGGGTCACATAGCTAGTAAGTGTCTGAGGCTGGATATGAAGTCAGGTCTTCCTGACTCTAGCCCTAGCAATCTACCCACTGAGCCACCTAGCTTCCCTAAAGAGAATAGTTGTCCTTCATTTGCAAGGTATAAAGAATTAAAGTTAATGGAAGTAAAACAGGGATTTTTAGTCTTTTTTTTTCCTGGATTCCTTTGGCATTCAGTTTGGTGAAGCCTTTCCCAGAATATCTTCAATGAAATATATAGGATTACAAAGGAAAACATTTGTATTGCAATATAATTATAAATAAAAAAAAGTTGACAGTAATAAAAAAAATTCACAGACTTCATGTTAAGAACCGTATCCAGCCACTAGATGTATAAAAAATGAACTATGGTCCATTAAAAAGCAGAACACCCTCTCTAGGGTTAGTTAAAGCAAGGGACAATTCTAAGGATTGTGAGCTCTGTGAGTTGAGAAAAGACCCAGCCCTGGCCATCATGGCATTGAAATGGAGAATCCCAGCTGAGCAACCTGTTTATTGGTTGAGTGAATGAGCAATAACTGTGACACGAATCAAAGAAACTCACCCATAAAATGGAAGAGGACACCAGAATGGAGCAGAAAGCAAAATCAAACAATAATCTAATTACAAGAAGCACAGATGAAATAAAAATTCACAAAGTTAAAATAAAGGATTGGAGAAGAATTTATTATGTTTCAGGAACATTTTTTTTAAAGTAGAGGCAGCTGGGGCAGCTAGGTAGCACAGTGAGTAAGAGCATTGGCCCCAGAGTTGGGAGGACCCAGGATCGTTTCCAGCCTCAGATACTTAACACCCACACAAAAATAACTGGCTGTGTAACCTTGGGCAAGTTACTTAACCCCAATTACTTTAAAAAAAATAATAAAATTAAATTAAATTTAAAAAGTAGAGGCAGTCATCATAATCTCAGACAAAACAATAGTTCAACTAAAAATAGTTAATGGAGAAAACCAAGGAAATGAAATTATGTTTAAAGGAAACTTAGATAATGAAATAATATTAATTAATTATTAATAATTAATGGTATAATAACTAAGTACTTAACAGCCAAGGTATATAAGTAATTGATGGGGCAGAGCCAAGATGGCAGAGAAAAGGCAAGGACTCACCAAACTCTTCCAAATTCCCTTACAAATAATTTTAAATAATACCTCAAAATAAATTTTGGAATAACAGAATCCACAAAAGGATGAAGTGAAACAATTTTTCAGCCCATGACAACCTAGAAGGTCAGCAGGAAAGGCCTATTGCATAGGGGTGAGAGTGAAACACAGTCTATTGGAGGCTGTACCAGCATATGCCTGGTCCCAGCTAATCATCATAGGCCTTGGGGGTGACTGAAACAGCAGTGGCTTCTAGAGCTCTCTACCCACAGATATTAAGGAATCAGACAATTAGTCAGAAAAAAAAAGACTACAGAGGTCCTTTGTTAGCACTGAATGAAGGAATCTGTTGCATTGCTAATACTAGGATCAGGGTCACAGTGCTGAGATACAGTTTCAGGGCAAGAAGTAGCATTAGCACACTAGAGCTGGCAGGCAAAGGGGAACAGGGACTCTGGTCATAGTTCCTGGGTAAAAAAGAGTGCTTGTAGTTGCTCATAGGACAGAGCACAGGCCAGGAAAGCAGTGATCATACATATCTCTCTTTAGATTATGCCATATTGGAAAAACTGAAAATTTACAGACATCTTGAACTTACTCAGAAAGGCAAAGCAAGAAAGGCATATAGTTTGGGACAGTGCCCTCTCCATCCCAGGAATAGAGCTCCGCTTTGACATAGAGCTAAAAGTAAAAAATAGGTTGGGAGATGAACAAACAAACAAGAAGAAAAAAAGAATGGAACCATGGAAAGATACTATGATGACAGGGAAGAGCAAAACATAAGCAAAACATAAGATTACAAAATTAAAACCACTATATCCAAAGCCTCAAAAAAAATAAAAAAAATAAAAAGGTGAGCTGGTCCCAGGCCCAAAGAAAGAATTCCTAGAAGTGGTCAAAAAGATTTTAAAAATCAAATAAGAGAGGTAGAAGAAAATTGGGAAAAGAAATGAGAGTAATGCAAGAAAATCATGAAAATAAAAGTAAACCATTTGATAAAGGAGGCACAAAATATACTGAAGAAAGTAATACTTTTTTTTTTATAAAGAATAGGCCAAATAGTAAAAGAGGCATAAGAAAACCACTGAAACAGAATAACTTCTTAAAAAGTAGAATTGAACAAACGGAAGAAAAGAGGTACAAAAGCTTACTAAAAATTAGACTGGGCAAATGGAAGTTAATCACTCCATGAGACATCAAGAAACAATAAAATCAAACCAAAGAATGAAAAAATAAAATGTCAAACATTTCATTGGAAAAACAACTGATTTGGAAAGTGGATCAAGGCAAAATAATAATTTAAGAATTAATTTAAAGCCATGATTATTAAAAGAGCCTAGAGCATCATCTTTCAAGAAATCATCAAGGAAAACGTCCCTGATCCGTTTCAGAATCAGAGCATAAAATAAGAAATTGCAAGAATTGAACTATCATGTCCTGAAAGAGATCCCAAAATGAAAATTTTCAGGACCACTGTAACCAAGTTCTACAACTCCCAAGCCAAGGAGAAAATACTGCAAGCAGCCAGAAAGAAACAATTCACATGAAATCACATTCAGGATACCACAAGCTTCTACATTACAGGGTCGGAGGGTTTGGAATATGATATTCTAGAAAGCAGCAGAACTAGGGTTCCAACCAATAATTACCTACCCAGTAAAACTGAGTAGATCCTCTGGAGGGGCAGGGGTGGGGGGAGGGGTGCAGTAGGGGGAAGGGAAGGATTCATGAAGAGTCAGACAGGATTGAAAAACAACAGCATAATGAGAAGATTTCAAGGGATCAGCTTATTGTCCTGGGGGGAGGTAAGCAGAGCTGCAGTTTGAAAGTGTAGAGCCAAATTAAGAATCATTTAGTCAGTAAGCCTTAAGTAACACTTAAATATGATCATTTACTAAGGTGGTAAAATAAAAACAGTTGTTACAAATACACCCCCCACAAAAAAAAAAAGGCAATGGCATATTCTCCACAGTCCTGGAGAAGTGTACTCAAGCTTAGTAATCAAATGAGGGCTAAAGATAACTTTAAATCCTGATTACTAAAAATTCTCTTTTTTTCCCTATTTATGGAGTGCTGAAGAATTTCTCCTTAAAGAAATAATGAAAAAAGTATAAAGGAAGGTGGCCTAGCCATACCAGATCTCAAACTATTATAAAGAAAGCATCAATCATCAAAACTATCTGGTAAGAAACAGAAATGGTGTATAAGTGGGATAGAGTAGGTATACAAGATACGGTAGTCTAGTGTTTGATAAAACCAAAGACTCCAGCTTCTGGGACAAGAACTTGCTATTTGACAAAAACTGCTGAAAAAAACCTGGAAAACAGTATGGCAGAAACCAGGGATAGACCAACATCTTATACCGAATACTAAGATAGGATCAAAATGGGTAAATGATTAGACATAAAGGTTGATACCACAAACAAGTTAGAAGAATAAGAAGTAGTTTACCTTTCAGATCTGTGGAGAAGGGAAGAATTAATGACCAAAAGAGATGGTATTATGAGATGTAAAATGGATAAATTTGATTATATTAAGTTAAAAAAGTTTTGCACAAACAAAACTAATGCAATCAGGATTAGAAAGCAAGTAGAAAGCTAGGAAACTTTTTTTTTTATAGCAAGTACTTTTTTTTTTTAAGTAACTGGGGTTAACTTGCTCAAGGTTACATGGCTAGTTATTTATGTGTGGGTGCTAATTTTCTGAAGCCAGAACCGATCCTAGTTCCTCCCAACTCTGGGCCAGCGCTCTTACTCACTGCACCACCTAGCTGCCCCTATAGCAAGTATTTTTATAAAGGTCTCATCTCTCTAATATATAGAGAACTGAGTCAAATCTATATAAATATAGGTCATTACCCAATTGCTAAATGGTCAAAGGATATAAATGGGCAGTTTTCAGATGAGGAAATTGAAGCTGTCTATAGTATGTGAAAAAATGCTCTAAATCACTACTACTTAGAAAAATTCTTATTAAAACAATCTGAGTACCTCAAACCTATGAGACTGGCTAATATGACAGGGAAGGAAAATAATAAATTTGGGATTGTGCAAAAATTGGGCCACTGATGCTCTGTTGATTGATATGTGAACTGATCTAACCATTCTGAAGAGCCATTTAGAACTATGCCATAAAACTGTCCATACCCTTTGATCCAGAAATACCACCACTAGGTCTGTATCCCAAAAAGATTTTTAATGTGTATACACACATGTATACATGCATATATACACACACATATATGTATAGTGTGTATATACATATGTGTGTATATATGTACATTATATATATATTTTATAAATATTTATAAATATTTTTAGTGTATACTTTTCAATATTTAAGCAGGATACTTGTAATAAATACACATAATGAAACAAAGTAAGACTAAAATTGTCAGGAAACCTATAAAATGTCTCAAGTTTTAGATTCTGCAGCATTTGTGTGCTGGAATTTTTTTGTGTGTATTTTCTTAAGTGCTGACCCCCCAAAAAAAAGTCCGTTCACATTTCTTTGGAGATTTTTCAAAATTTTCAAATTATAGTTAATTAAACAACTTAAGAAACACCAAGACCTATTATCTGACAGGAAGTTTTAAAGCCACTTTGCTTTGCCATTGTTTTATATATATATCAGCTCCATAAAGAATCAGAAATTAAGGGGATGCTCAACAATTGGGGAACTGGGGAATGACTGAACAAGTTGAAGTACATGATTATAATGGAATACTGTTGTGATATAAGAAATGATGAGGAGGCTGATTTAGAAAAACTTGGAAAGATTTATGCAAACTGATGCACAGTGGAAAGAACAGACCCAGAACATTATAACAGCAATATTATACAATGAACAACTGAGAATGACTTAGCTTTTCTCAGCAACACAATGATCCAAGACAATTTTAAAGGACTCCAGATGAAAAATCCTATCTAGGGGTGGCTAGGTGGTGCAGTGAGTAGAGCACTGGCCTTGGAGTCAGGAGGACCTGAGTTCAAATCTAACCTCCGACACTTAACACAAAACTAGCTGTGTGACCTTGGGCAAGTCACTTAACCCCAATTGCCCTGCTGCCCTCACCCCTCCAAAAAAAAAAAAAAAAGCAAAAAGAAAAATCTAAAAAAAAAATGCTATCCATATCCAGAGAAAGGACTGATAAAATCTGGATTCAGGTTAAAGGATACTATTCTTCACTTTATTTGTGTGTGTATTTCTTCTTTTGAATTGTTTCTTCTTTTACAATGACTAATATGGAAATATATTTTATACAATTGTATATGTATGTGTATTTGTGTGTATATGTGTGTGTGTGTGTTTGGGTATTGTTTAGGGGAGTTGAAAAGAAGGAAGGGAAAATTTTGAACTTAATTTTTTTAATGAACGTTTAAAAATGTCTTTAGATATGATTGGGGAAAAGTGAAATACTATTAAAATTTTAAAAAAAGTAAGTTCTCCTTAGATATTGTGTCATCCCTTTGTTGAACTTCTTGTAGAGTCATGAGTTTAATTGAGTCTTTTGAGGCCTTTGCCCCCAGTGACTCCCAGAAATCTGGTAATGCTATATTGGATACTAATGGAAATATGACAACTGCTTCTGTCCCAGGAGTAGGATGGTAAGACACTGGTAGCAAGGTGAGGAGATCCAACATCCTCTGCATCCTACAAAGTTTGCAAGAAACTTATATGATCAAAGGACATGGTTGGGAGGGTGAAGAGATGTGTCCAAGGTTAAACCCAAGGCCTCTTCTCCTCTTTCCACAATTCATTCCTTCTTAAGGGTATGCTTCAAAATCACATACTTGAATTTCCACAAGATATTCTTCTCACTTAATTTAGTAATTTACAGATGATCCTGGGGCATGCTCAAGTTTATTTAACCTAGTGCTACTAAAAGGTGTTTCCTCCTTAGTCTAAGGCCTTTATTTGATTGACTGATCAGCTAACACCTGTTCTCATCTAGTTAAGGTATCGGAGCTAAAAATGGATTGAGATAGTTTCTATCCCACCATTAAAAACCATTTTATTTTTAAATACATAAAAGCAAGTAGAAGGAAACTCAGTAGAGAATACAGACAAGCAAAGCAGTATTTTTACTACCATAGTAAATTTAATATGTTCTTAAAGCCTAAGCTATACATAATAGAGAGGAGACAATAAGTATTGACAGCTTTGTTTTTTTTTTCACCTGAGAAGTTAGTCTATAAAAGGGAGACTAGATATAGGATGTTAGTTTGAAGAAACAGTAAGGTTTTATTGAAATCCTTTCAATAGTCTACAGAAGACAAAGTTCAGAAAGCATCCCATAGATACTCCTGCAATTTATTTACATATAATAAAAATCTTATCTTATCATCTGAGGTAGGATATTCTAAATAGTTTTCTCTGCGTCCTGCTTTATTCTGAATTTTCTAGCATTTTATTTGGTGGGAGACAAAGTATTATCTTTGACCTTTATTACCAAATCAATGAGCAGCCAGATGGTGCAATAAAGTGCTGGGCCTGGAGTCAGGAAGACTCATCTTTCTGAGTTCAAATCTGACCTCAGAAACCTACTAGCTGTGTGACTCTGGGAAAATCATTTAATCCTGTTTCCCTCAGGTTCTTCTAAATGAACTGAAAAAGTAGATGACAAATCACACCATTATCTTTAGCCAAAAAAATTCCAAAGGGGTTACAGTGTTGGACATGACTAAAACAACTGAACAACAAAATCAATGATATTGTTCTTTGAAGAGATGCTTTTTCCTCCCACTGGTTCAAAACATTGTACAGCATCTTCCATATGGTTTCCCTATCTATAGACTTTTTTTTTAATTTTCTTTTTTAATGTTTTATTCATTTTCAACTTAAATACAAAAAAAAAAAAACCTATTTCCAAGCATACAGCAGAGCATAGGAAAAGATTCAATATAAAATAACAAATGTCCATTTCACAGAAACTTATGTAATAAATCCTACATGTTGTTTTCAAACAACCCAACTTTTCTGTACTTCCTACTAGGCTTTCTTTTGTTCTCTGCTGTGAATTTTTATTTTATTTTTCCCTCCCTTTCCCCTGCCAGAAGGTAGCAATTAAACACAAATATATGTGTATGTGTATGCACATATATGTATGTACATAAACATGTTTGAATAATGCAAATTACATATATACATATATACATATGCACACATATACATATGTATAAGACCATACTATACATATTTTTATTTCTCAGTTCTTTCTCTGGAGGTGGATAGCATCTTCCTTCACAGGTCCAAGTCTTTTTTTGTTTTTGTAAGTCAATCAGCTCATCATTTCTTACATCACAACAGTATTCCATTATAATCATATACCACAGCTTATTTAGTCATTCTCCAACCCATCTATAAACTCTTACATCTTTTGGATCTAGGAGATCCCCCATAGTGTAGCTGTTTGTTTGTTTGTTTGTTTGGTTCGTTGATTAGATGGTTTAGCTTGCTAAGGTTGGTGAGGCTGTGAAAGAACAAAATGTTTTGGGCACATTTTAACAGAAGCATGGTATAAAATGCTTGTGTATTTCTATCTCTGTATATAGAAATACATATACACACATAAATATGCATATAAATATGTGTATATATTAAACAAATATGTATAAAAACCCATAAATATATGTAATGTAGAGACACCTAAATGTATGCACATACATGTTAGACCTTTTCTTTTCTGTGGAGAGTTTGTAATTTGCATTATTCAATATGGGTACAGGAGGAAAACAGCTCTTCACAAAGACAATATGCATATATTTCTAAAGGCTGTAACATCAATTAATAGAAAGTCAGAATAATGTGAGTAGACATACTTACTTGATAACAACTGTCCCTGTCCTATTCTTAATAAGGAAAAATCACTCCTAGACCCCTAAATTGAAAAGTTATTATCTTTAAAAGAGAGAGGGATAAAAACACAGCTGAGAGTAAAAAGTAAAAAAAAAGGGGGGGGGAGGGATCTGGAATGCCAGCCCACTTACTCAATTATTTCAATAGTTTAATTTTTGAAAACAAGATATAGGGACATCTTAGTTATAATATTTATTTCTTTTTACTCCCACCAAGTCAAGGGCTGATTATAATTTAGAGTTCAGTAATGCTGCTATTTCCTTCTCCTCCTCCTCTTGCTCTTTCTCCTCTTCCTCTTTCTCTCCTCCATCTGTCCACATGAGGAGTTATACCCTTATATTATACCATGTGGGTGCTCTGCCCAAAGGAATAAAAATTTTGATTGCTTATATTTTACAAAGGATTTGGGGGTTTTAGGGGATGAGGTTTTTTTTTCTTCTTCTTCTTCCCTTTCTATTCATTTTATTATTAAAATAACTGGAAAAATTAACTCTTTTGTCTCATGTAGTTTTCATTCATGATTTCTTGAAATATGGCTCTGAAAAAGCAGGCATTGATAAAGCCCATTATGATTCAAATAGAGTTACTTGACTATTCCTTTAAACCCAAATCACTCCATTGCTCACTGATTGGCCAATAATAGCTCCAAGCCTCACTTGCTCATAATTTGAGTTTTGATGGCTCAGAATGAGTGTAACTAATTGTTTCTGTTCTAACCAGAAACTCTGAAGGTCTTCTCCTCCCAGACTGATTCTTTTGTGAAGGCAAATGAGGCCATCTTTTGCCTCAATTCTTACCTAGCCTTCAATTACTGAATGGACATTGCCTCAGACAAACTTGAGACCTGGAAAAGAGCCTAAAAAGGCCAACATCTCCCACCGCATCCAGGGCCACTGTGCTCTGGGCCATCACCAGTTGTCCTGATCTATGTCATTGGACTCCAATGACTCTGGAGGAGAAAGTAAGTCTGATGACTCTCCACTGCTCTGCCTCACTTAAATCCAATTCACTTGTAAGTCAAGATATCACCTTTTGATGTCATTGGCCCTCTTCAAGAATGAAGGACAAACAATTCCTCTTGAGGAATTTCACATTCTTGTGAAATGTTTTCCAAAGAAACGCTCGTGAAAGACTCTGAAGACATTCATTCAATTACAGTAATCCCTTTTGAAGTCTTCCCCCAATCCCCACTACAATCTTTCTCCTTAAAAGTCAGTCAAAGTTTATTTAAAACTGGATGAATATGAAATGTGGAAAGTAATTTTGGTAGGAGTTAGAAAGTTTTATACCCTATAGTTGAAAGATGATAAATAAGCAGAAGGTTTTCTTTTCTCTCCTTTTTTCCTCTCCAAATCACATCTATATCTAGACCTTATGGCCTAAGAAACATGTCTTCACTAACCCTAAACTTCCTTGCAAAACCAGAATTTAAGTCCTGTCACAGCATATATTATCAACTTAAACAGGACCTGGTTCAATACTGAAACAAGAGTTTACAATATTGGACAATGCCATATCCAGAAGGTAGACCATAAGCCAAATACATGCCAATAGAAAGGGTTCCCATTACATGTTTCCAAAGTGTTTCTGGTCCCTTTGTATTAAGAGGGAGCCTCCGACACAAGGATTATAAGAGAAGCTACAAATTCACTGAATCATAGAATTTTGAACATTCAGAGGGACCCCAGTAGCTATGCAAGCCACCCCAAACCAGAAATTATTTCATCACTACAGCATACCTGGCAGTTAGCTATCCAGTCTCCTTTTGAATTCCTCAAAGAAAAGGGAATCCATTACCTCTCAAGGCAGTCTATTCTAATTTTGAATACCTCTACTTGTTTGGAAACTTTTACTGACATATAATGCTGATTCACCTCTCAGTTCCACCTATTTCTTTGAGTTCTGTCCTCTGTGGTAAAAACAAAACAAAACAAACAAACAAACAAAAAAAAACCCCCACAAGTGGAAATAAATACCTTTTCTATGTAGGAACTCTTCAGATACTTGAACATAGTTATTAAGACCCCTCTGAGTCTTCTCTTTTCAAGGGCAAACATTCCCAGTTCCTTTAACTGATTCTTAATGCGACACAGGCTTAAGGTCTTGCATAATCCTGGTCACCCTTTTCTCTCTATTATCAACATTCTTCTTAAGTTGTCATACCTAGAGCTGAACATAACATGACAATGCAGTCTGATGAGGGCAGACTACAATAAAATCATCACCTTCTTACTCCTGGAAGCTATGTTTCTCAATGAAGTACAAGATTGCTTCAGCATGTCACAGGGCTGGCTCATATTAAGTTTGCAGTCCACTAAAACCCTTAGCCCTTTTTATCACACAAAATGTTCTGAAACCCTGCTTCACCCATCTTGCACTTATGAAGCTCATTTTTATACCCAAGTGTAAAACTTTACATTTATCCCTATTACCTTTCATTTTATTAGATTTAGCTCAATATTCTGTCCTGTAAGGAGCTTTTTGGATTCTGACTCCATCATCCAGTGTGTTCACTATCTTTCTTATCAGTCAACCAGCAAGATGAAAGAGTAGTTCCTTTCCTCTGAACCCTTTAACTTCCTAACCCTCCAAAGATGAATTATGTGCCAAATGGAGAGTAATTGAAGCTAAATCCAAAAGACAAAGAAAAGAGCATCTTAGTGAGGTGAAAAATCTTTATACATTAACACCAAGAATTCTGCTTCTTAAAGAACTTACCTAACTTCCATACCCCAACTAGTTTCAGTATTCTTGTATAGAGCAGGTATAGAAGCTGACTCAAAGGTTTGTACCTGGGACATTGAGGCCCTTCCCATCACACACACTTCAGAGTCTCTGCTAGAACTTACAATCTTCATGCTTCCCCCCAGCCTACAACAAGCATCAAACACCGACTTTTCAGACACAGGGGAAAGGAATGATAGAAAAAGTACTGCCTTCTGCCATGAGCATCTCTAGGTTAGGGATGCCCAAGACTGCAAGTGTTCAATCCAACACTCTTTCCTAAATTCTACCCTCCCTGAAAAAAGCATCAAACTGATTTATGCTAGCTATGTAAAGGAAAGGAGGAATGCCAAGGGAAATTGAGGTGAGGACGAGCATGTTTGTCTGTCCTCGCCTGAAGAAAAGAGAATTTGAAACCCAGCTGGAGCCAGTCCTATCACACCAGAAGGTAATTAAATCCATAACACTGGCTAGTGAATATTATATCTTATAACATTTAAGGAAAATGAGGCAGCCTTGTAGCATAGTCTTCAAAGAATACCCATCACCAAAGAGGAAAGAATCATATAATGATGTAGTAAAAAAGAAAAAGGTTGAAATCACACAAATTTCAACAGAAAAACATCAGTGAAACCCCAAAATCACAAGCATATAAACAGAAGATCCTAAAACCAGAAGTATAGGTAGTAAATTTTCAAAGGTAATGCAAAGCTATCTGAGCAAATACTACTAAAAAAGTCAACTAGTGCCTGATGAAATACTGATGCCTATGGACTTGCAAAAGAATATGAGACATTAAAAATGAACTCCAAAGGGATTCAAAGGAGAAGTTAAATTTGTAGAAGAAGACATCATGTAAAGGATATAAACAGGCAGTTTTCAAACAAAGAAATCAAAGCTAACTATAGTCATATGAAAAATGTTCGAAATCACTATTGATTAGAAAAATGCAAGTTAAAACAACTCTGAGATACCGATACCTATCAGACAGGCTAATGTGACAAACAAGGAAAATGTTGGATGTTGGACAGAATGTGGGAAAACTGGGATACTAATGCATTGCTGGTGGAGTTGTGAACTGATCCAACCATTCTGGAGAGCAATGTGGAACTATGCCCAAAGGACTGTAAAACTATGCATACCTTTTGATCCAGCAATACCAAAAATAGGTCTATATCTCAGACAACAAAAATAGGGAGAAAGGACCTTTTTATACAAAAATGTAGCAGCTCTTTCTGTGGTAGTTAAGAATTGGAAATTGAAGGGATGTTCATCAATAGGGGAATAGCTAAACAAGTTGTGGTATATGATTGTAATGGAATATTATTGTGCTATAAGAAATGACAAGGTGATTTCAGAAAAACCTGGACTGACACAAACTGATGTATAGTGAAGTGAACAGAAGTAGGGGAACATTGTACACAATAACAGCAATATTGTTCAATGAAGATCTGTGAATGACTTGGCTATTCTCAGTGATTCAATGATCCAAGACAACCCCAAGGGACTAATGATGAAGCATATTATCTACCTTCAAAGAAAGAACTGATATTGTTTGAATATAGACTGAAACATGCTATTTTTCACTTTCTTTCATTTTTTTCTTTCATTTGAGTCTTCTTGTACAACGTGACTAATATGGAAATGTTTTACATAATTGCACATATATAACCTACATCGGATTGCTTACTATCTCAGGAAGGAGGGGAGGAAGGGAGGGAGGAAAGGATAGAATTTAGAATTCAAAACTTTAAATAAAAATATAAAAAACAAAAACAAAAAGAGAAGACATTATGAGTGACTATGGGTCAGAAATTACGGTGCCCAAAACAAAATTTTAAAACTCACTTAATGTATTAGAAATAACTAAGTTCATAATGGATAGAGTGAAAGAGATATTAATGTATTTGGAACAGAAATGCTGAATGAAAGGATAATTGGGAAGAATAAAAGCAAAAGGCAGGAACAGTAAAAGAACATATGAATTTATACTAGCAAAGACAATTGACCTCAAAGACAGGATCTCAGAGATAACTTTAAGGATCTTAAATCTCCCTAAAGAATCTGATAATTTTTTTTTTTACACCTTAAACATAATAGTGCAGGAAGAATGCAAGAAAACTACTGAGAATTTCTGAACAAAGACAACAAAGCACCAATGAGATAATTCACAAATTGCATCCAGAAAAAAAATTATATTTCAAACTCCAAAACAGATCATTGTTAAATTTAACAATTTTAATGACAACCAATACATTTTGCAAGTGGTAAGGGAAAAGGCCATCAGCTATAACAATGCAAGATTAATCCATAACATGATAAATCACTAAGGGGAATGGAATGGTATGTTCTGAACAGCAAAGGAGCTCAAAGTGAAAACAAATATGATATATCCTACAAACCTGAGCCTATACCCCAATGAAAACAGTTGGACATTCAACAAAAAAAAGATATATACCTAAGGGTAGGATGGTGGTGGGGATTGATACATACCAGCTAAATAATCAAATTACAAGCATTCCAAACTGTAGAAAAACAAAAAGGATAAACAAGTAAGTTGTCAAGGAAAGAATAAATGATTAAATTAATAACTGCAAATTAGGAGGGGGAGGGAGGGAGGGAGAGAGAGAGAGAGAGAGACAGAGAGAGAGAGAGAGGGAGGGAGAGAGGGAGGGAGGGAGAGGAGAGTGAGTCAGAGAGCTGTAAGGTGGAAAAAACGACAAAGGGTAAACACTTTTTGCCTTTTAAAATTTAACCCAAACAAGAAGTAATTGTGACCCCTACTAGGTCATGTGAAGCTACAGCTCCCCATTTATTAAGAGATTAAATTTTTTTCATTACTCAACACTGATTTGATACTTGGAAAGGTCAGGGATGGGGTAGGGAGGATGAGGAGGGGAAGGAATAGAGGATTCAGAAAATACACTCACCTTCAGAGTTGATAGAGTTTGGGGTTTAAGAGATACGATAATGCCTCTACATGTCAAGAGGGATGGAGAGGGGGCGGAGCCAAGATGGCGGAGTAGAAACAGCTCATCCAAGCCACTCTGCCCCCACATTCCCCCCAAACGATGTAAAAGGGGACTCTGAACAACTTCTGGAGCCCCAGCACCCACAGAACGACACAGAGAAGCTAAACTCCCGCTGAGGACAGCCCAGCAGCCCTGCAGGAAGGACCAGTGCAGTGGTCTGGGACCTGGCAGCATGCAGCGCACAAAGCACAGGAGCCTAGCCGAGTCCAGGTCTGCATGAGCCGAGGTTTTAGCCCCAGGGCAGCAGGGCCAGCAGCCAGCTGGAGGAACCCCAGAACACCAGGACCTGTGGCGAATCCAGAATTATCAACATAGACTTGCCTGGGACAAAGTAAGAGGTTAGTGTCCTATGGACTTTGGGACTGGTATTAGGGAATGTGTCCGCTCCCTCCCCTGGGGGCTAGAAGCCACTGAGGACAAACGCCATTTTGTAGTTTTCAGAGGCAGCTCCCGCTCCCAGCCTGCAAATTTGTAGGGAGATCCAGCGATCAGTCTTGGGGGGTAATCGCTCTTGCTTTAACCTCCCTGGATCTGGATTGTGATCTAGGGTGGAAGTCGTGGGTGGGTTTACAGCTTGCCAGAAACGGAAGCTGCCCCCCACACGTTCGGGACGAAAATTCCTCTATCTGGCCTTAAAGCCATAGTGTGGCAACAAGCCCAAAAGTCAAGTAATTAAGTGGCAACATGCCAAGGCAAAGGAAACAGAAAAATGCAACCCTAGACTCCTATTTTGGGGGCATAGAGCGGAAAAGGACTGTGAGGTCAGAAGTCCTGCTCCAAAAGCCCCAGGGGAAACCATGAGAGGGTTGCAGGCCATAGAGGACCTTAAGAAGGACTTTAAAAATCAAATAGGAGAAGTGGAGGAAAAATTGGAAAGAGAAATGAGAAGGATGCAGGAAAAGTATGAAATGAGGGTCAACAGCCTGACTGAGGAAAAACAACACCTTAAAAAATAGACTAACTCAAATGGCAAAGGAGGCCCAAAAGGGCAATGAGGAGAAGAATGCCTTAAAAAGTCGAATTTGCCAGATGGAAAAAGAATCTCAAAAGTTCACTGAGGAGATTCATTCCTTCAGAGTTAGACTGGAGCAAATGGAAGCTAATGACTTTATGAGAAATCAAGATGCTGTTAAGCAGATCCAAACAAATGAAAGATTAGAAGGCAATGTGAAATATCTCATGGGAAAAACCACTGACCTGGAAAATAGATCCAGGAGAGACAATTTAAAAATTATTGGACTACCTGAAAGCCATGATCAAAGAAAGAACCTAGAAATCACCCCTTCAAGAAATTCTCAAGGAAAACTGCCCTGATGTTTTAGATCCAGAGGGCAAAATAGAGGTTGAAAGAATCCACAGATCACCTCCTGAAAAAGATCCCCCCCAAAAAACTCCCAGGAATATTATAGCCAGGTTCCAGAACCCCCAGATCAAGGAGAAAATACTACAAGCAGCCAGGAAGAAACAATTTCAATATTGTGGAAACACAATCAGAATAGCCCAGGACCTGGCAGCTTCTACACTGAGGGATCGAAGGGCATGGAATATGATATTCCAGAGGGCAAAAGAACTGGGAATGAACCCAAGGGTCACCTACCCAGCAAAACTGAGTATTTTGTTTCAGGGGAAAATATGGTCATTCAGTGGAATAGAGGACTTTCAAGCATTCTTGAGGAAAAAACCAGAATTCAATAGAAAATTTGACATCCAGACACAAGAAGCAAGAGATGCCTGAGAAGGTAATCAGGGAAAAGAAATCAAAAGGAACTTATCAAAGTTGAACTATTTACATTCCTATATGGAAAAGCAATAACTGTGACTGATGATATCTTTCTCACTATGAAAATAATGGAAGAAGGGGGTGTGGTCATATGAATACATATGTGAATGTGTGTGTATATGGTTACAGTTATATATGGATAGAGGGCATAAGTTGAATGTGTTGGGAAGGGAGAATACTCAAGGGATGAAATTATGAGGTGAGAGAGGAAAGTGGCAAGAGGAGATGGGGGGAGACAGGGTAGGGTAAACTATCCCATGTAGAAGAAGCAAGGGGAAGTGGTTGCAAGGGAGGGGGAGAATAGGAAGGCTAAAAAGGCAAAACCACATTCACATTGAATTTGGTTCAGGGAGAGAATGACATACATACTAAATGGGATATCTCAACCTGCAGCAGGATAGGGGGAAGGGGGATGAGAGGAGGGATGATGGATGGGAGGGCATCCTTGGGGGAGGGGAGGTTGGAAGTACCCACTATAGAAGAGGGACAGGATCATGTAGGGAATGGACCAGGTGGGGGGTGGGATGAGCGGGAGGGAATTATAAGCAGCCTTGTACAATATATCTACTATGATAATGTTTTGCATAGCTAGACATGTACAACATATACCAAATTACTTATCTCCCAAGAGGGAATGGGTGACAAGGGAGGAAGGAAATGGATCTGAAATTTGAGGTCGTAACATTAAATGTTTCAAATATATATAAATACTATCATTAATACTCTTTTGCTTGTAATAGAGAGATAAGATGTGCAGGCATTGGGATGCAAAGACTCACCTTCCTCTAATGGAAAAGTCGATGGGGGTATGGGAGAAGGTATGGGAGAGAGCAGATTGGAGGAAGCGATATCTTGTGGGATTACTGTTCTGGGAGGTTGGGTAGGGGAATAATGGGGGGAAAATGATTGTAATTCAAAATCTGGCGGAAATGAATGATGTAAAACAGAAGTTAATAAAGCATTTGTTTTAAAAAAAAAAAGAGGGATGGAGAGGCCAAACAAAGCTAGATTTCAGCAAGAAAGGACATGACTTTGAGTCTACAGCTTAAGTTGATCAGAAGTGGTAGGTGAAATTCTAATTCTCAGGGCTCCTGGATTGCCCCCATAGATTGCTTTTTTTTTTTTTGGTTTGTTTGTTTATTTTTTCTGTGTCCCAGGTCAGTAGCACTCTCTCTGTGTCCTATGTCTCTCTCAGTATATACCTAAGGGTATATACTGAGAGAGTGTCTCCACTTTTATCAGAATTTCATGGCATACTCCAACTGGACCTATGATACAGGTATTTTAATATTTCAATATTTAGATGTATTTGTCATCTTATTAAAATGATTATTGCCTCCAATAATATAGATTATAACCTATGTTGTCTTATCCTTCATAACTTTTGTCTCTTCCTTCCTGTATCTTCTACTGGGGGTCCTCTCAGTATACTGGAGGGCATGGGGTAGACAATGTTAAGCATACCATTTCACATTTTTCATTGTCCAGGTTTTCATAAATGAACAAAGTTGGAATTTCCTTTTTCATGTATATTTCATCTTATCTTCTGATTTCTAGTCAGGTTTCTATTTTAATACTAACTTTGCTCTTTTCTCTTGGGTCAGGACTCACATAAGAATCTAGTAACAACTCCCCATCCCCCACATGGTAAATTATAATCAACTTTATTTTTTATAGTGATAATTGGTGTCTCCTATGCCCAGTGCTTCCTGATTCCTTATTGAAGAACATAATCCTGACATGTAGATATGAAGCTTCTATATACTATATGTCTCTGAACTCTCTCTTTTCTTGCTCCTGAACCAAGTTTTCAAACATATTTTTCACCACCAACACCGTATCTACTTTGGCATTGAAGTCACTGAATTATTAAAATATATGCTGATTTAATGTGAGTCTTATTGAGTTCTTGGTAGAATTCCTTTACCTTGCCATCCTCTGCAACAAATGTTGGTGGATAAACTGAAAGTAGTTTCATAGTGGGCTTTTTTTCCCAAATATTTGTCCTGAGCACTGCAATATGAGATGACTAAGCATTCCATGAAATTACTTTCCTCTTTGACCTTGGGTGAATGATAAAAAATAACTCCAACAATTTTTTTTAATTTTCCTCTCTAAGAAGAAGCTATGAGACATCCTTCCACTTAGCTGCAACTTCCTTTTGTCCTCTGGTTTCATTTTTAGCAAGTGTAGAGACCATTACGATTTGATTTTCCCATTACTGTAGTATGTCCACTCATTGGTCACTGGATAAGAATTTCATATTTAGAATACCAATGCCTAAATTAATATTTGAAGGCTATCTAAAAACCTCTATTTATAGCATCCTCTGCATAATTGTCTACCCCTTTCCTATTGCCACTTAAGAAGCAAAAGTGGGTGGATGACTAGAGATAAGAGTCCAGAAGTACAGTGAGAACCATTTTGTATTTCCTTCATAGATTGACCCAGTGAAAGAATTAATACCAATAGTCCAATTTGCTGGTGAAGAATGTCTCTGTATTCAATTCTGTTTTTAGACTGGTACTTGGAAAGCAGTCATAGTCTGTTACCAATATGAAACTCAAATTACTTACCAGTTTGGTAGAACTTACCAGTTTTGGTGCTTTGTTTTCCTAGACCCTGAGGGTCATGTCATACCATAAGGAGGCATTGGATCTGAACTGTGAAAGATATTGCAGATATAAATTGACAGTCTGTTTCTAGCCTTCTTTCAGGAATAAATGCATATTATATTTTTTAAGATTATTGTTAAGAAGTATAACATATTGTTAAGAATTCTGTTCATTATACACGAACTCTTTCCGATAGATTGTGTATTTACACTGACAGAAATTTCACTAATAACTCATAAGTTTCATAGTCCCATTCAGTAACTTTTCTAAGAAAATGTTACCTCTCTAATGGAATTTGGTTTTGAGGTATATTAAAGCTAGTATATTTAAAAAAGTCAATATTGACCATCAAACAAATTTGGGGTATGGCAAACTTGCTAATGGTTACCTTCTGGCAGATGGAAATCTAATTCCTCCAGGACAGATGGTTACTTGGTTCCTTCTAGCAAATCTTCCAGCACAGAGACTCACTTTCAGTTGACTTTTCCAATGCTAAATGACACCAATAGTGAATTCTTCATTGGGTCTAAAGGAAATTTTATCATTACTTTTTAGTTTTAAAGTTATTTATATATTTTGGGTTAACACACAAAGCAAGTCTGACATTACATGTAATATTCTAAAGTCACAGCCCTTCCACTCTACAAAGAAGTGATGGAAGTTTTATCACAAATTTTTTCTCTAGGACCAAGCCTTGTCATTATGATTTCTTAGCATTGAGTTTTGTTTGAACAATGATTTACATTATTGTAAATTGTTTTCTTGTCCCTGTTATATCACTTGGCATCAGTTCATGTAAATCTTCCCATGTTTCTCTGCATTCATCACGGTCATCATTTTTTTTTGTTTAGTCCTTCCTCAATCAATAGCCATCTACTTTAGTTCCATTTCTTTGCTACTTCAAAAAAAAAGTGTTTTTATAAATATTTTGGTGTGTATAGGGCCTTTCCTTTTATTATTGATCTCCTTGGAATATATGTCTTTCAGTGGTATCTCTGCACAAAAGCCTACAGACATTTTCATCATTTTCTTACTGCAATTTCAAATGACTTTATAGAATGGTTGAAATGATGCATAGCTCCACCAACAATGCATTTGTGTGTCTGCCTTTTCACAATATCTGCAACATTAACTATTACCAACTTTTGTCATCTTTGACAATTTCACTAGGTATGAAGCAAAAGTTCAGTTTTTTATTGACATTTCTCTTACTATTAATAACTTAAAGCTCTATTTCATATGGTTATTAATAGTTTGCAATTCTTCTTTTGAGAACTGTTCATTTCTCTTGATCGCTTATCTACTAAGAATGGAATTTTCTCTTGTATGATCTGAAAGTAATTCAGAAATAATATTGCACAGAGAAAAATGGACAGATACATGATGGAGTGAGTCTGTAGCAAGTAAGCAAGCTATAACATATAAACAAAAAACTGAAAGTGACAAGAGTAAACTATATAATCGAAGAATAAGAAAATAGGAAGAGAAGATGGGTTTTTCACATGGTGAGAGTGAAGAATGACAGGTGGACAATAAGAGTGTTCCACTGGCATCCTTGAAATGGTAGAAGATGGTGAATAAGCCCTCCAACACAGTAGGAGTTCCTGTTTCAAAATTGCCATCAAAAAGGGCAGAGGTATGCTGCAGCCAGCACTGCCCTTATGAGATGTGGTTGTTAAATTTTCAGAGTAAGAATTTACACTTCAGAAATCAGCAGTAGCTATAAATGAGGAATTGAGCTATTGTTTACTTGATCACCTAGACTTTAGAAATTATTAATAATGCAGATTAAACTTAAAAGGGTTTGTGCATACATTCTTCCCCCTCACTCCCACCTCCCAGCCTGTCTATTAAACCTTTACCACTATACTGTAGTATTATAGCTTTAGAACCATTGCTTGAGTTCAGTCGGAGTAGAGTTCAAGGCTCAGAGAATGAAATCATCACCAGATTGGAAGCCTGGTGACTGAAGGCTAATAGTTTTCATGATAATCATAGTAACAATGATATTATTTTACTGGAATTTATGAAGTGCTTTAAATCTAGTATCTCATTTTAGCCTCACTTCACCCTGTACATGAGTCCCATGAAAAAGGCAGGCAAGGATTGGTTGCCACCTTCCTCACTGAAGGGAGCATCAGAAGCAATGAGATCCAGCTCTAGTTGAGTATTGATGAAAAATATAAAGGACAGTTGGCCTGTGACAGGATCATTCTAGTTCTGTCTTCTGTAGCAAAGTAAGACAAGTCTATTCCTTGTCCCTCTAGATTACCCTTCAGATAGTCAAAGACTGATTGTTTCTTCCATAAGCATTCTCTACTCTAGGCACACATCCCCAGTTCTTTAAATCAACTCTCATAGACCATGGTTTCCAGTATTTTTTTTTCATGATCTTGGTTGCCCTGGTCTGTATATAATCCAGATCATCGATGCACCTCATTAAATTTGGTGTATTACCCAAAATGTTGTCTTACAGGGACAGAGGAAAGAAGAACTATTAATGCTGTAATCTTGCCATTCATTCTGCCTAAGATTGTGTTGGCCTTAAGATGTTGTGAGTTTGAGAATTGAGTAAATCATATTGACTCCATCTTGTGGCTCAATTCTGCAACTAGCTTAGTTCCCTTTCTATTGAATTAGGGTCCATTCCAGTTTCTGTATTGTGAGAAAACTTTATTCAATTGCAGGAATTGGGAGGAAACCTTGTTGTATTGTTTGAAACTAACCTTGTATGGCTGAAAAGCTGGACGACCCTTACCTATTGTTTAGAGACCCTTAACTAAGCAGCTAGGTTGTGCTGACTAGAATCCTGGTCAGCTCCAAATTTTGATGCTAGGAATTTCCTCATAATTATATATCTCAAGAAATCCATATGTCTTATCTGAAAACTGCCCCCATACTGATTAATCAGTTGCTGTTTACTAGTTCCCTTAATTGTTTACAGATGCTTGGGCAAAGTGGAGCACCTCTTTTTCTAAATTCAGGGAACTGTATCTGTTTAGTCTCCCCCTCCCAACTTAAAAGTCCTTAATCTTTCCTCCAGTTAGAAATCAGATTACCTAATTTTATATCCTAGTTAATTGTTTTCTTTTAATTAATTGGTCTTATTTGACTAATTATTTTTACTGTACAAAAATCTGTTTTCCCCTATATTTCATGCCTATCCCTAAGCCAAGGAAGGGGCCTGGTCCCAGTTTATTAGGCAAATGGTACACATTGCTTAATAAATCAAGATGCTCAGAAGATTGAACCTTTGTTTTCTCTATCATTTCATCTTTCATCCATCACAGAAGAAAAAAAAAGACATCGATTGTGTCCCATCTGAGAGAAAATTTTTCCCTTCCCATCTCTAACGTTTTGGGGATCAATGAAAGGGCATACACTTACATTATCTTGTGGAATTATAAACATTTGTATTTTCATTCCCTTAGTAAGAATAGAGAATATGCACAGGGTTAGGATGTTACTAATCCTACCAGACTATTAAAGGGTTAGGGCATTGATACTGATGCCCTTCCTACCCCTCTAGTGTAGTCTATACTAGTACAGAGGTAAAGGTGATGAAAATCTATAAGGTCAGATTCTAAATAATGGAAATCTGAGATCCCAACTGGCTTCTGCAAGGAAATTATTTTGGAAAGCAAGTATTAAAGAAGGAAACTGGGAGTGGGGGTGGGGAGGTCACTGGATAACCTAGAATGCCTATTAATCTTGAAGTCTCCAAACACCCCAGATATTTTTTACTTGTATTCTTCTCTAATTATTCCTCCCCCATCCTATACTTGTCAAATTGGCTTTCTAAATCTCAGTGTGAGACTTTCACATTCATTCCTGATAAATAACATCTTGCTAAATTTTCTCCCCAAATCCTTCCAATCTCTGCCAGCTTTCTGCCATCAGCTAATTTGAAAATCATCACATCTGTGCTTTTATCAAAGTCATTGATAAAGATTTTAAACAGAACAGGGCCAAGAGCTGAGCTCTGTTCTGGGGCTACTAGAAATTTCCTTCCAGATTGACATTATTTTAGGAAGTAGGAAAAGTATTATTTTTCTCATTTTATAGAAGAAGGATCCAAGGTTCAGAGTGAAGTGACTATGGTACCATTGCTAATAAATAGCAGAGAAAGGACTTGAAATGTTTCCTGGCTCAAAGACCAGGGCTCTTTGTGCTAGGACATCCAGATATTTTACTAGTTTTGATACAACTGCTGAGGAACCTCTGAAATCCTAACAAAACTTTGCACCCATCCCAAAACAAAATGGAAAAAGAATTGATAGTTTGCCCTCTTCAGTTGTTTTCTTAGACTATCAAATTGTCTCCACAGAAAATGGGTAGTGTTTCTGTTAACCTCCTCTGGTACCATCATTCCTTATCCCTGTGAGCTATTTTCTGAGCCTGTTTTCACTACCATCAGAGGCAATGGTAATAACAGGTCCAGTTTGTGTGTGTGTGTGTGTGTGTGTGTGCGCGCGCGCATTTTACATCTTAAAAACATTTTCTACAAAAATCCTCTGAAGTAGAGAGTTCAAATTTCATTCTCATTTTGCAGATGAGGAAACTGAGGTTGGAAGAGATGGATTGACTTGTCCAAAGTCACTAAAACATGTATTCTTTAAGTTTTACAAGTCACATTTGCCTCACAAGAGGTCTGTAGGCATTACAAAGACTAATAAGAAATATAAAAGCTAAGACTATGTCTGACTCCAAATGCAATGCCCTTCCAGGGGTTTGTAACCTAGGGGATCATGAACTTTAAAGAAAAAAAGTTTGATAATGGTGTTTCAATAAAACTGGCTTCCTTTATAGCCCCAACTATTTTTGGTTCAGTTGTTTTCCAAGTCTTTCCAACTCTTTGTGACTCCATTTGGGGTTTTCTTAGCAAAGAGACCAGAGTGGTTTGCCATTTCTTTCTCCAGTTCATTTTATAGATAAGGAAACTAAGAAAAACAAGGTAACTTGTCCAGGGTCACACAGCTAAGAAGTATCTGGCGTCAAATTTAAAGTCAGAAAGATCATTCTTCCTGACTCCTGGTCTGGGATTCTATCCACAGGGCCACCTAGATGCCACCTATGTATTTAACTTTATGAATTTAAAATGCAATTCTATAAAAGGGTTCATTGGCATCACCAGACTGCCAATGGAGTCCTTGACACAAGGAAAGTTATAGACCCCTGCTTGGTAGAACAGTTCCTGTTTGGAAACAAATGTTCTCCCTTAGTTTGCATGATGCTTGGAAAGCCAGGGCAGGGTTCTTGCTGTTCTGTGATATTGCATATTTTACTACTTAATTTACTGTCTGGTTTATCTGTTAATGCTGCTTCACTCACCAGGATAATTACTAGGTTGAACTGCATGGGTGGTATCTGATGCAAATTCATATGCAAAATAGTCAGATATGATACATGCTATGGAAGAAGGTGGTAGAAACATGAATATGAATTCATGAACAATTTGGGGAAAATATGCTGTAGGATGTAATGCCTAGTTCAGGAGACAGATATGAGAAAATGGAACATCTGTACAAGAGCACAACATAAGGTACACGATAAATGTGGGGGTCAAAGGACATTAGTTCTATTCCTGTTTGGGACATTAATTAGCTATGTGACCTTGGGCAACTCTCTTTCCTTCTCTGTACCTGTTTCCTCATATGTAAAAAAAAAGGTGAATAAAAATCCCTGATGGCTTTGAACTCTATGTTCTAAGCCTCATTCCTGTTCTTTGTTGTTGAGTAGGTTCAGTCATGTCCAACTTTTCATGACCCCTTTTGGATTTTCTTGGCAGAGACACTGAAGTAGCTTGCCATTTACTTCTCCAGATCATTTTGCAGATGAGGAAACTGAGGCAAACCAGATTAAGGGACTTGCCTAGGGTCACAAAGCTAGGAAGTGTGTGAGGTTAAATCTGAACTCTGGTCTTCTGACTTGAGACCCAGGACTCTATCCCCTGCTCTATCTAAAATGCCCCCAGTCCAGTTTTAGCAGTTTATTTTTATGTCCCTTTGAAGTTCTAGAATTTTACAATTTTATGATCTGTTGAGTTACCATAAATTATTATTAATATAGCTAGATCCCCTCTAGTGTCTGATCCTTTGTGAGTTCAGTAGAAAGACCCCTGAAGTTTGGATAACAGAAGACTTGGGTTCTAGTTATAGTTACATAATGCTGAAAATGATAATAACATCAACAATAATAATGTCATTTATATGATGCTTTAAAGTTCATACAACATATAAGAAATGTTTTCTTATTTAACCATCACAAAAACCTTAGGAGGCAGGAGGTTATCATTATCCCCATCTTATAGACAAAAAAAATTGAGACTAGAAAAAGTTATTTGCCCAGGATGATATAGTTAATAAATATCTGAGGATGAATTTGAACTCAGGTCTTTCTGAATCTACATCCAGTGCTCTCTGTACCACATAGGTGTTTCTATCTACTGTATTATCCTAAGTCAAACACTACCTTCTCCCTCTGGATTTTAGCTTAGTTATTGTTTGCTTAAATAGAGCTAAAGGTACCCATTCTGCTTCCCTCAAAATGATTTTGTTAATATCAAATGATAGACTAATTCTTTTTTTTTTTTTTTGCTTTTTGGAGGAGGAGGGCAGGACAATTGGGGTTAAGTGACTTGCCTGAGGTCTGAGGCGGTACACTCTTACAAAGATGTTAGAAGTTGATAACCACTTAATGATTTATTTCTGTAGAATTACTTGCATTTTCAAAGTGCATATCTGGAAAGGATACTGATAATTCCAAAGGCACCCATGGTAAGCAAGTAAGGAGGGAAATTTATATAGTACCTTCTATATGTCACTCACTCTGCCATGTGATTTTTTCCAAACATTATCTCATTTGAGCACCACAACAACTTTGTGAGGAAGGCTTTATTACTATCCTCATTTTATAGTTGAAGAAACTAAGCCAAACAGAAGCTAAGTGACTTAGCTTAGTCATTAGAGCTAGAAAGTATCTGAGTACAGATTTGAACTCAGTTCTTCCTAACTCTAGGCTCAGAATTCTAGCCACTGCACCACTTGGCTATCTCTACTAAGGGAGATCATTTCTTCCCTGAGAGGGAATAGAAACTCAGAGAAGTGTCCTAGTCCCCAGAAACAATGCCAGTAAAGATGATGACAAATAGGAGGAGGAGGAAAAGGAACACTAAAGGCCAGTGATGGATTTTTATGTCAATGGACTTATTGGATATAACTGTTAGTGTCTTACCATGAGATGGAGACTATGACATAACCAAGAGCCAAGAATGGAACCAAAAGGTCCTATATGAGTAATATACATATGGCTTGTAAACAAAAGAGCATTTTAACAAATGCATTACTCCTGCTGATTTCTTACAGGAATGGAGGGGTTTATAATAGTGATATGAGATAGAGTCATTGTTACCAAAAATAAGAAAAAAAAAACTTTCTTAATAATCCTGGTGAAGACTAGGTGAAGATTTTGTGAGAAAATGGTAGAAAATCGGTAGCATATCACTGAAAAATCACTATAATTTTAGTGCCTACCCAATATCTAGAAAGACAGGATTAAATGTAAGATGTTTGCAATTCTTCATAATCTAACAGATGACAAATACCTGAGCTACAAATACAAACCTTAAAATATCCTTAAAAATTCAACAAATAAAATACATCATGATAATAATTAAAACTACAGTCCATCAGAATCTGACCCTAACATTGGTGCATAAAAATTTAAGAATACTTGTAATAGATAATTTTATACTAAATGCTCAAAAACTCTAAACTATGTGGAATGGAATGCTCCCAAAATATAGAGACATATCGCAAGAAATTAAAAACATGTAAAAAAAACCATCCCTATGGCTCTGCTGACTACAAGAGTAGCCCTAAAGATACTTTCAGCAAGTCTTAAAAGGATGTGTTTGCCTCCCAAATAATTTTATTCAAAATCAAATGTTTTATCCACCTGCAAGGTAGTCAAAGACTAGATATAAAAGAATAACAGAAAAACCATGATTTGTCACAGAACCATTTCTATCTGGACTCCATTGAATAGAGAGATGAAAATGAATAATAAAAAGACTCTCCATAGGTAACATCCACATAAATTCAGTCAAAAATATGACAACAAAGAATCAAAGAAATGGTCTAATAATGTGGATTTGTTTATAGAAAGAGAGGGGTTTACAATGATGGCATTTTAGGATAAGGTCCTTGCCATCAGTACAGAAAGATTCTCCTTAGGGAACCAGCTCTTTAAAATAATGTTGAGCATACAGGAAAAATGGTCAAAAATGTAATATATCATCATAGGCTACAAAAGTTTATCACCTAGTAGTGCAAAACCTGGTGGCTGAATTTTTATATCAGAAACTTACTATCTTTCATAAACTAAAATGATAAAACCATTTCCTAAAAATATAGACCTCAAGAATTAAATAGATAGACAAAACGAGAACAAGCACATAATCATTGGCAAAATCCTTACCCACTTTTGCTTGATACAACATCAATCCATAAAAATAAAGGACAGCAATTATGGTTTTCATAGACATTGGCATATCAAATATTCATAATCTATAAGCTATACAAAATGAAAAGGCTTCAAAATATAAAAATTTAGCAAAGGAAATCAAAACACATGGGAATAAGATGAGGTACATACCATCATCATCCTGCCTCTATTATTTAAGTTGTCCCAAAAGGCTTTCAGTAAGCCTATAGAAGTGTATACATTCCAACATTTATGGAAACACAAAAAAGCATTTTATCCACCTGTGCAAGAATAATCCAATGAGTATCATATATAAAAGAATAATAGCAGAATAGGAAAATATCTCAGGACTATTTTATCTTAATTCTATCGATAAATGTGAAAATGAGATAATGATTGATTAAACCAGCATCAATAAATATAATAATAATTTATTGAGTTTTCACACCAGGAATTTCCCATGAAATCATAGATCCAGTCCAAAAAATAATAATAAACATTAAAAACAACAACATTAAATACCATTTACATCATAACTTACAGTTTACTAAACACCTGCCTCATATAACCCTGGCAAACGGGCATGTATAAAGAGGGAGGTTGGCCAGTAAGGACCCAGCCCTTGGATCATGCCCAAATTTACCCTTCCTGATGGGTCATACGGCACATGCACAAATATTTCCTGCCTAAATTCAATCCAATGCTTACAGGCTTGTTGAACCTAATTTCAGCCCTGATAGCACAGGAGAAATACTATAGGATGGTGAAAAGCCTTCAAATTAGCTTTAGAAATAGAAGAACTGTTGATTCAGGATAGGCTGTTTGGAATTCAGGGTACATACAAAAGGTTCAAGCAGACATCTCTAAGGTCTCTTTCCTAGTGGCTTTCAGAGAATTGTGTTATGTTTGGGAGGGGGGTTAGGCTAGCCATTCCCCCACCCAATGTAAACAATTCTGCCATGATATGTATTTATGGGGGAAGAGGGATTATGATCTTAGGTGAATGCATATACTGAGAGAGGAGCACAATCAAACAGTGAGAACAAGTGATCCATCAAAGCCACCAGAGGTCCAAAGGGCAACTAAATTCATTAGCAAAATCAGCTAAGTCCAGTGAATAGACAGAATAATAGTCAGTTGACATGCTTGACCCAGCCCAGCAGTGGATTGACATGTCGATTGTGTGTTGTCCTTTGTTCTCAAAGAAGGCCAAAATGACATCACTGGCTAGAGTAGAGTTTCAATGTGTCTGACTGTGTCTGATCAGACCAATATGAGCTTGGAATGCTCTACCACAAGTCAAGCACAAATAGTCCATGTGAACATTTGGGTGGACACTTTAAATTTACTGAAACATGAAGCTCTATAAGTATCTATCCCAGTGAAATATGAGAGCCATTTATCCAGTGCTCAGGTCTAGTCCCCAAGTTAATTTGGAGACAGAAGAAAAAGAAGCCAAGAGCTAAGAGTCACAAGGTATTCCTCAGTCCCACATCTGCTTCCCATGCATGTACTTTTAATTGAGCCCATTGTCCCCAAAAAGTGTATTTATTTAGAAGGAAGGTACACTCCAAGTTGGGAGATACTTCATGACCTCTGTCTTTACTATACCTTCTAAGTTAATATCTCTTTTGTAAAAGCTTATTGATGTCAATGGGTTGTTTAAAACTGAGAAAGCACAGCAGATGATGCTTTGTGAGTGACTTTACTAGATACTACAGAGCCCTCAAGGTTAGCCCTAGAACCTTTAGGAAAGAAGGAATAATAATATTGTGTATGCAATACACTAGTGGAAGTAATAATTAGAGAAGCAACCCCAGAAAGGGTGATTTGCAACAATTCCCATTTTATACAGGAGTAAACCGAGGTTAGTAAAATGCATTTAATTTGTCCAAGGTCACACAACTAATAAATGGCAACACAGGTATCTTCTGACACCAGTTCCAAGGTTCTTTTTTACTATGCTTCCTTGGGGAGTCTAAAAGCATTTTTTCCTAACCAATAATTTGCAGCTCCATTAGCTTTGGAGCAGCCTGGGGGCCTGCCAAGTTGCTAGACAGGGAAGAATGAGGATGGTCTAGAAAATAAAAAACACACAATTGACTTTTTCCCATACGTTTGTTTCCCTTACAATCTGCAAATTGGCATTTAGAAAATTATTATTCTCTGGCCTCACATAGTTTTGTTTGTAACAATCAGGTCCAGCTTACAATAATGTGAAATTCAAGGTTCCCTTTCCATTCTCACCTTCTATGTTCTATTATTTACATGTCCACCATTAAAAAATGCAAGAGTCACGTCTTACTCATAACAGCTAACACTTCAGTTAGCTAGTTCTCAGCTAACTCATAACCTAAGCTGTGCATCAATACCTTAGTTATCACCTCACACCTTAGTTATGATCCCAGAGCTTAGTTATAAGCTATCACTTTAGTTATCAGCTTAAACTTTAGAAAGGATTGTTATATAGCCAGCCGAGAGGAAGTTCTTGAAGGATAATATACTAATCTAAGAAGATGAGAACATATTTTGTATTAAAAGACCCACATCTTTCTAGCTGCTTTCATTAATCTTCAGGTCACCCTTCCTTCCTCCATGATTTAAATGTCTGATTTCTAGACTGTTCCAATACCTGTCCTTACACTTGGTGAATTCAAATTGATGACCCTGAAAATATCTTAGCTTTGCAATTCATCAGCCTTAATTCTCATGACATCTGTCTGCATTCTACCTCTGCCTACCTGTACCTATATGTATATAAACGTTGCCTATACTTTCAATCTCATCATCACCAAAAATGGTTCTGCCTAAAAGAGCTAAAAAATTCTGAAAGTATTCTTCCTGATTATACCTGCCTATTCTTCTGCCTCTTTTACTATCTCAACTTCCCTTACACTTTATTATGAATTCTCATACCCTCACTCCCTCCCTGTTTCCTGGTCAATTACCTCTGTTTTTTCTTTACTCTCTTCTATTCACAATCTTGACTATATACTCAATCAGTTCAAGAAGTTCCAGTCTTCCCATCCACATTTGGAACCCCAGCTTTCTCATTTTTCTGCCTTTCACATCCTCCTAATCCTCAATCCTAGGTCCTAGCCCCTATTTGCCTTCCTTGCTCTGTCTCCCAAATCATTGACTACTCCAAAAGTCCTGAAATCTTACAGATAGCTTGATTTCAAATCCATCCTTTCTAACGGCATACGGGCCCCCATCACTGCAGGCAATCCTGTTATTTAGCTCTGATTGACTCACTACCACAATCCCTACAGTAAATGTTCCAACACATCTCCTGTCTTATTTATCAAGTCTACCCTTGCTGCCCTTTCCTTCAACAAATGATCTTGCTTCCTACTCAGTGAAAAGATTGAGGCTATTAGTCCTGAGCTCCCATTTCTCCCCTCTTCTTAATCTCAAAACCTCTCTAAATCATCCCGTCTTTCTTTTTGCTTTAGTTTCAGGGGATGAAGAAATTTTCTTTTCTTAAGTTTGCCACTACCCCTCCACCTGTGTCCGTGATACCATCATCTACCATTCCCATCCTTTACCAGATTACCGAAATGATGATAGAATATTCATTCTAATCCTAATCTCATTCACAATGTTCTCCCTTCTCTCCTCCTCCTCATGGAATTCCCCACTTTCTTCAAGACAGACTATGAAGTCTTTCCTGATTGCTTCAATAGCCAGTACCTTTTCCCCTTAGACTACCTTTTTTGCTTTTGTTCTGTTTGTCCTTAACTATGCACAAACTCTTTTCAGTGATAGAATGTAAGTTCCTTGAAAGCAGAGATTATTTCATTCTGTGTTTATATCTCCACTTCTTTGAATAGTGCTTGGCATGCAGTAGATCACTTAATTATTTCTTGCTGATATATTTTTATGTTCTCTCTAACTAAACCCAAGACCCTGAACCCAAGAGTATTGGAAATGGTGGTGTCCCCTAGGCCACTAGATTTGCTTCTAGCCCAGTCCCTGCAGCCCTCATCTAGGGGAGAAATCATTATGGGAAAGAAGCCCACCTTCCACATCACCATCATCACAGCTGCTGCCTAATTGCCATCAACAGTTAGATAGGCACAAGAGCCCTAGTAGGGGCAGGACCCCTGGTTCTACTTCCAGCACAGACCTCACAAGCATCATCCAGGGAAGTGATTCCTATGGAAAAGAGGACCATGATCACCACTACTTTCCAATGAACTGCCACTCACCTGGAAGGCAAGCCAGACCATCTAAACAGCAATACACCATGAGGGAAAGAAAGGAGGCAGCATATGCCAGGGAAGTCACACCACCACTACTGCCTTCACCACCATTTCTCCTTGAACACTGCTAGAGTCAGCCCAGGACTCTGAACCCAAGAGCTTTGGGAATAACAATACTTCTAGCCCAGGGTCACAGCCTTCATCTTGAGAAGTTGCAGCTTGGAGACTGCTCCTGATGGTGCTAAAACCATAGCTATTGAAAATTCAGAAAAAAAAGTTCTTATTATCAAAGGCCTTAGTACTGTCAGATGGTTCACCATCAAACACTTGTATAGTTTTATCAGGTGAAGGGATTATTACCATCTGCTTTGCCACAGAACCCTAAAGACCATGGGGCTTTCCATTTGGCTTGCAGCTGTAACCTTCCATATATATGGTCTCCCCCATTAGACCATGAGCTCCTTGAAAATATGGACTGTCTGATTTTTATATTTGTATCTCTAGCAACTAGTACAATTCTTTGAAAATAATCATTTTAAAATGCTTTATACTCTCTCTCTCTCTCCTCTCTCATTTTCTTTCTAAGTGCACTCCCTTTCACAGCAAAATTTCTAGAACTCCCCACCCCCTTATAATTTGTCTTTAAAAGCTATCATTTGACTGAAATTATTCTCTTAAAGATCAACAATGGCCTTTTAGTTGTTCGTTATAATGGGCCTTCTCTTTAGATCTCAGGCCCCTTGACTTCTCTGGGATACTGAACATTGTTGACAAGCCCCTCTTCTGGGAAACTTTCATCTCCCTGGCTTCCATGTTGTCCTGTCTTCTGGTTCCCCTCCTAACCTTATGTCTGTGTTTTCTCAGTACCATCCAATGGCTCTTTTTCTTACTTTCTCCCCCTTCAAAGTGAGTGTGCCCCTACCAGGACTTCATCATCTCTCTTCCAGACTATTGCAATAGGATATTAATGGCTTTTTCTGCTTTCAGTCTGTCAGCTCTCTAATTCATCATCCTAAGGTGGCTGAAATAAATTCCTAAGCCAGAGGTCTAACCATGCCATACTCTTGCTCAAAAACTTTTAGCAGTTCCCTCTTGCCCCAGGAGAAAATACAAATTCCTTAGACTGGTATATAAAGTCTTCCACAATCAGTTGCAAAATTATTTGTGCTGTCTTTTTTTCTTTTTATTGATATCATCTGTTTTTATATTGCCTATAGTCATCTCAGAATCCTTCCCCTCACCCCCTGTCAGAGAGCCAACTTTTATAACAAAGTTTTTTTTTTTAAGATGAAATTTTAAAACTTCAGTAAAAACAATCAACACATAGAAAAAAAACTGACTTTCATGTGATGTTCCACACTCTGAGACCCCGCTATTTTCAAACAACTAGGGGGAAGTATCTTCTTCTTTGGGTCCAATCTTGGTCATTATAATTTCACATTTATTTTGCACTATGATGTGGGTCTCTATTGTTGTAGTATTGTTTATTGGTTCTTCTTACTTCACTTTGCATCAGTTAATCTAAGTCTTTCCATGCTTCTCTATATTCACCATACTCTTCATTTCTTATAGCTCAGTAATAATCCATTACATCCATGTGCCACTATTTCTTTAGTCCTTCCCTAATCAATAGAAATCCGTGCATGCAGAGACTTTCTTTTTTGTCAGTGACCTTTTAGGGGGTATGTGTGTAATTTCAGGGTCAAAGGAGAAGACAAGGCAAAGATGACTAAGAGCTGACATTTTAGATCCTGTATTGGCATAATTCAAAATTATTATATAGAATGGCTATACCAGTTCATAGCTCCACCAATAATATACTGATATGCCTATTTTCCCACAACTTGTTTTGTTGCATTGATTACTTCCTTTTTTGTCACCTTTGCCATTTTTTCTGAGTATAAGGTGAATTATAAGGGTTCTTTTAATTTGCATTTTACTTATTGTTAATGATTTAGGGTACTTTTTTAGATGGATGTTCATCATGTGTAATTCCTCTTTTTTTTTTTTAATAAGCAATTGGGGTTAAGTAACTTGCTCAAGGTTACACGGCTAGTCATTATTTATGCGTGGGTGCTCATTTTCTGGGGCCAGATTTGATTTCGGGTCATCCCAACTCCGAGGCCAGCGCTCTTACTCACTGCGCCACCTAGCCGCCCCTTTAGGGCAATTGGAGTTAAGTAACTTGCCCAAGGTTACACAGCTAGGTTTTTGTTTGTGTGGATTAAGTGTCTGAGGCCGGCTCCGAACTAGGTCCTTCTGACTCCAGGGCCGGTGCTCTACTCACTGCGCCACCTAGCCGCCCCATAATTCCTCTTTTGAGAACTGTTTATCTTCAACAGGGGTTTAGCTATTTCATTTTTAACCTTATTTCACATGACTCCCCTTAATTTAAAATTAGCTATTAGCTGTTTCCTAAACTTGATATGTTATCTCCTACCTCCATATGTTGGTTCATTTCCTTCCCTCTACCTTATTATTTCTTTGTCTCTCTTCCCTCTGTCTTTCTTCTCTCTCCCTCCCTCCATCCTTCTCCATCCACATAAAACATACAAATACACACATACCACCCTTCTCCCTCCACATAAACATATAAATACACACATACCACCCTACCATTTCATCTTACATATAGCGAGTACTCAATAAATATTTTGTATGAATTAGATTAGAAAATAGTTTTCAATGTTTTATGTATTCTTTGTATTCATATATCTCACTATTGCTAAGATTCTTATAGGAATACCCAGTAACTCATGGAAAAACCTCTCCAGTATTTTCCTTTCCCCCCCTGCTTCTCACAGCATGTGCCCTTTATGGAAAACTGAAGATGAAAAGTTAGAGTAACTACTTACTTTCATTGCCCTCCTCCTCCTTATACACTATCAATATCAATTCCAATTCTGCCACAAGAATAATAGTCTAATGTATTAGTTGTATACTTGTCCTATGAATTAGAGGAAGACAGGCTGCTGTTTCTTGGAATTGTCCCACAGCTCTCAGTCCTCTGGTGTTAAGGATTGAGCATCATGACCCAAGAAGTTCTTCTTCAGCTTTCTCAGTACTAAAACCTTCAACTCTGACTCATAGAATGCCTTCACTAAGATACTCTCTCTGTGACTGAAACCCAGATAATCTGTCTCCTATGAAAAGCAAGCTGTTTCACAGAAATTTTTAGGCAGAACTCAATATCTCAACAATATTTTTCTGATACTCTGTGAAACAAACTCTTCGTATAATCCCAGGAATCTGCATGAAGCAGTGATGTGGTGAATTCCCAACATCTTGACTGGAGAGTTTATGGACAACTTAGCTTCAGGATGAGTAATTATATTGACACAGGTCTCAAATGTGTTCTCCGGTGACTTTCTGGTCCTCAAATTTACTACTAATCTCTCTTGAGGTAGGAAGGATTAACTAAGATCTAGGGGATTCAGAACCTCTCAGGAAACAAAATTAATTCATAAGTTACTAGAACTTCTTTTGGGGGTTAAAGAATTCTTTAAAATCTCCTTATCAGCTGGTTTCCTACAAATATATAAAATTAAAATGTACATAATAGGAATTATTTAAGGAAATTTTAGGTTAATATAATAGGAACATTTTAACCCAAAATAGGATCTTTTAATGGGAATGATACCTTTTCACACTAACCCTAAAGATGAGAGAGAGAGAAAGAGAGAAGGATTACATTGAAATAGCACATTTCCCAATAGACTGATTGAACTGGCAAAAATTAATAATTAGAAGGATCAAATGGTTCTAAATTACAAATTACAATGTTGAATGGGAGAGAGGACAAAGATAAGCATGTAGGTGAATGGGGGAGAAAAAGACAAAGAGAGTGAAGGGAGAGGGAGAAAGGGAAAGAAAGGGAAGATGGGGGTGGGGATGTGGAGAGTTGAGAAGGCTCTAATGAGTCCCCATAGCCTCCCTTGCAGACGTGAAGTGCTATAGAACTCATTCAGCTCTCAGAGTGTCTGAAAGCAAAAAAGAGGGATATAGTGAGGTCTTTTAGGAAAAGAGGTAGAAGAAGAGAAAATGATTCTTTCTGCAGGAAGAAGAATTAAAGACAGAGACAATACAAGGAGGCTGAAGTTCCCTTAAGAAGAAAATAGGGACAGCTAGATGGCACAGTGAATAGAGCACTGGTCCTAGAGTCAGGAGGACCAGAGTTCAAATCCAGCATCAGACATTTAACACTTACTAGCCATGTGACCTTGGGCAAGTCACTTAACCCCAATTGCCCTGCCTTCCCCCAGAAGAGGAGGAGGAGGAGGAGGAAGAAGAGGAGTAGGAAGAGAAGGAGGAGAAGGAAGAGGAAGGAGGAGGAGGAGAAGAAGAAGAAGAACAACAACAACAACAACAAGTAGTTAGAGATAGAGATCATGTAAAGATACATACAATTTGGGCCAGTCCCCCTATTGGAAGGATTATTGAATCCCATAATCCCTACTTAATAGGAACCTCAGAAAACACCTACTCCATGCCGTAAGTATATCTATTCTATAATGTAATTGACAGGAAATCATGCATACTCTGAAGACCTCTGTTGATCTGAAACTCAATCAATAGCTAATAATGCTAATAATAATAGCTAACATTTATATAGCACTTACTATGTGCTGGGCACTATGCTAAGCACTTGACAATTATTCTCTCTCTTGAAGCTCACAGAAACCCTGGGAGGAAGGTCCCATTATTATCTCCATTTTATTGATGAGGAAACTAAGGCAGGCGCCTCATTCCAATTTGAGGTATTTCTCATTATTAAGAAGTTCTTGTTAAGTTGAATTTTAGTTAATACTAAAACCTCAAGTCAAATATCATCTTTTCAGGGAGGCTAGGTGACACAGTGAATAGAGCACTGGCCTTGGAATCAGGAGAACCTGAGTTCAAATTCGGCTTCAAACACTTAACACAAAAAACTAGCCATGTGACCTTGGGCAAGTCACTTAATCCCAATTGCCCTACCTTCCCCCTCCCAAGAAAAGAAAAATATATATATATATATATATATATATATATATGTATATATATATATATATATATAATTTTTTCTATCTGATCTGCCAATTTAGTAATGAGCATCCCTCTCAGACAAAGCATAGTCATTTTATAATTCCTTAATGCACGTATTATACAGCACAATTTATTACAGTAATTAGTGTATATTTGCCTTGGACTCTAAGCTCCATGAGGATAGGAACTCTTTCCTACTTAAACTTTGTATCTTTGCCAGGATCTGGCTTTTCTCAAAGTTTCTCCTTTAAGAATATATATTTGACTTTTTTTTTACCACATACCATTTTCACTTCTATCATGTCTATTATTCTTTGTAATCCTCTCAATGCCAGTCTTGGAATCCAAACTTAATATCTTTTTCCATATTAAAGCTTCCAAAGCTTCATCCTTAAATTTTAAACAGTAACCCAGGTGTAGATGGTTTCTTTCTCCTTTTCCTTCTTCTGTCTATGTTCTAGAGATTGGAGACTATATGAATGAAAAGGAGGGGCCTGGGAGAGTTCCACTTTGTGGAAGCAAGGGTTTTATGATGAGTGGACAGACGTCCCAGAAATTGTGGAGTTTTAGTGATTGTAGGTTTTTAGTGTATTGTGCCCTCCGAATGGGGCTTTTCAGGGCCCCAAAGTGCCAGATATGAAAGGGCACTCCTCAAAAGCAAAACATGTGGACCTTTCAAACACTTTCACTGCCACCCTTAAGCTGTTTTGATCCTCCTAGAAAGTCTGTGAGGTAGATAGGATTTGACTTATTATCATCATTTTAAAGAAGAATAAGTACATTTTAATTTGGCTAAATTCATTATGGCTCCTAAGGATTATAACCCACAAGCTAATCAACATGCCAGCAAGGATATCTGCCCATTACCCCTGGGATAACCTAAGAAACATGAAATCCTAGAGTTACGAGTGACATCAGAAGTGCTGTAGCATATCCTGTGCTCACGGTAAGAATCTTCTTGACCATTTTCCCGTCAGATGGTGGTACAGTTTGTGCTCAAACACTTCCAATAATAGAGACTTCACTTCTTCACAAGAAATCATAAAATCTTACAGAAATATTAGAACTCATCTAGTTCTTCTTCTAACTGAAATACGAAAGTCCTCTAAAGCATTCCTAAAAGTTGGCCACTCTGCCTCACTTTAAAATTGTCCACTGAAAATCAGACCTTTCAAGACAGTCCTTCCATTTCTAGAATTTCTTAAGAGAGGTAGCATAATGTAGAAAATAGGCAGCTGGCCTTGAAACCTGAAGGCCCAGGTTGTCATATCTGCCCCGATACTGGCTGTGCAACCCTGGGCAAGTTATTTAAGTTCTCAGTGTTCTAGACCAAAGATGTCAAAGTCACAAAAAGAAGGCCTTCAGAATGTAGGAGGAATCAGATTAAAATATTAATATTTATCAAAAATTAATTTTAAAAAATACAATACCACATAGACAATGTAAATATATGGTTTTCTAAGTCAATATTTGGCCAGAAAAAATGTTTCTATTTGAGTGTGTGACACCACTGTTAGGTAACTCTAAAACTATAAGTTGAACGGAAGAGGCTGAGGTACATTGAATAGGGAGTTTCCTTGCCCAATAGCTTTCTTTAATGATGAAATCACAGGTCCTGTCTGTATCTCTTTCTTAAATTACTATTTCATTAAGTGGGAAAAGGAAATACAATAAACCATTTTTAAATGAAGAATTGCAAAGACTAACAACTATATAAAAGATTGTTCCAAATCATTTTGGTGGTGGTTGTATTGGGTCATTTCAGTCGTGTCTGACTCTTCATACCCCCATTTGGAGTTTTCTTGGCAAAGATACTAGAGTGGTTTGCCCTTTCCTTCTCCAGCTCATTTTACAGATGAGGAACTGAGGCAAACAGGGTTAAGATGAGTCTTCATGATTCTAAGCCTAGTGTTTGATGTATGTCATCTTTGCTGCCCTCCAAATCATTACTAATAAGAGAAATGAAAATCAATATAACTCTGAGATTTCACCCTGCAGTCAGCAGATTGACAAAGATCACAAAAGATGGGAATAGTCAACATTGGAGGGGCTGTGTGAAAAGATACACATAGTAATGATAGGGCTGTGAACTGATTCAATCATTCTAGGATTATGCTTACAAAATGAGCAAAACATCCACATCCCTTTTACCCAGAGATCCCAAGCTCAGGATCTGCTACCAAAGTGACAAAGGTAGAAAGAAAATCCCACATACACCAACATATTCACAACAGCATGTTTTGTGATAGCAAAGAACTTAAAACAAAGTAAGCCTCCATAGATAAGAGCTTCTAAATAAATTGTGGTAGGTGAGTGTATTCTCCAATAATAATCCCTGGGGCTCAAGAAATATTTTTCCCTATAAAGAAGCTCTTCCATGAACTGAGTCAAAGTCTGACTCCCTGCATTACCCTTCATTGGTTCTAGTTCTGTTCTCTTGGGCAAAGAAAGCAAATAATCCATGTCCCTATGACAGCCCCTTAGATACGTCAATAATGATCCTGTTCCTCCTGGCTTTTGTTTGACCAGAAATTCTCACTGTCTATGTTGAAGGGCAAAACTGCAACCTATTTCTGAGCAAGGATCCCACATGGGAATTCAGGCTTTCAGGATTCCTGGTGAGGTCAAAGAAAATAATGTAAAGTGATAAAAGTTTATGCAAGGAAGGGACTTGGAAATAGTATAAATGGTATTGTTATCATTCTCTCCCTCTCTCCTGGACCAGTGGGCTTTTCTCTTCCTGAACAGAAACCATAGCTCAATGTGGCATTTAGGGGTACTGGAAAGGGATGGCGTTGGTGGCAATATCTGAAGATGAATGGCCATAATACCATAGCAGTATTAAACTGTCATAAGCAATATTCCCATCAGGCCCATAGATAAAATACTGACTTAAAGGAATGCCATGCTACTGAGTTCAAGACCCTAAATTATGCCTGGAGTTGGCCTGTTGTTAGAGAGCTAAGATGGATGCCATGGCATTAACCACACCATCCGAAGCTATCAAAAATGTCAGTACAGATGAAGAATACTGATGTAGAACTGAATTTCAGACTTATATATTAAAAATGTATCAGAACATGAGGCAGGGAGTCTTAGTGGAACACAACTTGTCTTAGTTTCTAGAATAATATTAGCTTACATTTATATAGCACTTTAGAATTTATAAAGCAGTTTGTTCACAATAGCCCCACAAAGTAGGTAAGATTAGTATTATTCTTGTTACTCTGCTAATAAAGAACCAGAGACTCAAAGAAATTATGTGACTTGCTCAAGGCCCCACAGCTATTAAGAGGCAGAGTCAAGAACTCAGATAGAATTCTTTCCACTCCACACTGACCCCTCTGAAATCTAGTGAATAATTTCACAAGAAATAAAAAGATATTCTTTGTTTTCCCAGACCATAAAGAAAACAAAGGAAACATGGCATTATGTGTTGTTCTCAGCAAATGGATATAATCTCTAAACTGAGCTTGGGGTTTTCAATTCAGTAAGACAGACGCCTATCCTTGAATTATGCATAATCACAAAAGTCCAAAATCAGGCCTTCACAATTTGGATTCAACCTACCTTTCTAATCATATCTCACATTATTACCTTTCATATGCATTACATCCCAACCAAAGTGAACATTTTATCTTCCCTGAATTCATATTGCCTGTCTTGCCTCCATCCATATCTTTGTTCACACCATCCCCTATGCCTGGACTGTCCACCTGTCTCCCATATCCACCAGTGAAAATCTTACCCATTCTACTCAGCTCTGATTGAATGCTTTCTCTTCCCTTACAACTTGCATTATGTCCCAGATGGAAGTGATCATATGATCCTATTGGTATGAAATCTAAAGAAAAGTCACATACTTTGGATGTTCCTTCCTGGGTTCAAAAATAGTCAAAACGGGTTTCATTAAAATCAATTCTGCTCTTAAGACCAAGAAAAAAGAAGGCTAAGAAGATTAAAAAAGAAGAAAGGACCAAAGAGACTTCTACCTGCCTTTGGAATAACTTTGTTATATCTTACCATTAGTGAAACTATTAATCTGATGACAGATTTCACCATCATGAAGGCTCATGAAACACTGGGAATTGGGGAAAATCACTGAATAAAATCAAGTGATGAAGGAGAAAGGTGAAATCACAACTTAAATATATTAATTCTGTATTGGAATTGCCAAGGAGTGAGGGATCATGAAACCAAGATAATTGCTAATTAAATTTGGACAGGATGGGCAAGAAGCCAGATGAGTGTTCCTGTCTTCCAATGGGGCGCCCATTGACTGTCATCCCAGGTCTTGATTAAACTTCACAAAATGATTAAATGATTAAGCTTTGAGCCATTTTGGAATAGACCATAGCTCATCAGCACTAAGCCATAGCCCACCATTAATTACAGGTTTTCTCCTTTGGCAGGGAATTTATGTGGGCTGGTGGTAGGAGCAGAAACCACTGAAGCAGTAAGAAGCTAAGTAGAAGTCTGTCTTTCTGAGACTAATATCACTTTGTGGTCCCACATGCAAACATGACACAACTTACACCAGAAGTTGGTTTTAGCAAATTTGGTTAAGCAAAATGATTTTATAGATAGATCCATGGATAAGAGTGGATCTATAAGAGAAATAGAGGTTTCTCCACACTTCAAAAGTAATATAGTGATAGGAAACACAGTGATATTTAGGAGAGTTAATACAGCTGGGGTTCAAGGTGTAGCTCTGATCAAAGCTGAACTTTGGTCTCTTAGGAGATGGATAGAACAGGGATGCAGTGGATTTTCTCAAGGTTCATGGAGCTCTGTTGTGGCATGCTTTCAGCATAGTATAGTGGAAAGATAAATGGACTCGGAGTCAAAAGACCTGAGTGTGAGATATAATTTCACCACTTAACTCACTACAGGATCAGGAATGAGTGACTTAACCATTCTGAGATTCAGTTTCATCATATGTAAAATAGGTACAATGTTCAATCTTTTAGCATTTACCTTATGGTGTTGCAAAAAAAAGTACACTGTAAACAATAAAACATCATAGAAAGTGTGGTATTATCATTACTGATATCATTTTTATTATTGTTAACAATGGTAATCAAAAATAAGTCAAGAGATAATTTCTTCCTTCTAAATCAATAAGAAAGGATTGGGGAGAAAAGGGAAAATGAGCTACAAACCTATTATATAGTAAAAAGTTCCCAAATCTAATCTACAGATAGTCCTTATATTTATTTTATCTATTCCAACCATTTCAGATAGAGGTTAGGAAGACAGAATAAATTAATCAGTAGGGGAGGAAAACCTAGATTCAGAGTCAGAGGACATCATTTAAACTTTATCTCTGCCACTTGTTATCCAAGTGTGCCTAGGAAAGGCATTTAACCTCACTGGACCTCAGTTTCCTCATCTGTAAAATGAGGGGATTGGAGTAAAGTGCCATCCAGTTCTAACTGTATGATCCTATGATCCCAATGACCTATAATGCACTATGGTCAAAGGGCCCTTTCCTCACAATAACACTCGTCATTAAGTTGTATATCATGACTTTATTTTACATATGAGAAAACTAAGGCTTAAAGATTTTAGATGTCTTACCCACAGTCACACGCTAAATAGCAAAGTCAGGATTAGAACCCAGGACTCCTAAATCTGAGGCTATCTCTCTTTACAATGCATCACAGTCCCTAAGGTGATCATGCAGAGATAACCTAGCTGAGAGCATAATGTATCAGCTTGGTAGACCAAACCTTTGATAACCTTTAATAATTCCTCTATTATATCCCTGTGTGATTTTTAAAAATCAGTTTCTCTGTGTGCCACTGCTGGGAAAGTTGTGGGTAGAGATGGAAGGGGAGAAAAAATAGGTATATGCTTAATCTGGGTTTCATTCTGGTAGAGATAACTTGGTGAGAATGTGCCCAGTGGGACATGAACTGGGACAAGCAGTCTACTCTATTCCAGCCTGTAGTCAGTCCTCTTTTAACCTTAACCTCAAGGAAGCCAATGACTTTGCCAAGAATTGTTTGTTTGCTTTTTCAGTAATCTATTCTGAATTCCAGAACCTGGAACTTAAACATATTTACTATTCAACTGACTGATTTACTGTATTTCTTTAATACCAGTAGAGGTAACAAACCAACATTCCACTATCTGGGTGATTTCTTACTCTCATTACATCATCTTATTCTTTTTCTTATTATTATTCAGTTGAGGAATACATTTAGCTTCAATCAATAATCCTCCCACACCTTCCTTACTCAGATTCCCTATCTACAGTGTTCCCTCTCTCTCTCTCTCTCTCTCTCTCTCTCTCTCTCTCTCTCTCTCTCTCTCTCTCTCTCTCTCTCTCCCTCCCTCCCCCCTTTCTTCCTTTAAAATCTCTCCAACATCCCATTTTTGTTTTTTTCCATCATTTCTTTTTAGCACCTAGATTGCTTCTAAGAAATTTTTTCACTACTTAATATAGGAAAAATCTAAAGTAAATAAGCAGTAGAGTGCAATGGAAACAGCATTAAATCCCTACTCAGGAAGAAAACTATGTTCTTACCCTGGTTCAAGTATAATCTTCCTCTGGATTTGGGGCAAATCATTTACATTTACTGGGACAATATTTCCTCTTCTACAAAAAGAGAGGGTTGAACTAAATAATATACAAAGACCTCTTCTACCCTCATATTCTATATTCTAATGTCTCTTTTGCTATGACTTTCTATGTTGAAAGATCCTGATTCTGCACCCAGGACTGTCCCCTACCTAGAGTAGGTGGTTAAACACACTGAATGATTGCTTATCAGGAATGCTGAATGGAGATTCATCAATCAGAAAGGGGCTGGACCAGTTGACTTCTGAGTTCCATTTAAGTCCTTAAAATCTAGGAGACTATCCCTATGTTTCATTATTCTTATTATCACATTTAGGGTAGAGGGGGATGGTTAAGAAACCCTCATTGCAGATGAGGGAAATTCTCCAAGAACAGCCCTCCAATAACAGACGCTATGCAATGAGGATAAGAAGGAACACCAAGTGTGCTGTGGAGGAGGAAAAAAATGCATTTTAGTTCCAAAAAGGATGATCCTTCAGCTGCAGTGAGAACTAAAAAGCCATGCCTAAGAGTGAATTGGGCTGAGAAGCCTGGAGTTTGCCCCAGTGGGCTGATGAATAGGGCAAATGCACACATTTCAATTCCTGTAGCAACTGGCCATCCATCCTTCAGCTAAATCACCTTGCCTTGTTATTTATCTAGCAGTTATACCTGATTGCTAAATGAGTCTGCAGATAGTGATGTGTCTTCCTTGATTTGCTCATGCTTAGTGGCAACCAGGCATTTAATAACTGTCAAACAGGATACTGTATTCAAGGGAATAGATTTCATGAAAGATTGAATTAGGCACTATGGCCAGACCACCTAATAAGCAGGGAAGCATTTTGTTCTAGAAAATAAAGTCACCATTGTGAAGAAAAAACAGAATTTCAAATGAGGGACTTAAAAGGTTTTCCCCAAACTTAACAACTGGGTCTGCAGAACCCAGCTAGGGTACCTATGTTTTAATACACCTAAGATGCTATCCTATCCCTTTTCTTTTGATATATGCCCATCATGACCTTCTAGAATCACACCTTCTAAAACTTTTCCCCCAATTATTCCTGACATCCCCCCCCAACGATAAAATCTTAAAACTGGAAAAGATCTTAAGGGTCATTTAGTCCAATTCTTACCTCAAGCAGTAATAAAATCATGACATATAGGGATCCATCTTCCACTTAATGAATTACAAATATGGGGACCCAACTATTTTTTCCCTAATCCTATTATTTTTCAGTTAACAGGTATTTATTTTCTCTACATTCCACCACTCCCCACACCCATAGTAAAAAAGAAAGAAAAAATCCCTATAACAAAAAAGTATAGCCAAGCAAAATAAGTTCTCTCATTGAGCACACCAAAAAAAAGTGTTATTCTGCATCTTCAATCCATTACCCCTCTATCAAGCAGCAAATAGCAGGCTTCATCATCAGTCCTTTGGAATTATAGTTGACCACTACATTCACCAAAATTAGGTAACTTTTCGCTAAAATTTATATAGCATTCTAAGGTTTACAAAACACTTTACACATGCTATTTCATTTCATCCTCATGAGAAGTGCTATCAATATTCTCATTTTACAGATGAGGAAACTAAGGCAGTTTGAGATTCAATTACTTGCCTGAGACCAAACAGGTGACTAACTCTCTAAGGGAGGATTTGAACTCAGGTCTTTCTGACTCCAAGTTCCATGCTCTATCTACTCTATCACCTGACTCTTAAGAGTTCTTAAGTCTCTTACAATTCTGTTTCTTTACAGAGCTATTGTCATTATAGAAAATGTTTTCCTGGTTCTCCTCATTTCATTCAGCATCAGTCCATACAAGTCTTTCCAGGTTTCTCTAAAACCATCTGTTTTGTCATTTCTCATAGCACAAGAGTTATCCATTACATTCACGTATCATAATTTGTTTAGCAATTCCCCAAATGATGGCTACTCCTTTAGTGTCCAGTTCTTTGACATTACAAAAAGAGTTGATGTAAATATTCTTGTGCATATGGCTCTTTTTTTTCCTCTCTTTGATCACCTCAAGATAAAGGACTAGTAGTTGTATGACTTAATCTTTCTTGAGGAAGCCCATTCTACTTTGTACAATTCTGATTATTAAGAATTTCCTTCTTTATTAGAGATGAAATGTGCCTCTGTTAATTTTCCTTCCTCTCCCTCTAACCCTAATTGTTCCTAGTTCTGCCTTCTATGACCAAGTTGAATAATCCTCTCTTCCACATTGCAGCCCTGCCAATACTTGGAGGCAACTATCATGTCCTCCCCACCTTCTGCCTTCTTTTTCCCAGGAACAGCCCTAGTTCCTTCTATTGATCTTTCTGTAGATCCAGTTGACACTGGGTCCAGGCATATACTATTGTCTTTGTCTTCTTTTTCTTTCAGTATTTACTGTCATGCTCAAACATAAGAGACATCATGACAAAGCTGACCAGATTGGGAGATAGGGGATGGGAGAGGGTGAGACAGGCAGGGGGCAGGGAAATAATAGTGTATCCCAGCTAAACAAGAGGGATATAAATCACAATCATATGTCTAAACATGCAAGAAGTCTAATCTTGGAATATTATCTTAAAACAAAATGTAATTCAACTGTCTTTCAAATTGGATGAGCACATTTTAGGTAAAATTGAAGTAATGACACAGAATCTCATTTATGGAGAGATTGACTATCAACAGTTTATAGAAACACTAGTTTCAGTCAAAATGAACAAAAAAAGATCACATATTTAGAACTGGATGGGACTTAAAGTCATCTAGTTAGGGATGTGCTGGTAAATGCTTAACAACTGGCTCCCCTCCCTCCAATATCCCCCCAAAATATGTACACATGTGATATGCTTTTAAATTTAATCTGCATTACTAACTTTCTTTGTTTCATTTATTTACGTCTAAACAACCAACAAACAATGACAAATTTTTAACATTTAACAAGTTCCAAGCTGTAAAATGGTCCCACTAAAAATTTTTTTTTTATTTATTTTTTTTAAACAAATACTTTATTAACTTCTGTTTTACATCATTCATTTCCGCCAGATTTTGAGTTACAATCATTTACCCCCCATTATTCCCCTACCCAACCTCCCAGAATAGCAGTCCCACAGGATATCGCTTCCTCCAATCTGCTCTCTCCCATACCTTCTCCCATACCCCCATCGACTTTTCCATTAGAGGAAGATGAATCTTTGTGTCCCAATGCCTGCACATCTTATCTCCCAATTATAGGCAAAAGAGTATTAATAATAGTATTTATATATATATATTTGAAACATTTAATGTTACGACCTTGAATTTTAGATCCATTTCCTTCCTCCCTTGTCACCCATTCCTTCTTGGGATATAAGTAATTCAGTATATGTTGTACATGTCTAGCTATGCAAAACATTATCACAGTAGATATATTGTGCAAGGCTGCTTATAATTCCCTCCCACTCATCCCACCCCCCACCTGATCCATTCCCTACATGATCCTGACCCTCTTCTATAGTGGGTACTTCCAACCTCCCCTCACCCCAAGGATGCCCTCCCATCCATCATCTCTCCTCTCATCCCCCTTCCCCCTATCCTGCTGCAGGTTGAGGTATCCCATTTAGTATGTATGTCATTTTCTACCTGAACCAAATTCAATGTGAATGTGGTTTTGCCTTTTTAGCCTTCCTTATTCTCCCCCTCCTTTGCAACCACTTCCCTTTGCTTCTTCTACATGAGATAGTTTACCCTACCCTGTCTCTCCCCATCTCCTCTTGCCACTTTCCTCTCTCACCTCATAATTCATCCCTTGAGTATTCTCCCTTCCCAACAAATTCAACCTATACCCTCTATCCATATATAACTGTAACCATATACACACACATTCACATATGTATTCATATGACCACACCCCCTTCTTCCATTATTTTCATAGTGAGAAAGATATCATCAGTCACAGATATTGCTTTTCCATATAGGAATGTAAATAGTTCAACTTTGATAAGTTCCTTTTGATTTCTTTTCCCTAATTACCTTCTCAGGCAACTCTTACTTCTTGCGTCTGGATGTCAAATTTTCTTTTCAACTCTGGTTTTTTCCTCAAGAATGCTTGAAAGTCCTCTATTCCACTGAATGACCATATTTTCCCCCTGAAACAAAATACTCAGTTTTGCTGGGTAGGTGACCCTTGGGTTCATTCCCAGTTCTTTTGCCCTCTGGAATATCATATTCCATGCCCTTCGATCCCTCAGTGTAGAAGCCGCCAGGTCCTGGGCTATTCTGATTGTGTTTCCACAATATTGAAGTTGTTTCTTCCTGGCTGCTTGTAGTATTTTTCTCCTTGATCTGGGGATTCTGGAACCTGGCTATAATATTCCTGGGAGTTTTCTTTTTGGGATCTTTTCCAGGAGGTGATCAGTGGATTCTTTCAACCTCTATTTTGCCCTCTGGATCTAAAACATCAGGGCAGTTTTCCTTGAGAATTTCTTGAAGGGTGATTTCTAGGTTCTTTCTTTGATCATGGCTTTCAGGTAGTCCCAATAATTTTTAAATTGTCTCTCCTGGATCTATTTTCCAGGTCAGTGGTTTTTCCCATGAGATATTTCACATTGCCTTCTAATCTTTCATTTGTTTGGATCTGCTTAACAGCATCTTGATTTCTCATAAAGTCACTAGCTTCCATTTGCTCCAGTCTAACTCTGAAGGAATGAATCTCCTCAGTGAACTTTTGAGATTCTTTTCCATCTGGCAAATTTGACTTTTTAAGGCATTCTTCTCCTCATTGCCCTTTTGGGCCTCCTTTGCCATTTGAGTTAGTCTATTTTTTAGGGTGTTGTTTTCCTCAGTCAGGCTGTTGACCCTCATTTCATACTTTTCCTGCATCCTTCTCATTTCTCTTTCCAATTTTTCCTCCACTTCTCTTATTTGATTTTTAAAGTCCTTCTTAAGGTCCTCTATGGCCTGCAACCTCATGTTTTCCCCTGGGGCTTTTGGAGCAGGACTTCTGACCTCACAGTCCTTTTCCTGCTCTATGCCCCCAAAATAGGAGTCTAGGGTTGCATTTTCTGTTTCCTTTGCCTTGGCATGTTGCCACTTAATTGCTTGACTTTTGGGCTTGTTGCCACACTATGGCTTTAAGGCCAGCTAGAGGAATTTTCGTCCCGAACGTGTGGGGGGCAACTTCCGTTTCTGGCAAGCTATAAACCCACCCGCAACTTCCACCCTAGATCACAATCCAGATCCAGGGAGGTTAAAGCAAGAGCGATTACCCCCCAAGACTGATCGCTGGATCTCCCCACGATTTGTAGGCTGGGAGCCGGAAATGCCTCTGAAAACTACACAGTGGCCTGTCTCCTCAGCAGCTTCTAGCCCCCAGGGGAGGGAGCTGACGCATTCCCCCAATACAGGTCCCAAAGTCCATAGGACACTAACCTCTTACTTTGTCCTAGGCAAGTCTATGTTGATAATTCTGGCGTCTCCACGGTTCCTGGTGTTCTGGGGTTCCTCCAGCCGGCTGCTGGCCCTGCCGCCCTGGGGCTAAAACCTCGGCTCACGTGGACCTGGGCTCGGCTCGGCTCTTGGGCTCTGCGCGCTGCCGGCTCCCAGACCACTGCGCTGGTCCTTCCTGCAGGGTGCTGGGCTGTCCTCAGCGGGCGGTTAGCTTCTCTGTGTCGTTCTGTGGGTGCTGGGGCTCCAGAAGATTTTCAGAGTCCTTTTTTACATCGTTTGTGGAGAATCTGGGGGCAGAGAGGCTTGGAAGAGCTGTTTCTACTCCGCCATCTTGGCTCCGCCCCCCCCACTAAAAATTTAACCATTGGCTTCAGCACACCTTTACACTTGGTACAGTCCCCACATTTTACAGATAATTGAGGTCCAATCCTGTAGAGTGAACAGTCTCTCAAGTAAGATAAGATAGGATTAAATAAAAGTAGAAAAGTGAATTTGAATTTGTTGAGAGAAAATAATCAGAAAATGCATGCTAAAGCAAAATAGCAATAATTTGGCAATTGCCTATATGTGTTTGTTGATTTTTAAAGAATTCTTACCTCTTTACCATATCTCACCAGTCAGATTGGCTAAGATGACAAAATAGGAAAATGACAAATACTGGAGAGGATGTGGAAAAATTGGAACACTAATGCATGGTTGGTGGAATTGTGAACTGATTCAACCATTCTGGAGAGCAATCTGGAACAATGCCCAAAGGGCTATAAATAATTTCATAGCCTTTCACCCAACAAAACCACTTCTAGGCTGTATCCCAAAGAGATCATAGAAGTGGGAGGAAGACTCATATGTACAAAAAATATTCATAGCAGTTCTTTTTGTGGTGGCAAACAATTGGAAATTAAGGGAATGCCCATCAATTGGGGATTGGCTAAACAAGTTGTGGTATATGAATGTAATGGAATTCTATTGTGCTATAGAAATGAGGAGCAGATGGACTTCATATTTACCTGGAGAGGCTTCTATGAACTGATGCTGAGTGAGAAGAGCAGAACCAGGAGAAATTTGTACACAATTACAGACACAATATATGTGTGATGACCAACTTTGATAGACTGGACTCTTCTCAGTAACGCAGGGTTATAAGCCAACTCCAAAAGACTCATGATGGAGAGAAATGTCTACATTCAGAGAAAGAACTAGAAAGAACAGAGTGTGAATACAGATTGAAGCAAACTACTTGCACTCTTTCTTTTTCTTGTTTGTTTGTTTTTTTCTTCTTTCAAATCGTTTATCCCATTGGTTACAACCCTACTTTATAACCTGACTAATTTCTAATGTGAAAGTATTTTCAGATCCTATACTTGACTGCATGCCACCATGGGGGAGGGCAGAGGGAGGGGAAGAAAATTTGAAACTAAAAGGATTGGGGAACTGAATCTTGTAAACTAAAAGTAAACAAACAAATTAATAAAGACAAAAAAAAGAATTCTTACCTCTTCCCTTCTATTGCCTTGTATCACCTAAGCCCTAACTCTTGTAAGTAATTTTCCAATTTACAAGTGAATTTCATATTCATTATCTTATTTGTTCTTCACACCAGTTTTGTAGATTATAGGACACCTATTTTGCAGATTAGGAAAATGAAGTTAGAGAGAAAAAGTGAAATGAGTGTCCCTGTGTTAAAGAACTACTAAAAAAAATTTTTTTAATTCTAGTATTTCTTTGGGTGTACTTGTCTAAATAACAAAACAGAACTTAATTCTCCATTCTCCACTCCAGACTTCTTTCCCATGGATACCTGCTTTTTCAGATTCCTTTCATATATTGTCTTCCCCTTTAGAATGTAAGCCCCTTCAGGGAAGGATCTGTTTTTCTTTTTATCTGAATGTGTATTCCTAGCACTTAGGACAATGTGTGGCACATAGTAAGTGCTTAACAAATGCTTGTGGACTTGTGGCTTGCCTGAGAAGATGTGGCTAATTGAGTAACATGTGGCATTCAATTTCAAGTCTTTCTAAATCCAAATCCAAAGTTCTTTCACTGTACTATGTTGTCTCTGTGGATATTTAGAGTGAATTAGAATCTGGGTTATTTCAAGTTCAGCGAGCCATTTGGAAGTTTAGAAACATTTTGTTCTCAATGTTTTTCCTCCATTTCCCAAGGAACATGACACAATCACACACACACACACACACACACAGGGAGAGAGAGAGAGAGAGAGAGAGAGAGAGAGAGAGAGAGAGAGAGAGAGAGAGAGAGAGAGAAAAGAGAGAGAAAAGTGCCCAAGATGTGAAAGGACTAGGTATCATGGCTGTTGCAAGTATAGTGAGACTCTTTGGCATCTGTCTGCACCTCTGGAGTTATTTACAACCTCCAATCCATCCTGGCACAAGTTCTGTTCTCACCATGGCAACCAGCAAGAGTTATCTTCAGTACTATGGTTAATCTGGCAGCTGCTTGTTTCTCAGCTGTGAATCCCTCATTTTCATTTCCCCTCATTTCATGGGCTACAATCCTCAAAATTTTGGTTCATTCATTCAAGAATTTTGCTTGATTTGGGATCAAAGATCTCAGCAACAGGGTCTCTGTGCACTGACCTGAAAGTCCAGAACAACAAACAGTACAACCAATTGTGGAAAGGTATGATCCCAAGAACTCTGGATTTAGAACCAGAGGACCTTCATTTGAATCTGAGCTCTGACACTTGCTTCTTGATTGACTTTAGGTAAATGACATCACCTTTCTGGGTCCAGTTTCCTTATCTGTAAAATCCAGAGATTGGATAGATTACCTTTAGATGTATATGAACTTGAAATCCTACGAGTCTTTAATAGAGATATTATATTCAATCACTCTCAGGGCTTAAATGGCATCATAAAATTGTAGTGTCAGAAAGGACCACATCTAGTCCAGCTCCTAACTGAAGTGTGAATTCCCACTATATAATTCTTTGACAAGTAATCATCCAGTTTTTGCTTAAAAGTCTCCAAAGATCTCCTTCCTTCCTCAGACCACCCATTGCATGGTGGGACAGGTCTCATTGTTAGAATAGTCCAAATTAAAATGAGCCAAAATTCTGCTTTTCATTAATTTCCACTCATTTCAACCAGGTCAAAAAAATCTAATCTTTAAACCCCCACTCCCTACATAGCCCCTCAGATATTTGAAGAAACAACTATGTCCCTCTCCTGTTTTCTCTTCTTCAGGCTAGGCAACTCCATTTCTTCAACCACTCTTTGTGGAATAGTTTTAAAGCCTCTCCAACTTAGTCACTATCTTCTAGACGTATTCCAGCTTGTCAATATCCTTCTTAAAATAGGATGCTCAAAACTGAGGTCATGGTATGGTCATATTTAGATCAATAAACATTTTCTTAGTAAAGTACATACTTGAGTAAGTAATTATGCACTCGAGTACCTGCGTAAGCATACATCTGAACATTTCTTTTCAAAAGAATCCATCTATTTCAAGGAAGCAGAGATTTCACTCAATTTCTAAGGAAATGCTTTCTTTTAATTTGCTAAAATGACAAAGTGCCTAAAATTCTTTTTCACTGGGGAACAAAGTACATATTATACATGATTTTTGAAGTAGAAGGGACCCCAAAGATTATCTAGGCCTCCTTCTTTATTTTTGCAGATGTAGAGACAGAGGCCTAGGGGTAAAGTGATTTGTCCAAGGTTATACAGTTAGGAAAAGGCATAAATAGAATTTCATTCCAGGTTTTTTTACTTCAAATCCAGTTTTCTTTCCTCTCCATCATACTGCTAAGATTCTATAACTAATTTAATTCAATAAATGTTCAATATACCAACTATGTGCAAGGTACCATGACAGATAAAGAAACAAAGATGAACAACACTCAGTTCCTGCCATCTCAGCTTACAACTCACCTTTATGTATTACCTTGTAATTTCTATTTCCGTAGAACCTATTGCTGGAAGTCTATGCCAATGGAATGTAAAATCTGGTAAGTTTGCTGAAGCTGAAAACGCTTACACTATGTTCTAGGTAAGCACCTCTCATCTAGGTAAATTCACTATGGCTCATCACCAAGTTGCCTTCAGGGAGATAGATTTTTCACCCACTTCAACTCTTTACCACTTCATGTCTTTTGTTTTTGTAATTATCTCATCACTACCCTCACTACCAAAGGATCCTCCCATTGTGACAAAGAAAATCAGGTGAGCAAAAGTAAATAAAATGTTTGACATTTCCTCCTGCATTTTAGACCTGTAGCCCACCACTTCCCTATTGCAAGGAGTGGGGTTCTTTGTCTCTTCTCTGAGGGTCAAGATTAGTCATAATAATTATTCTGCATTTAGCTTAGTTTCAATATTCTTTTCATTTCAGTGTTGATGTCATTCTATGTATTTTTGCCCTAGCTTTTCTTCCTTCACTCATACTCCATTCATACAAGTCTTCCCATGTTTCTTTGAATTCCTGGTATTCATTGTTCCTTAAGCCACAATAAATATTCCATTACCTTCATATACTGTAATACGTGCAGTCAATCCCCAATAGATGACTTAATTTCTAATTTTTTTAATACCACAAAAATTGATGCTGTGAATATATTAGTGTGTAAGGGAAATCCTTATTTCAACTATGGCTTCAGTTACTAACTATGTGACCTAGACCTAGTCATTTAACTTCTATCTTAGTTTCGTTATCTGTAAAATGGGAATAATAATAGGACTTTTATGAGAATAAAATGAGATAATATGTGTAAAGCACCTAACAAATACTATATAAATGTTAGTTTTTATTGTTATTACTACTCTTACCCAGTAGTAGGCCAAAATGGTTAGAACAATTTACTTATTCTTTTCAAATAATTCCAGATTGCTTTCAAAAATTGTTAGACCAATTCACAGCTCCACCAATAGTATATTAGTGTGTCCATATTCCTGCAGCCCTTCCAACATTGATTATTTCTGGTTTTTTATCATTTTGCCAATTCACACAGCAAATCAATGACTATCTACTAAGTCACAAGGAAAGAAGGATCTATAATATCTGTACTGATAAATCTACATAGCTTGAAATATTAGCATATTTAAGTCTTTTAATATCTGTCATCCCATTCTGTGAGATAGTTATTATAAGTATCACTGCCTTTATTCTGCAGATGAGTTAACCAAGTCTCAGAGAAGTCAATTGACTTGCCCAAGGTCTCAGAGCTAAGTTCAGGTTAGTGCTAGAATTTGAATTCACATCTCCTGACTCTAGCTCCAACATCCCTTTTTTATACTATATGGACTTTCTAAAATATATGCCAATATTTGTTCCAAATGAGTTTACATTGAAGCAGAAAGATAAATTTGCCTACACAAATTGGTTGAGCGTTAATGAAGAAAATCCATTGTAGTGCCCAGATCAGTTTGCAGACTTCTTCAAGAGTAGTCTTACTCTGTACTAAAATTTACACCTGCCTACCACTTGACATCTTAGCCACAGCCTTTGTTGGCTTGGACTCTGAGTCCCTTTAATTGGCATCTTCAGTCCCCTGTTCAGTTCTGTGCCTTGTAGACTGTTTGTATCCAAATGAAAGGATTGTGGCACATCTCAACTGTTCAGTTTGGCCGTCTTAACAGTCCATCTGGATTGATTCAGCTGCTGTGCATCTGGGTAGATTGATGACATGCCAAGTCAGCACAAATATACTAAGTTTGCCTTTCCAAGGTCTGATTATTTTTGCTCTGCAAACTTGGCTATAGAATCATAAAGTTGGGGTGGGGGGAGGCATAAGAAGGCTTAAATCAGGGGTAGGGAACCTGCAGCCTGGAGGCCAAATGTGGCCCTCTAGGTCCTCTAGTGTGGCACTTTGACTAAATCCAAACTCCATAGGACGCTTGATTTAGATTCTTTCAGACAGTGGAGGGTTCCATTCTAATCCTTTGTCAAAGGTTGCTATGGTATAGCAGAAAGTACTTGATATTGGGAATCAGAAGTCCTGGGTATGAAGTCCCAGCTTCTGCTACTGATCTATGACTGAGCAAGTTCTTCCACCACTCTAGGACTCAGTTCCCTCCTATGCAACATGAAGATGTTGAGCTCCATGAGCATTAAATTCCCTTCCAGCCCTATGATTTTAGGGTTCTAAGTCCTTCATTTTTCAGAGAAGGAAACTGAGACCCCATCTGTAGGTTTTGGGCTAGCACTGATACAGAGGGGAGCAGTTGGAGCTCATAAGTATATTCCTCCTGGAACACAAGGTTTATCCAATTCCTTATTCCAGGCAATGGGCAGTGAAGTGTGGCCCTTTTGTTTCGGCTGGAGCAGGGAGACATATTACTTCTTTCCATCTTCGAATCACTTTTTTCCCTTCCCTCCCCCATCTTCCCTAGGATCCCTAGCTCAAGGGGGTTTATTGCCTCCAGCCTGGGTTGCCTAGCAACCAAATTCAGCAGCTTCCTGCTAGACAAAGGCTTTTCCATCTCTTTCTATGGCAGCGTTAATGCTGATTGTTGTCCAGGGAACAGTTCCAACTATAGGTACTCAGAGATGCAAGGATGAAATCAGGGATATGGGAGGCCCTTGGGGGCCAAGAGTGACCCTTGAGTCAGACTGCAGAATGGGGGAAGTTAGCTTTCCAATTCTAGGCCTCCAGCACTGTAACTGTCTGCCCCACTCCCAGTATGCAGAGGTGCACACTGGGCCTTCCATATCCCTTCTACAGAAGCAGCTATAGTACAGTGCTTTGGGACTCAAGAATCAAAGGACCTGGGTTTTTATCCCAACGCTGCCATTCCTTGCCTGTACTACTATGGGCAGGCTTCGAACTCTCTCTGAGCCTCAGTTTCCCCCTCTGGAATATATTGCCTATCTATTTTAATTTGTAGTAGGGATCAAATAAAATAATAATGTATACTAAAGTTCTTTAGAAATGCCAAAGGATTGTTATGGATGACTATAATTATTATAGTTGAATAAACTAATTCAGTAGCTCATATGCAGAGGTCATGTGGAATTTCCTCTGGTCTTTTTTGTGGCATCTCTGGCAGGTAGGTGTTAATTCACATAATTTCACAAAGAAACAGGAACAGAGATGTCTCTGGTTTGGATTCACATAGCAAATCACAGCATCCTTTTATCACCCTGGCTTAGTGTCAGCAAAAGTTGGGCACTGAATCTTCCTGAGTTCCAAGGTCATGAATGCTTTACTAGGCATGAACCTTATTGATCTAGTCATAGGTCACATTTGCCCCACCAAAATTTGGTTTGAATAAAAACGGAATGCAGCCTTTTAATTGTTTGTATGCATTTACATGTATATGCACACATACACACAGATACATATATGGTCATATAGACATACTTTTTTATTTCAAAGAATCTCATTTTAAAGCCAAAGTCTATAAGTAGGGAGAAGGGAGAAAAAGAGGATAACATCTTATATGCAGACCAATGCAGAATTTAAATGGCATTTTTACCTCCCAAATACTTTCCTATAACTGACCTGATCCTCCAAAATAGCTTGGCCATATAGAACTCATTTTTCAAAGTAGGCATAAAGAACAATTAAGGGAGTTGTCTGTGTTCACACAATTAATCAGTGATAAAGGCATGACTAAAATATCAGGTACCCAAGATCTGGCCCAGTTAAATTATATCCAATGATCTAGTCTTAGATTTAATCCGAGAAAGGACTCTTTGACAATGGAGGGTTATTCTACCCTATGATGGGTAATTGAGGAATGTTCTGAATGACTAGATAGGGTCTAGCTTGGAGGAAGAGTGATGGAAGAAATTACTCCTTTCATCTTCAGGATTCTGTCACTCTAGGTTCGTACATTTTCTCCCCATTCATTCTTTATCATAGGGACAACTTAGTTCATAAAATCTCAGAGCTAGGAAGAATAGCTCAGATTTTGCCCCATTCCTGGAGTCTATTTCCTCCCACCTACTGCCTCCACCAATGACTTTGTATTTATTTTGCATGTATTTCATATTTACTTACATATGTATAGGCTCCAATCAGGAAGGCCTAAGTATACACGGTCCAGCCCTGTACATTTCCTAGTTGTGTGAACCTGGGTAAATCACTTAATCTCTGTCAGCCTCCATTACTTAATATGTAAAATGTAGATAATAATAGCATTATATAAATTATAATTATATATATTATAATTATATTTATAATATATAATTATAAAATTATTGTGAGGGTAAAATTAGATAGTATTTATAATATGCTTTACAAATTTGAAGCATTATATAAATGCCAGTTTATTATTATTATTACTATTACTATTAAATGCTCTTTTACCTGAAAGAACATAAATTCCTTAAGGGATAGTGCTATTCAGCTTTTGTTTCCTATTTCCAGAATCTAGCCCACTGCTTGGCTTATAATAGGTTCTCAATACTTTATAATCTAGTGACAGTGGCCTTTCTGTTCCTTGAATGAGACATTCTATCTCCCAACTCTGGGCATTTTCACTATGCCTCTAATGTTCTCCCTCCTCCCCTCTTCCTCTTAGCTTCCTTGACTTTTTTTAATTCCCACCTAAAATCCCACCTTTCTCCATTCCATTTAATGCTTTTGTCTTCTCTCTGAGATTATGCATAAGTTTTTCTTTATAGATCTTGTTGTAACTAGCTGTTTGTATGTCATCTCCCCTGCTAGATTAGGGCAGGGACAGTTTTTGCCTTTCTTTGTATCCCCAGAGGTTAGCAGGGAGAAGCTGTTTAATAAATGCTTGTTGACTTAAAACACTGGCTGGTTGGTTGATACAAAACACTTTTCCCCACAACAATACTGAGCAGCAGGTAGTTCAAGTATTACATTTTACACAAAGATAAATTGAGTCCCTGAGAAATCATGTTACTTGCTTAAGGTCCCATGACCAGTGTCAGCAATAAGACTAGAACCCAGCTCTCCTGACCACTCCCACCCTCTATCTAATGTCTCGGGAAGGGATTTGAGATTGAAGTCATTGTTGTTTTTGGGTTTTTTTTGGTTTATTTTTCAAGCCAGCTTCTCTCAGGACCTTTATTAAAAAGCAGATGAAAGGATTTTAGAGTAGATTGAGATTCTTTTAATAAATAGAGACAGCTCTGCTCTAGAGAGAGGTATTTAGTAAGAACTTTCAAATACTCAGACTTTCAGGGAAATGTCTAGTTCAATATCCATATACAATGCATCAAAAATTAATTTTATAAGTTGGAGTTTTGATTCTTTTTTTGAAGGGGGGAAAGGCAAAGCAATTGGGGTTAAGTGACTTGCCCAAGGTCACACAGCTAGTAAGTATCAAGTGTCTGAGGCCAAATTTGAACTTAGGTCCTCCTGACTCCAGGGCTGGTGCTCTATTAACCTAGTTCCCCCAAGGTATAACTCTTAAGGGCCTTAAATATATAGAGACATAAACCTTACTGTCAAAGGATGTCAAATGATGAGGCTAATGGTGATGATGGTGGTAACAGCTAACATTTATATGGTACTTGTACATTTCCAAAGTGTTTTGTATGTTTTATTTAATTTGTTTTGAGCTTTCCCACAACCCTGTGAGGTGGATGCCATTGCTATCCCCTTTTAGAAATGAGGAAAATAAAGTTGAGAGATTGTGAATTACCCAGGATAACAGTACTAGTCAGTGTCTGGGTCAGGATTCAGATTTAGGTCTTACAAGATTACCAATCAATCCCTTTCTTAGGCCTCATTTTGCATACTTTGAGCTGATACCATGTCATCTTCAAGTTTCAAAACAAGGGACAAAGGGGAAGGGAAGAGAGAGAGAAAGACAGAGACAGAGAGAGACAGACAGACAGACAGAGACAGAGAACAGAGAGATAGAAAAGGAGAAAGTGAGGAGAAAGAGAGGAGAGAAAAGAGTAAAAAGTGAGGAGAGAGGAGAGTGAGGAGAAAGGAGAGAGAAAATAAGAAATGAGAGAGGAAAGAGTGAGAGAAGGTGTGAAAGAGAAGAAAAAGGAAAGTGAAATATGAGAGAGAGAGAGAGAGAGAGAGAGAGAGAGAGAGAGAGAGAGAGAGAGAGAGAGAGAGCAGAAAGAGAAAGTGAGAAGAGAGAGGAGAAAGAACAGAAACTGAGAGAAACAGAAAGTCACAGATGGAAAGAGAGCCATTGAAAGGGATCATTAATTGGCTAATACAATACTGCCAAGGCTTTCACTGAGCACACAGGCCGCTTACAAGTGCATATTGCTTCCTCCACATATTGCTTCCCGATCCATTGAGGTAGAATACGAAACAGAAAGCACTTTGTCGCTGGAAAGTATTATCTAAACGGGAGCTGTTGCTCTTATGAGGCCCCCAACAGCCAAAGTAGATGTCTCCCTCATTTTGTGCTCCCTTTGATCAATGTTTGTGCTTTCCCCCCTCAGCAGATGCTACCTGTTTTGCACTCTGGCTAATGTCACTCCCGTCAAGAACATTGCCAAATGCAATGAGGTGAGACTGACACGAGGAAGGATGATGAGCAAGGAGAATGGCAGGTGGTTGCATTTCCTTCTTGTAGAATTTTAATGAGTCAAGGAGCTTCCTGATGTGTTACATCTGTACTTGCCACTCGAGGGGGCTGAGAGTGGGGAGAAGGGAGGGGCTGGGGGAGTGGGGCTCAGAATCGGAAATAAGAAGCCCAGGTATCATCTGAAGTCGACAGAAGCCTGTGTACCTAGCAGCACAGTGAAAGGAACATTGAGGAGACTGGGGTTCAAATTTCCAATCTGCCACTACTCAGCTGTGTGACCTCAGACAAGTCACTCCCCTTCTCTAGGCCTCACTTTCCCCACCTGCAAAATGATGAATTTGAATTAGGTGCTCTCTAAGATTCCTTCCATCTTTCACATTTCATATTCCTATGAACTTCAAGGTCCCTTCTAGCGATAGCATTTTATCTCAGTGCTCCAATATTATACGTTCCAAGAGTTCTTCCAATGCTAATAGCTTGTGCTCCTCCAACTCTAGCATTCCGTGTGCTAATATACCATGTTCTATGGTCTAAAGTTCCTTCTAGTTATGACTTTCTATGCTATAACGTCCTTTCCAGCTCTGATATTCTGTGTTTTAGGGTCCCTTACAGCTCTAATAGCCTATGAGTCTTTAATATTCGATTTCAGTCTCTGGCCTGCTGGGAGGCCTTAGGCAAACCTCTTAATCTTCCTAGGCCTCTGTTTCCTCAAGTAACCTGTCAGTTACTTGAAGGTAGAACTTCTGTTCTATTTATAAGTCTTTTTATGCCCCAGAGGACTTAGCTAGAACAGTACCTTGCATATATTAAGTGCTCAATACATATGTATTGATTGATCAGTCTGTTAAATTAGGATAAAAACCCCTCAGTTTTCTTACCATTAAATGGGCTGGATAATATATTCAGCTGTATAATATTATTATAATTAAATAAAATAATGGATGTGAAAAGACTTTATAAGCTATCAGTTCTCTATAGACACAAGAGATGTAGCTCCTTCCCAGATCCCCCAAAGAGCTGGAGATAGCTGTTCTTACCCTCAGGGAGTTTCTGCCTTGAGTTGACACCCCTGAGTTCTGCGAATTGTCTTTGGTGAACCTGAAAAAGGCTGCAGAGATTCCCCAGAGGCCACCACCTCAATATACTTTGTCCTTCCTAAAGCCTAGCCCCCAATCCAAGTCTGTTTCCAACTTCAGAGTCTTATCTCTCAATTATAGAATCCCAGATCTGACAGCAGAAATAGAGGTCATCTCATCCAACACCTTGCTTAATAAAGAAGTCAGTTCTGTCACACCTCCAGCATTCTCCTATTTCCATATTGATGTAGTATCCTTTTGAAACCTCCAGTTACAGAAACTCAGCTACTTCCAGAGGCAACCCATTCCTTTTTCCAATAGCCTAATAGCTTGAAGGTTCTTCATTTGAAATCCGCATCCCTCTAACTTCTACCATCTCTTATTTTTGCCCTAGGAGGTAAAGCAAAAGACATCCAGAAATCCTTCTTCTGTGAAATAATTCTTGAGATATTTGTTCTATAGTAGAGTTGTTCTTCAAAAAAGAGAAATCCTTCTCTGGGAGCTCTATAATTTGTCAATGTCCCTCCTAAGGTATGACAGAACTAAAGACACAATTTGAAACTCTGTAAACAGCAATCAAACTGTGCATATCATCTGATCCAGCAATACCACTACTAGTTCTGCATCCCAAAGATATCATAAGAAAGGGAAAAGGACCCACATGTACAAAAATATTTATAGCAGTTCTTTTTTTTTGGTGGCAAAAAATTAGAAATGTAGGGGATATCTATCGATTGGGGAATGGTCCAACAAACTGTGATATAGGAATGTAACGGAATATTGTTGTACAATAAGAAATGATGAACTAGCAGTATCCAGAAAAACATGGAAAGACTTATATGAACTAATGAAAGGTGAGATGAGCAGAAACAGGAAACCTTAGTACATGGTAACAGTAACACTATATGATGATCAACTACGAATGAATGACTTAGCTCTTCTCAGCAACATAATGATCCAAGACAATTACAAAGAGCTCATGATGGAAAAGGTTATCCTTATCCAGATAAAGTACTGATGGACTCTGAATGGAGATTGAAGCATATTTTTTTTCATTTTATTGTGTGTGCATGTGTGTGTGTGTGTGTGTGTGTGTGTGTGTGTGTGTGTGTGTGTTTTCCTTTTGGTCTGTCTCTTCTTTCACAACTGTTACTAATAAGGCACTATGCTTTACATGATTGCACATATATAATTTATATCAAAGTGCTTACCATTTTAGGAAAAGGGGAGGGAAGGAGCTCAAAATAATTGGGAAAAATAAAATACTATTTTTAAAAAGAAATAAGCACAATATTCAGGATGATAACACTTGTGATGGGTTTACCTGGAAGGGGATCCTACAGACCAGGGATAGCCAACCTATGAAAGGGACACCAAAGAAAGTAGTTGGATTTAATGAAAAGAAAACACAATAATAACACTGGACTCAGAGTTATAAGAATTGATTTCCAATTCTAACTCTATCAGAGTATTTACTAGCCTTGTCACCCTGGGCAAGGCACTTTTTTCCTTCTGTGTCTCAATTTCCTCATCAAATTAGGATAATAGTGTTTGCACTAGCTACTTCACAACCACTTCAAAGAAAGCATTTGATAAACTGGAAATCCAACCTATTATTTTGATAGCATAGGCCAGTTTTCAATAGTAGACAGGCTGATTGCCATCAGCAAGTGCCTGCCTTCTGAGTGCTATTGCAGGCTGCTCAATAAAAGGTCAGTTGGGAAATAGCCTGCTCTGAGGCCCCATTTTATAGATGAGGAAACTGAGGACCAAAGAGGGGAAGTGGCTTTCCTAGGTTCTCCTAGCTACTTAGTAGTAGAAGAAGTATTTAAATTCAAGTTTTCTGACTCTGATTCTAAGATTGGTTGGTTTGTTTTTCCCCACTCCACTGCCTTATTGGTTCCCTGAATATGGGCCATGGAGAGACACCTGGGAGTCATTGCAGGAATCCAGCAATACATATATAAATAAACATACTTTCTGTAGAATGAATAAATAATGTGTCTCTCATTTTTGAATGTATATGAGTATTTCGATAGGTAGGTATTTGATCAAACCTCTGATTTAATCAATGTGGGTAATTACTGGCTTAAAATTACCCTCCTCTAATGAAGATCATTCATTCATCTATAATTTATAGTTTGGGGACTTACCTGAATGGTCAGATTAGTGATAATTTAGTGAGTACATGTTAAAAGCAGAACTCGAACCCATATATTCCTGACTTTAAAGTTTACTATCTATTTCACCATGCTACCTTTCACAAATATATATTATTCATTTTCAAATGTATGTAGATGCTGTTTTGATTAATAAGATACAAATGCATGCAAAATCATTATTTTGTTAGCATTATTATATGTTAACATAATTATATGGTAGCTATTTTTTCATTGTCTATGCTCTCAGTCATTGAATACTAATCAGAAAGTTAGGCTCACAAGAGGAGACCATATTCATAAATTCTGTTTATTATAAAAAGGAATCTTCTTAGTTGAAATATTATGGAATGACTGAAACACACTACATTTTAACAGGATATTCTCTTAGAATTACAGACTGAGAAAATGAAGTAAAGAGGTAGATTTTTCCTAAATCATTCTATAAGTTATGTCCATATAAGGCAAGATTAATTTCCAAGATTTCCAAAAAACAGGCTAATATTCTGTCCCCCTAGAAACTGTCCCTTCCATAAGGATATAGCTAGAATGGTATTGTCTTACTCTACATTGGAGTTCAGTGGGCAAAGAGATCAAAGATAAGCCAGAACTTTCTTCCTCTCAGTGTTAATGAATTAATTCTTCTTTTTGCTTTATGCAAATTGTATCCAGAAAATTGCAATAATTCATAATTGTTATCATTAATAAACTCGGTTGTTATTTCCCTTACTGAGCTCCAGAAACTTAATTACTAGGACTGTAAACACAATCTAAGGAGAGAGGAAAGCATGAATATTCAGTGATACCAGCAACTTCCAGTTCCTGGCTTACCATGGTTATTAATATTACTATTAATTTTGTGGCAGGGTGCCTGGTATACCAACTTCCAAATATAACAGCATTCTTTCTCAGAAACTTTTGCCCTCTGGAAGCAAAAGAAGACACACCCAAGAAGAAAAGTTTCCATATTCCATTCAAGTTAGATATTATCCAGTCTATTAACCTATAAACAAGCAATAATGATTTGTAAAGATAATAGATTTAGCAATGAGAGGGACCTTAAAGGTCATTTATCATAAAGTCCTTATTTTTGAGGTGGGCAAATAAACTGAGACTCAGGGAAATTAAGTGACTTACCATAAGTCACACAGGTAGTGAATAGTAGAGTCAAGATTCAAACCCAAGTCTTTGGACTCCAAATCCATTCTTCTTTCCACTGTGTCATGCTATTACATCATCATCATCATGATCATCATCTTAATCCTCCTCTTCCTTATCATTATCATCCAGTATTTTGTAATGGATTGAGTGCTGGATCTGAAGTCAGAAGAACAGAGTTTGAATTGTGGCCCTCCCATTTACTACATGTGACCATTAACAAATCACTTAATCTCTCTAAGCTACAATTTCTTCATTCACAAAATGAGAATTGAAACGCCTATCTGATAGTTTTGTTGTGCAGTTTAAATGAGATGATGCATGCCTGAAACATTGCAAACTCCAAAGGGCTATATGCATCAGCTTTTAAAAAAATAAAATTAAGTCCCACATTTGCATATCATACATTATCCTCTTTGAACTTTCCATTATAACTGTATGAGGTAGATAGTATGATCACAATTATTCCCATTCTATAGATTTGAAAGCTGATGCCCAGGAAAATTGTGTCTGTTGAGATTGGGTGGGGAATGTGAACATAGCTAGTTTTGAGTAGAAGAGGAAGAATGGGATAGAACTGAAAAATTAGACATTGATTCCCTATCGATCATGGCCTTGGGGTTCATAGTTTTTACTTCACTTTTTTTTTTTCCTGTGAAGGTTCCATGGATGATTCAGCCCTACTAAGAAGACTGCTGGTGCCATTATGCCTAAAATGTGCTCACTCCTCACTTTAACCTCCTAGAGACCATGGCTTCCTTTGAGACTCAGTTCAAGTAAAATCATTCCACATGAGAACATTTCCTGGTTCCCCCAGTTATTATATCACATCATCAAGCCTAGATTGAATAAATTACTAAATTAAAAATGTATATTAAATACTTAGTATGTATCAAGAACTGTGCTGAGTATTAGTGATATAGATACAAAAGCAAAACAGTAAAAACCTGAGGCTAAAACAAAATAGAACAGCAGGAAGATGACCAAAATGACATGCCCAATACCCAAGGGAGCAGAGCCCAACTTTAACATAAAGTTCAAAATGAAGAAATAAGCTGGGAAATAAGCAAAAAATAAAATAAAATAAAAAATAATGTGACCATAAAAAGTTACTATGGTGACAAGGAAGATCAAGACATATACTTGAAGAAGACAACAATGTGAAAACATCTACAACCAAAGCCTAAAAGAAAAATTCTAACTGTGCCCAAAGTCAGCAAGAATTCCTGGAAGAGTTAAAGAAAGAGATAAAAGTGGTAGAGGAAAAAATGGGGAAAGAAATTAGAGTGATACAAGAAAGTTATGAAAAGGGAATGAACAGTTTGATTAAAGAGGCACAAAAATACTAAAGAAAATAATACTTTAAAAATAGAATTGGCCTAATAGTAAGAGGTACAAAAATTCACTGAAGAAAAGAAATCCTTAAGAAGCAGAATTGGTCAAATGGAAAAAGAGGTATAAGAACTCACTGAGGAAAACAATTCCTAAAAATTAAAATTGGTGGGGCAGCTAGGTGGCGCAGTGAGTAAGAGCACTGGCCCCTGAGTTGGGACGACCTGGGATCAGATCCAGTCTCAGAAAATGAGCACCCACACATAAATAATGACTGGCCTGTGTAACCTTGAGCAAGTTACTTAACCCCAATTGCTTTAAAAAAAATTAGAATTGGGCAAGTGTAAGCTAATGACTCCATGAGATATCAGGAAAAAATAAAAACGTCAAAAGAATGAAAAATAGAAGCAATGTGAAATATCTCATCCAAAAAGCAACTGACCTGAAAAATAGATAAGAAGAGATAATTTAAGAATTATTGGACTACCTGAAAGCCATGATTAAAAAAATCTAGACATCATATTTCAAGCAATTATAATGAAAAACAGCCCTAATAGATCAAGAGGGTAAAATAGAAATTGAAAGAATCTACACATCATTTCCTGAAAGAGATTCCCAAATTAAAGCTAGGAATATTATACCCAAATTCCAGAGTCCCCAGGTAAAGGAGAAAATATTTCAAGTACCAAGAAAGAAACAATTCAAATATCATAGAATCATAGTCAGAATAGCATAAAATCTAGCAGCTTCCATGTTAGAGAAGTGGAGGACTTGGAATGTGATATTCCAGAAGGCAAAGGAACTAGCATTACAAAAAAGAATTGCCTATTCAGAAAAGCTGAGTATACTATTTCAAGGGAAACTAATAATAAATATAAATAATAAAATAAACATGAAAAGACCAGAGCTGTATAGAAAATTGGACCATCAAATACAAGACTTATGAGAAGTAGAAAAATGGTAAGCATGACAGAGAAATCATAAAGAACTAAAGTTAAACTGTTTACATTCCTCTATGGGAAGATGACACATGTGACTCCTAAGAACTTTATCAATTTTGGGGCAGTTAGAAGGAGTCTACATAAACAAAGGGCATGAATTGGTGAATCATGTTGGGATGATCTCCAAAAACCAAAAAAGTAGGGGTGAGAAAGAGGAATGCACTGGAAGAAGGGGGAAGGGAAATGTAGAATGGGGAAATTTTCTTACATAAAAGAGGCCCTCAAGGAAGCGCTTTTATCATAAATTATCACAATTGATTCAAAGAGGGAAGAATATGTATATACACTGAATTGGGTATAGAAATCTATCTTACCAAACAGAGAAATAGAAAAGGAAGAAAATAAGAGATATTGGTGGTATGTTGGGGAGAAAATGATAAAAGGGCAATGTTCAAAGTAAGAAGAAAAGGCTGGTTTTTAAAAAGGCAGAGAAACTAGAGACTAAAATGCCAACAGTTGTTGCATTATGGAGAAAGCAAGGGAGTTCCAGAAAAAAAAATATATATATATATATACTTCTGCTTTATTAACTACACTAAAGTCTTTGACAGTGTGGATAGCAAACAACAAAATACAGCAAGTCCTCACAGAGAGAGGAGTACCACATTACATTGTTTGTCTCCTGAGGAACTTGGATTCAGGTCAAGAAGCAACTATTATAACTAAACATTAAACCACTGATTGATTTAAGATGAGAAAAGGAGACAAGGCTGTATATAGTCCCTCTATTTATTTAACCTATATGCAGAGTAGATCATATGAATTGCCAGCCTGGATGAATCAAAATCTGGAATTAAGGTTGCCAGGAGAAATATCAACAATCTCAGATATGCAGATACCATTCTGACAGCAGAAAGTAAAGAAGAATCAAGAAACCTCTTGAGGAGGGTGAAAGAGGAAAGTGTAAAAGCTGGCTTGGCAATAAAAAACACTAAGATCTTGTCAACATGTCCCATCACTTCCAGCAAACAGAGGAAAAAGAAATGGAAGCAGTATCAGATTTTATATTCTTGGGCTCAAAGGTCACTGCAGAATGAATTAGAAACCAGAATCTAACAATATGTTTTATACAAAAGACACAGTTGAAAAAGAAAGACACACACAGAGTTAAAACAAAGGTCTTGTGCAGAATCAATTATGCTTCAGCTGAAGTAAAGAAGGGAAGAGTAGCAATCATGATCTCTGGCAAAGCAAAAATAGACTAATCAAAAGATTGGGGGGAAATTGGGGAAGCTACATTTTTCCAAAAGGTGCCATAGACAGTGAAGTAATATTTTAAAAATTTACAGCAAGTTTTTCGATAAAGGTCTCATTTTTCAAATATATAGGGAATTGAGTTAAATTTATAAAAAATAAGTTATTCCTCAACTGATAAGTGATCAAGGAATATGAATAGTCAGTTTTCAGAAGAGGATATCTATAGTCATATAAAAATGTTCAAATCACTATTGATTAGAGAAAAGCAAATTAAAAGAACTCTAAGGCACCACCTCACACTTATCAGAAATGACAAATACCAGAGGAGATAAGGAAAAATAGGTAGATTATTGAACTGTTGGTGGAATAGTGAACTGGTGCAACCACTCCGGAGAACAATCTGGGACTGTCCAAACAGCTATAAAATTATGCATACCCTTTGACCCAGCAATACCACTACTAGATCTGTATCCCAAAGAGATCAAAAGAAAAGGAAAAGGACTTATGTGCATGAAAATATTTATAGTAGCTCTTTTGTGGTGGCAAAGAATTGAAAATTGAAGAGCTTCTCATCAGCTGTGTAATGGCTAAGCGATTCATGGCTTATGATGGAGTACTATTGAGCTATAAGAAAGGATGGGAGTGAGGGTCAGAAAAATGTGTCAAGACCTATATAAACATGTGCAAAGTGAAGTGAGAAGAACCAGGATATCACTGTGTGCAGTAATGATGATCAACTGTGAAAGACTTGGCTACTCCAGTCAATATAATGATCCAAGACAATTTCAAAGTACTCATGATGAAAAAATGTTATTCATCTCCAGAGAGAGAACCTATAAATTCTGATTGTACATTGAATAATAATTTTTTCCTTTTTTTTGCTTTTTTGCTATATGGCTAATATGAAAATATATTTGAATGATTTCACATGTATATTTGATTTCATATTCCTCACCTTCTCAATAGGTGGGGGAGGCGTGGGAGGATAGGAGAGAATCTGGAACTCAAAATTTAAAAAGAAATAAATGTTAAAGATTTTTTTAAAAGCATTGCCCCTCCCCCAAAAAAACACCTCCAGGCTACCTGGCAAATTCTCTGTGGGGAATTAATAGAAGGATATGGAAAAGACTCCTACAAGATGATATCAATAGAAGCAATAACCACAGCAATTAGATCCACTGAAGTATTGATAATTACAATTTATTGCAATTATTTTAATTACAAATTGCATCCTCTCAAATTTGACCCATCATTAGAGACCAGGAAGAATTTTTTGAATCCTGATGATATCATGCAATATATTAACTGTCTTTTCTCTTACACAGAACCTTGTAAAGCTTGTCAATTATGCCTTCATTGAAGTCTTTGATAAAAATTTTCAACAGCATAGGACCAAAAAAAGGCCTTATATCACTCCATGGGAGATTCCCTATAAGTACTTGGTCTGTGCTATTTAACATCTTCATCAATGATTTGGATAAAGGAAGGCTTATCCTCCCCCATCTTATTTGGATAAGAGGGGAGGCTTATTAAATTTGCAGAGGACACAAAGCCAGGGGTGGTGGCAAGATAGCTAACATATTGAATGAGAGAGATGAGATTAAAAACCATCTTAAAATGTCTCAATAAGCCAGAATGTTGGGTCAAATCAAATAAAATTAAATATAAAAGGGAAAGAAATTAAAATTATTACAGAATTTCGGTGCTGCCTCTTTATTAAGCTAGTGCCAGGAACAAGCCCTTCTGGGGCTCAATCACCATATCTGTAAAATGAGGTGTTTGGACTTCCTGACCTCTGAGATTTCTCTCAGCTCTACATCTATGACACTATAATGTTCAATAGGAAAGGGCTATGCAAAGTCTAAAGGGTTACAAACATTATCTCTCAAACACAGTCATTTGCAATTTATTGTGGATCCTACCCTTGCAATATATTTCCCATCTTTTCCCTTCTCTCCATTCATGAGGCCCTCTTACTAGTTTAGACCCCCAGCATGTCTCCCCTGGACTATTGCAATAGTTTCCCAATTGGACTCTTGGTTCCAGTTCCCTTCCACTCCAACAATCACATAATTGCTGAAATAAATTTGTAATTTTCCTGAAGTCCAAATCTAAAACTGCTTCACTGTCCCTGCACAAGAGTCCTCAATAACTCCCTATTGCCTCTAGGATCAAACACAAACACCTCAGCTCTGCTTTTCAAGTTCTTCATAATCCAGCTCCAACATGCTTTTCTAGGCTTGTTTCATTGTTATTCATTTTCATATAGTCCAGGTTTCAGTCAAAATGGCCCAATTGATATTCCCCAAAGTTTTGACATACCTATATGATTTCAATGTCTTTGCACAAACTGGTTCCATACCTGGAATTCATGCTTTCCTCACTTCTCCCTCTTAGAATCCCTAACCTACTTCCAGCCTCCCTTAATGTGCTAACTACACTATAAGCTTTTACAGATGCCCCTAGTTAACTATCATTACTCTCTTCCTCCTCAAATTATTTTCTGTGTACTATAGAAATTTCCTGCCCCTTCCTTCCTTATAGAATGTAAACTCCTTAAGGACAGGGACCTCTCCCCGCCTTTATGTTTTCATTTTGTCTCTGTATTGGCAACGCCTAAACAAAATGTCCTACACATTTTAGGCACTTTAAAAATGTCATTTAGAGGCATCTAGGTGGAGCAGCGAATAGAGCACTGGTCCTGAAGTCAGGAAGACCTGAGTTCAAACCCTTAGACACTTGACACACTTACTAGCTGTGTGACCTTGGGCAAGTCACTTAACCCCAATTACCGTGCCTTCCCCCTACAAAAAAAATGTCATTTGGATTGGATTGGATTGATAATGACCATATGGTATAAATCTTATGGTTTATAGGGGTTAGTCGATAGCTAAATACCTAATGAATTTAAGGGGTTCTTATAGGGAAGGAAAAGAAAGGGATGTGTGATTCAGCAAGCCCCTGCAAGGAAAAGCTGAGCATCAGTCTAGGTAGAAGAAGCAGGAGGCTGCAGAGAAAGTCTGAAACAACATGTTCCCCATGGGAACTGGAGGCATCTTGTACTTTGGAAAAACTTGGCAAAGTTGGGGGAGGCCTCTCGCCAGATGAATACAGGAGGCTCTTATCTCCACGAGGGAGATGGCAAGTTACAGTTTACTGAGTGGCGGGTACAATTGGTGAGAGTGAATCTCGCCTGCGTGGGAGGGGAAGGAAAAGCAGTAGAGAGAGGAGAAGAAGGGGGGAGAGGGAGTGGGGAGCAGGAGTGGGTGGGGGAAGGAGAGAAAAAGGGAGCAGAGCCCAACCTTGAATAGGCAGGCTGGAAAGAATGGCTGAGTTCTGTCAGTGTGACTTTTGATTTCACAACACAACACACACACACACACACACACAACACACAGAGTCCACATACCACCAACACAAAAAGATACCCTAACACCAGTGCCAATATAAACACACCCCATACTTTCATACAAATACAAAGATGTACTGCACTTCTAACCCAACCCCACATATACCCCACTCACACAGATAACCCATATCCACACACATACCAGCATCTCCCAAACCTCATATCCACGCTACATAGAAATCTAAAGCCCTCCCATATACACACATATGACCACATATAACACACTGAAGTTAGCTTGTTTTCTACTCCTGCTAGCCTACATACATTCCCATATGCCACAAGCATACCACAGACCCATACTCCCAAATCCTCCTTCTACCTCAGTCCTGAGGGCCCCCACACATACACACCACACACGTCCATCTCCTCACCCTACCTACATAAAATATGCCTACACAAATTTGAATCTTCCCTGCTGTCTTGTCCCAAATAACCATATATGGCCTTTCCTATACGTATCTATATGCATACATACATATCTTCCTGTGGGCCCCCACCTTCCCAAATCACTCACTACCCAAAGAAGCAGCAAGAGCAGAAAAGCTGCCATCAGTAAAGGGGTTATTGTTGTCTTTGTCCTTCATTTTCGAAGAGGACCATAACATCAGGGATATGATGACATGACTTGCATTTGACTTCGATTTGAGGGAGGGAGGACTGTGCAAGGTCACCAGCCTCACTTTCTCCTCCAGAGCCATCTGGATCCAGTGGTCAGATATTCATCAGGACAACTGGAGATGGTCCAGGATGCAGTGGGAGACCCTGGCCCTTTTAGGCTTAAAGCCTTTTTTCAGGTTCTCAATTTGAGCTTGGTAATATCCATTCAGTGAATAGGCCTCTTTAAGAAGTGAGGCAAGGGATGGCCCCTTCAATTTTAAAAGAAAATCAAACTGGGAGGGGAAGGGCCCCAGGATTATTAGTCAAAAGAGAAAGTTACCATTTACAGTCATTCAGAGCCAAGAGGGCCCATAATTTAAACATTAAATGTTGCTTGGGCAGGTACCTATTTTTATCCAATCTATGAGTTCCAGAGTAAAATGGGTTTAAAGTTTGGTATTAGCAGTGGGGAGGTAATCATAGAACCTTACAGTCTCAGGGTTAGGAAGGATATCAGAGAGTACCCAGGGTAAAACCTACCTGAGTAGGAATCCCTTCTGAAATATCTTCAATAAGTGGTCATCCTTCCTTTGCTTTAAAACATCTAAGGGTGGGTTTAATTTTTTCCCAAAGAATGAAACAGAACATGATAAGCCAACCAGAAGGCAAATAGAACCAGGCTCATTTCATGAAATGACATACAATTTCTAACACTTTTAATAAATTACAAATTGTACTCAACAAGTACATGCCTGAGGAAGGTCAGGAGGTAGCTGGGTGGCTTCTCTAAATTAGAATTTCTGGTAAGATAGCTATCTAATGGACCTTCATTAAAGGCTTAAATGACCCTTAACTAATAAGATGAATATGGGGCAAAATAACTTGCTGAAGGTCACACATCCAATGGCAGACAGAGTCAGAACTAGGAACCAGAGATGCCAACTTTTAACCTAGTACCCAGTGAACCACACTGACCTCCTTAGAGACAATAGAGTACAGACAGTTAGTCAAAAAGCATTTACTAAGTACCTACTATATGCCAAACACTGTGCTAAGTGCTAAGAATACAAAGAAAAGCAAGATAGTCCCTGTTATCAGAAGCTCAAAGTCTAAAGGGAGAAGACAAAATGAAAAAACAACTATGTACAAATAAGATTTATAGATAATAAATTGGAGATAATATGTAGAGGGAAGGCATTAGGGCATATCAGGAAAGGCTTTTTATAAAAGACAAGATTTTAACAAGGATTGGAAGGAAGCCAGGGATGGTGGAAGCAAAGATGAAGAGAGTAGTCCCAGAATACTGGATTTGGAATCAAAGGACCCAGGTTCAAATTCTACACCTAAAACGTATTACCTCTGAGACCTGGAGCAAATTATTTAACTTCCCTGGACTCGTTTTCTCATCTATAAAATGTAGGGGATTGATGAGATGGTATATAGATAGAGAGAGACAGAGACAGAGACAGAGGCAGAGACAGAGACAAATGATAGATAGATAGATAGATAGATAGATAGATATAGACAGATATAAATAGATAAATATAGATATATGCATATGTAGATATAGATATAAACATATATATGTATATGTATATGTATATATATATATATATAATAGGTATTATTTTAGTTCTAAGGTCTACTCCAATTCTAGAACTATATAATTCTATGCTTTAAACTGCTCCCCAAGTATAGGTTATTATATATTACCTATATGACACTTCATAGTTGAACTTGTGTTATTTATGGACTTATTTCATGTTTTCTGATAAACTGTAGATAGACTGATAGACTTCCAGGGACCAGGACTACATCTTTATCTGATTCCCAACACCCAATATAGGGTTAGCTAAGGACATAGATACTCAATACATATTTGTTATGGATAAATTAATGAATGACTAGGTAGGATAATCAGAAAATATGTTTGAGTAGAAAAAACTTAGAACATTTTTTAAAAAACTCATATACATACATTATTTTAGGATTTCCAAAATGCTTTGCATCCATTGTGTTGATTCCCACAACAATCTTCACAGGTAGATATGAGAACAATGAGAACACAGAGAAATAAGTGATTCACTCAAGATTATACAAGTAACCAAAAGCAGAGCTGGAAGCTTAGAACATAAAATGTTATAGCTGGAAGAGACTGTAGGCTTTTTATATCAAAACAGGAAAGAAATTTAAAAATCAGAGCCATCATTCTAAAAGTAAAGGAAGTTCAAGTCAGAAAGGGCAAACTACTCTAGGTCTCCTAACTTGTAATCTGTATTCTTTTTACTCTATATCAGTTAATTCTAATACCTTTATTATGCTAATATCAATTGGAGAAAAACGGGAATTTTAGGAAACATTGCCTGTCATCCAAAGTCAAAGTCTTTTTTTTTTCTTAAGTCAAAAAAATTTTCTTCAGCATTCCCTCCCCATTGAGTAATTTCATATAACAAATAACATTTTTTAAAGAGAAGAGGAAAAAAATCAGTAAAATTGATCAATATATCAAAAACATTTGAAAATATGGGCAATATATCATACCCATGGTCCTCCTTCCTCTGCAGGGGGTGGAGTCCTCATATCTCTCTTGTGGGTCAGGTTTATTGCTCATAATTTTGCAACATTTGTTTTTTTGTTTGGGTGTTTTTGCTTTTTTGTGGTGATTCCATTTGCATTGTTGTAGTCATTGTTTATACTCTTTTCTTGGCTCTGCTTACTTCACTCTGCATTAATTCATATGTCTTTCCATGCTTCTTTGTGTTCACCAGTCTTCATTTCTTACAGCACAGTAATATTCCATTACTTTAATGTGCCACAGTTTGTTTGACCATTCCCCAATCATTGGGTGTATGTGTTACTTCTGATTCTGATTTGATCACAAAATGTGCTGCTATAAATATTTTGGTCTCTATTGGGATTCTCTTCTTATTGATAGCTTCCTTGGGGTATATATAAACTGAGTAATGGAATCTCTGGATCAAGAAGTATGGGGATTTTATTTATTTTATTTACTTAATTCCAAAATGGTTTTACTAATTCACTGCTTCACCAGCAATATACTAGTATGTCTATCTTCCCACAGTACCTACAATGTTGACTAGTTACTTCTTTTACCATCTTTGTCAATTTGCAGGGTTTGAGGTAAAACCTGTGGTTCATTTCTATTCCCATCACTTTACTGAGTGTGCATTTCTAGATGACAAGTTTTTGGAACCTCTCATGGACATAAAGAACACTGTTCCCTTTGGCTCTTGACATAGACATGACAGGAAAGAAGAAGAGCACTAAAAATGTAGCCAGACATTCAGGATGATAATTTCTGTGTTGCTTGTTCAACTTCTGGAACTGAAGTCCTTGGTTCCTGACCAAAATTCACATTGTTCTAGAGAACAGCCAATTCATAGTTATATCCTGGCCCGGAGTTGAGCAGGGAGTAAAGTCCTGATAATTTCTCTACCGATCTACTCTATTCACTAAGCAAACATTTCCTCAGCTCTCACTATTTGTGATATACAGTACTCAGAGATGAGTGGGACACCTAAAAAATAAAACATAAAACATCCCTTCAAAGAGTTTACAATCCAGTATTAATCTTAGAACCAAAAACCTTAGAGTCAAAAAGGACATTAGAACATAGAATGGCTTAGCTGAATTTAGAGCTAAACTAGCTCACCCAATGTGCCCATGATAAATTTTTTAGTTTAATCTACATTCTTAACATTTTCTCCATCACCTTTTTAAGTATAGACAACCAACAAAATGATCAACCAATCCCTGATTTGTAACCAATTTCTAAGTTGCAAATTCTCACACTGAAAATTTAACAATGGGCTCTCAAGCTAGCTCCAGCACACTATTGTACCAAACCAACCATTTCATCTCAGAAGCCGGTCTGGTTATTGGGACAATCAGCTATCTTTAATCCTCTAAAGAAGGTGCAAATGGCCATGTCCACATATTCCATAAGGAGATGCTTTTAAAAGTGTAAAGTTTTGCTACCTTGAAACCTCATTAAGTTGATAAGAAAATTCCCTTGATCAGCCTCCTTCATAGTGTTACAGATCAACCCTAAAAAGATAAAATGTTAGAGACAGCAAAAACTTTCAAGGTCATTTTGTAGATAAGGAAGCTAAGGCTCTGAAAGGTTGGTTCTTTTACCAAGGCAACATAAGAAGATAGGGCTGGATTTGAATGCAGGTTTTCTAACTCCTGGGCCAATGATATTTCCACTGTTCCACACAACCTCTGAGGTTGGGACGCATTCCCTGAAATGAAGCCAAATCCAGTTTTGAGTTTTATTTAGCCAACTGAAAGTTTGGAATGGAACTGAACTTGTGCTGTGGAACTTTGTAATTCCATCTGTAGGAAATAACTGGATAAACATCCTGCCAAGTGTCCATCTGGAGCTAACTCAGTGGCCTTTCAGCCCTCATTCCTCAGAGTCCTCCTCTGATGTGCAAGCTTCCACAGTCCAGCTGGTCAAACTTGGTCAAGTCATCTCATTGTGGTATCATGTCTTCTTACCCTTCAAGACTCAATTCAAATCTCTCCTCAACAATAACTCAAAATCTATCAGGCACCTACTATGTGCAAGGCCCAATTCAGTGGTGAGGGAGATATAAGTAATGGAAGAAATGAGTAAGGCATGGTCCTGATCCTCAAGAATATGCTTACATTCTATTTTCTTAAGTCCTTCTCTGTTCTAATATTATATCTTCTAACATCCCTTCTAACTCTGACATTTTATGTTTAAAGTACTTTCTGTCATGAACATTCTATATTAAGTCCCTTCTAGTGTGGACATTCTATGTTCTAAGGCCCCTTAGTTAAGCTTACTACCAAATTCCTATTTGAAATACAGTAAGAGTCTTCTAAAATGAATCACAAAACTACATGACAGATGGGGAAAAATAGCTTTGTTTTTTTGTTTCCTTATAGAAAGAAGCATTCAACTGTGAACGAAAGAACTGAGAGGTGGGTTGAATTTCATGATTTACAAATAGCTTGATATAAACCAAGTGGGGTATCTTTTGCCAGGATCATGGTTCATAGTCTATAAAGAGAGAAGGAAAAGGGCCATTGGGATTAGCTAGGAAGCAGTGGTCAAGGTCAAAGAGTTCGACATGAGTGCACACCTGATTCATGGTGTAGTTCAAAACCACTGAACAAGGAATCAGTAGACCTGGATTCAAGTCAAAGCTTTGTGACTTGATAACCTTATGATAACCTGAGTAAGCCACTTCCCTTCCAAGACCTTTAGTTTCCCCATTATGTAAAATATAGGTGCTAAACCCTACCTCTCTCTTGGGGTCAAATGAGATAATGTGAACAAAAAAGCACTTTTCCCCTGTAAAGTACTATAGCAATGGGAGCAATTATTGTTATAGGCAAGGAGCATTATCTTCATATAGCAAGTACAGCATGTTATTACATTATATTCCATCAGCCATTAGCTTTGCAGAGCTGCCAAAATCATTTTTCTCATGATGTGTAAGCGGTGGTATTTGAGCCACCTCCTTTTTCTTTCTGAGCTGAATGTCTCTTTCTAGATGGAGAAAAAAAAGAATGAATCTTTTTCCCTGTCTGTCATGCAATTTTCTGATTTTTTAAAGAGTCTCACTGGATTTCAAATACTGGTTGAGTATTATTTGAGGTCAAGTCTCCTGCTGGCTAACAGACATATTGGCTGGGAGAGTCACAATACTATGAAGTGCTATTTAGAACTGGTTTGATAGACCAGGAGCCAACAACATAAAACCTTTGATATAGGAGATGGCAGAGACACCCTGGTCTGTGCAGCCAGACTCTGATAGAAGTCAAACCTCCCCTCCCCCCAAACACACACATGCAAAATTCACACAAAATTGTGAAGCTTCTGAAAGTCAAAGTTGGCACCCTTCCAATTACCCTTACTGAAAAGTCTTTCAGTCTTTTCCTTTTCTCACCAATCACTTTTTCCCCATGCTTATCCTATTTCCTATTCCTACTGATCCTTACTAAGATGTTAACTGAAAACCTACAGCTAGTGTGTAAATTGAATTATAGATCTCCAAGGATTCTTCGAGCTCCATTATTCTGTAACTATATTTTAAGATAGTTTCTGTCATTCCGTGTTGTGTTCTAGAGTCTCTTCTATTGTTGATTGCTTCTTTCATGCTCCTAGGTCTCATCTCTCTGTGGCATTTTGTATTGTATGTTGAAAGATGCCTTCCAGTTCTGATAACCTAGGCTCCAAGGTTATTTCTATCACTAGCTAAAATTCTTTATTGTCTCTTCTAGCTCTCTGGGTTTCAAGGTCCCTTTTATCCCTAACATTCTGATGGACAGTATTCTTCACAATCCCCAGCCAGTCTATTTGGTGGATTTTATATACAGAGAAGAAAGCATCTCATTTGCTCCCCTAGTCCATGTGAAAATGTTCATATGGTCTAAAAAGCTCTTCATTGGAGAGACAACCTTGATTATAATCATATAGTAAGAGCGTCTGGCACCAGAAATATATTTGTTTATTGGTTTTAGGAAAAAGAAGACTGGGAGGGGGTAGGAGAAAGGAAGGATGGTCTGTTTTACAGATTAGGTTATTAGGAGTGGGAATTGTCCCTGGGCAAGCAGTGTGTTCATTTAAAATGTAAATGAACCTCTTCTATCCCTCACTCTGAATTCTCCCAATCTCTATTACTTGAAATCAAATAGGCTTTTATGCTGCTGAACATTTCAGTTCTCAGCAGGCTGCTCCTACCCCATATGCTTACAGTTGCCTTGGTCAGAGAACTCTTTCTGGCTTCCTGTCAAGAGGAGATGGTCACCTATATGACTCCACTTTGTGAAAAGTAAACCAGGAAGTCTCAGGGCCCCTGAGAATGATGGCAGCAATAGATTGGGAGTCAGAAGATTTTGCTAATTTTGCTAATTTCCAAATCCATGCTAACTTTCTATATGAACAAAGGAGGTGACTATTATGGTCAGAGCACATTAGGAATGTTGTGTTCAGTTCTGGCAACCACATTTTAAGGAGGACACTGACCAGTTTAATTATGTGTGGAGTAGGATGAGGAGAGAACTGGAGAACAGGCCAAAATCCTACTATTAAAGATTTATTTTTAGGGGGCAGCTAGGTGGTGCAGTGAATAGAGCACTGGCCCTGGAGTCAAGAGGACCTGAGTTCAAATCCAGCCTTAAACACTTAACACAAAAACTAGCCGTGTGACCTTGGACAAGTCAGTTAACCCCAGTTGCCCTCCAAAAAGCAAAAAATATATAAAAATAAAGATTTGCTTTTTCTGCTCTTCAAGACTCTTCCACGAGTTTTCCTATAAAACTGTAAATTCCTCTAGGAGAGATGAGCTATTGTCAGCTAACACCTTGGACATCCAAAACAGTGAGACAAGGTTGGGGGAAAGGATACAGAAATGGGAAGTGTATGGGAAGAGGAGGTGGAAGGGAAGTACCTTTGTAAGTATGTAAATAAAAATTTATGTCACCTTGAGAAAAGTAGAAATAAGGAAAAGTTAATTCATGTCTTTAACTATGTTTTGTCTCAACTATTACAATAGCTTCTCATCCAGTTATTCTATAGGTTAACCTTCCTAAAGCATAGGTCTGAGCACATGTTTCTCTGATGAAAATCTTTCAATGACAATTGCTTAAACCCAAATTTCTTAGCCTGGCATTCAAGGTCTTCCTTATTTTGGACAACTCTTTGCCTTTTGCATACTCCATGCTCCGTCGATATTAGACTACTTGCTAAGCTAACCAAAACAAACAGCAAGCAAACAAAAACATACCCTGCTCTATCTCTGTGCCTTTTCTCATTCTGTTACTTGTATCTCAAGCACCCTCCCTCTCAACTTAACCTACTGATATTCTAGCCCATCCTTCAAGGACTAGCCAATGCTATATTTTCCATAAAGCCTTTTTTGTTCTTTTCTGGGAATTTAGTCCATGAATATTTCAGATATTAATGACGGACTTCCTGTTCTAAATAAATGAGCATGGGCCTACATCATCTCTGAAATCTCTTTCAGATCTGAGATACTATCATTCTCTGAACTCTCCTTGCATTTCATATTTCTCCCATGCACTTCAGATGATCTTTTATGGTCATTTTATTTGTCTTACTAGTTTTATTTAATCTCATTTCTTTATATGTCTTATCTCTCCCTCTTAAGTTAGGAGTTCCATGAGGGAAGGAACTATTTCTTATTTATCTCTATCTGTGCCCACCGTAGTGCCTTATACAAAGTGGTTGATTAGTAAATGCCTATGGAATAATACATGACAAATTAATTATATCAACCAATAAGCATTTGTGATACCATTTGAGGTTTTCTTAGCAAGGATCCTGGAATGATTTGGAATTTCCTTCTCCAGATCATTTTACAGATAAGGAAAATGAGGCAAACAGAGTTAAGTGACTTACTCACTTAAATGTTAAGTGACTTGTTCACGGTAAATGTCTGAGGTGAGATTTGAACTCTTCTTGATTCCAGGCCCAAGGCACTCTATTGACTGCACTGAATAGAAGCATTTAATTAAGTAAATATTATTTGTCAGCCAGTATGTAGGATTCTGAGGACCACAGAGATAAATAAGACATTGTCTCTGCCCTCAAGGACTTTACACCCTATTGAGAGAAATAGCATGTATGTACATCAGTACATATAAATACATAGTATGTGTGTGTGTGTTTAAACTCAAGGTGATGTGACTAGGGGAAGTCACAAGCATTTGGGTGGATTAGGAAATAATTACACAGGAAGTGGAATTTGGGCTGTGCTTTAAAGGAAGCTAAAGATTTTAAGAGAAGGATTTAAGGAAAGAGTGAATTCCACGCACAAGGGATAGAAAAGGCAAGGAGACAGAGAACAGAATTCTGTGTGTAAGGAACCACAAAACAAAAAACAAACAAACAAACAAAAAGCTAGTTTGGTTAAATCATACAGTATGTGAAGAGGATTAATATAGGAAAGAGAATCTCTAGGCAGACTGAGCCAACACACTCGTGGCATCTAAGATTGTAGTGTAACCCCTCAATGCAGCCATCAATCATAGCATCATCTAAGGTTGGATCCAGAAGGGATATCAGAAATCATCTAACCCAGCATGCCAGGTTTGCAGGTGAGGAAACTGAAAGGTGAAGGAACTTGTCCAAGCCCACATGGCTGGTAGGAATTCAAATGCAGGTTCTCTAATTTTTAGTTCAGGTATGTGTGTGTGTGTGTGTGTGTGTGTGTATTTGCTCTCTGCTGCCAGCAGAGATGTAATTTGGTACATGTATATTGGGTCAAGCCTTAAATTATTTTTATTCTCTGAAGAATAAATATTTTTGTCAGGAAAATGTCAAGTGGTTAGCAATGTCACCCCTCACAGCAGTCACTCACCATATCCTGAGGGATGGAAGAGGCCGGATGTACGAAAATACAACCCTGCGTTAGCTGCTCAGCTCTGCCAAGTGCAGATTTCACACTGACTCATGTCAATCCTCCTCTTCCGGTGATCATTTCCCTGATGATAATGTTTTCTAAATATGTCAGGTTCAAAATGTTTCCCAAATGGGGTGACCTATTTGAATTGATGTCTAAATTCTTGCCATCCTAAGTCTTCTGTTAGAACATACAAAGAAGTCACTGCAGAAGAGAGAATTCTTGATATGAAAGCTGGGTCAGGCATTCTTAGGCAGATAGAAAGTGAGGTGCAGTAGCCAGACCCCTTCATTTGGTATCAGAAAATCTGAATTTGAATCCTGACTCTGCCACTTACTATCTTTTTGAGGATAGTCTGTTTAAATTTGCAGTTTCTGGACTTCTAAGAACCAAGATGGCATAATAAGCTATAAATTGCTGAAATTCTTCCATATTCACCTCTAAGCAACCATAAAATAGTACCCCCAGAACAAACCCTGGAAAAACAAAACCAGCAAAAAGATGGGATAAAACAATCATTTCGCCCCAAAACTTGGAAGATCAGCAAGAAAGGTATGTCTCACTCAGATAAAAAAGGGAATGCAATGCAGGAAAGGAAGTATCCCAGCAAGCCAGCAGGATATCAAAAGTCTCAGTGTAATGAAGCAGGCAGACACTAGGACCAGAACACTCCCCTCCCCCTATGTATCTCAACAGAGCCAAGAAAATGGGCAGACTCCAGTTCTGAGAAGCACCATGTTCTTCAGCATAGCCCTGGGCAAACAGACATCCAACTGGGACCAGATCCTCAAGTGTTTCAACATAGCCCTGGGCAGAGAGAGGCTCCAGCAGTCAGATCTCTCCATGCTTCAGCATAGCCTTGGGGAAATGAAGAAACAATCCCCATGAACCTCAGCACACTCCAGACACCAGCACCCACAACCCAGCTCAGCACCAAGTAAACTACTAGACCCCTGTGGCCCTTAGCAGTGCCAACTACCCTATCTCCTCAGGACAGCAACAGTCACAAGGGTCCCCCATGGACCTCATGGTAATATCTATCAGTGAAGCACCAGATAAACACCAAGGGTCTACAGCCACTAGTACAAGAAGCCATCTAGAACTCAAATTTAAAAGAAAAGATTAAAAAAATGATCACTAAACAACAACAAAAGAATCTGACCATAGGAAGTTATTATGGTAGTAGGGAAGAACAAGATACAAACTCAGAAGAGGACAACAATATCAAAACACATGTGAGCAAAACCCAAAGAAAAAAATGGGAAGTGATCTCAAGCCCAGAAAGATCTCATGAAAGAATTCAAAAAGGAGCTTAAAAGTCATATGAGAGATAGAATAAAAATTGGGAAAAGAAATGAGAGTGATGCAAGAGAATTAAAAAATAAAGTCAACATCTTAGAAAAAGAAAACAACTCCTTATAAAGTAGAACTGGCCAAATGAATAAAGGGATACAATAATTCATTGAAGAAAACAACTCTTTAAAAAGTACAATTGGCAAATGGAAAAGAGTACAAAAACTATCTGAGGTAAGCAACTCCTTAAAAGTTAGAATCAGGCAAGTGAAAGATAATGACTCTATGAAACATCAAAAATCAATTAAATAAAGTAAAAATAATGAAAAATAAATAAAATGTAAAATACCTCATGGGGAAAAAGAACTAAACTGGAAAATAGATCTAGGAAAGACAATGTCAGAATCATTGAACTACCTGAAAGTCATAATCCAAAGGAAGACCTAGACAGCATCTTTCAAAAACTTATCAATAAAAATTGTTTTGATATCCTGAAAGCAAAGCACAAAATAGACATTGAAAGGATCCAGGAAGCACTTCAGAAAAAGGTACCCAAAATAAAAACTCCAAGGAACATTATATCCAAATTACAGAACTATCTGATCAAGTTAAAAATATTGCAAGTGGTCAAAAAGAAACAATTCAAACATCGAGGAGCCACAATCAAGATTAGAAGGACTTAATAGCTGCAACATTAAAGGATCAGAGGTCATGGAATATGATGCTCCAGAAGGTAAAAGAGCTAGGACTACAGCCAAGAATTACCTACTTAGCAAAATTAAGCATAACACTTCAAGGGGGAAAAATGGTCATTCAATGAAATAGAAGGATTTCAAACATTTATAAGGAGAAGACCAGAACTGAACAACAACAACAAAAAAAAAAAAAAGATCTCCAATATCAAGACCCAAGAGAAGCCTAAAAAGGAGAAAAGGGAAAAAGAAAATATGAGGGATTTAATGGAGCTGAACTGTTTACATCCCTACATGGAAAGATGATAAGTGCAATTCTTAAAAATTGTTTCACTAGTAGTACAGCTAGAAAGAATATACATAAACAGAAGGTACAAGTATAAGATGAATTTGAGGGATTGTAAAGCCAAGCACGAGTAGCTCTCTAGAGGACTGCTGCTATGAATAGCTTTAAGGTTCTGATCACACAGTATAGTGAACTCTATTTGTTCAGCAGTAAACTAAAGCAAACCATTCACAGAAACCAAAGTACAGCATTCACAATGATGAAACATAACAACTTATCACTAAAGTGGCCACATAGCTTTAAAAAAAGATTTCATCCAGTAAGTCCTTAACTCAATCATCTTTTAGGAGCAATCCTCCTTAAGGGACACCAAGTACAAAAGTCAAAGTTTTGCTACCCCTGGGTCAAATTGTCTTAATCTTTCAGTCAAAAAGTCTTCTTCTTTCTTGATTGGAGATTAGTTTCTAATCATCCTTAACTCAATCATCCTTAAGGGGTACAAGGTGCAAAGTACAAAGTTCTCCCATCCCTAGGGACCACAATAAATCATAATCTTCTCAGTTAGCACTAAGTACCCAAGGAGAGGTCTTTTCATCTTGGTTCGAGGCTGGCTCCCAGATTCTATGGTTCTTCTTCCATGGGTCCAGCTCTTGCCTGCATCTACTCAATTGTAACTTGGATTCACAGGTAGGCAGCTCTCAGCTCCTCATCCAGCTCCCATCCCTTATTGAAGCTCAGTGTCCAGTCCACCTCAAGTCCTTCACAGTTTCTTTTTCTGGGAAGACAAAGTTAAACAGAGCCAAAACAACATTTACATACATTGCCAGCACCATCATCAATTCACTATCTGCCTGTGAAATCAATACAGACCCACAAACAAGGTCTGGGAACTCAACACAAATCATCAATATAGTCCCAGGACCTCTGAAACCCTCCTCCAGGACTTCCATAAACAAAAAATAAGAAAATCCTCTTTCAGAGCTTCCAATAAGGTCCCAGAACTTCTGTACAAAGTATTACAAACACAAATTAACACAGACAGAACAGACAAACAGAGTGCTGGACACCACAAGTGTTCCCTTCTCAGTCCTGCTCTCTCCCAGCTTGCGCTTCGGATTTGATATGGTCATTAGCTCCTCTCTGTTCCACCTACCTCTTACGCTATTGTTACTTGTCAATATGCTATTGACAAGAAATATATTTAAAGCAAAGAGACACACAGAGGAAAGGTAAGGGTTTGGAGCAGTATCTATTATGCTTCAGATGAAGTAAAAAAAAAAAAGCAGAGGTAGCAATCCTAATCTCAGACAAAGGAAAAGCAAAAATTGACCTAATTAAAAGAGATAAGGAAAGAAATTAGATCTTCTTAAAAAGGTACCATAGACAATGAAGTAATATCATTGCTAAACATATATACACCACATGGCATACTATCCAAATTCTTAAGTGTTCATTACCAAATAAGAGATAGAGAGCATTACAAAATGCAAAATAGATCATTTTGATTATAAATTAAAAAGGGATTTGCACAAACAAAACCAATGCAATCAATATTAGAAGGAAAGATGGAAATTAATCTTTACAGTTAATTAATGTCTTGATAAAGGCCTCATTTCTCAAATATATAGACAACTGAATCAAATTTATAAGAATACAAACTACTCCCCAATTGATAAATGGTCAAAGGATATGAATAGGCAGTTTTCAGATGAAGAAATCAAAGAAATCTATAGGCATATGAAGAAGTGTTCTAAATCACTTCTGATTAGAGAAATTAAAATTAAAGTAACTCTGAGGTAACATGTAACACCTATCAGATTGGCTAATATGAGAAAAAATAAAAACTATAAGTGTAGGAGAGGATGTGGGATAATTGGGACACTAATGAACTGGTCAAACAAAGTGGTCAACTGAGCAGAATGAGGAAAACATTGTATACAGTATCAGCAATACCATGTAATGATTAACTATCAGTGACTCAGCTCTTCTCAGCAACATAATGATCCAAGACAAATATGCACAAAGGATGCACAAAGGAAAATGCTATCCAGACCCAGATAAAGAACTGATAGACTCTGAGTACAAATTGAAGTATACTTTTTTCACTTTATTCTTTTCATGATTTTTTCACCTTTTGATGTTTCTTCTTTCACAACTGTGACTAATGTGGAAATATGTTTTACACAATAGCACATGTATAACCTATATCAAATTGCCTACCCTTTTTGGAAGAAGAGAGGGATGGAAAGAGAAACATTTAAAACTCAAAAACTTGTAAAAATGAATGTAATTGAGGGTAAAATAAAATACTATTAATCATTTTTAAATTGTAATTTCTCAGTTTTAAACCCAGAGAATGTTGATTAAAATCTGATATAGGCCATTAGAGAGGAAAGGAATTTAGAATTCATTTAAGCCAGCTTCATCTTTTTACAGAGTAGGAATGAGGAAACTGAGACCCAGAATTAAGGAAATCACCTATCTAAAGTCACACAGTGAGTTATTTACAGGGCCAATTAGTAGCACTGAAAAGAAAGAACCCTGTCCTGGGGATGACTTCTACATTAAACTCATTCTATCATGTTGGACAAGTCAAGTAAGATCCCTGTTTTTCAATTTCTTTTTCTCTAAAATACTCATTTTACATAATTATTGCTTCCTGACACTAAAGAACTTATAATCTAATGCAGAGGAAAAGACATATGCATATAAAATATAAGGCATAACTATATAAATGTATGAGACAGGATGCATAAGTGCATAAGGAATATCCAAAAAGCATTGGATTTGATTATCTTGAATGTCTTTCCAACTCCAACACTCCATGTTCTAAGACATGTCCCAACTCTAATGTTCTACAGAAGGTTCTAAGGAAAGTTCTGTGCAAACACATGAACACACACATGTACACAGATATGTATACATATTTACAAATTCTTTTAAAATAATTTTGTTTATGTCTTCTGTGTTTACATAGTCTTATTTTCTTCCAATATTTCCCCCTTCATATTCTCATGGAGTCATCTCATATAACAAAGATTTTTTAATAGAAAAAATAAAGGAAGAAAAGAAAAAATAGGCAGAACTGATCAGTACATCAAAAGGTCTGAAAATATATGCAATATTCCACATTACTGGGTCTCCCACCCCTGCAAAGTAGTTATGTATGATCTTTTTCATATCTCTTCTGTGGCTCCAAGCTTGTTCTTTGTAACTTTTCAATATTCACTTTCAAATTTTTTTGGTGGTTGTTTTCTTCTATTTTCATTGTTGTCATCATTTCATCTATTGTTTTCTTGGCTTCCCTAAATTCACTATGCATCAGTTTATACAAAATTGTCCATGCTTCTCTGTATTCTTCATATTCCACATTGCATTTATGTGCCACAATATGTGTATCTATTCCCCAATAGATGGCCATTTCTTTTGTACAAATTGTTATTATGAGTTATCCTAAGGTCCCTTTTGGTCTGACTTCAGTTTCTTTATCTGTAAAATTAGAAGGTTGGACTAGTTGTTGTCCCTAAGGTGTTTTTCAGTTCTAACAGTTTTTGGTTCTCCCCTTGTAGCATCAATGCAATATGCACAGCATCCATGATCACTATAAATATACCTGCATGGTGCTCCATCACAAAATATAATAGACTCTTCATATAGAACACAGAAGCAAAACATTTATTCAGACACCAGAAACCAAATCTCCAAACCAGTAAGCCAATTCCATCAGAGTAGCAAAGAAGTTGATAATAAGAAGTTAACAATAGCACAGAGAGACACACCATCCTTTAGCCTTCCCACAAACCAATATTTACTCACAAGCCTGACAGACTCCCTGAGACATATCCTTTCCTCCTCCCAGTATAGTTAGCTCTGACTCCCAGCTTTCTGTGGGCTCCATGCAATTGCATTCAGTCTATTAGGGGGCAGAGTTTATTTTCAAAGCAGGGTAGCTCTTCAAATTCCCTTAGCCTTATTAAGGGGCAGGGAAGATCTTCAAATTACCATTACCATTACAACCCTGCAGTAAATTAGCCACCAGTTCAAAGGGGAAGCAATTGTGTTGGGGGAAAAAAACAAAAAACAACAATGATGAGGTCAGTAACAGGTGACATTAAATTCAGAATTTGCTTTATTGCGTGAGGAAGGCAAGGCCATTGTCCCTGCAGCATGCTCTTTTGGTGAAATGAAAGTCTTAACTTCCATCTGGAGGGACTTTGGAGAAAAGGAACAAGGAATTTGATCCTTGCCTTTTCATTAGAGAGACCACAGATTTTCAGCAAGCCTGTCTGTGCAGAGTCACCAGCCAGTGTGAGCTAAGAGAGGCAGGCTCAGAAGACTAGAATATATCAGCTTGCTAACCAGAATCCTGAGACATCCTTCAGAGTCTTGATGGACTAGATATCTCTTTCAAATACCTAAAAGTCTTCTGTTTTGATTAGTTACAAAACTGCCCGACCAACTAGTAGTGCTAGATGGGAACCCCCACTGTCCTAGGGTTAATTGCCAACCTTCCCTGCACTGGTTTGATCTTCTAGAATATGTTAGGCTCTAATTCCTGGTCTAGCACTTGACAGTTGGGTATCACTGTCACTCACTGGGGCTCACTTCATCATTAAAATGAGAGGATTTGGCTAAATGACCTCTAAGATTCTTTCTAGTTCTAGATCTGTGAACCTATGATCCAAAATCACCTATTCTAAGGTTACTTCCAATTCTTTGGGTACAATAGAAACCTCCCAAATTTCCAAGAAGGGCCTTTAGGAGGTGTGGGAATGGCCATCATCTTTGATTCATGTTCCTTCCTTCCCTTCCACACCACAACCCAGAAACTATAAGTTCTATAGAAATTTTTGGTGTAAGAAACAGAAAAAGGGATATACTGATCTTAAAAGAAAAGAAAGGTCATTGTATTGGGATTTGGTTGCATAGATAAGTTTTTCATTAGGCAAAGCTACTAGATGTGGAGATCAAAAGAATGCTAAAGATGTGAATACCTGGATTTCAACAAAGGATTTGACAACACTCATTCAATTCTGGTGGAAATGATTAAACTGTGTGGGCTAAATGATATAGTTAAGGTTAAGTTATAGGTTAAGAACTCCATGAATAAATAGATATAAAAAGTGACAACTGATTGATGTTAACCTGGAATGAGGTCTCTAGTGGAGTGCTAGGGATCAGTAAATATTTAGCTAAATATTTTTGTAACTTGTATGAAGGTATACAAGGTTTATCAATTTAGCTTCTGGGCTTCTATGAGGGATAACAAATATATTAGATGAAAGTATTTTAGGATTCAAAGGGCAACTAGGTGACATAGTGGCAAACTATGGGACAAACACTGGGTCTGAAGTCAAGAAGATTCATCTTCCTGAGTTCAAATCCAGACTCAGAAACTTACTACCTGTGTGGCCTGGGCAAGTCACTTAACCTTTTTGCCTCAGTTCCTCATCTAGAAAGGTGGAGAAAAAATGACAAACCACTCCAATGTCTTTGCCAATAAAACCCCAAATGAGCACACAAAGAGTTGGACATGACTTGAAAATGATGCAACAACAACACCTGAAGAAACCTCTCTTCTCATTGAGACTCCCCAGGTTTGGGGGCAGTTAGGTGGCACAATGAATAGAGCACTGGGCTGGGAATCATGAAGATTTATCTTCATGAATTCAAATCCAGCCTCAGACACTTATAAGCTGTGTGACCCAGGGCAAGTCACTTAACCCTGTTTGCCTCAGTTCCTCTTCTGGAAAGGTGGAGAAGGAAATTGCAAACTACCCTAGTACCTTTGCCAAGAAAATGCCAAATGGAGTCACAAAGAGTCAGATGTGATGAAATCACTGAACAACTATAGCATTAGGATTAGAAAAGATCTCGACAAGCTTGAATAATGAACCAAATCTTTTAAGCTGTTTGCCTTTTTTTTTAAACTAGGTCTATGATTTCATCAGTGTTAGGAGCTCCTTGTGAGGAAAACTCACACTAACAATGCAGATTGATCCCTTACCTGCAGTTTATAGTCTGAGAATGTCATGTGGCTCACCAAGAGGTGAAATGTCTTATTCAGAGTCACCCAGCTAGAATATGTCAAAGGTGAGTCTTGGACTCAGGGCATCTGGATCCTGAGATCAGTTTGTTCTGTGTCTGAGGCTACATTGCCTTAACCATGCTAAAATTTAATAAAGATAAATGTGAAGTCTAATACTATGGGTTAAAAAAATACTAACTGTGCATGCACAGGATGGAGGAGGCTTAGTAGATAATACAACATGTGAGAGAGAAAAAACCCCAGGGGTTTTTAGTGACTGTAAGCTTAATGTGAATTGGCAATGTGATGTGGCAGCCCAGCAGCCTTGGGCTGCATGAATATATCTAGGGTCCAGAATAAAGGAAGCCAGAGGGCCTAACCTGTTCAGACCCCATCTGGCGTATTCAGAACTGTTTTTGTGTACCATATTTAGAAGGAACATTGACAAAGCTGGTATGTGTCTCTGAAGAGGGTGGCTGTAATTCAATTTCCCCATCTTCAATTCAATTAGCATCAGCTTCTACTCCTCCTTTTAGTGATCTCTTTTACTACTGGTGCCCTCCCTGCCTAATTATCTGGTATTTTATTTGAATTTATTATTTTTATATTCATTCTGTATCTACTTGTATCACAACTCATATCCCCTGTTAAGCCAAGTCAATAAGTATTTATTAAGTACCTTTTACATGCCAGACACCATGCTCAATGCTGGGGATACAAAGAAAGGCAAAAAAAAAGTCCTTCCTCTCAGCAGCTCATAGTCTAATGGGGAAGATGAAATGCAAACTAGATACATACAAAATATATGCAGGATAAAATGGAGGGAATAAAAATTTCAGAGGGAAGGTACTAGCATTAAGGGGTATAGGAACATGCTTCTGTGACACTAAGTTAAGGAAAACAGAAAAGAAACTCCTTTAAATTAGGGATTGTTTCGTTTTTTGTGTTTGCTTCCCTAGCTCTCAGCCAGCCTACTACCTGACATTTAGTCTATGCTTGATAAAATCTTGTTGACTGATTCAAACAACAAATTCACAGAACTCTCAAATCTTAGCATTAGAAGGGATCCAAGGAGTCATTTAGAAAATGCATCCAGTGAGGGCCTCTGTCTATAAACCAGATTCTGATCAACCTCTTTCCTATCACTTCCACTTACTGAATCGAATTGGGTGACCAGATTCATTGGAACAATGATATGTAAGAATACAACACAAATTGCTTTAAATAGTAAGTATTCTGTCATTGTAGGTCTTCTAGCAGAATCTTGCTATTGGTAGGGGTTAAATTAGATGTCCTGGGAGATCTTTTCCAGCTCAGAGAATTCTATAGTTCTGTGAATCCAGATCAAAGCTCACCAGTGCTGTAAAGGTGTAGCCAGTGATAACTAGGCAGGAAGGGGCTCCCTACAGTGAAGGACAGTAGGAATATGTCCTAGCAGAGAGGCTTTAGCTAATTACTGTCATAAAAGTAGTCATGTTTGAGTATACGGGGATACATGTAGGGATTGGGAAGGGTTTGAGCAAAGGGGCTGCACCTGAAGAAGGCCAATGCTGCTTAAAAAAAAGGAGGAGAGGAGAGGAGGGGATGGGAGGGGGGAAGGGAAAGGAGGGAAGGGGAGAGGAGAGGAGGGAAGGGAGAGGAGGGAAGGGAGGGGAGGGGAGGGGAGGGGAGGGGAGAGGAGAGGAGAGGAGAGGGAGGAGAGGAGGAGGGAGAGGAGGAGGAGAGAGAGAGAGGAGAGGAGAGGAAGAGAGGAGAGGAGAGGAGAGAGGAGAGGAGAGGAGAGGAGAGGAGAGGAGAGGAGAGGAGAGGAGGAGAGAGGAGGGAAAGGGAGGGGAAGAGAGGGGAGGAGAGGGGAGGGAAGAGGAGGGGAGAGGAGAGGAGGGGAGAGGAGAGGAAAGAAAAAAAAACTATTACCATTTGTCTTAGTATCATCAGGGAGTCTCTATGTGGACAGACAGCATGATTGATTCAGTTCAATTACACACATATGCACATGCACACTTAGGTAATAAGTCCTATGTGTAAGACCCTTTGTTAGGTGCTGAGCATACAAAAGTGAAACATAAGACTGACCATACCCTTAACCTGTTCATAATCTAATGGGAAAAGAAGTTGTCAGACACACTGATAGCTATAACACAAGGCAGAATGTGATAAAGGTCTCATTTCTTAAATATGTAGGAAACTGAGTCAAAGTTATAAGAATACAAGTAATTTCCCAATAGACAAATGGTGAAGGGATTAAAAACAAGCAATTTTTCAAGGAAGAAATCAAAGTCATCAATAGTCTTATGAAAAAAATGCTATAAATCACAAATAATTAGAGAAAAATAAATGAAGATAATTCTGAGGAACTACTTCACAACTCATCAGATTGACTAAGACAACAGAAAAGAAAATGATAGATGCTGGAGAGAATGTGGGGAAATAGGTACATTAATGCATTATTGGTGGAGCTGTGAACTAGTTCAGCTCTTCTGGAAAGCAATTTTGAAACTGTGTCCAAAAACTATTACACTGTGCATGTGCTTTGACTGAGCAATATAGCTTAGTAGTTTATACCCCAAAGAGATTTTTCTTTAATTTAAAGGATCCATATGTACAAAAATATCTATAGCCATTTTTTGTGGTAGTAAAGAATTAGAAACGAGAGGATGCCTATTATTTGGGGAATTACTAAACAAGGTATGGTGACTAAATATGATGGAGTACAATTACAATGTTAGAAATTTAAATACAGAAGTGATAGAGCACAGATTAAAATATGTTTTCTCTTTATTTTTTCTTTTTTTGTCAAAACATAGCTAATGTGGAAGTTTGTTTTGCATGATTTCATATTTGTAATAAGTTTTTCATTTTCGATTTCTCAATGGATGGGGAAGGGATAGAAGGAAGGAGAGATCTGGAAATGAGTTTTAAATAATCAAAAAAGGGGGGAGGAGCCAAGATGGCCACATAGAAGCAAGAAGACTCCCTGCACTCCCCCCATAACCATCTCAAATACCTATAAAAATGACTCTAAACAAACTTTAGGGCTACAGAACCCACAAAGTGACAGAGGAAAACAAATCTTCCACAGAAGACAGTCGGGCAGGCCAGAAAGAAAGGTCAATCTCAGTGGGCTGGGAAAAGAGCCCAGGCCTGCCCCTGAATTCGAGGTTTTAGCCTCAGGGCAGCCTGAACAGCCCCCACTAGAGGGACTTTGGGAGAGTATACCACCAGCAGCTGTGGAGGTTGCCAGAATTATCAACCCATAAATGCCAAAGACAAAGTGAGAGGTCAGTGGGCTTTGGGAAGAGGGAGTTTGGGAGTACAGTCTGGCTTCTGCCCCCAGGATGAGAAGCAGCTGAGAAGCCACAACCCTGCAGCCACTGCCATGTGGCTGCTTCAGAGCTCCTGGCCAGTAGATTGTAGGGGGACCAAGCAACCAGTCTGAGGGGCAGTCACTCTTGCCTTAACCTGTTTGGATATAGATTGCTGTCAAGGGTGGAGTTCCTGGGGTGTGTGACCAGTTTGCCAGAGGCAGTGGAGGCTTCTAAGAGGGTACTCAACTAATAGCTCCAGCACTTGCAAAAACCCCAGTGATTTGGGACAAAGCTTTCCTCTCTGGAAGCAGAGTTCTACGTGGCAAAAAGCTCAAAAGTCAAGTAATTGAGTGGCAATATGAGCAATCAAAGGAAGCAAAGCAAGCACAGCAATATGACTTTGGACTCTTTTTGGGGGGACAAAAAGGATCAAAACATAGAACAAGAGGAAGACAACTAAGTCAGAACCCCTGCACCAAAAGGTTCCAAGAAAAATATGAACTGATTACAGGCCATGGAGGAGCTTGAGAGGGATTTTGAAAACCAAATAAGAGAAGTGGAGGAAAAATTGGGAAGAGAAATGAGAATGACGCAAGAAAATCATGAAAAAAAGAGTCAATATCCTGACTGAAGAAAATAACAACTTAAAAAATAGACTAACTCAAGTGGCAAAAGAGGCTCAAAAAGCCAATGAGGAGAAGAATGCATTAAAAAGCAGAATTTGCCAGATGGAAAAAGAATCTAAAAAGCTCACTGAAGAAAATCATTCCTTCAGAATTATATTGGAGCAAATGGAAGCTAGTAACTTTACGAGAAATCAAGATACTATTAAACAGATCCAAACAAATGAAAAAGTAGAAGACAATGTGAAATATCTCATTGGAAAAAACACTGACCTGGAAAATAGATTCAGGAGAGATAATTTAAAAATTATTGGACTACCTGAAAGCCACGATCAACAAAAGAAACTAGAAATCATCCTTCAAGAAATTCTCAAGGAAAATTGCCCTGATGTTTTAGAACCAGAGGGAAAATAGATGTAGAAAGAATCCACTGATCACCTCTTGAAAAAGATCCCAAAAAGAAAACTCCTAGGAATATTATAGCCAGGTTCCAGAGTTCCCAGATCAAGGAGAAAATATTACAAACAGCCAAGAAGAAACAATTTAAATATTGTGAAAACACAATCAGGATAACACAAGATCTGGCAGCTTCTACACTGAGGGATTGAAGGTCTTGAAATATGATATTCTAGAGGTCAAAAGAGCTGGGATTAAAACCAAGAAACACCTACCCAGCAAAACTGAGTACCATGTTTCAGGGGGAAATATGGTCAGTGGAATAGAGGACTTTCAAGCATTCTTGATGAAAAAACCAGAGATGAATAGAAAATTTGACATTCATATATAAGAAGCAAGAGAAGCATGAGAAGGTAAACAAGGAAAAGAAATCATAAGGAACTTATCAGAGTTGAATATTTACATTCATATATGGAAAAACAATGATTGTAACTTATGAAACTTTTCTCATTATGAGAATAAATATTATTGAGGAAGGGAATATATGTGTGTGTTTGTGTGTGTGTGTGTATGTATACATACATACATATGTCTATATAGGAGGGTTTATGGGCGTATGAATACATATGTGAGTGTGTGTATATATGTGTACAGGTATACATAGACAGAGGGCACAAGACAAGTTGAATAGAAAGGTGTGATACTTAAAAGGTGAAATTGATTAAAAAAAGAAATGAATCAACCTTACTCTCATTGAACTCGGCTTAGGGAGGAAATGACATATACACTAAAGAGGGTATCTCACCCTACAGGAAAGTAGGAGGGAAAGGAATGAGATGGGGGGTGATGGAGGGGAGGACAGGTTGGGTGAGATAGAAGTTGGAAGCACACGCTTTTGAAAAGGGACAGGGTAAAAGTAGAGAATAGAACAAGTGGGGAGCAGGATAGGATGGAGGGAAATATAGTCAATCTTTTATAATATACCCACTATGGAAATGTTTTGCATAGCTACACATGTACAACCTTAATTGAATTGCTTATCCTCCCAGTAATGGTGGGTAATGAGGGAGGAAGGGAAAGAATTTGGAATCCAAAGTTTTAAAATCAAATGTTTAAAAAATAAATATATATTATTATTATTTTTACATGCTACTGAAAAGTAAGATGTACAGGCACTGGAGTAGAGAGATCCATCTTGCCCTACTGTAAAGTCAGAGGGGGGATGGGGGAAATATAGAAGAGAGCAGATTGGGGGAGGGGGTATATAGTGGGATCACTGTTTCAGGGTGGTGGGTAGGGGAAAGACAGGAAGAAAATTTGCAACTCAAAATCTTGTGGAAATGAATGATCTAAACTAAAAATAAACATAAAATTTAATATAAAAAATAATCAAAAAGGGAGAAAGAGCTATAGATTTGGACTTGGGCGGGGATACAGAACTGAATCCTTGCTCTACCACATGCTACTTGTGTGATCTTGTACACATCTCACCTATCTGGGGCTGTTTCCTCTACAACTGGGTATGTTATACTATATGAGCTCTAAGGCCTCTTTTAGTTCTAAATCCATGATTCTAAATAGAAAGGAGATATTCACATAAAGTAATTTGGGAGTGAAGTATGAGCAGGGAAAAATCAATTTCAGGTGGTGGGAATTAAGGAAGAAATCATGGAAGAGGTGGCACTTAGAGATAGGCTTTTACATTCAATAAAGATTTTCAGCAGGGAAAAGAAAGGATATTCTAGGGCAGAGATTCTTCACTGAAGGTCATAGACACTTTGGCAATCTGGTGAAGCTTATGGGCCACTTCTCAAAATGTTTTTAAGTTGAATAAAATAAAGTATAAGCTTATAAAATAAATAAATTATGTTGAAATGTAGTCATTAAAATATCTTTTTAAGGTCATAAAGAAGTTAAGAAATCCTGGTCTAGACTAACTTTGATAGACTGGGCTCCTCTCAGCAATGTAAGGTTAGAAGACAACTCCAAAAGACTCATGATGGAAAGAGATATCCACATCCAGAGTAAGAACTTACAGAGTTTGAAGGCAGATTGAAGCAAACTCCTTCCTCTCTTTCTCTTTCTTGGTTTTTTTTGTTTCCTCTTTCCTATTGTTCACTCCATTGGTTATAATCCTTCTTTACAACCTGACTAATGTTTAATGTGAAAGTATTTGTAGATCCCATATCTGATTACATGCCACCATGGGGGGGGAGAGGTAATAGGAAGGGGAAGAAAATTTGAAACTCAAGAGATTGCATAACTGAATGTTGTAAACTAAAAGTAAATTAATTAATTATTTAAAAAAAAAATAAACCCTTGTCTAGGGAGTCATTTAACTTGAGGCTTAAAAAACCCTGCACATTTACTTTAGCATGTTTTACATAGAATCACTGAACAATGGAGTTTGATGAGACTTTACAAAGGACCTAGTCTCACACTCTAATTTGCTGAGGAAGGAAGTGAGTTTCACAGAAGTTAAAGGACTAGTTAAAGGTTACAAAATTTTAAAAAGTAGGAAAACTGAAAGACAAATGCCATTTGTTCTTCTAAATTTTGAATGATTTCCATTGTATCAATTGGGTTAGGTAACAAGAAAAAAAAGCTAGAGACAAATTTTAGACGACCTTGAATGCTAGGTTAAATTTTTTTCAGTAAATAATAGCTTCCTAATTTAATATAATTTAAAACAAATCCAATTTTTTCATCTCTTAGCCACATCATCTGGGATTTCTTGTCACTGAAGAATATTTTTTTATTTATTTGGCCAGAGGACTAAAATGAACATGAACTAGGATTCATGGACCTGAGTTCTAGTACCAGTTCCCCAACATCTGACACTGTATAGTCTTGGAAAAATTATTTCTCTTCTACATCTTCACTTCTTCAACTCAGTTGCTCATTTTCTAAATGAAATGAATAATGTATGCCCTACTTTATAGAGATTAGATATAGATAAATAAATGAGTAAGCAGCTAGGGAGTGCAGTGGATAAAGTGAAGGGCCTGGAGTTAGGAAAACTCATCTTTCTGAGTTCAAATTTGGCCTCAGACACTTACTAGCTGTATGACCCTGGGCAAGTCATTTAACCCTGTTTGCTTCAGTTCCTCATCTGCAAAATGAGCTGGAAAAGAAAATGGCAAACTGCTATAGTATCTTAATTAAGAAAATCCCAAAATGGATCATAAAGAGTCAGAAACAGATGAAACAATTGAACAACGACAGGTAGATAGATGGATGGATGGATAGATAGATAGATAGATAGATAGATAGAGTATACCAACAAGCATCTATTAAGTGATTTTATGTGCCAGGCACTATGCTATGTGCTAAGGATACAAATATAAGTGATTAAGATACTGCCTACTCTTGAAGAGGTAACATTCTAACAGGAGGAAGAAAACATATATAGGAAAGATAGGAAGTGAAATGGGGGGCATATAGAATCTTGGTTTGGAAATAGGGGCAAAGGCATGACATAGAAGCTTGGTTCTGAGGAAGATAAGGTTAAAGGTCACCTATCAAAAACCAGGAAGGTTCAAATGTGTGGGGGAAGGGTTGTATACATAAGTGATGGTCAAGAAGTGGATAAGAGAACTGCTGTGAACAATGAATGAAATAATTAAGGGAAAAGATTTTAAACAAAATACAAGGTATTTTAGAAATTTATGTCCTTAAGTTCAAAGTATCTGTGCTTTCACTGGTATGGATATGTCCTTTGTTGAGACAGATCACAGCCCCTTCATGTCTTTTTAGTCAGTGGCCATGATTTGCTGTCATTACATTACTTGATAGCCAGTTCTCTATCAGTGAGCTTCTCTGCACTAGCTAAACACTGTCCTAGGACAAGAGATTTGCATGCCATCATAGAGGCCACTACTCAAAGCCATTCCAACTTAAAAAAAACTTATTTTATTGTTATTTTGCTCTCTGTGGCCCTTGATATTAATAATAAAAATTTTATCTCTCCCTTGTTGTTGGTGTTGCTGTTGTTCAATTGTTTCGATGATACCTGACTTTCTATGATCCCATTTTGGGATTTTGTTGGTTTGCCATTTCCTTCTCTAGTTCATTTTACAGATGAGAAAACAGGGTTAAGTGACTTGCTCAGGGTCACACAGCTAGTAAGTGTCTGATGCCAGATTTTAAGTCAGATCTTCCTGACTCCAGGGCCAAAGCTCCATCCACTATGCCAACCTACCAATTCCTGCTTTACAAATGAGGAAACAGAGACTCAGAAAGATGAAGCAACTAGCAGCAAGTAATCAGTAGGGCTGGAAATCCAATGTGGGTTCTCTGATTTCAAATCCCTGGGTTCTTTAAGGCTATCCCAGTGCAGTTACCTAATATTCTAACATAATACATCACAATATCTCTTGACTTGCTAAAGTTGTTCTTATCCTAGTTTAGGCTTCAAAAGACCATTTCCACATTAGAATGAACCATCCAGGGGCAGCCCTGGAATCAGTAGGACCTGAGTTCAAATCCAGCTTCAGACACTTAACACAAAAACTAACCATGTGACCTTGGGCAAGTCACTTAACCCCAAATGCCGTCCAAAAAGCAAAAAAAAAAAAAAAAAAGAATGAACCATCCAATGAGGACTTCATTGCAGATGAATATAGTGGGTCACTACTATTACTAAGGTAAAACAATTCATGTAAAATTCCAAGAACTAGTTTAATATCTCTTATATTTTCATTATGAGGAAATAGAGTGAAGAAGGGAGAGTGCTGGATCTGGAGGCAAATGGAAGACCTATTTCAAGTACTGCTTCTGATACTAACTACATTTGACCTTGGACAAGTCAAAATCTGTCTGAGCCATTCCCACAATATTTACTTCTCAGGGCTGTTAAGAAGCTTAAAGGAGTAAAGTGCTTTGAAAACTTTCGAATGCTATACAAATGTGAATTATTATTGCTGTGGTAGCCCTGTGAGGCAAATAGAGTGAATATTATCATTCCCAACTTATGGATAAGTAAAGTGAAGCTTAGAAAAGTGAAATAACTTTGTTTAAAGTCAATGGCAGAGTCAGGTCTTCTGATTTCTTGTCTCATGTTCTTTTGACTGTATTCCACATTGACCCCACAGTATCTACTAAAGTTGCACCTTACAAATAACCAAATTCAATAGAGGAATATAATATGCTCAACTGGAATCTTGCTTTCCTCAGCCTTCACAGTAAAGTCTGAATTTTCTGTATGCAAAGGTTTCTTTCATGAGTTATCAATGCTGTGCTAAGCCTCAGGTGCAGGTGGTCCAGGAATAACTTCTTGGAGGAAAAGAAAATAGATAGGAATTTTTGCTTCCCTGATTTGAGTTTTGATAAAGCAATTTTGTTTGGAAGAATTGGTGTCAGCACACTGACCTGCAGTCACAATACATTTGTGTCAATTTACTCTACAAATCATCTCTAATGTCAACATTTTCTTCCTGTGCCCAAATGCTCTTAGCATTATAAATCCCCATTGCAAGAGGAATAAACAATAAAGACATCAGGAGAGACACAGAGGACAGAATGGGTATAGCAGACAAGCACTGAGGATTGAGAGTCATCACTTAGTGGAAAAGCATAATGAAAAACCACCTCTGTATGGTGTGTTAAAAATGTGATGCCTATAGAATAAATAATTAGGTCAGATCACCTAGTGTACACCCAGTGAATATAATAAGGGAACAACATTGATTGGTTTTTATATCTGTCTGTAACTAACTTGTTTATCAATAACCTCTTGCTCTTACGCAGTCCATAAAATAATTTTATTCTTTCACTTTAATGCAAATGAGTGCCAGCAGCGTTTCTGTCACTGAGATGAGGGCTTTTAGGTATTGTCATATACAGATTGAAACTGTAAACCAGGTAAAGCTGATACTTTTTCTTCTCTTCCTCCAGACATTGATCTCATCTTTCTTAATCCCAGAAGACTGGTAGCACACTAGAAAGAGTCCAAGAAACTGGATTCAAACAGTTCAATAACTGTAGCTGTGTGATTCTGAACTTCCCCTGTCTGGTAATCAATTTCTTTTCTGTGAAGTTAATTTCTACTAGTTTTCTCTCTCCCTCCCTTCCTCCTTCCTTCCCTCCCCCCTTCCCTCCCTCTCTCTCTCTCTCTCTCTCTCTCTCTCTCTCTCTCTCTCTCATGAATATGCACATGTATGTATATGTATATGTAAATAATGCATGTGTACCCACAGATATATATTTCCTATGATTTAATTAGTATAGGGGGATCCTGGTGAGGAAAGTGAGACACCCTTTCTGACTTCCCAAATCCTCTTTATTGGGAATCATTGTACTCAGAATACAAACACCTAATCCAATTCCTACATTTTATTGACAAGGAAGTTGAGGGCTCAAGAAGGTGATGTGACTTGTCAAAGTCACATAATTAATGTATATACCAAGCCCCAGGGGTTTGGAAGAAAAAAGCCTACTGAATTTTGGTACTGGCAAAAGGGAGGCATGCATATGATGGTGTTTAACATGAAAGAACACTGATTCATCTCTAAAATGTTTTTCCTTCTATAAGTACTTATTTACTGGGACTTGTTGTCAGGCTGTGATTAAACACATTGATCACTGGCTCCTCTCTGTTAACAAGGTTGGCAATCAGTCCTTTCAGAAGAAGGCTGATTGCCCCCATTGTTGAGGTCTAGATATTCCAGATGGCTTTACACAGATTTTTGGGTCTTGGCCAGAACCACGGACAGTGCCACTCACTCACCCATAATAGTCTACAAATTATGGAATTGCAGTATCTCAGAACAGGGAGGGACTTTGAAGATCATCTGTTCTAGGAGCAGGTATTACTTTTATAATGTACAAGACAAATAGACATGCAAGATCCATTTGAAACCTCTAGGGATAGGCAGCTTATTGCATATTAAAGCAACTGATTTCACTTTGGCAGGGTTCTAATTGTTGGGAAGTTTTTCCTTATATTGAACCAAAATATATATCTCTGGAACTTCCATTCAATGGTTCTACTTCTGCCATCTGGAGCCAAAGAAAACAAATCAATATATCTTCCACATGACAGCTTTTCAGCTATCTGGATATTGTATCTCTCCCCCTCCACCCATTCAAATCTCTTCTTTAGGCTAAAAAGCCCTAGTTACTTCAATTTTTGTATGGAATGATTACAAGTTTACACCTCATCCTAGTCATGCTTCGTTAGACATATTCTAGATTATCATGCCTGTACTAAATTATGATGCCCAGGGCTAAACATAATATTACAGAAGTACTTTGACAAGGACAGAGGACTGAGTGACAATCAATTCTCCCTTTCTGATCCCTTTCCAGGATTAGTTAGGTCTATTTGCCTAGAAATAGTTAGTTTTTGAAGTAAGTTTCCTTTCTCCCTTCACCATTTGGAGTTAAAATGGCATTTTCAAATTTGGCTCTCACATTTCATTTTCTTCCAACTCTTCTCCAAACAGAGTTTCTAGCTCCTTTGATGGAGCACAAGAGGCAAAGACAAAACCTTGTCAGATCTCAAAACAACTGCTGTCTTGGCATCATTCCCCCCGCATCATCATCACACACACAAACACACACACGTGCACACACACATGCACATGTACACACATGTACACACAAACACACACAAATAGTCAGGTGGTGTTTTATGAGTCATTGTTTATTGGTGATCAAGATAGAATGTTTTCTTTATTATTTGTTGTCATCATCATCATTATTTTTGTTATTTCTATCTTATGAAAGTGTCACTGCTACAGTAGAAATGAGGCAAAAGGTTCCCTGGTCAGAGCATGCATGGGATCGGACACAGGCAACTAGCTGTCAATGGGTACACGGCTAACAGAAATCTACTTTGTGCTGATAGCGCTTATTGTTTAAAAAAATAAAAAACCTTAGAATTCTTCACCTTCTCTGCAGTACTGATGGAATATTGGATATCCCATTGTTCTATCACAAAGGTATAGAACTCCTAATCTCCCACAGAGAAGAAAATTCAACCTAGGTAGATAGACCTATAATGTCCTCTAGTGGCTATTGTTTAAAGAGAAGATTTAGTTTCCCAGTAGACCTATTCATACCATCACACAATTGTAGATTTATGGAATTTTGCTGTGTAAACACAAAGATAGGATTGTAACTCCATGTAGACTTTCAACTACATTGTAGCTTGTGTTTATCATGCTTTGGAATCTCAAGAACAATAATACTAATGCATTTACATAACGTTTTATGATTTACAAAGCCTTTTCTTCATACTGCTCCTTTAAAACAGAGTTCATGTGTTACTTTCCCCCCATTTGATAGAGCCTTTAGAGAAAGTAAATTACTCGCCAACAGTCACACAATCATTATCCTACCATCATTGTCATCAAAGTTGGACAAGGGGGAGAGAAAGAATTTTCTAAATCTATGCATTCCCCTCCCTTCATTCAGTCGCCACTTTTGACTCTCAGGTTCAAAGTCAGATTTACAAACCCAGGTCTCCTGACCTCCATGCTCAGTACTCTCTCCAGTAGTGTACTAGTAACATACTACATCATGCTACCTTTCCTGGGAACTGATTTTATACTAAATCTTCATAAAATATTTGAGTTCAATCCAAATCTACCCCCCTCAGTGAAAATAAAAAGAATTTACTCTGGAAGCCCTGACTGAACTTGGCATAAATGCTGTGATTTTGGTGAAAGCTTTCCTGGTCCTAACCTGCACAAGGTCAAGGATGTCAGTGCTCTGATCATTTGTATCAACTGGTTCCCCACTAATCCATAGCCACCAGCAATACTCCTGAACATGGCATGCTGTCTTCTGTAAACATGTCAAGGAGCGCAGTGATGTAATTGCAGAAGACTGGACTAAGGTCTCAAATACCTATTTTCTAGTCTTGTCTCTGCCAATAACTTTCAGAGTCATTTTATAGCCCTGGGCCTCAGTTTTCTCATCTGTAAAATGGAGATAGCAATATTCCCCCTGCCTCCCACAGAGGGTGATAGTAATGATCAGATGAGATGATTAATGAGACCATGCTTTGCAAATACTAAGTTATGTGTATGTATGAGGGATGTTTTACCATAATGTAAAAAAAAGACTACAAGTACATGGCAAGGCAGTAGCATTATATATATATATATATATATATATATATATATATTTGGAGACGGGAAGGCAGGGCAATTGGGGTTAAGTGACTTGCCCAAGGTCACATGGCTAGTAAGTGTTAAGTGTCTGAGGCTGGATTTGAACTCAGGTCCTCCTGACTCCAGGGCCAGTGCTCTATTCACTGTGCCATCTAGCCACCCCCAGCATTATCTTTTGATAAAAGATGTTGCCATCATCATCACCATTGCCACCTTTATCAAGATCATGACCACCATCATCATCACTTCCATCATGCTATAAGTATTAACATAAATTAGCTACAACACTGTTAGGAGCAAGAAATCCTTGTAGCCATGTTCCCATGTATCTTCACCTCTCCCTTCATCTTCACCGTACTACTAGTGATTGCTTTGGAAAGCTATACACCTTCTGAATGCTTTTTACAAAGACACACTAGATGAACAAATAATGCAGGACTCATAGTAGTCAGACTCAGACAAGGAACTGTATGCTCCATAGAGGAAATATGGAGGTCTGGTCAGTTGGATGCCTTTAGAGTTTACCCTCTAACATAAGCAAGATTCTAGCCAAGAAGAGATATTTAATTCATTAGGCACCAGAGGGTTGCATTTGTATGTAAGCTACATGTTTGGCTGGCTGGCCAAAAGAAGCCCAATAAAAATTGCATCAAGTTTGAAGTAGGTTGTTGGTGGGTGGCCATGGTCTCCCCACTGACTTGGCCTTTTGCTACATGAAAGAATTCAGCCTCAGCCAGCCTTGTCAGCTTCATAGAGAAGCTCATTTGGCAAAATCCCAAACTGTCAGAGTGCAAAAATTTGTGAGGCTGTAAAAGACAGAGAAGATGGCCATCCAGACAGTGTGAAGTAGTTGAAATGCAAACTAGGAGGACAGGGAAATAGAGGGAGGTATTTCTATTTGAGATGGAAAGCATCATAAAAAGAACCCAGGATCTGGAGTAAGAAGACAGGTTTGATTCTTGGCTCTGCTCCTTAATACCTACCTCCCTTGGATAACTGACTTCCCCTATCTGAGCCTCAGTTTCCTCATTTGGAAATTCAAGGGTTGAACAAAATCATCTCTAATGCCTCTTCCAGCACTAAATTATATTCTTTATGACGTGGTGCCTCTGAAGTCACAGCACATTGGTGTGTGGCAAAGATGAATACACAATTTACCCGCGCAAATGCTGGCCCAGCCTCCAGTAAGGAAGCCACCCCTACTGAGATTCCCAAATATTTTTTATTGGGGAAATAGAGATGGGAAGAATCCAATAACGTGCCTTGCAGGTACCAGCAAAGTTTGTCGTGCAGGCCGTTGGAAAGCAATCCTGTTTGGACTTGTAAGCTCCATGTGGGAGTCTGATAAGAAAGAATACAGAAGGGCCTTCAGCTGGTGTTTTGTTTAGGAGCACACATGTAGCTTTCAGTTTAAGGAAGAGCACATTGCCCTCTAGTGATCTATGGAGGCCATTACAGGGTTGAAATGTGGAGAGCCATGAATGTAATGCTAATAAGAATTCAGTGATTATAAGCTGCTCCCCGCAGCAAAAGTCCATCTCTTTAATATTTATATTCGCATTATGATAGTCTCTCAATGCAAACCACATAACCTCACAAATTCAGAACAATCACAATTTGAGTTGACCTGAAGGAAAAGGGATAGACACATGAAGGAAGAAGTAGACTGTAGTCAATCAATAATTGTACATGAGAAATGACATAAAAGCCATAATTGAGTATCTAAATGCCTGAAAAGTAGTTAGGCCATTCAGGTGATAAAAATGAGAGATGGCAGAGATGGATATCCCATGCACTGTGCTAGTACTGATGAAATATTTAATAGAATCTCATCCCACCCATCCAGAATGGATACTCTAAGGTGAAGAGGTCAGACTGGTGGCCCATTGGCTGCTTGAGGCTCACAACACCTCTGAGTGTGGCTGAACTAGATTGAAATAGAATTGGGAAATGTTTAACGAAATAAACAAAAATACAAAAGAACATAGATAACATTAACACATGGTTTTTCTAAGTCAATATGTGGCCAGCAGGATCTTTATCTATAGTTTAGTGGCCCCAGTTTCTAATTCAGCTTAATATTACCACTCTGGGAAGCATTTAAGAAAATATATAGACAAGGAGGCATGGGTGGGTTGAGAAAGCACTGCTATAGAAAGAAGCAACACCAATGTGATCAGTGAGCCTTTGTAATGTTGAATGTAAAGGGATCTCATTTCTGGAGTACTCTAAATTTTACAAAGTGGTATGAATTAGGGAGTAGAAATCTTATTATGCACTACCAGCCTCTTTCCTAAATCTAAAATTTCATTGGTTTCTGGAACAACTGATAATGAAACTTCCTCAACTAAGCTTCCTTTTATGTATTGCCTTTCCTCGATAGAATGTAAGTTCTTCAAAGGCAAGGATTGTCTTTTTTTTTCTGCATGTATTTGTAACTCAGTGCCTAACATACAGTAAACAATAAATGATTGTTGACTGACAGATTGGGAAGTATTCTACAGTTTTTAGTCTTTGGAAGATGAATTGCCTGGGGCACTTGAGAAATTAAGGTTCTTGTTCAGTGTCACACATACAATGTGTATTTATTCTTCAATTTATAGTCTTAGAGAGTTGAATTGCTTGAAGGCTCTGAGAAATTAAATCCGAAGCTGCACAGGTAGTGTGTATTAGGATCAAGACTTGAACCATGGTCTTCTTGACTACAAGCCTGGGCTTCTATCTGGTGTATCATGCTGCATAGCCAGCGGCAGACTAGAAGCTGTGTGCTTCATAGAGGAAATATGCAGGTCTAGTCAGTTGGATGCCTTTAGAATTTATCCTCTAACATAAGCAAGACTCCAGTCAAGGAAAGATATTTAATTCATTAGGCACCACAGGGCTGCTTTTGTAAGTAAGCTACATGTTTGGCTGGCTGACCCAAAGAAACCCAATACAAATTGCATCAAGTTTGAAGTGGGTTGGTAGTGGGTGGCCCTGATCTCCCCACTGACGTGATCTTTTTTAAGTATGTTGAAACTGAGATCCAGAGAGATTGAGTGACTTGCCCAAGGTCACATAGTATAAGTATCAGAGTCAGGATTCGAACTCGGATTTCTAGTGTCTAATTCTTTTATTATTGATTTGGTCTGAATAATTAACTTGAATTGTGAGGATAATAATAATTACTCACCTTTGTATTATACTTTACAGTTTGCAAAGTACTTTTCTCACAAGAACCCTGTGGGGAATAGGCAGCATAAATATTTATTATCCCCATTTTATAGGTAAAGAAACTGGATCAGGGAGGTGAATTGATTTGGGAAAGGTACGGTAGTTAATAAGAGATAGAGATGGAAATTGAATTCAGATTTTCTAATCATACACTAACTACAATGTCCCAGGTATTTAGAGCAAAATTCACCTAATCAAGGTGGGGATTGTGGAGGGATGGCTTTGGCTACCTATACCTCCCATAGGCACAGAACAGGCAGATTTCTGAGATCTAGTTAAGGTAGGAAGTCACTGATGTAGAGTATTTGTAGAATCATGGAGAGGCTCCTTTGTCCCAAAATGTAATTTACAGTAACTTTCTACCATAACTGAAATTATCACTATTTAAGATGCTCTTTTGCTTCAGAGTATAGAAAGCTTCAATTATAATGTAGTTGTTGGAGACTTTATAAATTTATGGAACGTCAGAACTAGCAAGAAGTTTAGAACATATGAGAGAATTCTACTGTGCTGTAAGAAATAATGAGCAGGTTGATTTTAGAAAAACATGGAAAGACTTGCATGAAATAAGAAATGAAATGAGCAGATCCATATAGCAACAGCAATATTGTTAGAAGAAAAACTGTGAACAACTAAGTTGTATTGAGCATTGAGTACTCAAATCAATTACAAGGGAAGAACTGATAAATAGAAGTATGCATAGTATGTATGTGTGTATATGTATATGTATGTACATATACATATATATGTGTATATGTATATACATATACATATATACACATACACACATACACATGTGTATGCATAAAATGGTGGTCTTCTCTAGTGCAGGGTGGGAAGAAAGGGAGGGAGGGAGACAATTTAGAGCCTAAAAGTAACAGAATGTTAATTTAATTTTTTTAAAAAGGAGTTTAGAACATAGAATATAAGAACTATAAAAGGGCCTATAGTAGTAAAACAAAACCACTAGTTTGATGGGTCCCTTTTAAATCTATCATATGCCATAGGTTGTCTCTGTTCTGGATTCCTTTCCTCCTCCTCCTATCACTCATACTCTGTTCCTTTTCTGGAACCTTCCATATTTGGCATCTCCCATGGTAGAATATTTTATGCAGAAACATCCAGCCTGATGGCCTGTATTATCATGGGGGCCTCTTAACCTATCTGGCATTTCCCTGTCTATGACATTAGAGGCAAGAATACAAGCAAATATGGCTGAATAAGATCCTTCCCCTTTTTTTAAACCCCATGACCCTCTGTATCTCTCAGCAGCCCTGATGTTTGAGATCCTGATCCCAGTCATTCCCTCACTAAACTAGGGGATGGGACAAGAACCTGGACTGATATTCTACCCAAAGCCTAAAAGTACCCCTTTACTGTCTATGGGGGCACAGATTTATCCTTGTATTTCCAGTGACATAAACCCAGTTGTATCCTAACTCTTCTAGCAACTGTGACCCAGTTGTACCTGTTTCTCTAGTGACTAAGATCTGACTGTCTCCTTTGTCCTGAAGCCTCATCATTTGGTCCTCCCTCTATGCTCCAGAGTGTCTCAAGTATGATTTTAAGCCTTCCTTTGTGCAAGTTCAAATGTGCCTATAATAAAAGTTTATTACCTTTAGCATCGCTCGCTGATCTGTCTGTTCTGTAAAAGCCCCAAAGTCTCAAAAGCAGTTGCAACAGACTGGGACAAAGCCATGAAATATAGTCCGTAGAATATCAGTATTGGAGTGAACCTTATAACAGAATATAGATCATCAGAGCCAGAAGGAAGTTCAGAACATAAAATATAGTGTCAGGAATTAAAAGGATTTAACAACAGGCATTAGAGGAGTCTTAGAAAATAAAACACAGAATATAGAGCTGGAAGGAGACTTTGAATGTAGACCATACAAATTAGAACTTTAAAACTAGAAGGGGCCTTCTTGTATGCAACTTACATTTAACAGATGAGGAAACTGAGACTTAGGTGAGGTAACTAGACTGAAGTCACACAGCAAAGAAGTAAAAGAAAGGGAAGTAGAACTTCAGTTTATAACTATAGGCAGATTGCCTTTTCTACCATACCACGCTACTTGGGGTCTCTGGGGTGTTCAAGGAATACTAGTGCCTCTTGTGTGAAGGCTATGGAGCCCTTTTAGAGCTTTTCGTACACCTTTGGTGTCCACTTGGCACTCAAAAGAAGCTGTAGCATGAGCAGGAGCCAATCCTAGTAAAACCATCTCACCATATGATCTAAAATAAGTTGAGAGTAGCCAATAGGTCTCAAATCTGTCAGTGAATTAGGGGATGTCTGCCCCAAGCATAGGAAGACTTCCCCCAGTGGAACGGGCTGATGAGAACAATTTGTACCAACAGCCATGAAGCAGACTGAAAGCAGGTACTGTGAAGTGCTTAGAGCTTAGTTGGCCATAAAAGATGCCAATGTCCTCCACTTCCTTCCAGGCCATTGTCAGTCATCCTGACTTGTGTCCTGCCACTGGACTTTAATGACTCTGCAAGAGAGCACCCGGCCAAATACAGCCTCAGGCATTTAACACAAAAACACTAGCCGTGTGACCTTGGGCAAGTTACTTAACCCCAATTGCCCTCCAAAAAGCAAAAAAAAAAAATTGAATATAGGTCTAGAAGACCCAAGAAACTAGAGAAAAGAGAGTGAGTACATGTATGTAGCAGCCTTTTGGTTGCTGGATCAGGGTGGGGTCAATGGGCTGTCTATTCTGTGTATCCCTGAAATGACACCATCCCCCTACCCTGGGTATCTCTCAATCTCAGAAATGGCCATCATAGGCAGAGCCTTTTAGCCAAGAGATGACAACAGCTGAGGATAGTAGAAGAATTATATGAGCTTCTGGACCCAGGGTCCTAGAAAGCAGACACTCTTAGGAATCATCAAATGTTTCCACACTGATTTTCTGGTCAATTTCCAATTCTTGAACCCAGCTTTTAAGTGAGAAAAGAAGGAGTTCCATGAAAGTTCCTGAATCCTGCCTTCTGGAGAGAAGAAAGGCAAACCCAAGGTCCTACAGCCAGAGGAACCCCAAGAGACTAAGGTTCAATGAGCCCAAGAGCAAACCCAGCCTTCTCCCACCAAATAGTTTGTATAAGACTGAAAGGGATTGAGTCTGTAGCAACTCCAAGCTCAAAATGTCCTTTCATATTGAAATGTTTATTTCCATAATCTCCACCTATTTCTCCTAGTTCTGCCCTCTGGGAACAAGAAGAACAAGTCTGATCCTTCATTTCCATGACAGCCTTTCAAATACTTGAAGACAATTATTCTCTAAAAGGAAACTCCCAAAGCCTTCAATAGATCATACAACATCATCTTTTGGTCCTTGACCACCCTGGATATGCTACAGCTTAAAAATATCCCTTCTAAAATGTGGAGCCTGAAACTGACCCTATCACTCTGGATGTGATCTGACCAGGGCAAAGTACAGGATTATCACTTCCCCCAAGGTGGGAGCCAGACTTATTCATACAGCCTAAATCTCCATGGTAAAAAAAAAAAGTATCCATGGCTATAGTACTTCATAACTTACAAAATACTTCCTCACAAAGGTAGATAATAAAATGATTAGTGTCTAGGACTCTGAATTGGTGGTTTAAAAAATGTGAGTTCTAATCCCACCTTGAATATTTACTAGCTATGTGATTCTACACTAGGCACTTAACTTCAATGGGTTTCAGTTTCTTCATCTGCAAAAATAAGGGCATTGGATACAATGCCCTCCATGTTCCCTTCCAAATCAAAAGCTATCATTTGACTCCTGCCATTTTAGAGAAGAAAACAGTCTCAGAAAGGTTAAGGGATTTCCCCCAGCCACATAGACAGTAAGTGTCAGTGTCAGGAACTGAACCCAAATCTTCTGTCTCCCAGTCCAGTGTTCAGAGCATACCCTCTGCCTGTGCTCTCTGGAAGAAGCAGCATATGGAATTTGGTAAGGAATGTAGTACAGATGGAGACAAACCACTTGGGGGAGAGGAGGATGTATTTAAGCTGAATTATTATTATTATTTTCCCCCTTCACATACTCTACATCTGGAAAGAGTGATCCAGTTAGTGTAATGGGATAGACATGGGGCCATAATCATTACTTTTAAATAGGCGGGAGGAATTATAGTGGCATTTAATTACCAAGTAGGAGCCTGTGGCTCTGAGTCAGGAGACCAGGGGTCTAGTACCGCCCCCACCATTGAGTCACTGAGTGACCTTGAGCAAATCGCTACACATCCTCATGCTTTCTTTATTCCTTCTGCAAACTGGGCATACCAATCCTTTCACAATTTAACTCCCAGGAGTATGAACAGCAATGTTTATATGATTTACAAAGTGTAAATACATAGCAGTCCTTTGAAGTAGTAGTATTAATATTAATAAGCCTACTTTACATTTGAGGGTCAGAAATTATGTGACTTGCTTATAGCTACATAACTAATAAGTATTGGAAACAAAATTTGAACCCAGGTTTCTTTGTATCACAATGATCATAACTTCACACTGGGGTTGCCCTTTGTCCTCTAGCACAGAGTTACAATGCTAAGATTCTTTCCCACTCTGACATTCTAGGTTCTATGTTCTATTGTACTATAATTCTGTGATTCCAACAATACCTGAGCTTCAATTTAGCTCTGAGATCAACAGCCTGAACATTTTATAAACAGACAATGACACTTCCTTGGCAGGTATCCAACTTCAAGATGGGCCAAGTTTGCTCCTTTGTAACTTTTAGCATTCTTATTTTATTTTTTCTAGAAAATATCTCCTACCACCTCCATCCTGCATCCAAAAAAGAAATACTCACCCAGGTTCCCATTTAGAGTTTCAAGAACCCCTTGAGGGTTTACAACAATGGTCTGAAGGGTTCATGATAAAAATTCTTTAATAATGCCTCAAGCCATATAAAATTACAGGATATTAATAATAAAATATTAAATTGTCCCTAGGAGTTTGCCTCATGTTATTGCTCTTGTCATTGCTGTTGTTGAGTTTCTCAGAACAAAAAATGTTGGGAATCCCTCTTCCAGGGCAATAAGACATCAGGGGAAGGGAGTCATTGGGCGAGGCGAGCCTAGAAAGCAGAAAGGCTACAGAATGGGGAGGCTATAGCTGTTCATGGAAATCTTTAACAACTCCACAATTTCACAGACAATATAATTTATATAATATTATATATAATATATATAATATATTGTGTATATATTATATATATATTATATATAATGCAATATGTAATGATATAATATAAACCTCAAATGCTGCTTTTGGAAAGCACCTTAGAACACAGAATCATAGCTGCCCCCAGCTCAAAGAATTCTCTCTTTCCTTGAATTTCCTTCGAACATTGTGTCTGGATCCCTCCTCCCCCTCTTTCATATCCTATCTGGTATTTATACATGTCTGTGTATATTCCCAATAATAAAATGTAAGCTCCTTGAGGGAAGGAAGAGTGGTTAGAATCTGATGATTTTGTATAGCTCTACTTCACTTAAATCCAATTCAATTGCAAGTCAAGTCATTGCCCTCCTGAAGTCATTGGTCCTCTTTGAGAACAAAAGACAAACCACAACAATGAAGGGTGAAGGCCCTAAGAGCATAAAACACACAATGTTAGAACTGGCCTTGTTTCTGTTCCCCACAGAGGACACTCCATCCCTCATCTCTGCGCCTATTCATTGGTTGGCTTGACATGCCTAAAATGTACCTCCCACCTTTTACCCCACAGAACACTCTCCCTGAACTCTTCATGAAGCCTTTGCTGATCTTCCCAGCTGCTAGTACCCCTTTTCCAAACTACTTTGTATTTAATTTAATTGTATTTATTCATTTTATATTTATTCTGGATATGCTTATTTACATGCATGTTCTTGTCTTCCCCATTAGAATTTAAGATCCTATCAAGTAAGGATTGTTTCATTGATTGTACTTACATCACCAGCCCCTCACATAGCATCTCACACAGTACCTAGCACTTAATAGGCTCTAAATAAACATTTTTGACTGGTTTATTAGGTATCAATTCTAGTTCCAATATCTTATATCCTTCCTGTTATGGCATTCAACCTCTTATATAATCCCCTCTAGCTTTCAAATACTATGTTCTAAGTTTTAATGTCCTTTTTAGCTCTGGCACACTTTGTTCTAAGGCCGCAGGATCATAAATCATAGACAGACCCAGAAGGATCCCTAGAGGTCTTTTCTTACCCTGACATTCTATGTTCTAAAGTTCCTTCCTAATCTATTCTGTTCTATGTTCTAAGGACCCTTCTCTGACTCTGGCCTCAGATTTACTCAATGTATGCCTGCTCCTCCATATCCTATTACTCATTATCTAGTCCTCTTTATTTGGAACACCCTAATAGAGGCTTTAGTATTCAATCCCCATGCCCTCTTATTAACCCAGTTTTCTTTCCTATGATCTGAAACAAAACCATGACTAATATCACTCCTCTGGCTCTTATCCACAGGGACCTTTGTTGCCTTTACTGGCAAAGGAACTGTCTGAGAACAAAGAGGTAATTAACTCACCCAGGTACCATTACTTCTCCCAAGGATAAAAGTCTATTCTAGTTATTTTGGGGAATGAAGATATTTTCCTTTATTGGAAAGAAGGATTTATCTTTGGAAAGAATAACCATGTCAAAACTGCCCACTGTAACATTGAGATTCAGGGAAAAGCAATCCATCATTCATTTGCTGAAGTCTCACAATGTGCCCAGAACTGTGCCAGACACAATGGATCCCAAAAAAAGCATAATCACAGAATCTCAGCATTGGAAGGGGCCTTAGAGCTAATCAAACTTCCTGTCCTTTGTAGAAATCCACTACCTGGAATCCCCAACAAATGCTCCTGGAAGCCTTTACTTAAACAATTCCCATTGAGGAACCCACCATCTCTCACCTTGGTCTATTCCTCTAGTTCCCTTATATTAAAATCCACCTCTGTAACTCCACCTCCCTACCATTACCATCACTGCTCATTCTGTCCTGAAGGGTGAAGAAAAAGGAGCTCAGCACCTCTTCTACCTGACACCAGAGAGAGTGCATGTTACCTTGACTATTCCCATCTTTGACAAAACATCCCAGTTACCTCAGCTCATCACCAAATAGGATAGTTTGCAAGCAATCAATCAAAAAGCATTTATCAAATGCTTACCATGTGCCAGGCCCTGTGTTAATAATTGGGTAGAAAAATATAGAAAATGAAATAATCCCTTGCCATAGGTAGCACATGTTCTAATGTAAGCTAACAAGTATATATACAGGGTGCCCCTCAAAAAAAACTAATTAAAATAAAATTTTAAGCTGCTAAAGCTAAAAACTACACTAAGACATTTTGGGACACCACATATATATGGAATCTATGTAAAGAGAATTAACTCAGAGTAGTTCCATACAAGGCAGTTTGAGAGGACCAAGAAAGGCAACGTGTTAACGGTGATACCTGACCTGCACCTGAAGGGAAAAGAGGAATTCTCTGAGGCAGAGGTGAGAAGGGAGTGTGTTCCACTACACTGCAGCTTCCCTTTCCATTCTGATCATTCTCCTCCATATGCGCTTGAATTTGTCAGATGGTCCTAAAATGCCACAATCAGAAATCAGAGGCTGGCAAAGACTCATCTCACTTATCCTAAACACTGTGAAACAACCTAACGTCCCATTACTTTGCTGATGGGACAAATTCCTCCCACCTCCAGTGCTCTTCCAGGGGATAATGAAGAGACATAATACAAGGTTAGACACCAGGACAGAGTCCATGACCCCGAACCATTCTTAGGAACCAGGGAGATCAGAACAAGAGAAGGGAGAAAGTCCACAAGGTCAAGAGACAAGTACAAGGAGAGAAGCTGAGGGTAACAGATAAAGATCTAGCACAAGGAAATCTGGACCAGATCGTCTAATATACAGTCAGAGGCAATTGATACAGATAGCATCTTTGCAGCCACAGCAACATTTCAAGTGTCCATGATGACTCTTCTGTCTCCATCCCTTAAAGGAACCCAGAGTGGAGCAGTTAAGTGGAATAATAAATAGAGCACAGGTCCTGGAGTCAGGAGGATCTGAGTTCAAACCCAGCCTCAGATACTTAACACTTACTAGTCATGTGGCCTTGGGCAAGTCACTTAACCCTAATTGCCCTGCCTTCCTCTCTCCATAAAGGAAAAAAAAAAAGAACCCAGAGTAATTGGGCCATCTTTTGAGCCAGGGTGCTGAAACACAGTAGTACTTACTGTTGCTATTCACAGCAGCAAGCTTATATTTTGGGGAATGCTTAGATCCACAGAACATACATAGCATGCTATTGTCAGGAAGAACCTTAGAACAAAGGATACAGAGAGCTACAGGGTACTTACAATATAGCATGGAATGCTAGAGCTTAGAACATGATGTTGAAGTCCAAAGGGGACCTTCTAGATTATCAAACCCAACTAACTCACTTTACAGATAGAGAAACTTTGGTCCAGAATGTGACTTTCCTGAGGTCCTGAAGTGATACATATTATGAGCCAGGGCCTACCACAAGGTCACTATGTAAAAGTCACATTAAAAAATACTAAATCAAATTAAAAATTTAATTTACCTTTTCACCATTCTTTAATGAGGACTCAGGAGAATGCTATGGTTCTGGGACAATGGTCTATTGTAAGAATCCAAAACTGGAATAAGGGAAGCTCATTTTGACTCTTCCCTGATGGGGGGATGGTAAGTTGGGGGTATATTTAATTCCGACTCCTGAAGCTTTGGAGAAAACATGAGGGAGGTGAGGAGGAGTACAGAAAATAGGCCTAAAATAACTTGGCTGTTTTTAAAGTTGTCATTCGTTGATTTAGGGTTTCTTCTCTAAATGCATGGGAGTACAGTAAAGATTGATTAGTGATTTATGCATATAAATGCAAATGCTTATGCATATTAGGTGCCTATGGGGAGGGGGCATTCACAAATAGCTATGCTTCCCAACTGTCACTTTTGTCAGACTCATTAGTGGGGGGAGGAGGAATAGGTGTGAAAAGTTGAGAACATATATTTGAGATTTAGATTCATCAGGGTCAAAAGGTCAGATGTACTGGGTTTGAGGCCCATCTCTGTCAGCTGCTGGTTGTGTGAAGTGGAGTAAATCACTTGACCTCTCTTGGCCTCCAATGGCTAAATGTGTGATCTTGGCTAATTTACTTAATCTCCCAGGCCTCTGTTTCTTCATGTATAAAATAAGGGCATTAAAACCTCTAAGGCTCTGAGATCTGTAATCACTCGCTATATCTAACATTGAGAGCTGTTTTGAGACTATAGGAATAATGCAACAGCTGAAAAGTGTTCTGTAAACTGTAAGGTGCTCTAGAAAGGTGAGCTATCATTTTCTTATGAACCAAACATGCACCATGCATCATGTTATTAATGCTCCCTTCCCTCACCTTCCTGGTGATACAATGGTACAGGTCTGACAAACAGGCATTTCTCTGTCCACACTAGCCTCCAGAGGTAGTGAGTTCTTCACCAGAGGGAAAAGGAGATTAGACCTCTTCCCTTCAAAAATGAAATTCCCTTATACCCTCCCCCTTCTCTTTACCTATTCTAGAATTAAGTGGGGGATGGATGGGAGGGGGAAATATCTAAGAAGCAAATTTCAATCTAATAGAAGGAAGAACTTCCAAGCACTTAAAAACCCTCCAAAAATTAAATGGAATGCCTCTGAAAATTGTAAGACCACAAAGAGAAAAAAAAAAAAACAATTCCACTGAATTAGAAAAAGAGGAGTTTTTTTAAAAAAAATTGATATGGGGTTGGCTAGGTGGCACAGTGAATAGAGCACCAGCCCTGGAGTCAGGAGGACCTGAGTTCAAATCCAGCCTCAGACACTTAACACAAAAAATAGCCATGTAACCTTGGGCAAGTCACTTAACCCCAATTGCCCTCCAAATGGCAAAAAAAAAAAAATTTAATAAAAAAATTGATGTGGATTTATCAGGAATATTGTTCAGTCATTACAGTCATATTCAGCTCTTCATGCCGCCATTTGGAGTTTTCTTGGCAAAAATACTGGAGTGGTTTGTCATTTCCTTCTTCATCTCATTTTACAGATAGGCAACCAAGGCAAACAGGGTTAAGTGACTTGCCCAGGGTCACACAGCTAGTACTCATCTGAGGTCAGATTTCAATTTAGGTCTACTTGATTCCAGGACCAGAGCTTTACCCACTGTACCTTTCAGCTACCCTATTATAAGGAATGCATCCTCTAAATTAGCTTTTCCAAAGGCATGTATAGGAAATAGATTAAAAATAGTTAATGGAGGAAGAATCCAAAGAGGAAGCCTGGATTTCTAAACATAGTGTCAGGTTTGTTGAGACTGGCAGGGAACATTTCAACAAAAAGTGTTTCATTTTGGTTTTTAGCAGTCTTAAGGGAGAGAGGTGCATCAAAGAAGCAGGAGGATTAGTGATAGATAAGGATATGATGACAATAATCAATAACGGTCACACTACTACATTTTTTTTCAACAAGAGGAATCCTTGTGCTGGGAAGGAAAGGACAGAAACGATGAGAGAGGAGCTAAGTCCTGGGATGAGTGGGAAAATAGTAAGAGAGTCCTTAAGGAGCCCTTGACAAATTCATGTCACTAGGCCAAACTGAAATACATTCCAGGCTGTGAGAATATATTTATACATATATGCTTGTGCGTGTTTTTGTCTACCAGCTGGCAAAAGTCAATAATTACATCTTCAGTGTGGACATTCGCCCTTCAGAAATCAGCAAATGCTACAGATCAGGGTTTAATTTATGTCTAGGGACAATCAGCACAATGAAGGGTGGATGTTAAACATGGAAGAATGAGGCCAGGCAGAGAATTAGAGATCAGAAGAAGGCAGGTGATATGAGTGAGTGGATGATTTATGAATGAATTAATGAAAAAATGTTTATTAAGTGCTTGCTATGTGCAAAGCCTGAGATTGACCCACCAGGTACTGGCACAGCCTTCAACTGGCTAGTCCCATGGCAGGTAATAACACTGTTTTCTCTCAGCACAGGCATGATAGGCATGAGTGGGAGTAATGCACCCAAGGTATCCAAAAGCCTGGGGAGAAGACAGGAGGTGTTACATCCCTGGCCTTGTCTCCTAGCAAACACAAGCAGGGCCTGGCAGAGGCAGAATAAGGAAGCAAAAGTTAGTGTGTCCTTGGGTGTCTAGAAACCCAGGCAAGAGTTGCTATGTCCTCAGGGCCCCATGTCAGGCTACCCAGGAAACTAGAGAAGTTCATCCAGGAAGCAAGAGGTAACTTTGGGTACTATTAGTGGCCTCTGATCTCCCTGAAATTCTGAGAGTCTGTGATTATGAAAGATAATGAGCTCCCCATTGATGAAGGTATTGAAGAAGATGTTAAGTGACTAGAGGTGATGTAGAAAGGATCTCTGCTTGAAGAAGGTATTGGGTTAGGTACCCTCTGAGGCCTCTATGACCTTATGAAAATGACTAGCTTGCATATATTTGTCCAAACATCCCTAATGTCTAACCCAGTGCCTTGTACATAGTAAACATTTAAATTAATTTAATTCAGTTTAATCAATACCTGTCAAGTGAATGTGGTTCTGGAGTTCAGGGTATGTCCTCAGGTCAGGTTACAAACCCATAGTCTTAGCACAGCGGTAGATGAGTTAAATAACCACAAGCCAATAAACACTATTTGATGATTTCATCTCTTTCCTCCCCTCTTCCAATTGAGAGCCGCCCCAGAGGAGTTTGGGATGTTCCAGATGGCTATGCTCCATGCCAATACTCTTCATTATGTAAACTTTCCATCTGACAGCTCATGAGGAACATGTCACATCTTGAAAAAGGAGAATTTTCATTAACTGGCTAGTCCCTGCCAAATGGAATCAGTTTATCATGTTGAAGTCTGGCAGGATATCAAATAGCACTCCTCTCCCCCTGCTCCCTGCCTAGAGATCCCTCCCCACTCCTTTCCACTCCACTTAGGAGAGGAGGAGGCAGAACTAGGCCCATTGGTAGGAGTCATGGTGAAACCAGTTTCTACTACTAAATGTAAGGAACAATTTATTAACTGGTAGAACTCTATTGCAATATAACAAATAGGCTGTGTGGGGAGTCAGTGAGCTCTCTATCACTGAAGGTCTTCAGGAATGCTCATTGGCCTCTTTTTAGGGATGTTATACATGGAATTCTGGCCAATGGCCAGAGTGTTGGACCTAGAGTCAGAAAGAACTGAGTTCTAATCCTGCATCAAACCCCAGTTGTATGGTCCTGAACAAGTCATTTAGCCATTCTCAGGCTGTTTCATCTTCTAAAACAAGATTAATAAAAATAAAGAAATAATAATAAAATGGGACTAATAATAGCATTTTTATCATTGGGGTAAAATAAGATAATGAAACCTTAAAATTCTCTAGAAATGCTGACTATAATAATAACAATAATCATTATTGTTATTCATCCATTGGATTGGGAGGGTAAGAGAGATGATTTCTAAGATCCATCTAACTCCATGCTTTGGTGGAATTTGAAATGAACCTAACATTTTTCCTTTAATAGGATTTCTAAGTAGCAAAAAACTTGAGCATCAAAGGTGTCTTCCATTTTATTAAGGCCTTCTGTCTATAGGTGGAATGCACTGAAATTCTAATACTACGAGAAAGGGTGCCACATCCACACTAGCATTACTTTATTGATATTAACAACAACAATAATAATAATAGTACTAATAAAACATAGTTTAGTGAAGAGACTTGTCCTCTGAGTCAGGAAGCCATAAAGTCAAATCTAGCCTCAGAAACATACAGGCTGGATGATCCCAGAAGGCCACTTAACCTCTCTGTGCCCCAACTAAACATTCCATAAATTGACAAATAGTTTCCAATTTTCACCGATAAAGGGACTCTTTGGATCTTCCTTAACAGTAAAATCACAGATCTGGCTCTCCCTTCACCTAATAGTAACAACAACAATAATTCTATTTATGCATATTGTAGCATTTGGTTATCAAAGCAACATTTTACTGATTACAAACTTAGAGATTAGAGCACTGAAGGTGGTTTGCCCTGACATTCCATGCTCTATCATCCCTTCACCCTTTCCTTAGCCTCTGTTCCATACTCAGAAATGCACCCCAGTTCTAACTGCTCTTCAAAGTTCAGTGTGGGAGCTCTAAGCTTCTGGTCTATGTCCAGAGATACAGTATAGCTGTAACATTCATAGTTCTGGGTTCCCTTCCAGCCCTGAGGACTGAGAAGAGGTAGATCTGGGATTATGGATCTAAATAAACCCTATGCTCCTCCCACTATTGCAGAACGGCCTCTCTATCAGTCATTAACACCTAAGTGCACTTCGACTTATGAGATTGGTTCTAACTGAGAATGTTGGGGGAACAGTAGAGATGACATATGAATTGACATGGAGAGAGAAGGAGTAGGAGAAAGGCTAAGGAAAGGTAATTGAGCATGAAGCACAGACAAGGAGGGTTACCAGATGAGTCATGAAAACAGGGAAGCCCAACAGTAAGAGGTCAGCATAAATGGGTCTGGGATATGAGAATATAGTAAAAAATACTGAGAGAAAAAGTAGGGAAACCTTCATTTCTGCCCAGTACCAGGCTTAGGTAACATGAGTTAGCAGGGCAGTGGAAAGAACATCAAATCAAGAAACAGAGCAAGGTTCTAATCCAGGCTCTGGCACTAATTCACTTTGGGACCTCTACTTTCTGAACCTGTTTACCCACCTCTAAAATGGGTTCAATTGCAGGATCTCTACACACCTTTCCAGCTCCAACATTCTATGTTCTGTGCTCCAGTTCTAACATTAAATGGTTCTCTACAGGTTAGGATGTTGAATTTAAAGCTAGCAAGACCTGGGCTCAAATCTGCCTCAGATACTAGCTGTTTACTTCTGAATAAGTAACAACCTCAGTAGCCCCAGTTCCTTCTCTGTAAAATGAAGCATTTGGACTAAGAACCTCTAAGATCTCTTTCCTGTACAAATCCATGGTCCAATCCTAGGGCGTACTCTCCGAACTGAAAATAATGATGATGACAAGAATGACATTAACAATAATAACAGTAGCTAACATTTATGTGGTGCTTTAAGGCTTTCAAAGTACTTTATTTCATTCGATCCTCACAAAAATCTTAGGAGGGTGCTATTATTATTCCCATTATACACTTTATAAAACTGAAGCAGGAATCAATTAAGTGACTTACCCAGGGTCACACAGCTAGTAAATATCTGAGGCCAAATTTGAACTCAGATCTTCCTGACTCCAGATCCAGTGCTCTATCCACTGTACCCTTGAGCTACAAGGCTGCTTCAGATCCCCCATAAAGTTCAAATGGTAGCCCTGAGATATTAGATGTCTCTTCTCTAACACAATCAGCTCAAGCACTCATTCTGGGTGTGGTCCTCTCACTATTGGGTGACAGTGAGAAACACCCAATTCCATTTAACCAGTGGTATGCTGGTAACTGTTTAACAACTGGCTCTCCAGGAAAACAAAATATATGCACGGCACACTTTTAAGTTTAATCTGCATTATTAACATTTTCTCCATCACTTTCTTAATTATAGACAATCAGCAAAACAATAATTCAAGACTGATTTTTGGTGTTTGCTGTTTTCCTAAGTATAAATGCTCACATTGAAAATTTGACAATCAGCTCTCTTGAATTGGTTACAGCTGACTCTAGCACATTCCTGCATTTAATCAAGTAACATCAGTTTTTACAAAATGATATTTACTTCAGATGGTGTAGCAAGAATATCAGAAACTAACAGCTAGCATTTATATAATACTTTAAAACTTACAAAGTATTTTATATGTTATCTCATGTGATCTGTACAACAACCCCATGAGGCAGATGCCATTATTATCCTTATTTTATAGATGAGGAAACTGAGACTGGAAAAGGTTATGTGACTTGCCCAGGATCACACAGCCAGTAAGCGTCTGAGGCAGGATTAAAACCCAGGCCTTCCTCTACTTGCTGTTTCCTATCCTACCCAGAAAATTGGCTTACATTTAATAATAACAGCTAGCATTTATATAGTGCCTACTCTATTCCAGGTACTGTGCTAAGTGCTTTGCAATTATCTCATTTCATCCTCACAGCAAAATAGGTGCTATTATCTTACAGATAAGAAACTAAAGCAAACAGCAGTTAAGTGACTTGCCCAGGGTAACACAGTTATTGAGTGTCTGAGGCTGAATTTGCACTCAAGTCTTCCAGATTCCAGGTTTGGCAATACACTGATCCAAGTACTTAGCTCAATGTCTACAGGGCATTCACCCTGCCAAGTGCATATTCAACTTTATCCTCACTAACAGCTGCCTAAGTCCCAAAGGCCACTCTTGGATCCTCATTCCTCAGTGCATCAATGCTGAGTTGTTTGAGAGACCAGCATGAACTAGATCCCTAGACTCCTGGGTGATTCACCATACTGGCCTTTTGAAATTCACAATCTCATAGTCTCTAGATTAATCTCCTTTACCCAGAATGAAAGAATAAGGGCTGAAGTAAAGGCCCATTTTCCCAGCAGTACACATTGGTCTTGTATGGGTCAAAAGTACAAAGCCTCTCTCCCCTTGTATCATTTTTTTCTCTTTGGATGCTAGTGAGCAGGAAAAAGTCAACCAAAGAGACATAAAACTGATAGATAAAAGAGATTGACAAATGCTCTTTGATGGTACCTCCAGATCTGGTTCCACAACTGCAGCCAAAGAGGCACTTACTTAATGTACAGTTTGCAGTCCCTAAACCAGTTATGGAATGTCTACACATGCTCCAAAGTTCTTTCAAGACATTTCCATTATTATTCATTGTACTCCCAGGAGCAGTGCCCTTCTCTCACCTCAGAATCTTCCTTTTTTTTGGAAAATGTTTATATTTTATTTTTTCTTAATTTCATGTAAAAGGTTTTTAACATTTTCTTTTTAAAATTTCAAGCTCCAAATTCTCTTCCTCACTTCTCCCTTCCTTGAGAAGGCAAGCAATTTGTTATAGATCATAGTGTGCAGTCAGGTGAAACATATTGTCATATTAGCCATGTTGCAAAAGAAAACACAACCTCTTCCACATAGAGAATTGCAAGAATGGTATTCCATATACTCATAAGTGACTAGGCTTCTTGGTTAAGTCCCCCATTATGCCTGATCCTATGATCTCTATTCTCCAAGGTATTTTTATTCAGTGACAAACCACTATTGACTCTCTAATGAAATAGGAACCAGCTCCCCAGCATATCCACCTCCTTGTGTGGCCTTTGGTGCCTCCATTTCTCAATATACTACTGCCACCTCAAAGGAGTAAAAACTAAAATGAGATGTTTTCTTATGTCAATTGACTTTCATAAGATCACACAGTTAGTGATTTCTGGGACCAGAATTCAAACCCATGACTTTGGACTTTGGATTTTTAGTGTTGTCACCACAAGGTGAAAAATTAGTAACAATTATTTTATTATACTTCATATTGGGCAGCTAGGTGGCACAATGAATGGAGTGCCAGCTGGAGTTAGGAAGACTCATCTTCATGAGTTCAAATCCAGCTCCAGATACTCACTAGCTATGTGACCCTGAGTAACCTTAACTTAACCCTGTTTTCCTCAGTTCTTCAATTCTAAAATGAGCTGTAGAAGAAAATGGCAAACTATTACAAAGACTTGCATTCAAGACCCAGCTCTGCCACTTTTTAGGTGTGAGATCTTAGGCAAGTCATTTAATGTATTATGAGGAAGAGTGTTAGATCTAGGCTTAGAAGACCTGGGTTCAAATCCTACACTGTGTGACCTTAGACAAGTCACTTACCTTTCTCTGAGTTGCAGTTTCATCTGTAAATGAGGGTAATTAAGCTATGTTCACTGTCCTCCTAAAATTCTACATACATTCTCACAAATTGCTACACATTTAATTAAATTATCAGGGTATAATGTTCAACTTGGAACAGACATATGATGTTGGACATGGGATGGACATGGAATCCGGAAGACTTGGGTTTGAATCTTTATTTAGATAACCATTATCTGTGTGACTCTGGGTAAACCTCTCTGAGTCTCACTTTCCTGATCTATAAAATGAGAACAACAACTTCTAAATAACATACTTATTTTGAAGATCAGATAAGATCATTCATGCAAAACATTTTGCAAACCTTGAAATAATATAAAAAATGGGTGTGATTATGCTTGCTAATAGTCCTTCCTGAAGTGCTTTTCTCTTCCCTTTTGCCTAGTCAAAGGGCGCCATGCACCCTTCAAAGGCCAAATCAAGTTTCACCTCCTCTTCAGAAATTCTATTTCGTTTATTCCCTGGTCCAAAGAATTTTAGACTTCTTTGGTTCCTCTATGTGAATCTTGGCCCACCAAGTAGACCATAAGATCCCTGAGGGAAGGGCAACATCCTCAATTTCTTTAACCCCTACAAGCTCTAGTGCATAGTTGGGACTACAAAAAATAATATTAAATAAATATTGATTGGCTGGCTAATAATTTAGCCATACAAATTCTTTTTGAAATGGAGGCACTAAGATTTTAGATCTTTTTCTGAAGTATTACAGTCAGTGTTCCATCAGTCAAAGGAGAGCACTTGCTTAGCTTCTAGTGAGTTGTATAGCTCATACATGCCTAAGAGACATGTACCATAAGCCTTCTCCTCTGGAAGAGGTTAGCCTGTAGTGACATCTGGTGGTTTCATCCTCAAAAGCATTTTTAATAGCTTCACATAAGGAGAACATATATGTTTTTACCAGACCATGGATGCTAAAATGTTTAAAATCATAGAAGTATACAATGTAGACTTGGAAATGACATTAGGGAGCAGTTAGGTGGCAGAGTGGATAGAGTGCCCAACCTGAAGTCAGGAAGATGTATCTTCATGAGTTCAAATATGGCCTCAGACACTGACTGTGTGACCCTGGGCAAGTCATTTAACTCTGTTTGCCTCAGTTTCCTGTAAAATGAGCCAGAGAAAGAAATGGCTAACCTCTCCAATATCTTTGCCAAGAAAACCCCAAACAGGGTCACAAAGAGTCAGATACAACTGAAACAATTGATTAAAAGCAAATGCAACCTTCTCCTTTTACAGATAAAGAAAATAATGTCACTAGAAATTAAATTATTTTCCTGATGTCATTCAGGTAGTAGAAGGCAGAGCCTAGAACTGAGTCTTGACAAATCCAAATTCTCTGTCCATTACAGCACAGATGCAAAGCAACATGGTTGTGATCTTCAGCTATTTTAAAGGATGGACTGGGAGGAAAGGAAACTTGATTCAAGCTTCACTGCTTGTGTGGTTGGAGGCAAGCTCCTTTACCCTTCTGAGCCTCATAAGTTTTTTATGAGAACAGAATTTAGGGATTTTCTGTAATTTAATTTTTTTTATTTTTTCTTCTTAGATTCAAATTCTCTCTCTCCCTCCACTCCTTCTCCATCCATTGAGAAGACAAAAAAAAAATACAATACTGATTATACGTATGAAGTCATGCAAAACATTTCCACATTAGCCATTTTGAGAAAAAAAGCCAAAAAAATCAAGAAAAAATATGCTTCAAACTTCATTCAGAGTCCATCCGTTCTCTTTCTGGAGGTGGATAGCATTTTATATCATGAGTCCTTCTTAACTGTCATGGATCATTGTATTGATCGGAGTAGTTAAGTCTTTTACAGTTAGTTATCATTACAATATTTCCAGAGAACAGCATTTGTAACCTAGAGCCCTATAGAAATGAGCTGTGATTATTTTTATAGCACTGGTCTACTGATTGTGGAACCTTTCCTTATACTCATGATTTGTATAATCACAGTTACATAAACATGACTCAAGCCCCCATCCACTGCATTCTCTATCAAAGGTATGAGTTATAATATGATAGCAAATAGAGAATGATAAAATAAATAACAAGGGAAAATCAAGAGAATCATTATGCATTCCCCATACACAAAGGATTTCAGTCTTCCAGGCTGGTGGGATAGAGAACAAACAGTACTCAGATACTCTTAGGGTTGCTCTGGAGAATGTGTCAACGTTTTGCCTCCCAGCAACCATCCATGCCTCACAGCCGACCCACTCTGCCTCTGAACTTGGCTTTCCCTGTTATTTTGCTGAGCTGACACTGCCATCTGCTGGACCTCCCATACAATGCAATTTCTTCTTGACATTTAGTTATCACCCTCTCTTGAAATTGCCCCAGGGAAAAAAATTCGTGGGCTAATCACCCCATGTTCAGCCCTCCTGCAAGTCAGACCCATAACTACACCTAGTGGGCATGCAAAAAGACCCCTTGGGCAGCTGCCATGATCTGCTTTCTGATTTCTCTCACCCCTTTCAATTGAAAGCTATCCACCCCTCAGTTGGATCAGAATGAGTAAACTCTCTCCTTGTCACCATACACTCCCAGCAGCTAGTGGCCTTGACATACAAATTACTTTGAAATTCCAATAAGTTTCAAAGAGAAACTTTGTGACACTGTAAGTGAAAGAAAGGATTTGGTGAGCTGAACTCTTTGCTCCTAACTCTATGACAAAGGCCCTTATAGACCTTTAGAACTGATGATTCTTACCCTATGTCCTTGCTACCGCAAGAAAGGTGTTTGAAATGTATTTCAAATATTTCCACCTACGTTGGTTTTTTTTGTTTGTTTTGTTTTTTGTTTTTTGCTTTTTGGAGGGCAATTGGGGTTCAGTAACTTGCCCAAGGTCACACGGGTAGGTTTTTGTTTGTGTGTGCGTTGTGTCTGAGGTCGGATCCGAACTCAGGTCTTTCTGACTCCAAGGCCGATGCTCTACTCACTGCGCCACCTAGCCGCCTCCTACATTGTTTTTAATCACGACCATTGAGAAGCAGCAGAGCTAGCCGCACTAAATTTGGAAAGAACTATGGTGTGGAGGAGAGAGAAGTCAAGAGATTTGGGTCCTAGTTCTTCTAGTAACCCATAACCTTAATTAAGCCACCTACCACAGCTGAAAAAAAAAAAAACTAAGAGAGCAGATCACATCTGCAGGATTGTCATGGGAAAGGGGAATTAAATTCTTGTGCTTGGTGCTGAAACATAGAATTATTAACTGTAGATAAAAGTTTCAGGGAGATAAAACTTAGTTCAATATAAAGTATATGTCTGGTATAAGTCAGTATGCCAGATAGTCTTACTTTGTCTGGGGTGACCCATTCTCTCCTAGTAATGAAGTCATTATCCTATGGGTGAGTCACTATCTTCAGATTTATTGACCTCAAGGCCCCTGTGCATGCCCAGTCTGCCTTAAATGAGACAAGCCAATAAATGACTTCATTTCCCATGGGATGTCCTTAGCCAAAGCACATTGCCTGATGCATAGTAGGTACTTGAAAAAATGAGAATAGACTAAAAAGAGTAGATACAGCCCTCCTGGCATGTCCAGACAAGGGTATCTTAGGTACTTGTGACACACATCTCTGTCCTCAGGAGGGTATCAGCATGCAGCTTCCTTAGCGTTAAAAAAAATGCTATCAATTTTCATATGAGCCATTGTTTTGTTGACAATTGTTCCTCTACAACTTGTGGGCCCTTATTACAGTTCACTGTAATCATTGCTGTCCTCCAGTGGTCTAACATTCACTAATGGGCAACAAATGGTTATGGTGTATCATCTACACAGTATCCCAACTGCCTTTAGGGCTATTTTGTAGCTCAGCAGATTACCAAGTATCTCAAATACATGCTACAAGCTGGGTCTCCTCTGGTTCATTCTCTGGTGTTTTTCCTGGACACCAAAATAATGTTTTACTGGCACTAAGTCTCCTGACTGAGGGAACGAAGGGAGCATCCCATTGTTTATTCCTCTCTGGGGCAGAGCCCATAGTTAGGTAGTAAATTTCCTGTAAGTGATGATTCAGTTGAGTGATGCAATGAGAGGTGTAAGCTTGGAGCCTTCCCCTGTAAGGTTACCTTCTGTCTCCTGTATGGACCTATTCATTTTCATATTGTCTTCCCCATTAAATGGTAAGCTCCTTGAGAGCAGAAACGGATTTTGCTTTTCTTCGTATCCTCAGTGCATAGCACAGTTCCTGACACAATATAAGTATTTATGAAATGTTTGTTGATAGATTAATTATGAGTCTCTACATCATTTCTATATTCTAAAACTCCAAAGCACAAAACAACAGGCAAACAAGGATGTGATTGAAACATCAATAAGTATACTGTAAAGACTGTAGCATTCTTCTTGGTGGCATTTTATGCAATTAATCCACAGGCATACATAAAATTGATTAAATAGCCCCTACATACCAGACTCTGTTAGGACTAAGAATACAGGGCTGTTCAAAAGTCTTAGTGTATTTTTTCTAAATTTTTTATTTTAAATTTTAATATAAAATAGGAAAGGATAAAAGAAACTTAAACACTAAAACTAACTTAATACAAAAGAAGAAAAAGAAAAAACTATTGCTATGTGCACAGCAGAATGTAAGAGAGAATTCAAAATATACAACAATAAATTTCCATTTCGAACTATACATTGTGTTGAGAGCTGTCCATCTTTTGTTTCCTTATGTTTTCTTTTGTTCTGTACTGTGTACTTTTTACTTTGTTCTTTTTCCCACCTTCCTCCCTGCCCCAGACTATAATTAAGCACTGAGATTAGAAAGATAGATACATACATACAGATAAATACACATATCCATATATAGGCATGCATATGTATATAGATATATAATGTTCCAAGTACTGTGGTCTTTTAGCGTCGCCACTACTAGTTCTTCGGTGATTCTAATTGTGGTACCATCTTATTTAATTTGTTTTTTTCTTGTTGCTCATGTTTTATCCTTGAGCTGGGTGTTTCAGAATTTGACTATAATATTCCCATGGGTTTTCCTTGTAGGAGATCTTTCAGGTTGTCATAGGTGGAATTTTTCTATTTTTACTTTCTCTTCTTGTTCTAATGCTTCAGGACAATTCCTTTATTTACTTCTTGTATTATTGTACCAAGACTCTGGGTTTTTTTTATTATAGCTTTCAAGTAGTTCAACAATTTTTATGTTTTCTTGATCTGTTCTCCAGATCATTTGTTTTTCTTATGAGATGTTTCACATCCTCTTCTATTTTTTAATTATTTATATTTTGTTTTATTATTTCTTGATCTCTTATAGCTTCTCTGGCTTCCTCTTCTCCAATTCTGATTTTCAAGAAGTCATTTTCTGAAGATTCTGGCTCTCCTTTTCTAACTGGTTAACTTTCTTTGCATAATCTTGTTTTTATTGATTTTTTTTTAGTTTTTCCTCAACAACTCTCATTAGATTTTTAAAGTTTTTTTTAAGTTCCTTTATGAATTCTTTTGGGGCAGGTGACCATTGACATTGCTCTTCAGGATAGGAGAGGGTTTCTTTGCTTCTGTATCCTCCCCTGAAGACAAATCCCAGTCTTCTCTATTCCCACAATAACTTTCTGATTGGATTCTTTCTCCTTTGCCTGTTCATTTTTTAAATTTGTAGCAGCTTAGTTTTTGTAATCACCTCTAGTTGTGGGGTATAGAGGATGATTCCTCTAGCTTCCAATCCTCCTTCAGTTCTCCCCTCTGGGCTGGAACCAAAATCAAGACCTCCAGCCTCTTGTAAGTGCCCACAGCACTGCTTCTGCACTCATCAGGAATGTGCTGGTTCCTTTATGCTCAGAGCCATGTCTCTGCAAAACAGCTGAGTCTGGCATTCCTTGTCAGCAGAGGTTCCCCCAATCTTACCCAGCTCAGATGCCCAACTCTCCTCACTGTCCCAGGGGTAAAAGTTTCTGTGGCTGGGGCCAAGGCAGCCTCCCAACTGAGCTAACCCCAGGGCTTGCCAATTCTTGTTTAAGGGAATCCAGTCTGGAGGTGTTTAATCTTCACAGGGACCAAACCTTGTCCTGGGATTTTTTTTTAGATCTTCTCTGATTATCCCAGGAGAACCACTGTTTTGCCCCTACTCTTATCTATTTTTACTGCTCTATGTTCACCTCAAGGTGTAATTTTATCTTGTTTATGGGGGAAACATGAAGAGCTTGGAACTTTCTCACCTACTCCAGCCTCTTCCTATAATCCTCTCTCAGTCTTAATGCAATTTTAAAGTTTAAACTGCACTAAGTCTTTTGGGTCATCCTGTATAAAGACTTTTCATTAAAAATGAAAAAGTTGCTGGCTTTAAAGAGGTTCCATTTTATCAGGGTATACAATGTGCATGGTTACCAAAATAAATACAAAAAATACAATATAACTTCTCTCTCTCTTTCTCCCCCCTCTTCTTACAAACTACCCAATTACTAACAACAGTCCTAGACATATATTTTACATTTTGCATAGATAAAAGGTAAATATTCTGTCCTTACTGAGTCCCTTGTAATTAGTCATTGGTGTGTACCTTATATTTCTCTTGGTTCTTATATGTTCAACCTTCTATTAAGTTCAGGGTATTTTTTAACAAAATCCTGAAAGTCTGACAATTCATTAAATGTCCTTTTTTTTTTCATTCAGGGTTATACTTAGCTTTGTGGGATATGATATTTTTGGTCAGAACTCTAGTTCTTCTACTCTTAAATATATAATGTTCTAAGACTTGTGGTCTTTTAGTGTCACTGCTGTTAGGTATTATGTGATTCTAACTGTGGCGCCATCATAGTTGAATATCTCTCTCTCTGTCTCTGTCTCTCTCTGTCTCTCTCTGTACACACACACACACACACACACATATGCATGCATGTATATGCATATCTCTGTGTATACATGCATATAACATGCATGCATGTATGTTGGTGTACATGTATGATTGTGTTTATGGTATTTGGGCTACATATGCCCAAAATAAATATCATTATTTAGAGATTGACACTGTCACTTGGGGTGGAAATATGACAGTAAGGAAAGACCTCATGGCAGTATCTGTTGCCTGAGTTTATATTAAAAGTAAACTAGAAATCTTAATTGATAGAGGTGAGAAGGAATGAATATTCCCAAAATAAGGGACATGTGCAAAGGCATAGAGATGGAAGATGGTGTTTCATGGGTGAAGAACAGAAAGAGAACCTGTTGGGATGGATAACAGTGTAAGTGAAGGGAAACCATGTCTAATAAAGCTAAAACAGTAGCTTGGAGCTAGATTGTGAAGGACAACAAATGCTGATAGCTTTAGATCAGCAGCTGCAGCTTCTAACTGATCTGATATCTTCATTGTTTATTCTTCATGTTCTGGCTTCTCAAATGTAAGAATATTTATATAATAATAACAATACCAACAACAACAAAGGCTACCACTTTTATAACACTTTAAGATTTGCAGGGCATTTTTTGATTTTATGCATTTAATTTTTTTCAATTATATGTAGACAAAAATTTTTGGCATCTGCTTTTTAAAATTGTGAGTTCCAGATTCTCCTTCTCCCTCCTTGCCCTCTCCCCTCCCTGAGAAGGCAAGCAATTTTATATATATATATATATATATATATATGCAGTCATACACTGCAAATCATTTTTTACAAATATCTTTTCATTTTAACAACCCTGGAATGGAGGTCCTATCCTCATTTTATAGATGAAGAAACAAAAGTAGACAGAGGTTAAGTGACTTGTCCAGGGTCACACAAGTGAGAAGTATTTTAGGCTGGATTTGAACTCAGATCTTGGCTCTAAATTGAGCTCTCCTTACTCTTGCCACCTAGCTAAAGTAGCCCATGCTATCTATCCCAAGGTTTACAACTATTTTGAGGGTAGTCTCTAAAAACTTCTCTCTCTGAAACAAAGAACTTTAATAATCATCTAAAGAGGCATAGGCCAATAATTAAAACTATTGCATCATGGAGTTGAATGTGATTTGGGTTCCATAGCTGTTTGTCTTCCTGGGCAGAATGGTTCTACATGCTGGTTCATCTTCTATCAGACTAAGTACTCTAAGGTGAAATCTACTGAACAGTCAGCTAGATGGTACAGTAGATAGAGTGTGGGGCCTCAAGTTAAGAAGATTCATCTTCTTGAGGTCAAATCCAACCTTAGACGTGTACTAGCTATGTGACCCTGGGCAAGTCACTTAACCCTGTTTGTCTCAGTTTCCTAATCTGTAAAATAAGCTGGAGAAGGAAAGGGTTAACCACTCTAGTATCTCTGCCAAGAAAACCCCAAATGGGGTCATGGAGAATTGGATGGGAGTGAAATGACTAAACAAAAAGTGAATTTGCATTAATTCCTCTTTTGGCATTATAGTCCATGCCTGAAAAAATATATTGGAACCACACAGCAGTTCTGACTTTCATATATTCCACATTCTCTCTCTGTGCATCATTGTTTCTATTTTCCTGACCAACCATACAATTAAGTCATTGGTAGACTATCTTTAGTATACATACAATAGTTATACCCAGAGAGATTCAGCATATTAACCAGTCCCCAGATCGTTTGGGTCATTTTAATGTGAATCACACAGTCAACAGACTCCTTTGGTTGTTGACCATGCTCTCCCGTAAAGCCTCCAGAGGAAATCTATACACTGTACTGGGAAACCCCTTGATTCCTGTTATTATAAGCATGCCAAAGGAATACATGGGCTGTGTGTTAGTTATCTCTCACTTTCAACAATGATTTGCCCACACATTTATTTGGTCACATATCTACCTTATAAAATCATGCATGGGGGTCGCTAGGTGGCACAGTGAATAGAGCACCAGCCCTGGAGTCAGGAGGACCTGAGTTCAAATCTGGCCTCAGACACTTAACACAAAAACTAGCCCATGTGACCTTGGGCAAGTCACTTAACCCCAATTGCCCTCCAAAAAAAAAAAGCAAAAAAATAAAATCATGCATGTTTTTCCTTCCCAAGTCCTCACTGGTATTGTATTATAGATTTTCATGCCAAATCCACAGTTCTCCATTGCTCTTTGGATCATTCACAACCTTAATTCTTCCTAGACTTGGTATTACATGTGACAAATTACTAGAAGAATACTGATGTTTAAAATATGGGCCTTTGTTTCAAGAAGATGCCTGTGTAATTTCCAAAAGGAGTTGGGCAAAGCAAAGGGAAAATCCATACAAGAGGCAACACAATTTTGAGGGAATTGAAGAATTGAATCTAAGGATAGCTAAAAAAAAAAAAAAAAAAAAAAAAGATAAAATAGCAAATTCTCGTTAAAAAAAAATCAATGACCTAACCAAAGTTAAGCCAACTAAGAAAACATAAATACCAGTGACACATATTCCTTCTTTCCCAGCTTTACTTTTCCTTCCACTGATAGTAATCTACATAAGTATAGACGGCATCCATGGTGAATGTATTAGATGAAACAGGCTGGCTTTTGCATATTCTATAGCAAATAATATCTTGACAGTCACACAATTGACTGAAAAGTACAGAGAATACAGAATTCCTCTGTGTTCATTATCTGTTGGCTATAAAAGAAGGCATTTTATCTGTTAACACAAAATGACAACTCCCCCAACAAGGTAACTCTCATGCATATATTAAAATCATGTCTGATTCCTTAAAAGATATAACAATACACTTTCCTATTCTTAACAATAAGCAAGATAGAAAATGGACAGCTGTATATTCCTCAGAGGAAATTGCCAATTTTGCAGTGAATGTCTAGGACAGACTCCAAGTACAAGAAGGATTCCCTATAGATGCTGATGTCTTCCACATGTTCTAATTTGCTGGTGACATTATTTGATTGCATTGAGCCTTGGAACATATCGAAGTCTCCTAAATGAGATCCATAACAGCACAAAAGAGTTTGGCCTCCTAATTGTCTACACAGGAAAAATGTGCATGAAAAATGTCCCTTGTTCAAACTATATCATATGGTTAGAGACACAAGCCATAGAATGAGTCAACAGTATATAAATCTGGAGACACATTATCTCACCTAGCTGCTGAAAATTTTTAAGCAACTTATTGCTCCTAGATGAACTATATATTCCTTATCCCATCAGTGAGATACTTCATAATCCTGTTCTAACCTACTCTTCTTCCTTAATTTCACACTATTACTCCTCATCATTCATTGAAAATTCCAGCCCCCTTCAACCACCGCCCAAAAAAAGCTACATTCAATAGAAGTGTTTACCTGGATTCAACATTTTATCTTATATCTCCACGCATGAAATAATCAATGAGTGCAAATCAGTGCACTCATTTTATATGTACATATATACATATGATGTGCATGTTTGTATCCATATATATTGAGAAAATATATGTTAAGTGACTTGCCCAGGCTGAATAGCTAGTAAGTGTTGGAGGTTGGATTTGAACTCATGAAGATGAGTTTTCCTGATTCCAAGCCTAATGCTCTATCCATTGCACCACTAGTTGCCCATATTTGCATATATGTGTATGCATATAGATGTTGTATGTACATTTACATATGTGTATGTAAATATGTGTGTGTGTGTGTGTGTGTGTGTGTATATATATATATATATATATATATATATATATATGCATTGCTTTCTCCAACCTCAGATATTACTAGAGCATTGCCTTACTCTTACCTGACCCCCAATGATGTCCTACCTTCTACTAATACTTATTTGTATGCGTGTTTTCTCCAGAAAAATGTAAGTACCTTAAAGGCCCAGGCTGTTTCCTTTTTATCTTTGAGCACCCAGGGCTTCTCACAGTGCTTTGTACATAGCAGGTACTTTATAAACACTATAATTTTTTCTTTTCCTTTGATTTTCGTAACAATTTTATTCCTTCCTAGTGCTTCATAAGCATATTTTGTTTTCCAGTAGGTGGAGCCCACATCTCTTTGTTAGCCCTCAAACCTACATTTTATCCACGTGCTCCCTCTATCACATCCCATAGTAGGTAGTGGTCAGAGGCTGATACAGATTTTATGACCTTTAAGGGTACATTTTTACAAGCTTTATTATTCACAAATCTCAGCGAAACTGAGTTCACTTCCCTGAATAGAGAGCAGGCAAAACTTTGGTATTTGGGGTTTGTAACTATTACATTTGCAACATGGAATAGTTCTGACAGATCTTCTTCTGGGAACCCTTCTCTCATCCTCTCACAACCACTGACTCATAGTGGTTTTTTTCTTGTTTTGTCCCTTTTCTTATAGGTAGTCCCTTGAGCTCCTTCCCTTTTCCACACAGACTCCTAGAAAAACTATCCCAGGTTCAAGATACTCTTTGGTCATGAATTCATCCAAAACTGTAGCTTCTAAGACCCATCAATGTGTTTACTTTTCCAGTTGGCAAGTGGAAGCAATTCAAAGCAAAGGCATTTAACAAAGTAATAAAGATTTTAAGTGACAATTGAACTTTTGTCCTCATATATCTGGGGAATACTCTCCCACAGGTAAACACACCAATAGTGTGAGTAGTGGTCATACCTATAGATCATGTGAGAGGGGTACATAGATGGGAAACACAAATGGCCAATATATATCAGTGGAGCAACACACACACACACACACACACACACATACACACACGTATGGACTATATTAGTCAACTAAATGGTTTAATGGATATAGCACTAGACCTGAAATAAGGAAAGCCTGAGTTCAAATCTATTCTCAGAAATTTACTTGTCTAAGAGACCCGGGGTAAGTCACTTGATTTCTGCCTATCTCTATTTCCTTATCTGTAAATAGAGAAAATAATAATAACCCCCAGAGTTTAAGCTTCCCAGTTTCACACTTAATTTAATCTTCATGATTTAATACATTAATATTTATAAACACACTTTGCAAACCTGAAAGTGCAATAAAAACACTAGCTATGATGATGATGATAGAAGCTAACATTAATATGGAAATTTGAGGCTTACAAAGGACTTGACATGTGGTAATTCATTTGATCCTCACAAAAACCCTGTAAGGTACATGCTTTCTATCCCCATTTTACCAATGAGGAAACTTAGAGATTAAGTAATTTGCACAAGATCACATAGCTGTTAAGTGCCTGAATGGGAATTCAAACACATCTTCCTGACTCCAAGTCCAGTCCTCTATCCACTGTGCCACCTAGTGGCATCATGATCATAGTGATGATGATGATGATGATGATGATGATGATGATGATAACAATGAAGATGGTGGTGGTGGTGGCGATGTCAGACACATATCGGAGAAACATATGATGTTTGAGGGCATGTGTATTGAAGAACAGCTTATAAGAATTTTTAGTATTTTCTTTTGATGCCATTGTGATGCCCCCTATCAGATATGCTGTGTAGTTAGTTTCCTCTAGGGAGCTCTCTACTGGTCTTCTGACCATTTCTGACCACAGTATAGTGTTCCACTAGTTTCTTGGTCCTTGATAAGTGTTGCTCCACTGAATATATCATCTTGGCACCTCTCTCCTCATGGAGTTTCTGAGTTCTAGCTAGAATCCTAGGACTACCAAATGATTGTATCAGTCTCTATCAGTTAGGATATGGTGACTAGAAAGACTGATGAGGCAGGTTGAGAAATCTGTAATTACTGTCTGAGGCCAGGAGATTCTCCAACTAAGGAGTTGTACCTGTTGTTCACTCATGTCAGTTGTGTCCAACCTTTCATGCTCCCATTTGGGGTTTTCTCAGCAAAGATACTGGAGGGGTTTGCCATTTCCTTCTCCAGCTCATTTTACAGACAAGGAAACTGAGGCAGAGTTAAGTGACTTGTCCAGAGTCACTTCACAAATTTCTCAGCAAAGATACTGGAGGGGTTTGCCATTTCCTTCTCCAGCTCATTTTACAGACAAGGAAACTGAGGCAGAGTTAAGTGACTTGTCCAGAGTCATTTCACAAAACATATATATATATATATGAGACTGGATTTGAACTAAGGAAAATGAGTCTTCTTAATCCAAAGACCAGTGCTCTATCCACTGTACCACCTAGCTGCCCAAGGAGACTGTTGAACAAAAGCCAGTAGTGTTACCTCAGGTGAAGATTAGCCTTTTTCTTTTAACTCTCTGTGTTTGGAAATCAGTATAAATTCATTAGTAAAATCTAAGGGAGAAGCATGAAGGAAAATCATGAGCAGAAATTCCTTTGTGAAATAAAAAACAATTTTTTAAAAAGTTTGTCAATAGGTCTAATTAATTATAGTCATAGCAATAGCATTTAAGAATTATGGGATAGAAGAAAAAGAAGAATGATGGAAAGATCTACAAAGATTTTTTAATGTTTTTTTTTTTTTACTTCAAGAACAATGTATAGTAATAATTACTACACTTGGACTCTACCATCATAATCAAGTGTAATAATCCCAAGAGGAGGTAGAATGGTACTAATGAGAACACTAGAAAAATCAACTGGTGGGGTGGCTAGTTGGTGCAGTGAATATAGCACCAGCCCTTGAGTCAAGAGGACCTGAGTTCAAATCTGGCCTCAGACACTTAACACTTACTAGCCTTGTGACTTCAGTCAAGTCACTTAACCCAATTGTCCTGCCTTCCTCCCTCTAAAAAGAAAAAAAATCAACTGGATTAGAACAAAGAGAATACTTATGCTGGAAGCAGCAACTGCAAGAATATTGAGAAACCAACTCACAAAATATTTGAAAAAAGTTAAAAATACTAAGAGGAAAGAAAAATCTCAGATCTGATAAGTACCAAAAAAAGTACCAAGAGAACATAAAAACTATTCACCATTGTCCTATTTATCTATCCTACCCAAATACATTTATATGAGATTAAAGGAGATATGAATCATTACTAACAGGTGAAGCACAAGGCAAATAAATATATGCTCAAAGGTGTTCACCACGATCATAGAGGAAATTCAGAATGGAGTCCATGTCTAAGAGGAATTCCTTATATGATGGTGACATTCTCTAGATGATCCTCTTTGTGAATTATATTGTGCTGCTTATATCTAGTACAAGAAAATTAGTGTCTTGAAAGTGACCCATAACCACCAAGTGACTGTAGCCTAAGATAAGAGATAAAACTAGACCATTTTGCTCTTGAAATGAAGGATTATTTAGAAAATCCTAGGGAATCAGTAAAGATGCTGATCAAAACAATCAATTCTTCAGCAAAGGTGCACACTACAAATTAAGTGCAAAAAATCAATAATGCGTCTATATTATAAGAATAAAATCAAACAGAAAATAATTAAAAGGTAAATATCATTCAAAATCCATTAAATACTTGATGATCAATTTACTAAAGCAAGCAAAATACTTGTATAGATTCAAAGTGTTCCTTAAATAAAAAAACAACACATAACTGGAGGAACATTTCAGTGCTCATTACTGAACGGGTTCAATATAATAAAAATGACACAACTACTAAATATAATTTAAAGTTTTTATGCTACACAAATCAAATGAGCAAATGTATACTGGAGGGGCAGGCAGAGCCTGGTGGAGTGAAAGCACTTGGGACTCACCCGAGCTCTCCCCCAGACCCCTTCAAATACCTTTAAAAAGTGACTTTGAATGAGTTCTGGAGTGGCAAAACCCACAAAGAGACAGTGTAAGGCAGATTTCCAGCCCAACACAACCTGGTCAACAAGAAGAGTCTGTACCAGCCCAGAACTGGTCCCAGCAAAGTCAGAGCATACCTTAAGGAACTGAATCACTGGCAACAAGGGCAGTTTCCAGACCTGTTGGTCCACAGAAGTCAGAGACAACTTAGAAGGTCCACAGGAGGGGTCTGTCAGAACTAGGGAAGAGAGAAGTGCAGTCCAGTTCAGGCATTCCAGTTCAGCTCAGCCCTAGCAAACCAGGAACAGGCCTTAGGAGTGACTGAAACAGCAGCAGCACAAGGATGCATCAGTCCACAGAAAGAATGTGTGAAAATCACCTATTTTGACTTCCAGGAGCCAAGATGATGGAGTAAACAATATGTTGCTCTCCCCTTCCCTTATTGACATTGAAAAACCCAGAGAATATTGACTCAGGAAAAATCCTGAAATAGTAGAGTCAGATGAAATGCAGCAGTCTTTTAGCTTGGAAGATTAGGGAGACTAAGGGAAAGGTCCCTCTTGCTGTGGCTGAAGATGACCAGTACAGGATGAGAGGCATCCCAACAAGTCAGCTGCAAGCCACACCTCAGCAAACCAGCAAGAGATCTTGAGCCTCAAGGTCATGGAGCAGGCAAGCACCAAAACCAGGCACATGTCAATCTCTACCACCAGCTCCAGCTCAGCATCAGGTAAGCTACCAGCCTCCAACTACCAGCACCTGAGGCCCCAGAATACAAAACAAGTAATCAGACCCCTAGCCCCTAGCACAAGAAGGTTGGGACAGTTCCCCCTGTGCCCCAGAAGCAAAGACCAAATGTAAAAGTCAGAAAAAAGACAAATAACATAAGCAAAAAGCAACAAAGAAAAACAATTGCCATATAGAAGTATCTTGGTAACAGGGAAGATCAAAACACAAATTCAGGAGAGGACAACATTGTCAATATACCTACATCTGAAACCTCAAAGGGGAAAATGAACTTGTCTCAGGCCCAAAAAGCCTTCTTAGAAGAGCTCAAGAAGGATTTTAAAAGTCAAATAAGAGAAATAGAAGAAAAATCAAACAATTCCCTTAAAAATATGATTGACAAAATGGCAGGGGGGGAGTACACTGAAGAAAACAATGCCTTAAAAAGTAGAATTGATCAAATGGAAAAGGAAGTACAAAAGCTAAATAAAGAAACAATTTGGTAAAAATTAGAATTGGGGGGCAGCTAGGTGGCACAGTGAGTAGAGCGCCAGCCCTGGAGTCAGAAGGACCTGAGTTTGGATCCGGCCTCAGACACTTAACACACACACAAAACAAAAACCTAGCCGTGTGACCTTGGGCGAGTTACTTAATCCCAATTGCCCTCCAAAAAGCATAAATAAATAAATAAATTAGAATTGGGAAGTGGAAGCCAATGACTCCATGAGACATCAAGAATCAATCAAACAAAATCAAAATGATGAAAAATTAGAAGAAAATGCAAAACACCTCATTGGAAAAACAACCAAAATGGAAAATAGGTTTAGGAGAGATAATTTAAGGATGATTGGTCTACCTGAGAGTCATGAACAAAAAAAAGAACTTGAACAGCATCTTTCAAGAAACAATCAAGGAAAACTGCCCTGAGGTCCTAGAGCCAGGGGCAAAATAGTCATCAAAAGAATTCTCCAACCATCTCCTGAAAGACATCCCAAATTGAAAACACCAAGGAATATTGTAACCAAATTCCAGAATTATCAGGTCAAGGAGGAAATACTGCAAGCAACCTGAAAGAAACAATTCAAATATTGTGGCATCACAGACAAGATTTTACTTGCAGCTTCTACATTTAGAAAATGGAGGGCTCAGAATGTGATATTCTGTAAGGCAAAGGAGCTTGAATTTCAACCAAGGATCAACTACCTAGTGAAATTGAGCTCATCTTTCAGGGGAGGAAATGAACATTCAAAGAAAATGGGGACTTCCAGACTTTCCTGATGAAAAGACCAGAGTCTACAGAAAATCTTCAAATATAAGATTAAAGAGAGGAATAAAAAGGTAAACAAGACAGGGGGAAAAAGTTTGCCCTTCAATAAGAGCAAGCTGTTTGCATCCCTACCTGGGAAGATGATACTTGTAACTCTTGAGAACTGTCTCTTTATTATGAAATTTAGAAGGGATATACATAGACAGAGGGGCTGGATTTAAGGTGACTTTGATGAGATGATAAAAAAAAATTAAGTAGTGAAAAGGGATTGTAATGGGATGTAATGCCAAGCAAAGACAACTTCCAAGGTTTGGAATACTAACAGAGTATCCTCCATTTATTCAGTGACAAATTAAAGCAAAACATTCACAGAAGAGAAAATCAAAATACAGTGTAACTCAGTCATTTAACAAGTTCTCAACTCAATCACAAAGTATAGAGTCAAAGTATCCCAAACCCTGGCTAGTACATTCATTTAGTCAGACACAAGGTCTCTCTTCTCAAATGGAGATTAATTTCCAATCATAAACAAAGTACATTCATTTGGTCAGTCACAGAGCACAAAAAGTCAAGTTTCCCACCCCTGGATCACAACTGAATTACAATACCATCCACTACCACCAAGCACCTTCTCAAAGGGTCAGTGCAGAGCACAAAGGCCATCTACCCCAAAGCCATAAGGTTACATATCATCACAGCATTTAATACCTAAGGAGAGGTCTTTTCTTCTTCTTGACCTGAGGCAAGCTCTCAGCAAGCTCTCTTCCTGGGGAGACAAAGCTTAACAAAGCCAAAATATACTTTGCCAGTGTCCTCATCAATTAACTCTCTGCCTGCACAACTCAGGACCCCTGAAAACATCAGCAAGACCCTCCTTCAGGATATCTGTAAACATACAACAAGAAAATCCTCCTTCATGCCTTCTGAACCAAAAGCAAGGTTCCAGGACCTCTGCAACAATAGCACTGTCCTTTACCAGCAGACAAATCTGGCAAAATAACATGAAAACAGACAGAACAAATACCAGTACCACATTCATGCTTCTTCCCAGTTCAGTCCTCAATTCTCATTTCCCTCTCTCCAGCAGTATCAGCAGCCCCCAGAAGCTGGCTTCCAGAGGTTCTTCTGGTCTCTCTCTCCTTGGGCCTCTCCATCCATGGCACCAGCTCCTCCCAGTTCAGCCCCGTCTCTTCACATCAACAAGTCCAGCCCACAAGTAGGATTCACAAACTCTGGGTTTTAACACTTAATCCAAAAACCAAGCCAATAAGGGGATCTTTAAGGAGGAGGAAGACAAGGGTAAATTACATCACATGAAGAGGATCAAAGACATAGTAAGTACAGTAAAGGGAAAGAAAGGAGGGAGATGAACATTCTTTGGACATTACTCTCATTGGATTTGGCTAAAGGAGGGAATAACATACCCAGTTAGGTATAGAAATCTAACTTGCCCTATAGGCAGTAGGAGGGAAAAGGAGAAAAAGAAGTGAGGGGGTAGATAGAAAGGAAGACCTAGTAAGGGAAAAGGGAAAGAAAATGGAGGGGACTGATACAAGCAAGGGCAGATTGAGTGAGTTAGTGGTCAAAAGCAAAAAAAAAAAGTAAAGAGGGAAAGGGAGAAGGGAGAAAGAAAAGCATAAATGGGGGATGGGGAATGGATTAAAAACCATAATCCTACAATATTTTTCTTACAAAAAATACATTTGAAACAGAGGGATACACACAGGGTAAAGGTAAAAGGTTGGAGTAGAATATAGTATGCCTCAGCTAAAGTAAAAATATGGTAGATATTGGGCCCAGACCAATACCTACACCATAAGTTCAAAATGAATACTTGACCTTGATATTAAAGATCATATTTTTAAAAATTAAAAGAGAAGCAGATTGTATACCTTTCACAGCTACTGGCATAAGTAATATTTGATCAAACACAGGATAGAGGCAATTACAAAATATAAAATAGATAACTGGTTAGATGAAACTGAAAAGCTTATGCACAAATAAAAATAGTTCACATAGAATAAAAAAGAGAAGTGTCTGAATGAGGGAAAAAACTTTTTATCAAATTTCTCAGATAAGGGCTTGGTATTTAAAATACTTAACTAAACAAAAGCCATTACCCAATTAATAAGTATTCAAAGGACATGGACAGTCATTCAAAAAACATAAAAACTATTCACAATCACATGAGAGAATGCTCCAAATCATTAATAATGAGAAATATGCAAAATAAAGGAATACTGACATTTCACCTCACACCCAGAAAATTGGCAAAAATGACAAAAGAAGATAACAGTCAATGTTGCAGGGATCTTGAGTAGAAAGACACACTAGTACATTGTTGGTGAAGTTTTGGATCAATACAAGCATTTTGTAAAACAATTTACATTTATGTAACTTAAGTGACAAAAATATCCTTAACCAGAGAATCAACTACTACTAGGGACATAATCCAAGAAAGTCATTAACAGGGAAAAGTCCCCATATACTGCAAACATTTATAGTAGCACTTTTTGTGGTAGCAAAGAATTCAAAACAAAGTTGATGCCCATCAGTGGAGGAATGACTAAACACATTTTGGTACATGAATGTGACAGAATATTATTGTGCTAAAAAAATGAGGAGTATGATAACCACAGAAAAACATGGAAAGATTTACACAATCTAATGCAGGCTGAAGTAAGCAGAATCAAGAAAACATTATATACAATGACTGCAACAATATATATAGAAAAGAATGACCACAAAGCAATCAAAAATAAATGTTGAAAAATTACAGCAAAATGGTTCCCAGAAAGGGATATAAGAAAACCTCTCTGGGGGCAGCTAGGCGGCTCAGTGAATAGAGCACCTGGAGTCAGGAGGACCTGGGTTCAAATCCAGCCTCAGACAATTAACACTTACTAGCCTTGTGACTTTGGGAAAGTCACTTAACCACAATTGCCCTACCCTCCCCCCTCCAAAAAGCAAAAAATAAAAAATAAATAAAAATTAAAAATTAAAAAAAAGAAGACTTCTCCAACTTCCTCCTTTGCAGAAGCAGAAGGTCTACTGCTATAGACATTGAATATGTTTTTAGATTCTTATTATGTATTAAGTGGTTATACCAATTTTTCTCTTTCTTGTATTTATATATGTGCATATATTATATGTGAATATATGTATGTTTATGTGCATACATATATGTGTTACATATATACAGATATATATGCTTTATAATATATACTTAACATTATATAGGGGGGAGGGGTATATACACTTCCCATTGTTAATCCTTTCCCCTAAGAAGTTTGCTTATTTCGTTCCTGCTTTTTATCTTGTTATTTAATTCTTCTCCCTTTTTTCCCTTTCAGTTAGGCCAATAGATTCCTGTTTCTCTTCCTCTTCTTCAAGTATTCCTGTTTATCAGTTTGGGCTTTTTTGTTTCATTTGTATATCCCTTTCCAGAAAGAATTTTTCTCACTCTCTTCATTACTCATCCTCTCTTTCTGTCTACTCTAGACCTCTGGTTCATCATCCCTTGATATTCTGCATTACTTATAGAATTAAAAGGTCATTCTGGGCTCTTCCTTTTAAGCAGTTTAGGCCATGGCCTTGTAGAGACAATGCCAATTCATGAAGGTGACAGAGCTGACAATGTTCTGTGGTAGGATCACTTCTCTTTACATCTCTGATTATGCAGCCCACTATAATTTATATAACTCATTCGCCTCAAAATCTCCTCCCTATGTCCATTCCCTCCTCCAATCCTTCAGGTTCCAATTTTCCTTAGGAATTCCAACTCCTCCCCTCCTAAGGTAGGGGAATTAATTTTTTCACTGACCAAATTATCCAGACAACATTCAGCACAAAGTCCCCCAGCACAAAGAACATCTCTCTTCATCCATAGGAGCATTCCTTAGTAGAACCCTCTCTGACCACCAAAGCAAGACCTCCCTCATTTTTCAATTCTCCCTGCCTCCTCCTCATCTACTCCCCTGCAGCCTTTTTTTTTTCCTGACAGACCACAAAACTTGCTTTCCCCTTATTGTTGGCCCTGGATTTGACCCAAGTATGTCAAACATGCCCCATAATCTCCCACTCTCTTCCCCCCTCTTATGCACCCTCCCATTTTATAATGTAGTCTCACAATTTAAAAAATTGATTTACCTATAGACAGGTATCTGTATCAGCAAGCACCCTAGCATCCCCAGAGTGGCTGCCAACACAGGTTCTTAGATCTGCTTTTGTAAAGGAAAGCAACTCAAAATGTGTTAACAAGCTTACTTTAATCAAACAAACACATATTACCTAGTTCGGGGGAAAAGGTCAGCACCCCGAACTTCAGAGTTACAGAATTTACAGATCAAACAGACAGGCTTCCAAACTGTCCAACCATTATATCAATACCAAATCATAGTTAGCAGAGAGGGAAGCATCAACATCTGGGTTTTCTAAGCCGGGGGGGCTCTCAACAACGGCTTCCCAGAGTCTCATCTGGTCAAATCACACAACACTTCTCAAAGTAAGCCCCAAAGCAAAGCCTCTCCTCAGGGTTTATATAGCCTTCTCTTGGCTCAGAGAATGTAACAACCTTCTGGACCCACTGCCCAATCACAAAGAATCAAGGTGTGGGCTTTCCTGAAAAACAAGCCTCCCACCACAAGCTCCAGGAGCACTTAAGCTAGGGCCAGGGAAGATCTTTAAATCTGCATTTCCATTACAGTATCTAAAGATTCTGTTCAAAATGCCCCAGATCCATCTCTCCACTGTTAACTTTCAACTGGTTTCCACCTTCACCTCTGCCTCCTTACTTACATTTTGGAAAAAATAAGTTTCTTACTAGTGTCTTTGGCTATTACTCTTGCTATTTTATTTTTGGCTGCTGCACTCATTTACCCTTCCTACATTTCTATTGTCTGGGGTATTGTCTGGAGCAAATAATCTCATCAATTTTTTTTTGGGGGGGTGGTTCCTAAGAATGTTTCAAATGCCTCTTTATCATTGAACATCTCTCTTTCTTATTTATGGATAAGCTCAGATTTTCAGGGTAGATCACCCTGAACTGATCTGGATCTTCATTGCTCTCTAGAATATGTTATTCCTCTAATTCCAGCATTTTCTTGTGCAGGCAGAATAGATCAATGCTATTGAATTATTTTTCCTTTGTGTTTGAAGGTATTTCTCCTGCTCACTTAGAGAACTTCTTGTTTCTAAATTGAATTGTAATATTTAACATATGTATATATGTGTATGTCTATGCATCTTGGAGTTTGTAGCCTGGTGTTTTTGTTTTTGTATTTTTCCTGGAGATGAACTATGAATTTGTTAAATTGATATCTCATTTTCTGTATTCAGAAATTCTGAAGTTTTCTTATATTATCTCTTGCACTATGGTGTCCACGTGTTGTTGCTGTTCTCATTGTTGTTGTCTGTCAGGATCTCCTGAAAGACCTATCATCTTTAGGTTATTTTATTTTGCTTTAGGTTATTTTATTTATTTTGCTTAAAGAGCATATTTTCCTTTAACACTTTTTTTGGCTTCTCTTCTTCTCGATTGATCTTCACTTCTGTGTATTTACATTCTTGATCCACTGCTCTTTCTTTTGCTTCTTAACTGAGACTTGCTATCACAGATTTGAGTTTTTTGTCCATTCTGCCAATTATTTTTACTGTGTAGGTCTTCATAATTCTCATTCCCATTTTAAACCACTTTGCAATGATATATTGTGACTCCATGTTCTCTTCAGGTTTTTTCTCTGTCTCATCAAGGTTGCATAATTTATCTTTGTTTTACAGTATTTATTCACAGATGCCTGAATTTATTTACTATTTCTGGAGACCATATTTCCTTCTGCTGTTAATATTTTCCCTGCTAATTTATCTGCTTATTCTTGAGGTCTTTGAGGTTTTCCTCTTATGTTACCCTTTTGCTCACTTTCTGGTTCCCTCCCCTTTGATGGTGGCTTCCCTGAGGGCTAGATTCCAAAGCATCTCCACCTCCTCCCACACTGGGTTATGTTATGGTTAACCAGCTTAGGTCTCTGATAGAACTGACTTTTGAGGGGACAGAACTGGCTCCATGTGAATGCTTGGCTCTTCCTCATTTCCCACACAGGGTCCTATACACAGCCTCCTGATTTTTTCTCTCTATTCTTTGGTTCCTTGGCTTAGCAATTCAAAGCACTGCCACACTGGTGCCACTGCAACCAACGGTGGTTTCTGTCATTTGGAGTTTGGGTCTCTGAGGCTCTGAGAGGAGGGGTACATATTTAGATGTGATGTCAAGCATGATTAAAAGCCCAGATATGTGTTTTACCCCTTTCTTTCTGCTCTTCTATTCTTGGGCAGAGATCTTTTGCAACACAGAATGCTGTTATGGCACTGACCACTAAGACCCAGCAAAATTCCACCCTCTGGAGCCTCATTTCCGCAGCACTGGAAACAGGAAGGAGGAGACTATGATATGGGGTTGGGTTTCTTGTAAGCCTGTCAGGTAGTGTAGCCTCAGTGCCAGTGGCATTGTGGAAGTGGAGGGAAGGTGGGGAGGGGGGCTTCAAGGAATAAGTCATCATGGTCCTTCTGAATTCTGTAACTTTTAGACCTTACTTGTTTATTATGGTCAATTTTGGGCACCACAGTTTAAGAATATTAATAAGCTGAAGTCATCCAAATGAAAGCCAGGGCAATTCATAGGATGCTGTATGAACTCAGGGTAGGAATCAGTTCAAGATTTTGTTTGGTGGGTTGAGGTTCTTTTTCTCCTTTCGGATTCCAGGTGTCCTAGAACATGGAGACAGTTTAAGTTGCTTTATCTTTTATGTATAATTCCTTTTTTATAGAGTCTTGAAAGGTCACAAGTATCAAAGAAAAATGTCTAATTCTCCATTTTATTGACCACATGACCTAGAATCCCTAATTATTTCAAGCACTTTTTATTTCTAATTGTATTGTCCTCAGTTATTATCATAGCTCTTGTTCCATTCGTCTTCTTACTATTTGGACCTATAGGGTAGAAAGAGGATATCTTTTCCTGTTCCAAGAGCAAGGAAGTAGAACTATTACTTTCACATCATAAGACACCCAAGTTATTTTCTGTTTCCAGAGGGAGACAGAAAAGGAGGCCAGGATTAGTACACTGGAGAAAGTCAAAACTCCCAGGTGCTACTATCTTGTTGTGCAGCCTTAGGCAGATAACTTTTCTTCTTAAGTTATCATTTTCCTCTTCTGAAAATGAAATTGGTTATTTGCCCTGTCTCCATCCCAGAGGTGTGGTGGGAAGCAAAAGAGATAATAGACATGAAAGTGTTTTGTGACCAAAAGTATTACAGAGCTGTGTTTTTTTATGGGACGTCATCTTAGCCTTTGAATGGGTGTCCCTTACATGACTAGCTGGGACACCAAGACCCAAGTTCCAAAAAGATGCAAACAGACTAGAATACTGGAATTAGTCTGATGATATCTAATTCAATAAGGATGAATTAATGTCTTAGAATCAAAAATAAACTTTATAGATATAAGACTTGGAGAAAAGGGTGGACTCATATTTATACAGAAATTTATGTGAAAAGAACCTAATGATTTTTAGCATACTGCAAGCTCAACACAAGTCAGTGGTGTAATGTGGCTACCAGAAATTTGAATGTAATCTGGGACTGTGTTATCACCTTGCTTCCAGGAATAAGTCGTCATGGTCCTTCTGAATTCTGTAACTTTTAGACCTTACTTGTTTATTATGGTCAATTTTGGGCACCACAGTTTAAGAATATTAATAAGCTGAAGTCATCCAAAGGAAAGCCAGGGCAATTCATAGGATCGAAGTTTAACAGAGTCTATATAATCTCCCAAATCCCACTCAAACTAGGAAATCATCTTCTCAAAACTCAACTAACTTTTTAGCCCTTAATTTTCTAGCATTAACACCAAGAAGTTGGGGGTAGTGATGTCTTTCTAACATTATAGTTTATGAACACCCCATGAGAGTGCTTCCTATTATGATTATCAGTTGAGGTCAATTAGCTAGACTTAACTACCTTTTGGAAAAGGGTATTTACTAAGGTGATATAGTAATAATGCTTGGTTAAAAAAAAAAAACTAAAATATCTGACCAAATGTCTGCTATATTACCCCACTAGTACAGACAAAGTCCAGAAGGAGGTAGGCTCAGGTTTGCAGGAAAAAAAAATTACCAAAGAGGTAACATATCTCTTTGTTGCTAGAAGTCCTTTTCTCCTCTTTGTGTGAAGGTTATGAAGTTCCCAATAGTGAAGCTTTTCTGCTGGGCTCCTTGTACAATCATGAAGCTTCCTTTCTTCAGTATGCATAACTTGTCCTTGGCTGAAAATATATAAAATATCACCAGTATTACTAATCCAAGAATACTGCTAAGATACTGATTTTAAAAGTTCAAATTTTCCTTTCTTCTGAAGTTCCTAAGGACTTGGAATCCAAGACCATAGCTCTTAATCCCCAAAGGATGAGCTTAATTGACCAGATTTGGAGTCATGAGGACCTGAGTTCAAATAGGGCCTCAGACACTTAACACTTACTAGCCATGTGACCTTGGGCAAGTCACTTAACCCCCAATTGCCCTGCCTTTCCCCACACCTCCAAAAAAAGTGAATTACTTTGGGAGCAAAGATGGCAGAGTAGAAGCAGGAAATTGCATGAGCTCCTGCCCCAACCACCTCTAATACCTTTAAAATATGACGCTAACAAGTTTTAGAGCTACAGAACTCACAAAGTGACAGAGAGGAACAAATCTCCCACTGAAAGCAGCCTGAAAGGCTGACCAGAAGGATGAGCTTAACTGGAATGACTATCTCCTTTCTGCAATCAGACACTTGAATCTCTGGTTTTTTAATTGGCTTGGTTTTTTTATACAAAACCAAAAGGGAATTACCACTTGAATATACTTCCTGAATTTACCCCCTCAATCAATCTGAATATACTTTTTGTGCAGTATCATTACATTTTATCCAGTGACTTTCAAGGACTTCTAAATTTTAAAAGGATTGTTTCTACCTATCCTTAAAACCTTTAATTGATTGATTCACTCACTAAAGATGTCAAGCACTTTTTCACATTTTTGAATGACTCTGTGGACATGTTTTCACCCTCCAAAGACATTGCATTTTATTCCTTACTTGAACTAGAGTTTATTTGATCTATTGGCTCAATTCACTCTCTCTCTCTCTCTCTCTCTCTCTCTCTCTCTCTCTCTCTCTCTCTCTTTCTTTTTCTCTCTCTCTCTCATACACACACACACACACACACACACACACACACACACACACACACACACACAGACCTTGACACAAAGATCTTAGATCTAGGAATACAAAAGGCCTTAGAGACTATTTGTTCTATCCCTTTTGTAAAGATGAGGAAAATGAAGCTTCAAGGGGTTAAGTGGACTTTCTGAGGTCATACGGGTAGGAAGTAGTAGGTCTGTGATTCTAACTTCTGATTCCAGATCTTCTGATTCCAGATAATGTGTTCTGTTTTGTTTTTTTCATTGCATAATGTTGTATGCTCCTTCTGAGTATTAGTTGGAATTATGGCTGCTAAGTCCCCTTCCAAATTTCAAGTTTTGTGATTCTGTGAAAGAGAATCTACATAGTAGAAAAAACAGTAGTCTATGAATAAGGATATTTGAATTCTTCTCTTCTCCAGTGTTCATTATGGAGTAAGAAAGAACATTGTTCTTGATGGCAAAAATTGTCCTTCCCCTCCCCCAGTTGAATCCCATATCTGGCACTTACTGGCTGTGTGTCCATAAGCAAGTCGCTTAACTTTTCCGAATCCCTGTTTTCCCATCTGTAAAATGGAAGTAAAAACATTGGTAGTGTCTACTTCCTAAGGATTTTGTAAGAACCAAATGAAATGATGTATGCTAAGCACTTTGCAAATCTTTAAGCACTTTATGAATGGGAGGGAGGAGTGGTAAGTCAATGTGTGACCCATGTTTGTCTATGGAGAGCCTCTGGACCTGTAATTTAATCTGTATGGGAAATTCCATGGTACAAAAAAAAAAAAAAAGAAAAAAGAAAAACTTACTCCACAAACGCAGGTCACTAACTCATTTGCACCTTAAAAGTATTATAGTTTCCTTGGGCACCAAAAGGTTAAATAACCTGCCCATGGTCACACAGACATAAAGGGGCAACAATGGACAGAGTGCAAGGCTTAGAGTCAGGAAGAGGAGTTCCAATTCAACCTCAAGCACTTACTAGTTGTGTGACTCTAGATAAGTCATTTAATCCTAGTTACCTCAGCTTCCCCACCTATAAAATTATCTGTAGAAGGAAATGGCAAACTACTCCAGTATCTTTACCAAGAAAACCCCAAAAACAGTGACAAAAAGTTAGACAAATTGAAACTGAACAATGACAAATACTGAAGGCATTTGGTGACAGCAGATTCAGACTAGTTTGTGAGGCATGTATGATTCATAGACCAAATTTGTCAACAGACTGCTACTTTTTTATACAAAATATATTGTTCTGTCTACTCTTTTCAGTGTTCCACTTTGGGAGTCATATTTAACAGTCCGACTATAAAAGGCAGCTGTGCAGGAAGTGTTCCTTTGCATTGGCAATATAATAATCTTGAGAATACTCCTAATATCAACAAGGAAAAATAGTTCTGTTCCTCTAGAGACAGAATTAGTTGGATTCCAATTATACAGAAGCTGCCCTGGATATGTTTATGGGAAATTCCCCTTAGAAATTAAAAGCAAAATTAAAATAGGAATTTAAAGCAAAATTCCTTTGCCTCAACACCAACCATCAAGCGGCTAGTGACTATTTAGTCCAATTGAGGCCCCATCCCTATTTCTTACCATGCCTTTTGCCATTTACCTGGACTATCTAATAGCCTGCTAAAGGTAACCATCTACTCACCACCAGTTTCTTCATAGCTCTAATTACACCATTCCTCTCCTTAAAAGTCTTTGGTGGATTTTCAGTTTAAACTCCTTTGAGGCAACTAGATGACACAGTGGATAGTGAGATAAGCCTGACTTCAAGAACAACTGAGTTAAAATCTGGCCTCAGACACATCCTAGGTATGTGACCCTGAGCAAGTCACTTAACCTCTTTCTTCCTCAGTTTCTCCAACTATAAATGGGTATAATAACAGCATCTACCCCCCAGGATTATTGTGAGGCTTTCATGAGATTATATTTGTAAAATGCTTAGCATAGTGCCTAGCATGTGACAGATGGTTAATAAATGTTTACTTCCTTCTGTTTCATGATATCAAAGACCCACCATAATCTAGCACCATCCCTACTTTCTGGTCTTATCTCCCATTGTTCCCCTTTACAACTTCTATTTTCTAGCCAAATTGAACATCTCATTCTTCCCCCTTCTTCTTTTGACTTTTCCCACTCCTATGCCTTTGCTTATACAACAAGCTTGAATTCTTTCACCTTCCCCTTGTAATCTCTGTATATTGAAAGTTCTTCTTTCTCTAAATGTGAAACTTAGATACCTTCTCTTCCATGAAGGTTCCCTTGACCACAAAATTCTAAAGCTAGAAGTGATATATCCTTCCTCAAATTTCTCATTGGGCTTTATTTAGAGCTCTCCTTGATTATCATACCTCTTTTGTATCACAGTTTTTGTAAATATCTGGCATCCTCATCCTTCTTATATTGTATATTCCCTTGTAAAGCCAAGCACAAGTAACTTCCAAGGTTCAGATTATGAGCATAAAAACTCTCTATTTATTCAGTAACAAATTAAGGCAAAACATTCACAGAAAAGAGAAAATCAAAATACAGAGTAACTCAATCATTTAATAAGTTCTCAATTTAATTACAAAGTACAAAAATCAAAGTACTCCACCCCTGGGTAATACATTCCTTTGATCAAGCACAGTCTTAAGTCCTCAGTTCAATCACAAATTACAAAAAGTCAAAGTACTACCCCTGGGCAGTCTCAATTGGAGATTAGTTTCCAATCATAAACAAATACATTCATTTGGCCAGTCACAAAACACAAAGGCCATCCACCCCTAGGTCACAGCTAGGTTACAATGTCTTCACAGCATTAAATACCCAAGGAGAAGTCTTTCCTTCATCTTGACCCTGGGGCAAGTTCTCAGCAATTTCTGTTCCTGGGAAGACAAGGCTTAACAAAGACACCACAACATTAATGCACATTGCTGGTATCTTCTTCAATTCACCTTCTGCCTGTGAAATTGACCTAGGCCCAGCAAGGTCTGAGGACTCTATCAAGAAACAACTTTAACAAAGTAACATCCAAACAGACAGACAAAATATCAGCACCACAGTCATGCCCCCTCAGTTCTTGGCAGCTCCGGGCGGCAGTTCTCAAAAATCTTGGGCAACTCCAACTGGCCCTCAGCAGTCCCAGCAGCTTCAGCTGGCAGTTCTCTCTCTGTCTCTGTCTCTGTCTCTGTCTCTCTCTGTCTCTCTCTCTCTCTGTCTCTCTCTCTCTGTCTCTCTCTCTCTCTCTCTCTCTCTCTCTCTCTCTCTCTCTCTCTCCCTCTTGCTCTCTCGCTCTCTCACTCTTTCCTCTCTCCTCTCTCTCTCTGCCTCTACAATTCTGCTCCCAAAAGTTCTTTTGGCCTCTCTCAGGTTGGACCTCTCCCTAAACAGGGCACCAGCTCCTACCAGTTCAGCCACCTCTTGTCATGTCAACAAGTCCATCGCACTGTAAGGTTCAAATTCCATTACCATTACACCCCTTAAGTCCAGGCCTGTGCTGTTTTTATTTTTGTTTGTTCAATAAGAAGCACAGGACATAATAAGTGATTTTTAGAATTGAATATTGAATTGAATAGAAATAAACAGAAATAGACATGAGCCAGTTAGCTTTCAACTAAATTCAGCAAGCATTTATTAAGGGCGTTCTATGTGCAAAGCAATGTGCTTCTGCTGGACATACAAAGCAAAAAAAAAAAAATTAATGCCTGTCCTCAAGGAGCTTACACTCTACTGGGGTGGGGAGGAAGATAAAACATGCACACACATAAGTAAAAGTTTTATGATCTGAGAAAGAAGAGAATATTCAATACTATAGGGATCAGGTAAAATCTCTTATAGGAAGTGACCTGAACACGATATTGAAGAAAGTTAAGGATGGTAAGGGGAAAACAAAGGTGGAGGTGGGGAAAGGGAGGAGAGTTGCATTCCAGGCATAGAGAACAAAACCGTTCAAGAGCCACTGATGCTGGTTTTGGGGATAGAAAGTAGGTCATTTTGGCTAGATATATGAAGGGGAATGATATGAGATAAGCCTTCAAATAGGCTACATTACTCTGTTATAAGGTTTTAGTACCTTGAAAACCTCAAGCTGCTCATTAAAGCAGTAACAAGGAAGAGAGGCATCGAGTTTCTGGGATGGAACTGTGTAATGTTGTAAACAAACACACTCTGTAGCTTCAGCAACAAAGGGGCCACCCCCAATCAGAATGAACAGGGCTATGAAATGTCCCTAAAGTATCAGTGCACTATAAAGCTTTTAATAAGAGAAAGTTATATTAAAACTTTGGGGACACCCTCTACATAATGTAGCCCTGAAAGCTGATGATTGGACTGGTAATTGTGACTGTTCCCTTCCAGCCTCAATGAGGAGTGATTGAAGAGTGATATGTGGGTATGAATGGAGCAGCAGAGCTCCTGCAGGGTCTGCCCCAAAGGGCTTTGTTCCTGCAGAATGCTGTAGTTAGCCTCCTCAAGCCTTTGCAGATTAGAATATTTTCCCCAAAAGGTGAATGCCCCAGGCACTGGTCCAGGGATAACAGGATTCATTTTCTCTGATCTTAAGCAATGCATATCTTTGATAGAGCTTTAGTTGATCTATTTCTATCTGTGAGGGGCAGCTGTCCTAAATCTCAACTACAGAGGGACCAGGATGTAAATTGAGAATTTAAGAAAGAGTTAATCCCAGGTCTTCATTGACACTTTCAGGCAAATCACAATTCCTCTCGTTCATTTCTTTAACACCATCCAACTGTTATCAGGTAATGCTGCCTCTGAGATGTCACAAAATATGAATAGATTCTCTGCTGTTTGTGATAATTTTGGTCCAACAATTAACACCAAGAAAACAGATTGTCCACCAGCCAGCACCACACCATCCATATGTGAGACCATTGGTTACAGAAAATGGAGAAATTTTGACTGCTGTGGATAAGTTCACTTACCTTGGCAATATACTTTGCAGAGACATACACATAGATGATGAGACTGAAACATGCATTGCCAGAGGAAAGCTCAGTGTTTGGGAGGTTCTGAAGGAAAGTGTGAGAGAGGAGAAATTTTAGACTGCCTTCCAAACTGAACATCTAAGAGTTGTTGTGCTGAACTCATTGTTGTATGCCTATGAAACCTGGACAGTCTACCAATACCATGCCAGGAAACTGAATCACTTCCATTTGAATTGTCTGGAAAACATTCTGAAGATTACCTGGCAATATAAGGTATAAGACACTGATGTTCTTTTTTAAGCTAAACTGCTGAGCATTCAAAGTCCACTCTAGAGAGCAGTTCTCCAATGGGCTGGCCACATTGCTCAAAAGTCAAAAGTACACTTGCCTAAAAGGCTGTTTTGCAGAGAACTCATGCAAGGCAGGAGCTCACATGGAGATCAGAAGAAGTGATACAAGGACACTCTCATGGTCTCTCTGGAGAATTTTGGAATCAGTTGTAAGATATGGGAGACACTGTCACAGGACCACCCAGCATGATATACGTGCATCAAAGAATTCTCTGTGCTCTCTGTGTAAAATAGAATTGTAGTAGCTCAAAAGAAATGTGAGATGTACAAGTTTAGAGACATCTCCTCTCTAAATGTTCACATTGACTATTTGTGCCCAACCTTTTGTAGACCCTTCCAAGCTCATATTGGTCTGATTTGTCATAGTCAGACACACTGTAACTTGGACCCAAAGAGTGATGTCATTTTGGTCCTCTTCAAGAAGAAGGACAACAACCAATCAACCCTGTTAGCCACCTCTCATGGAGATAGTTCAACTGAAAGAGATAGTACTGTAAAGTTTTCAAAACTAAGGCACAATAAAAAAATATTGTTAATATTGTTATTGCTTAGAGAGTAGTGGCATAGCAGAGAGTTAGTCTAGAAACCAGGAAGATCTGTGTTCAAGTCCTGCATCTGACACATACTGGTCATGTGACCCTACATAAGTCATCTAATCTCTCAGTGCTCTAGGTAATTTTTTCAGACTATAAGTTACAGGGAAGGTGATAACTTGCTCAAATAAAGGGAAGTGTCCTCATCCAAGAGTTTCTGAGATCAATGAAATTACAAGTTCAGTCCCTTATCCTTGTTATTATCACTATCACCAATGACTGATGGACAATCAATTAATGTATCAACAAGCATTTCTTAAGTACCCACTATAAAGCAATTTGGCTTTTAAAGGCCATCCTAACCTATCACTTCCTATGAACCCAATCTTCTTACACCTTGTTTCCCATTCACTTAAGAGCCAGTGAGTCTGGTCTTCTAGCTGTTCCTCTCAAAGACACTACATCTCCCAACTCTAGGCATTTGCACTTCCTGTCCCCCGTGTCTGAAATTATCTTCTTCATCTTTGTCTTATGGCTTCCCTGGCTTCTGTCAAGTACCAACAAAAATCCCACCTTCTGCAAAAAGTTTTTCTCCATCTGTCTTAAGCCAGCACCTCCCTTTTGTTGTTTATCTCCAGTTTGTCCTGTATATATCTTGTTTGTACACTCTTATTTGCATATAGTCTTCCCCTTTGTAGAGAACTTTCAGAAGTCCTCCGACTTCACTAATGAAATGTTCCCCTCCCCTATATTATTACCTGAAAGGTTACAGGGCAGACAATCAGGAGGCTATATATTTGAAGAACTTTTTGGGCTCCCTTGACCTCCTAAAGGTATATTCCCCTGCCCTATACAGTACCTGCAAAGTTATAGGGCAGATAAGCAAGAGGGCATGTAATCTTTTTTTTGTTTGTTTATGCCTCCAGATATGGTCCTAGGATATTACCCTAATAAATAACTAACCTTAAGCAAGGATAAATAGTAAACAAGATTAAGGGAGGGTCCTTCTACATTGTCTACCTGCCTTTGGGTCACCTAGAGGGAGGATCTTTCTACATTGTCTGCATTCTTTTGGGGTATCTACAATCTTTGGGGGAGGATGATGCAAAAAAAAAGAAAACCTCTAATCTCAAGGGTTATACATTATAATACATCTGACAAGAGGTCATCCAGCCTCTGCTATAAGACTTCAAAGGAGAGTAAAACTACAGTCTCTCAAAGAAGGTTATTCCTCTTTTGGACCTCTCCAATTGATAGGAAGACTATTGATTACACCCCCATCTCATTTTTCTCACCACTAACTAGCCCACCAACTGTGCTGGCAGCAGTACCCCTTTAGATTGTGAGTTCCTTGGGGGAAGAGCCCCCATTATTTGTATCCAGAATGCTCAGCATAATATCTAGCACACCAAAGATGTTAAATAAATGCTTTATGACTTCACTTATATGTGTCAATCACAGAGTGTGGGGGATACAAGCAGGTAATTTGGAATCAAATTATATAAGGAACAACTGAGAAGTAAGAAAACATTTCAAAAATTCTAACCATTATTATCATGTGAATCTGTAAAACAGAAGATCCATTTCACCTTATCACTCAAGATTTTAAGGCTCCTCCTTTCATATTGAATATTTGATGTTCCAGATTCTAAGCTGCCTTCAACTCTGACATTATATGATTTAAGGTCCATTCCAACTCTAAAATTATATGCCTCCATATCCACATTTTGGTCCTTTGTTTCACTGCTTTTTGTGAAATGTAACTTTATAGAAGTTCCCCTGACAGAGATCTGTTATCCTTATACTTTGCACTAAGTGTGTTCCAAAGGCTTTTGCCGATTCTTGTAATTCTTCTGCTGAGATTTCATTGCCATGGTAATTGATTGCATTGTGATAAACCTGAGGTATTAAGAAAAGGCTCAATAAACAAGCCATCACTTCTGCAGAGCTCTGGGAATGTCTGTTATGCTTTGGGACCCTAGCTTCTGCTCAAAGAACAAAGCACATGACTGCAGCAAAAAGAAACAGGTGACTTTGAGAAGCAAGATCCAGGGCTGCAGCCTCTGCTTTCATCCAGACTGGACTGAACAGCCTGGAGAATAATCAGAGAAGTGAGGAGGGTGAACCCCAAACACCTTCTCTTCTCCCTCTCCCCTCACTTCAACTCCTCCTCAGTTCCTTCATCTATTAAATAAGAGGGTTGGACTGCATTCCCTCTAAGATTTCCCTCCAATTCTAAATCTTATACATCCAAAATATATCTGAAAACAAAGCTGACCCCGACCCATCAAATACAAAAACCACTATACACTTCTGGATAAGTCATGTGGGAACAAATGATAGCACTAGAAAGCTTTTCTAGGGCTTATGATATCCCAGACAAGAAAATGAAAACCATGTAGACCTAAATGATATTTTCATCATTGTTGCTATAGCCTAGACAAACCTTAAAAAAAAAGACAAGCAAATCTGGAAACCAAAGACCTGGCTAAGAAGATGACACTTAAAAGTGGAGTTCTGAAATCTAGACCCCATTTAAGATATAGGCACAATGGGTACTTAACTAAGAATGTTCATCTAATGATGGCCAGTGAAAATATGGCTATCTGGAAACCAGCAAATCTGATTAAGAGGAATTCCATTGCTTACCTTTTTAGTCTTATTTCTCACTACTCCTCTTCATATTTACCTTACTTTTATTTTAAAGCATTATACGCAAAATTCCATCTCTTAGCTCCATGCCTAGGAACAGGTGGTCCACCATGTCTAGAATATTCTTCCTCCTCATTTCTACTTCATAGAAACCCCCAGTTTCCTTCAAAGTATATTTCAGTCTTCAATTCAATTCATGGACATTTATTAAGTACTGTACTAGTCTATGTACACCATGCTATGTGCTAGGAATTCAAAGAACAAAAGGATTCAAAAGGCCTCAGTGAGTTTGCATTCTAATGGAAGAGAGAGCATGTACACACACAATTATATACCAAATATATACAAAAGGTAATTTGTTGCTGTTGTTATTGTTGTTAGGGTTGAGGGTGGAGGCTGCTGAGAGATCCAGGAAAGGCTTCATGAAGAAGGTGCCACTTGAATTATGTCCTGAAGGAAATGAAGGATTTCAGACAGTGGCCATGAGAAGAGGGTTAGTTCTAGGTAAATAGCCAAAAGAAAAGGTGCAGGGAAAGGACGTAGTTTACTTAAATGCAAGTGGGTCAAAATGTCTGGATCATAGAGCAAGAGGAACTATCATGTAAGAAGGCTGGAAAGTAGGGAGTGTCCAGGTTTTGAAGAACTTCAAATATCAGAGGACTTAATACTTCACACTCAATGCAAAAGGGAGCTGCCACATTTTCTTGAATAAAGGAATGGCATGCTTATAGACTTTAGGAAAACCCTTTCAGCAGCTAGGCTGAGGAAGGGTGGATTGGAGCACAGAGAGATTTGAGCTAGGAAGATCCCATTGAAGGATAATGGAGTAGTCCAGGTGAAGGGTAATGATGGCCAGACAAGAACAGAGACTGTGTAGGTAGACAAGAAGAGAAGTATGTAAGAGATATTGGGGAAATAAAATGACAGAATTTAGCAACTAATTGCCTATGTGGGTGAGTGAGAATGAAAATAGGAGCATGAACCCAGATGACTGGAAGACTGGTAATGTCCTCAACAGTAATAGGAAAGTTTGAAAGAGGGGTGTGTTGGCAGAGGGAGGATAATGAATTTTGTTTTGGAATGTTGAGTTTGAGATACCTATAGGAAATACAGTTTGAAAGGTCTATTAGGTAGTTGGTGATGTGAGTTCATGAGAGAATGGAGCTAGATATATAAATTTTGGAATCATCAGCATAAAGACAGTAACCTAACCCATAGAAAGTAATAAGGCCAACAAGAGAGAAAATGTAGAGGGAAAAAAAGAAAAGATTTTAGAGAGAGCCTTGGAGGACACCCACAATTAGTGGGCATGGCACAAATGATGAACCAGAAAAGGAGTCTAAAAGAAATAGTCAGACAGGTAAGAAAAAATGGAGGAGAGTATAGTGTCCTGACGAGCCACAGAAAAGAAGGTAGTGAACAAAGTCAAGTGCAATTAAGAGGTGAAGAAGAATTGAGAAGAAACTTAGAGATTTGGCAATGTAGAGATCATTGGTGACTTTAGAGAGAGGAATTTTTAAGTTGAATGATGAGGCTAGAGTTCAATTTTAGGGTATAAGAAAATGAAAGGAGGAGAAAAGGATTCTTGGTAAAAAAAAAAAGATGGAGAGATAAGATAGTTTGATGAGATGACAAAATCTAATTGGCGTTTTTTTAATGTTGGGGAGACTTGGGTATGTTTGTAGGAAAGAGGAAGAAATCAATAGATAAGCAGCAATTGCAAATTAGGCTGGAGAGAATGATAGTGAGGGCAATCTGTTGGAGAACATTAGGGGAGGTGGGTTCAAGGTTACATATAAGGGCTAGCCTGGGTAATGAAAAGGACTACCTCTTTATCAGAGACTGGAGTAAAGAAGAAAAAGGTGAGGGATTTGTTAGCAGGAGACTGAGAAGAAAAGAGGGATTTTTAAGTGAAGAGGATGTGAGAAGAGGGAATTCTTAGAAAAATAGCTTTGATTTTTTTTTGTTTTGTAAAGTACGAGGCAGAGGCATCAGCTGAGAGGGCTGAGAGAAAGGATACAAGCAATTTCTTGTTATTTTTCTCTTCTTAAAATGACTTTGTGTTATTTTGGATATGCTTTGTACTTAACTTATCTCATAGATGTTTTACACACACACACACACACACACACACACACACGCATGCATGCACATATACACCAATAGAATTGAAGACAGTGATTATTTAGTTTTTGTCTTACCCCTAGTGTGTCTTGCACCCAGTAGGTGCTGAATTTAAAAGTGTATTGAGTTGAATTAAATTGAACAGAATGCAAAGGAATTGAACTTAATGGAACTGATAAAGGAAAGAGATAAAGATTACTTATATTATATTATATCCACATATAATAACCAATGATATATCACAAAAATATCAGTTCTGGCATATTAAAAGCAATATCCATGCAGAGGAATCATAACTCTTAGCAGACAATATTTAAAGGGAGAAGAAATAATTTTTGTCCTCATATTTTTGCACACACGTATAAAGTACAGTAATAAAAGATGACCTATTTGCTTTATTTTTTCTGTTTTTATTTTATTTATTTTGTATTCCTATTCACTTTAATGGGAGGAATTGAGATTTCAAAGGGATCTCAGTGGGTATCTACTCCAACCACACCCAAAATATACAAATACTGTCAATCAATCATTCACCAATAAAGGAATCAGAGTGACACTGTATGTATTCCCTTATCAGACCTTGTCTGGAGTATTACATTCAATTCTGGACATCACAGTTTAAGAAAGACATTGATAAGCTAGAAAGAATCTAGAGAAAGGCAAACAGAATTTTTTTTTAAATGCCCAGAATCTCTGCCATATGAGAAATAGTGAAGGAACAGGGCATGTTGAGTCTTTATTAAGGTTAAATTCAATTAGCAAGCATTTATCAAGCTCTTTATGTATTCTAGGCACTCTCCTAGGTCTGGTGATACCAAAACAACAACAACAACAACAAAAAAAAAACCCTCTAATCTCAAAGGTTATACATTCTAACACATCTGACAAGAGGTCATCCAGCTGCTGCTATAAGACTTCAAAGGAGAGTGAAACTACAGTCTCTCAAGGAAGGCTATTCCTCTTTTGGACCTCTCTAATTGATAGGAATTATTTTTTTTGCTATTCTAAATTTAAAACTTACATCCATTGTACCTAGTTCTGTTCTTTGGAAATAAACACAAATCTAATCTTTCTGCATTACAACCACTTAAATATAGCTTTCAGGTCCCTACTGAGTTTCCTCTTCTCCAGGCTAAATATGCCCAGCTCCTTCACCACTTTTCATATAACATAGATTCTAGGTTCTTCCTATTCTGTTTGCCCTCCTCTAGATACTTCCCAGCTTATCAATGTCTTTCTTAAACTATGATGTCCAGAATTAAACATAATACTCTGGATAAAGTCTGATGAGGGCATACAGTGTCACTCTCACCCCCTTATTGCTGGAAGCTATGCCTTACTTTAATGCAGCCTAAGATTAAATTAGAATTTTTTGGCTGCCACATCAAACTGCTGACTCATGTTGAGCTTGCAAGCTACTAAAACCCCAAAATATTTTCCAGACAAACCACTGTCTAATCATCCTCTCTTTCTTGTAGTTGTGAATTAATTTTCTTAATTCAATTTTAAGACTTGATGTTTATTCCCACTAAATGCAATCTTATTTAATTAGTCCAATGTTTAGGTCTGTTAATATCTTCTTGGATCCAGACTCTGCTGTCCACTGTGTTAGCTATCTCTTAGTTTTGTATCATTTGTAGATTTGATAAGCATGTCATCTAAGCCCATGTCCAAGTCATCAATTTAAAATGTTAAACAGCACAAAGCCAAGCATAGATTTGGGAGACTTCACTAAAGACCTCTTTCCAAGTTGTCATTGAGCCATTAACATATTGCTCTTTGAGTCCAATCATAAAAACAGTTTTAAATTCATCTAATGCTATCACCTGACAGCTGGGTGGTATATAAAGGACTGAACTTGGAATTAGGAATATCCAAATTCAAATCCTGTGTTAGATACTAGCTGGAGCTCTCAGTTTCTACATCTCTCAAATGAAAATAATAATAATTCCTAACTTATGAGGTTATCATGAAGATAAAATGAGATATATGTAAAGTCCTTTTTTTTTAAACCTAAAATGCTTCTGTCCAGCTTTCCAGTTCTCCTCTATATGTTGTCCCCCAGCATTAGAATGTAAGTTCCTTGAAGATAGTGATTGTCTTGCTTGTTGTATTTGCATCCTCCAGGCTTAGCATACATAAATGCTTCAATACAAGATTTATCTAAATTTCTTCCTTTTCTTTTTTCATTATTTTTCTATTCTATATAGTTATTTGTCTCAACTTCCTAACAAGGGTTGAGCCTCCCCACTCCATCTCAAATCCTTTTTTTCCCCCCACATTGAAGCCTCACTTCTATTTCCTTTAGGAACATTTCATTGTTTCTCCCAAACTGGAATATAACAAAGTGATCCCTGAGTCCACTTCTCCTTCTCCATAAGGAATGACATCAGGAGGTAAATTTAATATCACAGTTAACACTGGGACTCATAAATCGTGGGATGTGAGTCATAAGTATAATGCAGCCATGGAAGGATACATTTTGTTTTTTTTTAAATCCTGATTAAATAAAAGGAATGGCACAGCAGTATTTTATATAAAGAGGTTATGCTTATTTGAGAAAAAAAGTTGATGAAGAACACTGCAATAAGGATTAATGGTGGGAGAAAATAAAAGCAATACCAAGATGGAAATATACTACAGACCACTCAGCCAGAAAGAGAAAAGAGGTAATGAGATTGGGAAATAGAACATAAACTTAGCATGGAGGCAATAGCAATGATGGAAGTCTATAGCTATTCTGATATCTGATGGCACCTTCTCTATTAAAAGTAGAGCATCTGATAAATTTGTGAACCATGTTCATAATAATGGCAAACTTCAGGTGTCAAAATTAATGAAGGCAGTTGCTATTTTGGATGTACTACTGATGCATAAGGAGAAATTGATTGCTAAAGAAGAAATTGTAGGAAACTTAGGAAGAAACAATTGCTCCATCCTAGAATATAGGAAGGGATGTGTTTGTTCTGCTTGACCCTAGAAGGAAGAATGAAGGTCAATTTACAGAAGTTTCAGAGATTTCAACTCAACATAAGAAGAAATATTTCCTCATAATAATTGAACAAAAGTAGAGTTGGCTTTACCAAGAGGTAGTGAGTTCTATATCACCGAAAGTGATGGGGGAAGGGCAATAGGTTCCAGAGGGGCTCTAATCAAGATCAACAATGACCAGAGTCCCTGAGTCTGGAAGGAATTCAGTAGGCTCAAGCAAACTTGGAGTCGAGATTGTAAAAGTTTATTGTTACTCTGTACAGCACAGAGAGCAAGAGTTCTTAGAGAACCTACAAACTTAAAGAGGATATAGGCATAGTTTTTAAGGAGTCATAGTAGTAAATCAGGTGTCAATTATGCTAACTAGGTGAGTAAGGTGGGATTAGGGAGGAGTTAAGGAGTGGTCAGTGCTTAAAGGAACATGCACTTTTAATATCAACTGCGCAGGCGTATTGCCCATAATTCACTGGGAAATAGCCCAAGGTGGGGCTACCTGGAAGTGTGGTTTTAGGCCTGAAACTTCACTAACTCAGACAGTGGTCAGGGCTGACTGAGAAGTGCCCAGTCTGCCACCCATCAGTGTCAAGTTTGACAAGATGGATGTTGGGAACCAAAGCTAATTGAGACTCAGTATGGCTATAATTGGCTAAGGAGTTAACCTATAGATAGGACATTGAAGGATTCATGGGTGCAGTTGGCCACTCTACTAGGGGAGATAACATTTGCCTAAGCTAAAATGTTTATAGATGATTTAGTGAAGGATTCATAGGTAGCTTGTTATTGTTCCAAGCAGAGATAAACAGTTCATGAATTGTTGCTGGACAGAGTGCTGGCAGGAAGGAAGGGGCAGAGTTAATGCTCTGAGGCTGGGTAGGGGGAAATGTGATTTTACAGACTGGTTTTACAAACTGATGTTACAAACTGATATTCTATACTGATATTCTAAACTGATATTACAAACATAGACTGATGTTACAAATATATATCCCAAGCACCCCATCAAAAGTACTTAAAGAGAGGATTAGTGACCTGGGAATGTATTCAAATGGATTCCTCTTCAGGTAAAAGTTGGATTAGATAACTTATGCTTTTCTTTACAATTCTAAAATTCAGTGTGTGTGTGTGTGTGTGTGTGTGTGTGTGTGTGTGTGTGTATGTCTGAGTGTGAATTGAGTTTTGATGTCTAAGGAGTATAATAAGAGGAAGGGTATAGAAGAAAGGAAATTCCAAAATAAGGAATCATCTGAGCAAAGATTCAAAGTGGGGGTACAATAGGAATAAAAGGGAAGTGGTAGAGCTGAAGAAACCTTAGAAAATAGACTATCAGAGCTAAAATGAGCATAGAGTTCTTCATACATATAGTTCAAACTCTGTATTTTTAAAGAAGAGAATACTGAGGAATAGATAGTTCAAGTGTTCTTTCCTCTACTGCACTAGGAGAGAGGTACATGACTTTTTTCCTGTCAAAATATCATTAAGGTAAACTCCTTTCTAGGAGGAAAATAGGAGACTGGAAAAAAAAAGAGTTCTCTTAATTAGAGGAGAACCTGAAACATAAAAAAAAAAAAAAAACCATGCCAAAATCCAAAGAGTGAAATGACTGATTTGGAAAGAAAATGCAATAATGCCATTTCTGTAACTATTGGTTGTCCTAGTCTCTGCAGCATGATTCAGCAGAAAAGGTGATTTATTGGGAGTCAAACAACCTAGGATAAGAACACTACCTTGGTCTATGGCTCTCTCCTCTTCTTTTCACATTCTTTTTCCTGAGCTTAGAGAGTCTTAGTATGGGGAACTTTGGTCAGGGTTCCAATTAAACTGAATGAATCAGGAAACCTTGACTGTAGTCCTATTCCTGCCATTTACTAATTATATGGATATAATCTTGGGAAAATCACATTCCCTCTCTGCTTCTCAGTCTCCTCAGATTTTAAATGAGAGTGCTGGTCTACATATCATCTCTAAGACTGTCTCTCCAGCATTTTAAATTCTAACATTTTGGGTTCTAAGGTCTCATCCAGCTGTGACAGTCTATGTTCTGGGTTCTAAGGTTCTGTCCAACCCTGACTTTCTAATTCTGACTTGTTTTTTACTGAAATGGGGAAAGGAGGAATGAAAAAAAAGGCAGTAAGAGGAGGCTTGGAAAGTAGTCTGTGGCTGCAGGCATTTTCAAAAGAGTCATTAGTATGCTGGGATACAAATAAAGCCAACCCAAATTAATGAGCCCAAACAGCTAAGATTGGCCAGGAAATCCAAAGATAAGAGGTAATTGAAAGAGTCATAGTGAATAGGGTGAATGGCTTTCAGTGTGCAATGACTGGAACTCTTAGGTCATTATGTTCCTAACAGCATCAAACTAATCAGTAAATTGACTATTTTGGTGTATATAGCTGATTAGCCCACCATATGGGCACAGCTTTTGCCTATTAGTTTAGTTTTCATAATTTGGCTGGGAATCACATTTTCTAGATTCTGGGCTAGCTCCTATTGTCAATTCATTGTATGACCCTGTACAAATCACTCTTGCTCTCCAGTGCTAAGTGTTCTCTTCTATACAATGAGCAATCAACACTTTCAAAAGCAAGACAGATATCTCATCAGGTTAACAATCAGGTCATTGATTTTTTTTTTAAAACAAAGCATTTCACAAAGGCCATCTGGTAAGGTGTAGAAAGTTGCAATCTGAATTTTTTTTTTTGCTTTCTGGCATTTAGGGTTTTTTTGTTTTTTTTTAAACAAATGCTTTATTAACTTCTGTTTTACATCATTCATTTCTGCCAGATTTTGAGTTACAATTATTTTTCCCCCCTGTTTTTCCCCTACCCACTCTCCCAGAATAGCAGTCCCACAAAATATTGCTTCCTCCAATCTGCTCTCTCCCATATCTTCTCCCATACCCCCTTCAACTTTCCAATTAGAGCAAGGTGAATCTCTGTGCCCCACTGCCTGCACATCTTCTCTCCCAATTACAAGCAAAAGAGTATTAATAATAGTATTTATATATATTTGAAACATTTAATTTTAAGACCTTGAATTTCAGATACATTCCCTTCCTCCCTTGTCACCCATTCCCTCTGGGAAGATAAGTAATTCAGTATATGTTGTAAATGTCTAGCTATGCAAAACATTACCATAGTAGATATATTGTACAAGGCTGCTTATAATTCCCTCCCACTCATCCCACCCCCCACCTGGTCCATTCCCTACCTGATCCTGTCCCTCTTCTATAGTGGGTACTTCCAACCTCCCCTCACCCTAAGGATGCCCTCCCATCCATCATCCCTCCTCTCATCCCCCTTCCCCCTATCCTGCTGCAGGTTGAGATATCCCATTTAGTATGTATGTCATTCTCTCCCTGAACCAAATTCAATGAGAATGTGGTTTTGCCTTTTTGCCTTCCTATTCTTCCGCTCCCTTGCAGCCACTTCCCCTTGCTTCTTCCACATGAGATAGTTTACCCTACCCTGTCTTGCCACTTTCCTCTCTCACCTCTTGCCACTTTCCTCTCTCACCTCATAATTTCACCCCTTGAGTATCCTCCCTTCCCAACAAATTCAACCTATGCCCTCTATCCATATATAACTGTAAACATATATACACACATTCACAAATGTATTCATATGACCATACACCCTTCATCCATTATTTTCATACTGAGGAAGATTTCATCAGTCACAATTGATGTTTTTCCATATAGGAATGTAAATAGTTCAACTTTGATAAGTTCCTTTTAATTTCTTTTCCCTGATTACCTTCTCAGGCATCTCTTGCTTCTTGAGTCTGGATGTCAAATTTTCTATTCAACTCTGGTTTTTTCCTGAAGAATGCTTGAAAGTCTTCTATTCTACTGAATGACCATATTTTCCCCTGAAACAAAATACTCAGTTTTGCTGGGTAGGTGACCCTTGGGTTCAGTCCCAGCTCTTTTGCCCTCTGGAATATCATATTCCATGCCCTTCAATCCCTCAGTATAGAAGCTGCCAGGTCCTGGGATAATCTGATTGTGTTTCCACAATATTGAAATTGTTTCTTCCTGGCTGCTTGTAGTATTTTCTCCTTGATATGGGGATTCTGGAACCTGGCTATAATATTCCTGGGAGTTTTCTTTTTGGGATCTTTTTCAGGAGGTGATCTGTGGATTCTTTCAACCTCTATTTTGCCCTCTGGATCTAAAACATCAGGGCAATTTTCCTTGTGAATTTCTTGAAGGGTGATTTCTAGGTTCTTTCTTTGATGATGGCTTTCAGATAGTCCAATAATTTTTAAATTATCTCTCCTGGATCTATTTTCCAGGTCAGTGGTTTTTCCCATGAGATATTTCACATTGCCTTGTAATCTTTCATTTGTTTGGATCTGCTTAACAGCATCTTGATTTCTCATAAAGTCATTAGCTTCCATTTGCTCCAGTCTAACTCTGAAGGAATGAATCTCCTCAGTGAACTTTTGAGATTCTTTTTCCTTCTGGCAAATTCAACTTTTTAAGGCATTCTTCTCCTCATTGCCCTTTTGGGCCTCCTTTGCCATTTGAGATAGTCTATTTTTTATGGTGTTGTTTTCCTCAGTCAGGCTGTTAACTCTCATTTCATACTTTTCCTGCATCCTTCTCATTTCTCTTCCCAATTTTTCCTCCACTTTTCTTATTTGATTTTTAAAGTCCTTCTTAAGGTCCTCCATGGCCTGTAACCTGCTCATATTTTCCTTTGGGGCTTTTGGAGCAGGATTTCTGACCTCACAGTCCTCTGACTGTTCCATGCTTTGATCCTCTTTGCCCCCAAAATAGCAGTCTAAGGTTGCATTTTTCTGTTTAATTTGTTTCCTTTGCCTTGGCATGTTGCTACTTAATTACTTGACTTTTGGGCTTGTTGCCACACTATGGCTCTGCCACCAGACAGGGGAACTTTCTTCCCGAACATGTGGGGGACAACTTCCGTTTCTGGCAAGCTGGAAACCCACCCATGACCTCCACCCCAGATCATAATCCAGATCCAGGGAGGTTAAAGCAAGAGCGATTACCCTCCAAGACTGATCACTGGATCTCCCTACAGTTCGCAGGCCAGGAGCTGGAGCTGCCTCTGAAAACTACAAAATGGCATCTCCTCAGCAGCTTCTAGCCCCCAGGGGAGAAAGTAGATGCTCCCCAACTACTGGTCCCAAAGTCCATAGGGAACCAACCTCTCACTTTGTCCTAGGCCTGTCTATGTTGATAATTCTGTAATCACCACAGCTGCTGGTGTTCTGGGGTCCCTCCAGCTGGCTGCTTGCCCGGCTGCCCTGGGGCTAAAACCTCGGCTCAAGATCTGTGCTCGGCTACCCGCGCACTGCACACTGTGCTGCCCAGTGCCAGCTCCCAGAGCACTGCGCTGGTCCTTCCTGCAGGGCTGCTGGGCTGTCCTCAGCGGGAAGTTAGCTTCTCTGTGTTGTTCTGTGGGTGCTGGGGCTCCAGAAGTTGTTCAGAGTCCCCTTTTACATATTTTGGAGGTGATCTGGGGGGAGAGTGGCTTGGACGAGCTGTTTCTACTCCGCCATCTTGGCTCCCTGCAATCTGAATTTTTGATGAGAGTATTCAAGTCAATTAAATCATGGCTCCTTTAATAAAAGACAGATTCAAACAAATACAAACTGATAAAGCAGAGTTTAATTAACCACCAAGTACATATTTAAAATGGGTCACATATTCAGGAATGAACTCCTTTCCCTGAACATTCAACACCATGTTCACTAATAGCTGTAAATGTAATTTCCTTTTTGTTTTCAAGGAATAACCACTTATAATTAAGTTACTGATTTCCTGTTCAAACTTCACCTCATGTTTGGGGTGTTTTGCATTTGTCTGTTGGTCTTAGTCATTACTATGATTACAGCAATATCCCTCTTCCTGTCTAATAATAGCTTTCTCACTTTGCTTTCCACCCTTGTATTTATATTCAGAAATATTTGTGCAGTCTGTGCGCCAATTAAGCTCTGGCTCCAAGTATAACAAATGCAGGCACAATGGGAAAAGATTCTCTCACAAAGTCTGGATTGGGCCTCCAGCCAAGGAAACACTAGATACTTTAATATCTTGCTTGCTTGTTTTGCTCTGGTCAAGATCCCCTGCAAGTATTTCAACTAACAGGACATCAATTATAAACAAACTTGGCTTAACTGGAAAAAAAAATGCAAAATGAGCTCATAATTGTTCCTTCCTTCCAGAGAGCATCAAACAACCCTCTCCTCCAGTAACTTTCACTTTCATTTGGATCCAATAAAGACCCAAGTAAAGGGTTATCCATGTACATGGTTAGCTGCTATGCTAATCCTTATTCCCCTTCAGAACTACTTGGATAGTGAAGTCTGTGGGTCTCTCTCATATTCCAAATGTCTCAAGTTTCTCCCCTCTCCAATCCATTTCCTTTCCTACATTCCATTATTGAAACTCTGAAGACCTACCCTCTTTCATTTAAGGTACTCGTTTTTTTCTTTTCCATAGAATGAATGTGTGGGCCTTTCTCCAGATATAAGTGCTATCCCTGTCTATCCTTATTGTATTTCTTTTTGAAAAGACAAAGGCCAAAGGACTACTCAGTCTTTTGGATTTTTTTGCTCTTTTTTTTTTTGGAGGGCAATTGGGGTTAAGTAATTTGCCCAAGGTCACACAGCTAGGTTGTGTGTGTGTGTGTGTGTGTGTGTGTGTGTGTGTGTGTGTGTGTGTATTAAGTGTCTGAGGCCGGATCTGACCTCAGGTCGTCCTGACTCTACGGCGGGTAATCTTACTCAGTCTTTTGAACTGTAACATTCCTGAAGTATCAACCTGTTGATTCTCACTGCTATTATTGCACCATTTAACCTGTAAACTTTATTCAGCACCAGACCAAATGCCTCATCATATCAATGGGTATGTAAGAACCTAGGACAAAGATAATCCACATTTTACGGTGGACAGTAAATGGAGAAAGGATTAGCCTGAACCTCTTAGCTCATGCTCAGGCATACCTCCTACATTCTCCTCATAATTAAAAATTTGCCTTCCCTTCAAATTATACTTTTTCTCCTGAATGAAATGGGTGACATCATTGCTCATTAATCTCAATGTGGTATCCAGGTAAAAGAGTCAAATAAAGGCCAGAGAAGGTGTTCACTAGTGTAAACCCCCATCATAGCCATAACTGCTTGATTGGTAAGAGTAGGTACTTCCTCACTACCCTACTAAGGGAACACATTTCAAGATCTCTTCTCCCAGCCCACCCCTAAACCGTTTGCCCCAGAACCTGCTGCTAGTGTTCCTTGAATCACTGAGGCCGTGTTGCAACCTTCCATTAGGATGGAGATAAAACTGTCATGGTTTGACCAGTGACTATGGTTGCCCCATATCTACTTGGGAACTGCATTTTTATATCTCCTCCTTGTCCCCATAGGAGTCTTTTGCCCTGAACTTAGAGTTACTCTCTACTCTGATTCACTACACGAGCACAATAGCTTTCCACTAATATTGAATATCCAAATAAATGAGGGCATCCACTGATGCCAAGGTGCCCCAGCATCTAATCCTCACTATATCCCCTCACTGGCTACAAAAACATGAAACTCGTATCCAAGACCCACTAATAAACTGAATGTGAAGGCATATTTGCCCAAAAATCTATCATCCCAAACTTTACTAAACTGAATGGAGATGGCGCCAACTGTGGCCTATGTCTCTACAACAACACAAAGATTATTTTGTGCTGAACACTCAGACTAGTGGGACCTCTGGTGTTCTCCCTTTCCTCACTGGTTCTAAGAGAATGGTAATGAAAACCCAGCTCTTCTCACCTATGGAAATTGGAAACCTCCTTATTACATAACTATATGGTAGTTGCAGGTACTCTCTCTTGTCAGAATGCAAAGTTACAGCATTCACTTACCATTAAGTCCCTAGAGACTGGATGTGGAAGTCATCAACTATCTCAATTGCAACCATAGGTTAGAATCTCCTTTATGCTACCTCTGTCTACCTTGATACTGTCGTCAGCAACACTGCCAACAGTCTTTTAATCATTTTGGCTCAATTATAGGTCAGAACAAATAACTCATAAGTCATTGAATATTTTTTTGTTTTTAAAAGAACTTTACTTTGTCCTAATACAAGTATATGCAACACCATTATAGGGCTTTGGAGGGAAATAGCTTCTTTTGCCTCTTTATAGAAAAAAAAATTCAATGATTAGGTTGATGGGGAAAGGTATGGTAATTTGCATGGTCTCAAGCACTCACCAAGTCTAAAAGGTCCAGACCTACCTGGGTGGGACTCTTTTTTACCTTAGATGATCAGGAAGTTGCGTGAGGGAAGTAGAGGCCAATCAGGACCTGAGGACTGCTTTGTTTCCTTGCCATTTGGCTCCTCTGCCTCAAATCTCTCCCCTCTCCAATCCATCCTCCACTCTTCTGTCAAACTGGTCTTCCTAAAGCACAGATCTGACCATGTCATGCCACTAGTCAATAGACTCCAATGGCTCTTTATCTCCTCCAGGATCAAATATAAAATCTTCCACTTGACATTCAAAGCCCTTCACAACCTGGTCTCCTGCTACTTTTCTCATCTTCTTACACCTTATTCCTCCCCACATGTCGTCTTTAACTTGCTATTTCTCACACAAGAAACACAGTCTCCTGACCCTGCACATTTTTACTAGCCATTCTCCATGCCTAGAATACTCACCCTCATCTCTGCCTCCTGGCTTCCTTCAAGTCCTAGCTGAAATTCTACGTTCTCTTATAAAGCCTTCCGAATTCTCTTGTAATATGAATGCCTTCCCTGTCCTCCAATGAGATTCATTCCACCTTCTTCCATAAAACCAAGTCCTTTTCTCAGTCATCTATTGCTACTGAGTCTAAAGCTACTCTGCTCTGATGTACCGTAACAATATGTCATCCCTCTATTAACATTGAGTGGGAAATGAGCCCAAAATTCGTTTTGTATTTTGTTTCTTTTCTCCAGGAAACAGATCTGACAGAAAATTACTTGGATGTTGCAGTTAGCCCAAGAGGAATTGGAAGGTTTTAAGACCAAAATTCTAAAGACACAAAGGTAAACAATTTGGAGGAGAAGAAAATGGAAGCTATCTAAAGAGCTCCCCTGTCTCTCTCCTACTCATTTAATAATATTTGGTTATCTTCCTCAAATAACCCCTTCTTCCTTCTAGTATCAGATGAAGAGGCACTCCCTAGGTAAATGCTTCTAGCCTGTATCATTGATCCCCATTCCTACCTCCTCTCCAAAAGTTTCCCCCCATTATCATACACACACTAATAATCAGCATTTCCTTCCCTACTGGTCTCTTCCATGCTATCCATGAACATATACATGTCTCCCTCATCTTCACAAAAGCCTCACTTGATCCCACCATTTCTGCTAATTGTCTTTCTATATCTCTACATGGCTAAACTAATGTGTGTGCATGTGTGAATGTATGTATGTATGTATGTATGCATGCATATGTGTATCTTTATTTATACACTATACGTGTGTGCATATACACACATGCACATGTATGTGCATGTACATACATACACATAACATATACATATACTTATACACATACATATACATATGCTTGTACCATGAACACATCACTTCTCTGTCAGGAAGTGGGAAGTGTGGATCCTCTGGAATAATAACTGGTCATTTCATTGATCAAAGTTTGCTTTATTTGACCTTATGTCTCAGATTAATGCAAAGACCTGGGTGTGGGAATTTGTAGGGGATCAGTACTCAGGAAGCTGATATAAACAAGAGCTTTGTTATGATGCAGGACAGCAAGCAGGGAAACAAGCAAACATGAGCGCGAGCACACACACACACACACACACACACACACACACACGCTATGTCAATATAAACAGGTTCCTCCCCACAGTTGGAAGAAACTCACCTTGAGGAGGATAGAGACATGTTTGGGGGAAAACATGGTCAAAATTGGGGTTCAGATGGTGAAATTATGGATTGGTTGAGAATGGATAATTAGTGTCAGATTCTCAGGGTCACTTACTGATACCAAGCTTGAATGAGGTTTGTATAGGGATACTTTGTTTATTGGAATTAGAAAATGGAGGAGGATCTAGGTTAGCTATTTAGGGTGGCAGAAGAGAATGATTCAAGATCCCTGAAGTTAGTCAAAAGTTTCATTCAGTCAAAAGCTGCAAACATTATTTGCATAACGTAGGATCCCAACAGTGGAAAAGTACAACCTATCTGCCTTTGAATATAACTTTTGTAAGCATCAGGACACCCAGCCTAAGAGAGTCCATGTTGGTGTCCTGTCATTATAAATAGAACATCAAACACCATTAAGTTTACAATTACCACAGAGTCCTTAATGTACTTGAAATTTTTCCTGATTCTTGCTTTTTTTTTTTGAGGGCAATTGGGGTTAAGTAACGTGCCCAAGGTCACATGGCTAGGTTTTTGTCTGTGTGTGCCTTCAGTCTCTGAGGCCAGATCCGAACTCAGGTCCTTCTGACTCCAGGGCCGATGCTCTACTCACTGCAGCACCTAGCCGCCCCCAATTTTTCCTGATTCTGATCACTTCACTCTGTATCAGTTTATATAAGCATTCCCACATTTTTCTGAAACTGTCTACTTCATCTTTTCTTATGGAACAATAGTATGACATTAGATTTATAAGCCATAATTTGTTCAGTCTTTCCCCAGTTGATAGATACTCCTTTTGTTTCTGGTTGCTTGCTACTAAAAAATACTACCACAAATATTTTTTGTACAAATCCATCTCCTCTTTATTTTCTTTGAAGTATAGACCTAATAATGATATAAGGATATGCAAAGCTTATTGTCTTTGGAGGGCACAGTGACAAACTGCATTCCAAAATGACTGCATGAATTTGAAGCTTCACCAACAGTGCACTGTTATGTGCCTGTTTTCCTACAACCCTTCCAACATTTTTTTTTTGTTAGTCAAGTAACATTTATTAAGAGTTGACTGTGTGATAGGCACTATGCTAAGGGCTGGTGATACAGAGAAAGACAAAAAAAAATATGTTCTTGTTCTCAAGGAACTCACATTCTAATAGGGGAGGTAACATACAAACAAACTGCATATAAATAAGATATGTGAGGGATATCTACAGTATGTATATTTGGGGAAGTAGTCTCAGAAGAAAACACTAAGATTGAGGAGGACCAGGAAAGGCTTACTGTGAAGAAGAAGGAACTGTAGGCAAGATTTCAAGGACATCATGGGAGCTAGGAGGCTGATATAAGGAAGGTAAACATTCTAGGCATAGGGAAAATCAGGGAATATACTAGGAACAGCAGTATTTAACGATTGATTGGATATGGATGGGGGGAGGAGAGTGAAAATGAATGAGGAGTGAAGACTGATGCCTAAGTTGTGAGCCTGCATGACTTGGAGGATGGTGAAGCCTTTGACAGTAATAGGAAAGTTAGGAAGAGGAGAGGGTATGTAGAGAAAAATAATGAGTTCAGTTTTAGATTTGGCTGAGTTTAATATCTCTAAGGGACAATCATTTCTGGATATCTAACAGGCATTTGGAAATATAGTCTCTTTGCTAATATTTTATTTTAAAATTTCCATCAATATTCATTAGATATATTAGTTTTTAGTTTTCTTTCACTATTTTGACTCTCCCTGGCTCAGGTATCAAAACCATATTTGAATCATCAAAGGAATTTGATCAAATCTCTTATTTTCCTCTATTTACAACCAGTTGTATAATATTAGAATTAATTATTTTTAAACATTTGATAGAATCTAAATGTAAAACCATCTGGTTCAGGAATTTTTTTTCTCCTTGGTAGTTCATTTGATGCATGTTCAATTTCTTTGTTTCAGATGGGATTGTTTAAATGTTCTATTTCTAGTTCTGTTAATCTAGGCATTTTATATATTTTTTGTAAATGTTCATCATTCTTGCTTCATTTGTTGTCTTTATTAACACAGTTGGGCAAAAGAATTTATCATCATATATTTCATTTCTTCATTACTTGTTACATTTTTTCATTTTAAAAACTGGTGACTTGATTTTCCTCCTTTAAAAAAATCAAATAGGGGCGGCTAGGTGGCGCAGTGAGTAGAGTGCTGGCCCTGGAGTCAGAAGGACCTGAGTTCGGATCCGGCCTCAGACACTTAACCCACACCAAAAAAAAAAAACCTAGCCGTGTGACCTTGGGCAAGTTACTTAACCCCAATTGCCCTAAAAAGGGCGGCTAGGTGGCGCAGTGAGTAAGAGCACCGGCCTCGGAGTTGGGATGACCCGAGATCGAATCCGGCCTCAGAAAATGAGCACCCACACACAAATAATGACTAGCCGTGTAACCTTGAGCAAGTTACTTAACCCCAATTGCTTAAAAAAAAAAAAATCAAATAATCTAATGTTATATCTTTTATTGTCTTATTTTTTTAAAGACCCTAGTTTACTTATTAATTCAATGTGGGAGGTTTTTGCCTTCAATTTTATTTATCTCCTTTTGCTTTTTTTTGGTTTTTATTTGAGAGGGATTAATTTGTTGGTTTCTGGTGTTCTTTTAGTCATGGGGTCAATTTTGTTGATCTGTTGCTTTCTCTATTATTGCTGAAAATATTTAAGAGATATGAATTACTCCCAAAGGACTGTATTGGCTGCATCTCCAAATTTTGGTGTGCTGTCTAATTATTGTCATTATCTTTAATGAAATTATCTATTGCTTCTATGATTTGTTTTTTGACCCACTAATTATTTAGAATTAAATAATTTAGTCTCCATTTAATTTTAATCCTTTCTTCAATGGTCCTTTAATGAATCTTTTTATTGGATTAAGACCAGTAAATGGTATGTTTAATATTTCTTCTTTTCTGCAAGTTTGTGAAGTTTTGTGCTATAATATGTAGTTGTTTTTTGCAAAAGTGCTATATACAGCTAAGAAATTTTATGTACATATATATGTGCTATTAATTATATACACACATACATATATATATAATATATTTATATTTATATGTTACATTCTCCTTCCTATTCTCATTGTCATTTAACAATTGCCAGAGATCTATTATAGCAACCTTTTCTAAAATTCTATTCAGGGCCTGAACTTTCTATATTAAATCTTGCTTAGATTTATCAAGTTCTGGCAATTGTACTTTAAGGTCCTCTACTATGTAATTTTATGATCTATTTCTTTCCAAGCCTTTTAGATTTTTCTTTAAGTATTTAGATGCTATGCCATTTGGGACATATATGTTGAATATTAAAATTAATTCATTTCCTACTGTCTTTCAGGAAAATGTATTTTCCTTATTTATCTCTTTTATTCAAGTCTATATTTGCTCTGTTCTTATCTGAGATCATGATTGTTATCTCTGACTTTTTTTTAATTCAACTAAACCATTGTAGATTTTGCCTCTTTAATTGCCTGAGTCTATGTGTATCAATAATATATTGATGGATTCTTATCATTTTTATCTTCACATCTGTCATATATGTCCTCTTCTCTCTATTAATAAACATACAATCTTAGTTCAGGCTCTCATCACATCTTACATGACGCTGGTAGCTAGTCTCTCTGCCGAAAATCTCTCCCTTTTCCTGCCTCTTATCCTCATTAGCTGCCCACGTGATTTTTCTGACTATCTTGCTGCTTTGTTGAATGAGTTTTAGTGACTCACTATTACCTCCAGGAACAAAAATTAAGTCTTTTGTCTGCCAGGTCAAGGTCTTCATAACCTGGCCCCTTCTCACATTTCTAGTATTTTTATACCTTACTCTACACCATACGTTTTATGTTTCAGCCACACTGGCCAATTGCCAGTTCCTCAAACACAATACTCCATTTTCTATCTCCATGTCTTTGCCCTGAATGTTCTCTAGGCATGGAGTGATCTGTTCCCTCAAATACACCCCTAATTTTTCCTGGCTTCCTTCAAGCATCAGCTCAAAGTCCACATTCTACAGGAGGCCTTTACCACTTCCCCTACAGTCTTTCAAATTGTCTTACATCTACTCTGCATATATTTTATTACCTAATTATATGCATGTGCTCACCATCATATATGCATTGTGAGTAGACGGGCTAGTTTTTATTTTTCTTTTAGGGAAGGGTTATTTTATTTGTTTATTTGTTTTGCATTTTGTATATTCCCAGCACTTAGAGTGGCGGGCACAAAAGAAATATTAATGAATGCTTCTTGACTTAGAGATTGGATGACTGACTAAAGAAAATGATGTAGTAATACAGGGGATTAGTGGACTAACTCATATTTTAAAAAGTCATGTGAAGGAGATGGAACCCAGGGTAAATAACTTGTAATTAACATAGAACACTAGCAAGTTCCTGTAAAAATAGTATGAGGAAGGCAAATGCCCAGAACCTGACGTTGTTGATGATTAATGAATGATAAGGACAACAAAAAAATTTTCCAGTAACATTGGGAGGAAGAAGAGGGTCAAAGGAAATATGGAATAGTTGCTAGAAAGGATAGAATGATTATAAAAGATGATAGTCAAAAGGAATAACTGCTAAATTCTAATTTTGCTTGTTTTCAAGAGAAATGATTCCAACTTAGAAATATTGAACAAAACTTTCTCAGAGAGAAAACCCAGAATAATCAAAGATATGTTGTTTTTGGTTTTGTTTTGTTTTTTTTAAAAAGGCAGGTATCTGCCCTTAACATATTCAAATGACCAGGCTTAGAAAGACTATACACACACACCTATATGTCTTTATTTTTAAAAAAGAAGATAAAAGAACTGTTAGGAGTCTGAAAACTATAGGCTAATGAGCTTGATTTCTGTTTCTAGCACACAAAAAGTTAGAAAATAATATTCTCCTTTTTTAAAATTATTATTTATGTATTTTAACAAACTTTTATATTTCTTAGTTCTCTTTTTCCCTCCCATCCTTTGGGGAAAAAATGTGATTTCAATTATATATGTGAAATCATGCAAATCATACTTCCATATTAGCCATATCACAAAAAAACAAGAAAAAAGGAAAGTGAAAAAATATACTACAATTTGTGCTCAGAGTTTATCAGTTCTTTCTCTGGAGGTGGATAGCATTTTTTCAATATGAATTCTTTAGAATTCTCTTGGATCATTGTATTAATCAGAGCAATTAAGTCTTTTGCAGTTGATCATCATTACAATATTCCAGTTACTGTGTACAATGATCTCCTGGATCTGCTCACTTCACTTTGCACCAGTTTGTATATATCTGCCCCTGCTATTCCATAATTATCCTCATTGTCATTTCTTATAGCATAATAGTACTCCATCAAAATCCCCAATTGATGAGCATCTCCTCAATTTACAAATCTTTGCTGGAACAAAATGAGCTATTATAAATATTTTTGTAGATATAGGTCATTTTCCTTTTTTATCTTTTTGGATTTTTTCAGTAGAAGTATTACTGAATCGAAGGGTGTGCAATTTTATAGCCTTTTGGGCATAGTTCCAAATTGTTCACCAGAATGGTTGGACCAGTTCACAATTCCACCAACTATTCATTAATGTACACATTTTCCTTTATCTTTTCCAGCATTTGTCACTTCTGATAGAGTGAGGTGTTACCTCAGAGTTATTTTTTTTTTCACACACATTCACATATGTATTCGTATGACCACACCCCTTCTTCCATTATTTTCATAGTGAGAAAGATATCATCAGTCACAGATATTGCTTTTCCATATAGGAATGTAAATAGTTCAACTTTGATAAGTTCCTTTTGATTTCTTTTCCCTGATTACCTTCTCAGGCATCTCTTCCTTCTTGTGTCTGGATGTCAAATTTTCTATTCAATTCTGGTGTTTTCCTCAAGAATGCTTGAAAGTCCTCTATTCCACTGAATGACCATATTTTCCCCTGAAACAAAATACTCAGTTTTGCTGGGTAGGTGACCCATGGGTTCATTCCCAGTTCTTTTGCCCTCTGGAATATCATATTCCATGCCCTTCGATCCCTCGGTGTAGAAGCTGCCAGGTCCTGGGCTATTCTGATTGTGTTTCCACAATATTGAAATTGTTTCTTCCTGGCCGCTTGTAGTATTTTCTCCTTGATCTGGGGATTCTGGAACCTGGCTATAATATTTCTGGGAGTTTTCTTTTTGACATCTTTTTCAGGAGGTGATCGGTGGATTCTTTCAACCTCTATTTTGCCCTCTGGATCTAAAACATCAGGGCAGTTTTCCTTGAGAATTTCTTGAAGGGTGATTTCTAGGTTCTTTCCTTGAGCATGGCTTTCAGGTAGTCCAATAATTTTTAAATTGTCTCTCCTGGATCTATTTTCCAGGTCAGTGGTTTTTCCCATGAGATATTCACATTGCCTTCTAATCTTTCATTTGTTTGGATCTGCTTAACAGCATCTTGATTTCTCATAAAGTCATTAGCTTCCATTTGCTCCAGTCTAACTCTGAAGGAATGAATCTCCTCAGTGAAATTTTGAGATTCTTTTTCCATCTGGCAAATTTGACTTTTTAAGGCATTCTTCTCCTCATTGCCCTTTTGGCCCTCCTTTGCCATTTGAGTTAGTCTATTTTTTAAGGTGTTGTTTTCCTCAGTCAGGCTGTTGACCCTCATTTCATACTTTTCCTGCATCCTTCTCATTTCTCTTTCCAATTTTTCCTCCACTTCTCTTATTTGATTTTAAAGTCCTTCTTAAGGTCCTCTATGGCCTGCAACCTGCTCATGTTTTCCCCTGGGGCTTTTGGAGCAGGACTTCTGACCTCACAGTCCTTTTCCGCTCTATGCCCCCAAAATAGGAGTCTAGGGTTGCATTTTTCTGTTTCCTTTGCCTTGGCATGTTGCCACTTAATTGCTTGACTTTTAGGCTTGTTGCCACACTATGGCTTTAAGGCCAGATAGAGGAATTTTCTTCCCGAACGTGTGGGGGGCAACTTCCGTTTCTGGCAAGCTGTAAACCCACCCACAACTTCCACCCTAGATCACAATCCAGATCCAGGGAGGTTAAAGCAAGAGCGATTACCCCCAAGACTGATCGCTGGATCTCCCCACGATTTGTAGGCTGGGAGCCGGAAATGCCTCTGAAAACTACAGAATGGCATGTCTCCTCAGAGGCTTCTAGCCCCCAGGGGAGGGAGCTGACGCATTCCCCGAATACTAGTCCCAAAGTCCATAGGACACTAACCTCTTACTTTGTCCTAGGCAAGTCTATGTTGATAATTCTGGAATCTCCACAGTTCCTGGTGTTCTGGGGTTCCTCCAGCTGGCTGCTGGCCCTGCCGCCCTGGGGCTAAAACCTCGGCTCACATGGACCTGGCCTCGGCTCGGCTCCTGTGCTCTTCACGCTGCCGGCTCCCAGACCACTGCGCTGGTCCTTCCTGCAGGGTGCTGGGCTGTCCTCAGCGGGAGGTTAGCTTCTCTGTGTCGTTCTGTGGGTGCTGGGGCTCCAGAAGTTTTTCAGAGTCCTTTTTTACATAGTTTGTGGAGAATCTGGGGGCAGAGAGGCTTGGACGAGCTGTTTCTACTCCGCCATCTTGGCTCCCACCTCAGAGTTATTTTAATGTGCAATTCTCTAATCATTAGTAATTTAGAGTATTTTTCATATAAGTATAGATAGCTTTGATTTCTCCTTCTGAAAGTTACCTGTTCATATATTTTGACCATTTGTCAATTGGGGAATGGGTCTTATTTTTACAAATTTAACTCAGTCCTCTACATAATTGAAAAATGAAGTCTTTATCACAAAAAATATGCTGTAAAGCATTTTATATTACTTCATTGTTCATGGTACCTATTAGCAAAATATAGTTTTTGTGATTATCTCATATAACTAGGTCTATGTTTCCTCTTCTGATGTCTAAGATCAAGATTACTACCCCTGCCTTTTTTTTACTTCAGTTGAAACATAATAAATTCTGCTCCAGCAGATTTATTTTGACTCTGTTACTTCCTATTTCAAGTATGTCTCTTTTAAACAACATATTGCTGGATTCTAGTTCAATACATCCTGCTATTAATTTCCATTTATGAGTGATTTCGTCACATTCTCATTCATAGTTATAATTATTAGCTCTGCATTTCCTCTCCACTTTGTTTCCTCCTCCTAATTCTTCTTCTTCTTCTTCTTCTTCTTCTCCTTCTCCTTCTCCTTCTCCTTCTCCTTCTTCTTCTTCTTCTTCTTCTTCTTCTTCTTCTTCTTCTTCTTCTTCTTCTTCTTCTTCTTCTTCTTCTCCTTCTCCTCTTCCTCCTCATCCTCCTTCTCCTCCTCCTCCTCCACCTTCTCCTCCTCCTCCTTTTCCTCCACCTCCTCCTCCTCCTCCTCCTTCTCTTCCTCCTCCTCCTTCTCTCTCTCCCTTTCTCTCTCTCTCTCTCCTCTCTCTCTCTCTCTCTCTCTCTCTCTCTCTCTCTCTCTCTCTCTCACACACACACACACACACACTCCCCCCTCCCTCCCTCCTATCCCTCCTCAAAAGTCTTCTTTGCCTCTGATCCCTGACTTCCTTAATTCACCTTTTCTTTTATCATCCCTCCTTTCTCTTATCACCTTTCCCTCCTATTTACCTGTTGGGTAAGATAAATTTCTATACCCAGCTCCCTCTGAATTATTTCCCTCTGAACTAATTCCAATGAAAGTGTGATTCAAGCATTGCCCCCCCCCGCCCACACACACACACACACACACACACACACACACACACACACACACACTGCCATTTCTCCCTCCACTGTAAAATCTCTTCCTTGCAGGTTTAGGTGAGAAAATTTTCCCCAATCTACCTCTCCCTTCAAGATCATCCCAATATAATTAATTCACACTAATGGTTTCTGTCTATGTAGATTTCTTCTAACTGTCCTAATAATGATAAAGTTCTTATGAGTTACATGTATCATCTTTCCATACAGAAATGTAAGCAGTTTAAGCTTATTAAATCTCTTATGATTTCTCTTTCATGTTTGCCTTTCTTGACTCTCTTCAATCTTCTGTTTAAATGTCAGATTTTCTATGCAGCTCTTGCATTTTCATCTGGAATGCTTGGAAGTCTTTAATTTCATTAAATATCCATTTTTCCCCTAAAGAAGTATACTCAATTTTGCTAGGCAGATTATCCTTGGCCATAATTCTAGCTTCTTTGCCCTCCAGAATATTATATTATGAATCTTTCATTCTTTTAATGTGGGAGCCACAAAATCTTGTGTGATACTGATTATGGTTCTGTCAAATTTGAATTGTTTCTTTCTAGTTGTTTGCAATACTTTCTCCTTCATCTGGAAGCTCTGGAATTTGACAATAATATTCCTGGGAGCTTTCATTTTGGAATTTCTTTTACGAGATGATAGGGGGAATCTTTCCATTTCTATTTTACCCTCAACCTAAGATATCAAGGCAATTTTCCTTTATAATTTCTTGAAATATGATGTGTAGATTTTTTAAATCATGATTTTCAGGTAGTCCAATAATTCTTAAATTATATCTCCTCAATTTATTTTCTTGGTCAGTTGTCTGATGAGATATTTCACATTTTCTTTTTTTCTCATCCCTTTGACTTTATTTTGTTGTTTCCTGATGTCTTATAAAGTTGTTAGCTTTCACTTGCCCAATTCTAACTTATGAGGAATTATTTTCCTCAGTGAGCTTTTGTACCTCTTTTTCATTTGAACCTATTCTACTTTTTAGGGAGTACTTTTCTTCAGTGAATTTCCATGCCTTTTTTACTATTAAGTCAATTTTGTTTTTAAGGTGTTATTTTCTTCAGTATTTTTGTGCCTCTTTTTACCACGCTGAGTTTTTGTCCAGTGTTTTTTTTTTCTTTGAGGCTTTGGTTATATACGCTTTTATAGTTTGTGTTTAAGTTTGTGTCTTGATATCATTAACACCACAGCTAGATTTTTTGGTCAAATTCTTTTTTTTGCTATTTGATCATTTTTCCTGCCTATTTCTTGATTTTGAACTTTATGCTAAAGCTAGACTCTACTCACCTGACTTCATATATGGAGGTTGTACTAGCAGTTACAGTAGACAACAATCAACAATAATAATAAAGCAATAAGAAGACTGAACTATTACTTGGACCCATTTCAACATGTAGAAATTCATACATCAGTAATACCTCATATGGTGAGGTTGGTCATAGAAATTAAAATAGCAATAAAAAGAAAGCTCCATAACTCCTGGACTCAATTATGTGGCCTCTGTGAGGTTCAGAGTAAAAGAAACTTGCAATCTGTACAGTGGCCTGAATTCCTCTTAATAAGTGTTTGAACAAAAGTCCAGCTACTCTCTTCCTTTCATTTGTCCTATACCCTGTTTCAGGGCCCAATAGTACCTGGTACTATTTCATTTTTGCATTGAGTTGTGCCCATTTTATACATAGCATGTTCCCAGCCCACAAGGAATGGGGCGACAATCCTAATAATCCTGGAAGTCAGTCATGGACTACAACTAGAATTTAAGGACATGTAGTTGAGTGGGCAGCATCATTTCCTCATCCAGGAGAGCTACCAAAAGCCTTCAGTGATCATATTAATTCATTCTAACATCTTATTATAAGATGATTCTATTCATGTTGAGCCAGCTTCCACAAGCTAGTCGTTGACATTTGTATTATTGTACCAGCAAGCACCCCAACATCCTCAGAGTGGCTGCCAACACAGGTTCTTAGATCTGCTTTTCTAAAGGAAAGCAACTGAAAATGGGTTAACAAGCTTACTTTAATCAATAAAACATATTTCGTTTACTTAGTTCAGGGGGAAAAGGTCAGCACCCCGAACTTCAGAGTATATAGACAGAAGTTACAAAACAGAGAAACAGATCAAGCAGACAGGCTTCCAAACTGTCCAACCATTACATCCATACCAAATCACAGTTACCAGAAAGGAAAGCATCAACATCTGTGTTTTCAAAACTGGGGGGCTCTCAACGGCTGCCCAGAGTCTCATCTGGTCAAATCACACAACACTTCTTAAAGGAGCCCCAAAACAAAGCCTCACATCAGGGATTATATAGCCTTCTCCTGGGTCACAGAATGTAACCACCCTCTTGACCCACTGCCCAATCACACAGCATGAAGGTGTGGGCATTCCTGAAAACCAAGCCTCCTGCCACTGGCTCCAAGTGACCACATTCAGCCTAATAGGGGGCAGAGTATATTTTCAAATCAAGGAAGGTTATCAGAGACTCTTAAGCCAATCAAAGGGCCTAGGGGCAGGGAAGATCTTTAATTTGCATTTCCATTACAGTTATCCAGTGGGTCTTACCAATTATTCACTTGAGAGGCAAAAGGAAGATGTGCCTGTACCCAGTGTACCTCAATACAAGAATGTTGGTGACAAAGTAATTATCACCCATGGAAGTTTCATTAATGAGTGACAGGGTTAAAACAATTGCATACAGTTTCATTATCAGTCAGGGTACGAGTGTCTCTAACAATCACTTGCCAGATGTTCTTATTAGGCAAAAATATGTTGTATAGTTCCATAGGGAACCATGGTGAAGAGGAAACTCTTTGCCTTCTTCAATAGGAGCAACATTTATAGGGAGATCTCCCATTGGCCCTGAAGGTGTAGAACACCAAGGGTAGAGCATGGAATTCAGGTATTGTTGCTTTTACTTACTGATTATTTGACAATGGGAAATTCATATAGCCCATCTAGCACCACTCCATACTTGAAAGATAGGATGACTTGGTTACAGATGTAAAATGGCCAAGATCATTTGGAATGTTACTGTACCAGCCAGTGAAAGCAACTGAATGAACAAGTTCATATATTGCCATTTATCATATTCAATTAAAATAAGAAAGATAGTGATATGGGTTTCATTTTCTAGAATACTCATACCACTAATAGATTTAGGCACAAGAGAATACAATTCCAGGGTGAGAGACAAGGAGAACTGGACTTAAGCTATTTTCATAAAAGTGATTTAGAGCTTCTAATGTTTCCTGTGGCCACTTCCTATTTCATCAACTTATTTTTAATAATGTTGATTAAATTTATTTTTTCTTTTAAAAAAAAATGTTTTTCTTGTTTTGATCAGGCAAGATCTGCCTTCTCACCCTCCCATCTCAATCCCTACCCCCAATTGAGAATATAAGAAAAACAAAACACATAACAAACATGTATAAGTAATCAAATTTCCACAAATACAATTTAAACCAAATTTCTACATTGTCCATTCTAAAAAGAAAAAAATGTCTCCTTCTGCACTCTAAATCCTTCACTTCTATATCAGGAGGCAAGCAGCACCTTCATCATTAATCCTCTAGAATACTGCTTGGTTATAGCATCAATAAATGTTCAACACAATAGTATTCCACCACATTTACATATTATAATTTGTCTATCCATTCCCCAATTTATAGACACCCCATAAATTATGTGGAGCAAGTTATATATAATATCATATTACATATATGTATATTACATACATATAAACCCCCAAATTCACCTCAAAAAGAGCTATAAATATTTTTGTACACCCTTGGGGTTTGTTTTATTTAGAACTAATCCTTCTCTTAAACTCCTATCCCTCTAGTTGCCCCTCCCTCTTCTCCCATTTCTCCCCTATTTCTCTGTTGAGTGAAATGTACTTTTGTTCCCAACTAGGTATCATATATATAGATGTGTTGTTCCTTTTCTGACCAGTTCAGATAAGAACGAAGGTCAAATGTCAGCTGCTCCTTCTCACTAACCCCCTCATCCTTGTTTGTATGAATGTCTATTTGTGCACCCGATTATGTGAGATAATTTCCTTAAGCTTCTTTTCCCTCTCCCTCCCTCTAATGTATTCCTTTTCTTCTCTCACCTTCATCTCCCTACCCATACCACCACAACCTTAGATTTATCTTGCCAAAAAACATATAAATACCACTTTGCAGCCATCTCATCACCATGACCCCATGTGCACATCTTTTCTGTCCAGTCCCATTTTATATGAAGTATAACCCTATTAGAGTGTTAATTCTTTGAGGGAAGGGAATTTTTTTTACTTGCTTGTATTTGTATTCCCAGAGCTTAAACAGAAAATCTGGCACACAATAAGTAAATAAATGTTCTATCTGTCTGTCTATCTATCTATCTATCTATCTATCTATCTATCTATCTATCTATCTGTCTGTCTGTCTATGTGTCTATCTATTCATCCATCCATCCATCCATCCATCCATCCATCCATCCATCTATCTATCTATCTACCTATCTGTCTATCTTCCTACCTACTAACTTCCGGTCCTGTATAACAGCTATGTAATGATAGGACTTTGCACTTTGTATCCTACAAAATATCCTGACTTTTGAAGCAGTCTGGCCTCTGGAGGACAAGATGCCCAATGTACCCAAGTTCAGTGATACCAATTCCAATGAAAAAGTTGAGCTCCTCAAGGGAAGGTAACTGGACTTTCGTGAGGTGGGAGGTACATCCCAAAGTAAGTGTCCAGATGGTGGATAAAAGTATAATATCTGGGGCAGCTAGGTGGTGCAGTGAATAGAGCACTGGCCCTGGAGTCAGGAAGACCTGAGTTCAAATCCAGCCACAGACACTTAATACGTACTAGCCGTGGGTCCTTAAGCAAGTCACTTAACCCCAATTGCCCTCCAAAAAAAAAAAATATATATATATATATATATATATATATATATATTAAAAGTATAATATCCTCAAAGACCAAGAGACATGAAAATTGACAGTAGTCACATAATATATGAAACCAACTATGCCTTGTTCCCTAAAGTAGGCAAATTGCTCAGAGATATTGTGCCATTGCTTGTTGGAACTCAGATCAGTTAGAGCTGGCTCATGTAGTTGCCAGGAAATAATAGGCCAGTTATAAATGTTCTATAGACCTCCTAAGGCTGTTAGGGACCACAGTGACAACAAATAAATTCAGAAGGCTGTCTCTGAAGTCACTCATGGCCGATATCACCACCAAACCTCAAATTACACTGGAAATCTCCAAACCATGGACATGGAGGACCCAGACTAAAATGGTCACAACAGGGATCTGGAAGTAATTTTTAGCTGTCTTACTGTTCAATCTGTGCAAACCTTCTTTATTCCTGATTGAAGTTCAAAATACACACCTGTGGGCCATTCTGACAGTGATATTTATTAAGGAACCTAATCACCACAGAACCAGCAGGAGGAAGCTCAAGAGGTCAGGCTTATGTGTGGTTAAAATCCTAATGAGGGAGTAGATGAAAACACAGGACAAAAAGGAAATTGATATCAGGAGTTGAAACTTATGAATTTTTTTTCCAGGATTCCCTCATGCATCATATTCCAAGTATCAGGAATCCACTATTTCCCTAACAGAAGCCAAATTTTATCCATGGAGACTGTCCAAGGTAGTTAATGAAGCTGTTGGGATTAATCAGTGCCTTTGATAATTAATTTCTGGACCTATTATTTTAAGGGGTCTGCAGGATCCCCAATGAGATCTAGGATCTTCTTAGTCATTTCTAGGGATAATTTAAGGCTGCACATTTCTCTTAAGTCCTGAACTTTATTTTTCAAGCTCCACAGAAACAAAGCTTGCTTTCACAAAAGCCAAAAGCAGAGACCAGACTTAGTCATCATCCCTGGTTCCCTCAGCAAACATCTATTCTACTAGAAAACCTCTTCCTTTATGTCCCATAACTGTAGGGGTGAAAATTTACACACATAGCAAGCTTCTTGCTTCTAGTGCTGAGATCAATCCACCTAGACAATTGGAGTTCTTCAGAACCCTTCTCAGTGTCCCCTTTTTCTTTAATTCCCCTCATTTTTCTAGGGGCTCCTGGCATTGAGCATAGCCTGTCTGCAGTCTCTCCTAGTGCTCCTTTATTGCTCCATTTAAAATCAGCAAGATACTTTCTCTGGTCCTTTTGCTTATTTATGACTCAAGACTACATGTCCTGCAGCACTCAAGTACTATCAGGGTGAGCAAAAAGGTTCTTACAGATGGAAATCCCAACACTTGATGATTAAATCTTGAAGCTTTAGGCATTAGACTCTTGCCAAAGCAATAGCTAAAGTACAAAGGGTCCATTTTTGATTCAGTTGTAGGACTGATGGATTTTTCCCTCTTCAATATAGTGACACTCTCCTAGTGGAAGATAGAGCTCAAGTCAGACCTTCTCACAAAATTTATAGAGATGTTGTAGATTGTGGGTCCTGCCCTTGTATGACACTTACAAAGGGCAACTAACTGGAATAAAATATGTAGTACTGGCCTTGGAATCAAGACAGACCCAAGTTCAAATCCTGACTTGGACATTTATAGTTGTATGACCCAGGACAAGTCACTTAAGTTTTCTCAGCCTTAGTTTCTTCATTATCTATAACGTGGAGGTAACAATAGTTCCTACTTTCCAGGATTATTGTGAGGTGAGAATCAGTGGATTTAACATGGCAGGGGAATATTTATTTTTATTCATTTATTTTTAACCTTCATTTTCTTTAAATTTTGAGTTGCCAATTCTCTCCCTTCCTCCTGTCCCTCTCCTACACATTGAGAAGGCAAGCAATATATCAATTATACTTGTGAAGTCATGTAAAACTTATTTCCATACTAGCCACATTGCCAAAAAAAGAACATAAAGTGAAAAAATATTCATCAATTTGTACTTAGAGTTCATCTTTTTGGAAATATATAACATTTTTTATTATGAATCCTTTGGAATTCTCTTGAATCATTATATTGATCAGAGTAGCTTAGTCTTTCACAACTGATCATCATAATAATATTGCTAATACTGTACATAATGTTCTCCTGGTTCTTCTCACTTCCCTTTATATCAGTTCACATAAGTCCTCCCACATTTTTGCAAAATTCTGTTTGATGTTTCTTAAGGCACAATAGTATTCCATCCCAATTATACCCCAATTTATTCAACCATTCCCCAACTGATGGGAATCACATCAATTTTCAATTCTTTGCCACCACAAAAAAAGCTGTTAAGGCTTTTGTATTTGTAAAGTGCTTTGTAAATAGTAAAGTGTTCTACAAATTTCTACAAAGTTCTACAAATACTAGGTGCTATTCTACAAACAGGATGAGGAGTCACCAGAATTCCCATCTACAAATTTGTTGTTGTCAGTGTCATTGTTGTTGTTGAATTGTTTAGTCATGTTTGACCCTTGGTTACCCCAAGGATCACAGCATACCAGGCCCTTCTATTCTATATCATCTCTCAGTCTGTCCAAGTTCATTTTCATTTTTTTCCATGACACTACCCATTCATCTCATTTTTACTGCCCCATTTTCCTTTTACCTTTGATCTTTCTCAAAATCAGGATCTTTTTACACAGTCATTTCCCAGAGACCTAGATATATTTTGTCCACTTTTATGGAAAACAAGAAACAAGGATTTTGGAAGAAAACACATAATTTAAATGCCCATCAAGAACCAGGTAAAGTATTCCTGTTACCAAACTCTGCTTTTCTTTCACTGTGGAGAAAGGCAAGCTTCCACAAATCTATCTCATATAAATCTCCAGAACTAACTTCATGGGTCTTCTCCAAGGGTTCCAAGGGTTAAAGAAGCCATTCCTGCCCACCTTTCTAAACCACACATTCTTCATACAAACTGTTATCCTCATCCTCCTCATGTCTCTCCTCCAGAATCTCAGACTCTGCTCTGAGGATGCTTGATTTTGTTAGGTGAAATTTTGTTTTATCTGTTCCATAACAAAGTCTCCACGTAGCTTTTCAAACACCATCATTAAAACAGTGCCTGGCATATTGTAAGCTTTTAATAAATACTCTGTCTTTCTATCTCTCTTTCTGTCTTCCTTCCTTTTTCTCTGCTTATTCTTAACATTTAGGCATTGATACTCTGGTGATAATAAAAACAATTGTAATAATCATAATAATAATAGCTAGCATTTATATTGTGCCTTAAAATTTGCAAAATACTTTACAAATATTGTGTAATTTTATCTTTGTAGCAATCCTTAGAGACAGATTCTGTTATTATCCCCATTTTAGAATATTTATGTAGCAAACTGTACTCCCACACCACTAACGGGTGGAAGCTAAATCTGATGAAGACTCTATATAGATTCCAATTAGATCTATATAAGGATATGAGCCACTACAGAGATGAATTATAGACGGTCTGATCTTAAATGAATAGTGCCTTTAGGAAGTGTGAATATTGCCAACAGTCCCCTCACATATTTTCAGATAAAGGGCACACTCAGCCCTGTAGACATTCTTCTTATCCAAATCCAGCCTTCTCAGTGCCAATATAAGCACCAAAATCCATGTGAGGGTCAGAGGATGTCTCATCAGTAATGTGATTTAAAACTGGTTTCTTCTGCTTATAAAGTAAAAATATATCAGTCCTTAGCAGCGATGCCTCTTGCTCTTCAAGTGCTCATGGAAATTTACAAACACTAAGTAGTCAAGGTGAGCTTATGAAGAGTCTTTTCTGAGGAGTAATTAGAGCACATAAGGCTTACTCATGGACTGTTGTTTACATATTTATGATTGATTTCAGATGTAGGTGCTCGTTGTCTGGGGTGAAACCAGTAATTTGTTGATGGTCAATGACATTGGAAAGGGTCGGTTTTCTCAGGATGGGAAATCTGTTCAGCACATGTAGTCACAATAGGGATAAAAAGTAAGGGATAAAAAGAAGAACAAGAACAAAAATGATGATGGTAATAATGGTAGTGGCTATAGACGTGATGTGTACTTAGCCTCACTTTTGCATTTAGGAACGCATATATCAGATCACAGATCTAGAAATGGATGGGACCTCTGGGGTCATCTTGTCTAATCTTTCCATTCTACAAATAAGGAAATGAAAGTCCAAGGAAGTTAAGTGACTTCTCCAAGGCTCACTGATAGTCAAAATCAAAAGCAGTCTTTGGACCCCTATCCTCTGACTCCAGAACTCAATCAGTATGCTTTTCCTTGTACTATGGTACACTAGCACATCAAACCACAAACTGGTTCACATCAGTCTAGATAAACTACTGACTGACTAAAAGGATGGCAGCATGGGACAAATGAACCTTGGAAGGATCTTGAAGCTAGAATAGGTTTTGTGTCATATAACATGGTATATATGAGCTGGAAATGGTCAAGAAGTAAAAGTGATTTTTACAGACTTTAATGATCACATTCAGCCTCTGCATTTTACCACATAGGAAATTCAGACCTAGAGAAGGAAAATAAGTTCCCCCAAGTTAGCAAGTTAGTGAGATAGTCATAATTCAAGGATGGGTCTCTGGACTTTTTCAAGAATTTGTCACATAGCAGCTGCTTCAAAATTACTTACTAATGAAATGAATAAATGGAAGGACTTAATGGCAGTAGATTGGAAGAGTATGAATAGCTTAATAATTCAACCCCATTAGAAAGAATGGGAAAGAAACAAATTTCCCTTTTTCATTAGAGGGAAACCAAAGTTGTTACCATGGCTGCCAATGTATTCCAAATGATGATGGATTCTGAGTAATTGGCCCAAATGTTTTCTGCTTTCCAAACAGATATCTATCAGAATGTTCAAGGTAAGTCTACAATGGCAGTCACATAACATGAAATTCCAACCCTACTTCAGGACTTCAGCATGACCCTAAAGTGGCATAGAGGTGGGGGTGGGATGTCTTGTTGAGGCACAGGTTGAATTGGCTCAGAATTTACTTTTAACTCAGAACTAGTATTATTTTATGTGAGCATCTTCTCTAGGGGAAAAATAATCAAAGCAGTGAGAGTTGCAGGGGAAGATTTGGGGTTGATGTTAGAAGATTTCTTAATAATTACAGCTGTCTAAAAATGGATTGGGCTGCTTTTAAGGATCATAGACCTGCACTGGAGGTCTTCAAGCGGAGCCTAGGTTTCCATTTGCTACATGTTTTGAAGCAGGTATTCCTGATCAGGAATCTATTGAACTAGATGGTAATTCACACTGATCAGGTCAACCACCCCTTACACTCAGAAGAGGAAGAGGGACATGGCAGGGGTGGGAGGAGGAGGAGGAAGGAGGAGGAGGGGGAGGAGGAAAAGGAGAAAGAGAGAGAGAGAGAGAGAGAGAGAGCTTGATTGATAATGATTGGACACCCTGACTCCAGAGGAATTCCAGCAGCCCATTTCCAGAGCTACATGCATTTTTGCACCTGGGTCATATCAGTGGATGATGATGCAGAGGAAAGCTAATCAATAGCTGTGTGACCTTATCCACGTCACTTTAACCCCTCTCAGTCTTTGTTTCCTCATCTGGGAAAGAGAGAGGGATTTAACTAAATGGCTTTTAAGATCCCTTTCAGCCCTAGATATATAATCCAATGATCTTCTGAACATGGTGTATAAAGCATTCTCTTCTTGCATCATCAGCTAGTGAAATAATTCTGACAGTAGATTTCTATGAGCTCACATAGAATAATCAGAGAATCCTGTATTTTAAAACATACTTCAGAAATCACTTGGCCCAATTCTTTACCTAAAACAAGTAACCACTTTACAAGATTTCAATAATTCAATGCAACAAGCATTTAATTAAGTGTCATATATGTACAAGGCACTTTACAAAGTATTAGAGATACAAAGATGAAAATAAAACTGTCCCTGCTTTCAAAGAGTGAATTACATCCTAAGACAAGAAGCAAGGAGGTGGGGGGAATAATATTACACAGATAAGTAAATTTTAAAGTATAGATAGTATAAAGAAAGTAATTTCAGGGTGGAGAGAACACTAACTGGAAGAAGGATCAGAAAGGATTCATGTATAAAGTTACTTCTGAGATAAGCTTGAAAGAAAGTGAAGATTCTAAGGAAGTGAGGAGGGGAGTGCATTCTGTGTATGAAGGGTTGCCTTTTCAAAGGTGTAGAGTCAGGAAATGGACTGTCCTATACAGATAAAGGTAAATAGACCAATTCAGCTGGAATGTAGAGTGAGGTAATGAGATAAAATTATAAGTAGGCTATGGTGAAAGAATTGTGATTCCAGGTTAAGGAGTTTTTCATTTTTTTTCTTAGAGGTAATAGAAAGCCACCGAAGTTTCTTCAGTATGGAAATTACATGGGCTTTAGAAAGATTATTTTGACAGATATGTGGAGGAAGATTTGAAGAAAGAAAGAACTAACTACAGGGAAATCATCTAGAAAACATCAGGAAAGAGGTGGTGATAGCCTAGATTAGGATATTGGCCTCCTGAGGGGAAATAAGAGGGCACGTATAAAAGATGCTTTGGATGTGGAATCAATAAGATTTGGCAAATGAGTGGCTATTGTATGGGGCAGTGAGGGAGATTGAAAAATCATTAATGGCTCCAAGTCTATTAAGCTTGGTGACAGGAAGAATTGGGACAGCCTTTACAGAAATAAGAAAGTTGGGAGGGGAGTTTTTATTAGCAAAGATAATGTTTCATTTTGAAGATGTTGATTTTGGGATGAAAATGTAAGGCTTGAACTCAGGGAAAAGAGGAAGCCTGGATATATGCTAAATTTGGAAGTCATCAGCATAGAGATGATAATTGAATCCATGTGGGTTAATGAGAGCTCAGAAGAAAAAAAAAGTGTGCCCAGGCCAGAGTTCCTGAATTAGATTCACTTAAGAAGTAGGATATGAATGAGGATCCCTGTTAAGTGCTTATCTAGCCACAGGATAACCTATTTTGCGTTAGCTCTAATTCTTGCAATTTTTTTATATTGAGAGGAAATTTGTGTATAAATTCTATACACTTGGCTAGAGATCATTCTTTTATAATTAGACAAATATGTGAAGATTAGGCCTTTCTGGAAAGAAATTTGGAATTGTGCTTTTTTAAAGTGACTAAAATTCCTATGCCTTTAACCTTAAGATCACACTTCTAAGAAGAGATCCCAAAGAGGTCAAAGATAGGATGAGATTCCAGTATATATGAAAATCTGTATAGCATCACTTTTTAATATTGGCAAAAAACTGGAAGCAAAATAAATGTCCATCTTGGGGGTAATCAGTAAACAAATTAGAGAATATCAGTGTGATGGAATATTACTGTCCTATAAGAAGTTATGAATTTGAATAATATAAGGAAATATGGGAAGATTTACATAAACTGATGCAAAGTGAAGTAAAAAGAACAAGAAATAATGCATAATATGCACAATGATTACAACAATGTAAAAAAATAACAAATCAAAACAGAATATTATAACAAAGTTTAGCCTTAAAGAAGATAAATGTGAATGCAGAGGTGGGTGAAATCATGGGTGTGGAACACTAACTATTGTTAGATTTGATTAATGTTGATTTGGTCTGCTGAACTTTTTTTTCTCCCTCTTTTTATAAGGAATGGCTCTTTTAGGAGGGGAGAGAAAGATATGTTGAAAAATTAAGGTGACATAAAGGCAAAATATAACAATTTTAAAACTTAAGGCCTTCCTGAGAGGTTCTAGGATTATATATTGATTTATCTTATTATTACAGCTCTCATTTATGAACTGCCTAAATGTTTACAAAGTGATTTTTTTCCCAATAATTCCATAAAGTATTATCAGTCCTATATCAAAGATGAGAAAGTCATGGTCAAAGAGGTTACGTGAGCTCAACATGACTGCACATATAGTAAATGGCCAAGTTAGGACTCAAACCCAAGTCTTTTGACTCCAGAGTTATCACTCTTTTGAGTATTATCTTTCACATCTGAGGCTATAGCCCCTCAGTCTCAGAGGTAATTTGAGTCCAAAACATAAAACTAATGGTTGCTTTCTCTAGTAGTACATAAAATTATAGCTTCAGAACCATAAGATTTAGACACTTGCCTAGAGAAAGGTTAGCATCAAGCCAATTCTAATAATTGTCAGTCTCTCACATTATCCAAGCACAATAACAATGTGGCTTCCTCTGTATAGCAAAGTTACCTAAGACTCTCTGGCTAAGGGGCCATGTCTCAATCCCCTTTTGCCATTCAGCTTATGGTTACCAGTCAGAACAGCATCACAATGGACTAATCTATCTCTGCTAAGCGCAATAGTTACCTTATAGGTTTGAGGATTTGTACTCTTCAGAGAATTTAGATGTCATTTTATTTACTAGATTTAATAAATGGAGAAAAGCTGCAGAATTGAGGTCAACAAGTACCTCTTTCTTTCATCCGTCCTAACTCTTAGGAGTTCTCACAAAGAATAGCATATAAGTCATAGAATGGCAGAGTTGGAAGGAATTGAAAAAACTGAACATATAAAGTTAAAGCTAGACAGTCTATTAGAGATGATTTAATCCAACACCTTCATTTCATAAATGCATAAACTCCTGGAAAGATGAAGTGACTTGACTAAGGTCACAAAAATAATCATATTATTAACTTCTATTTTAGCAATTTGTGATTTTCACAGTAATTCCCTCATCAGCTACCTCATAGTGGCTTGGAAATAAGCATAGCTTCTCAATATCTATACTGGAAGGCTCAGCAACCAACAGATATTCCTGCTCTCTGAGGCACAGTCAGGCTAAATTCCATAAGTCTTGTCACTAGAAGACATTAGGAATTATTTTTTGCCACAGTACACCATAGAAAACACCTTCTAAGGCTGAAAGAGGTTGGAATGTCCATCTGTGAAGGAAATTTTAAAATATGCTTTTGATATGACTGGGAGAGCATCAAAACAAATACTGTGTCAGAAATAGGGCTAGAGCCATCCCTGAATGGTGTTCTCACCACAGACTCATTCTTTACTGGAAAAAAATTATTTCTTAAACGTATATATAAAACATTCATAAAATAAATTTATGTCTACCCCAGTATTAATAGGGAATATTACTTAGGAAAATAAAACTAATGAACAATTTAAAAACTTGCACCTTACATGAATTTATTTTGTTTGATTTATAATATTAAGTGATGTGATGACTAGCATGTAGGTAGGTATTATCACTTTTTAAATTATTTTTTAAATTTTATTCTAATCTCACCAAACACTAACAGTGGGTATTTGCACACACATAATTGGACAGAAAAAGAAGATCACAATGAAGCTGCAGATGTCTCAGGTACAGCTTGCTATTTTTTTAAATATATAAACAATATCAAACTGTCTCTTTCAATGTCTCAGGTACAGCTTGCTATTCTTTTTAAATATATAAATAATATCAAACTGTCTCTTTCAAAGCTGTCCTGCTCATCATAAGTGTCAATGGAATATGAAAACACTTCCTTCTTGTCAGTCAGGTAATAACTGATCTCTTTGATTCCATTTCCTCACTAAGGACAATGTTGGGGGAAACTTCCTACCAATTGCAGATGTCCAAAAATGGCATTTGTTGCCTTGGTAGGGAGCGGATTCCCCCTCCTTGGAGATCTTTCAAACACAGATTGGACTGCTTCTTGGTGGGCACATTAAAGTGAGTGATCTTTCTGTGTATCAGTTGGACTACACGGCCACTGAGGTCTTGTCCAATTCTTAAATTATATGACTCTGAGTGATTCTGCCATGCAGAAATAGTACCAAGTATCACTGTGAAAAATGGATACCCAAAGAAGGGGACATATCGATACATTCTTTCTCTACCTACTTTCCTGAAAGTTAATACGCTATGCAACACACATAAAGACACAACCAAAACAAAAAATATTTCTCTTTTAGAACAGAAAATATGGTATAATGGTAACTTTCCAATACCCCAGTGATTCATGTGGGTCTTATTCTTACTCTGCAAACAATCCAAACCACCCAATAGCACCAACATTGGTAATCACCTACTACCTTCTTTAAATACAGCAGATCAATTCCATCCATGTTTCACTTTACACCTAGTTATCTTCTTCCTCTCTAGCCACCTCATCATACTGTACCTCCTCCTCCCCCACCACTTTTTAATTATAGGACAATAAGACTATTGCTACTGTAAAAGTTATATCAACCTACTTCCTTGGGGCTCTATTTTCCATCCTGGTAACTTTCAAGATCAAAATATGCCTCCTGGATCACTTCTCCATGAGATACACTATCTCTTCTTACTAAAATGTAGGTTTCTTTGGGGACAGAGCCAAGATGGTGGAGTAAAAGTAGGGACTTCCCCAATCCCTTACAAATGCCTGAAAAAGATGACTCTAAACAAATTCTAGAGCAGTAGAACCCATAAAAATACAGAGGGAAACAAATTTCTAGCCCAAGACAACCTGAATGGTTGATGGAAAAGTTCTGTTGTGCTGGGCTGGAATAGGAGCACAGTCCAATGTGAGCCATGCCACTGGGCCCCAGCAACCTGGAAAAGGCCTCAGGAGACTGAATCACTGGTAGCTGAGATGGTTTCTAGACTTCTCAACTCACAAATGCCAAAGACAACTTAGAAGGTCAGTGGGAAAGGTCTGTCAGACCTGGGTGAGAGAGGAGCACAGACCAACTTAGGCCACAGAACAGACCCAGAGAGGCAGTGGCAGCAGCACAGAAGTGGTGGTGGCTGCTTCCAGAGTTGCAGTCCACAGATGGTAAGCGGGTTGAAGGAATGATAAGAAGGAGATTACAGGGATCTCTTTGCTGGCACTGAGTCAAGATTCTGTTGCTTTGCCCATACTTGGACCTGGGTGGCAGTCCAGGGACAAGAAAGAGCACTGGCATAGCAGAGATTGTGACAGCAGTGGAAAGGGCACCATCCTCTCAGTTCCAGGGCAGAAAAGAGTGCTTGTGGTTACTCACAACAACAGGCACAGGCCAGGAGAAGAGTAAATGCCTCTCCTTAGATCACACCACCCTGAAAGAACTGGAAATTGATGGAGCACTGGAAGTATCCCCAGAAACAGCTGCACAAAATCCCCGAAGCTTGAGACAGTACACTCTCTACACTGGGAGCAGGACCCTATGTTAAAAAAGAGTTAAAACATCAAGGAATTAACTGGGAAAATGAGCAAACAGTGTGTGGGGGGTGGGGCGGGGAACAACTCATACTATTGAAATTTACTTTGGTAACAAGGAAGATCAAAACATATATTCAGAAAAAGACAACAAAATCCAAAGCCTCCAAGAAAAATATGAATTAGTGTCAGGCCATGGGAGAGCTCAAAAAGGATTTTGAAAATCAAGTAAGAGATATAGATGAAAAAATGTGAAGAGAAATAAGAGTAATGAAAGAAAATCATGAAAAACAAGTCAGCAGCTTACTAAAAGACCCCAAAAAACCGAAGAAAATAACACCTTAAAAAATTAACTAACCCAAATGGCAAAAGATATCCAAAAAGCAAATGAGGAGAAGAATGCCTTAAAAAGCAGAATAATCCAAATGAAAAAAAAAGAGGTTCAAAAGCCCACAGATGAAAAAAATCCTTAAAAATTAGACAGGAACAAATGGAAGCTAATGACTTTATGAGAAATCACAAAATTATAAAACAAACAAAAAAAAGATAGAAGACAATGTGAAATATCTCAATGGAAAAACAACTGGAAATGGCCCAAGAATAGGAAAAAACAACAGAAAATAAATCCAACAGACAATTTAAAAATTATTGGACTAGTGAGCACAGCCAAGATGGCAGAGCCAAGATGGCAGAGTAGACTTCCACATGGCACCCACTTCCATCTCCTCCAATTCATGTAAAAAATTACTTTAAACAAACTTTGGAGCTCTAGAACCCACAAAATGACAGAGAGAAGCTAACCTCCTGCTGAAGACAGTTTGGCAGGCCGGCAGGAAGGGGCCAGTGCAGCTCTCTGGGAGTAGAGCCCAGCCCTGTATGGGTTTTAGCCTCAGGATAGCCACAACCAACCACCAGCTGGAGGAACTTCAGATCACCAGCAGCTGTGGTGGTTTACAGAATAATCAGCCCATAGATGGTAAGGACAAAGTGAGGGGTCAGTGCAGTGTGGACTTTGGGAACCAGGAGTTTGGGAGTATGGTCTGGCCTTTGACCCCTAGAGGAAAATGTGGCTGAGGTGCTACAGCTATGCAGCTGCTGTCATATGGCTGTTTCAGAGCTCCTGGTCTACAGATTATAGGGAGACCAATAAACCAGTCTGAGGGATAACCCCTCTTGCTTTAACCTGGTTGGATCTGAATCACTGTGTAGGGTGGAGGTCCTGGGGTGCAAGATCAGTTTGCCAGAGCTTGTGGAGGCTTCAGAGAGGGCAACCAACTAATAGCTCAAGCAGCTGAGAAAACCCCAGCAATCTGGGACAAAGATCCCCTCTTTGGTAGCAGAGTTCTACCATGGCACAAATCTCAAAAGTCAAGTAATTAAGTGGCAACATGAGCAAGCAAAGAAAGCATAGCAATCTGATTTTACACTCCTATTTTGAGGATAAAAAGTATCAAAGCATGGAACAGTCAGAGGACTGTGAGGTCAGAAATCCTGCTCCAAAAGCCCCAAAGGAAAATATGAGCGGGTTACAGGCCATGGAGGACCTTAAGAAGGACTTTAAAAACCAAATAAGAGAAGTGTAGGAAAAATTGGGAAGAATAATGAGAATGATGCAAGAAAATTATGAAATGAGAGTCAACAACCTGACTGAAGAAAATAATACCTTAAAAAATAAACTCAAATGGCAGAAGAGGCTCAAAAAGCCAGTGAGGAGAAGAATGCCTTAAAAAGCCAAATTTGCCAGATAGAAAAAGAATCTCAAAAGCTCACTGAAGAGAATCATTCCTTTAGAATTAGATTGGAACAAATGGAAGCTAGTGACTTTATGAGAAATCAAGATACTATTAAACAGATCCAAACAAATGAAAAATTAGAAGTCAATGTGAAATATCTCATTGGGAAAACCACTGGCCTGGAAAATAGATCCAAAAGAGATAATTTAAAAATTATTGGACTACCTGAAAGCCATGATCAAAAAAAGAATCTAGAAATTATCCTTCAAGAAATTCTCAAGGAAAATTGCCTTGATGTTTTAGAACCAGAGGGCAAAATAGAGGTTGAAAGAATCCATCATTCACCTCCTGGAAAAGATCCCCCCAAATAAACTCCGAGGAATATTATAGCCAGGTTCTGGAGTTCCCAGATCAAGGCAAAAATAGTACAAGCAGCCAAGAAGAAACAATTTTAATATTGTGGAAACACAATAAGGATAACACAAGATCTAGCACCTTCTACAGTAAGGGATCAGAGGGCTTGGAATATGATATTCCAGAGGTCAAAGGAGCTAGAATTAAAACCAAGAATCAACTACCCAGAAAAACTGAGTATCATGTTTCAGGAGAAAATATGGTCATTCAGTGGAATAGAGGACTTTCAAACATTCATGATGAAAAAACCAGAGTTGAATAGAAAATTTGACATTCAGATAGAAGAAGTAAGAGAAGCATGAGAAGGTAAACAGAGAAAAGAAATCATAAGGAATTTATCAAATTGAACTATTTATATTCCTACATGGAAAAATGATCATTGTAACTGATGAAAATTTCCTCAGTATGAGAATAATTGAAAGGAATAGAAATATATATATATGTATATATATATATATATGTATGTATGTATGTATATATATGTATGTGTGTATATGTATGCATACATATATGTCTATATAGGAGCCTATATGGGCACATGAATGCATATGTGAGGGTGTGTATATATGTGTACAGGTATGCATAGAAAGAGGGCACAGGATCAATTAAATAGGAAAGGATAATACTTAAAAGGTGAAATTAAGAGGTGAGAGAGGAATATAATAAGAGGACATGGGGAGAGACAGAGTAGGGTAAATTATCTCATATAGAAGAGGCAAGGGAAAACTGTTACAATGGAGGGGAAGAGCAGGAAGGTAAAAGGCAACGAGTCAACCTTAATCTCATTGAATTTGGCTCAGGAAGGAAATAACATACACATTAAACAGGGTATCTTACCCTACAGGAGAGTGGGGGGGAAGGGGATGAGAGGGGGGATGATGGAAGGGAGGGCAGTCTGGGGGGAGGGAAGTTGGAAGCACCCACTTTTGAAAAGGGACAGGATCAAAGTAGAAAATAGAACAAGTGGGAGTGGGATAGAACAGAGGGAAATTCTTTCACAATATATCCACTATGGAAATGTTTTGCATAGCTACACATGTACAACCTATATTGAATTGCTTATCTTCATAGTAAGGGTGGGTAATGAGAGAGGAAGGGAAAGAATCTGGAATTCTAAGTTTTAAAATCAAATGTTTAAATATATATAGACATTATTATTATCATTATTTTACATGCAACTGGGAAATAAGATATACAGGTACTAGGGCATAGAGTTCCCCTGTGCCCTACTGGAAAGTCAGAGAAGGGATGGGGGAATGTATAGGAGTAGATTGAGGGAGGGTATATTCAGTGGGGTTGCTGTTTTGGGTTGGTGGGTAGGGGAAAAATAGGGAGAAATTTTGTAACTCAAAATCTTGTGGAGATTAATGATGTAAACTAAAAATAAACATAAAATTTAATTCAAAAAAATTATTGGACTACTTGAAGGCCATGATAAAAAAAGAAGAGCCTAAACACCATCTTTCAAGAAATTATCAATGAAAACTGCCCTGATATTCTAGAACCAGAGGGCAAAATAGAAACTGAAAGAATCCACTCATTACCTCCTAAAAGAGATGCTAAAAGGAAAACTTCTAGTAATATTATAGCCAAATTCCAGAGTTCCTAGGTCAAGGAGAAAATATTGCAAGCAGCCAGAAAGAAACAATTCAAGTATTATGGAAACACAATCACAATAATACAAGATATAGCAGCTTCTACATTAAGGGATGGGGGGAAGGGTGGGGTTGGAATAAGATATTCTGGGGGTCAAAGGGACTAGGATTGAAACCAACAATCACCTACTTAGCAAAACTGAGTGTAATCAGTGATGGGGGAAAATTGAAATTCAATGACATAGAGAAATTTAATGCATTCTCGAGAAGCCAGAGCTAAATAGAAAAACTGACTTTCAAATACAAGTCTCAAGAGAAGTATGAAAAGGTAAACAGGAAAGAAATCATAAGGGTTTTATTAAAGTTGAACTGCTTACATTCATACATGAAAAGTTTATATTTGTATCTCATGGGGGCTTTCTCATTATTAGGGTAGTTGGAAGAAATATATATAGACAAAGGGAATATATATAGACAGAAGGAATATATATAGACAGAGGTGTTATAGACAGGGTGTTGAATATGAAGTGACAGTATAAAAAAAATAAATTAAAGGGTGAGAGAGGAATGTACTGGTAGAAGGAGAAAGAGAGAGGTAGAATGGAGCAAATTATCTCATGTAAGAGAGGCAAGAAAAAGCTTTTACAGTGCAGGAGAAGAAGGAAGAGGTGAAAGGGAATGAGTGAACCTTACTCTCATGGGATTTGGATAAAGGAGGAAATAACATTCACACACAGCTGGGTTTGTACATCTATTTTACCCTATGGGAAAGTAGGGGGGACAATGATAAAGGGGGAGTAATAAAAGGGAGGGCAGATGGAGGGAAAGAGTAATCAGAATACATGCTGTCATGAATGGGGGGATGGGGGAGATCAGGAGAAAATTTGAAACTCTAAATCCTATGGAAGTGAATGTTGAAAACTTAAATAAATTGAAATGTGAACAAAAGGACTTCCACATAGGGCAGAGCCAAGATGGCGGAGTAGAAACAGCTTGTCCGAGGCACTCTCCCCACAGATCACCTCCAAACAATGTAAAAGGGGACTCTGAACAACTTCTGGAGCCCCAGCACCCACAGAACAACACAGAGAAGCTAACCTCCCGCTGAGGACAGCCCAGCAGCCCTGCAGGAAGGACCAGTGCAGTGCTCTGGGAGCCCGCAGCTTTCCACGCACACAGAGAGCCAAGGCCAGGTCATGAGCCAAGGTTTTAGCCCCAGGGTGGCCGGCCAGCAGCTGGCTGGAGGGACCCCAGAACACCAGCAGCTGTGGTGATTCCAGGATTATCAACACAGACATGCCTAGGACAAAGTGAAAGATTAGTGCCCTATGGACTTTGGGACCAGTATTTGAGGAACACGTCGGCTTCCTCCCCTGGGGGCTAGAAGCTGCTGAGGAGACACACCATTTGTAGTTTTCAGTGGCAGCTCCAGCTCCTGGCCTGCGAACTGTAGGGAGATCCAGCAATCAGCCTTGGGGGGGTAATCTCTCTTGCTTTAACTTCCCTGGATCTGGATTGTGATCTGGGATGGAAGTCGTGGGTGAATATCCAGCTTGCCAGAAACAGAAGTTGTCCCCCACACGTTCGGGATGGAAGCTCCCCTGTGTGGTGGCAGAGTTATACTGTGGCAACAAGCCCAAAAGTCAAGTAATTAAGTAGCAACATGCCAAGGCAAAGGAAACAAATTAAACATAAAAATGCAATATTAGACTCCTATTTTGGGGACAAAGAAGATCGAAGCATAGAACAGGAGGAGGACTGTGAGGTAAGAAATCCAGCTCCAAAAGCCCCAAAGGAAAATATGAGTGGGTTACAGGCCATGGAGGACCTTAAGAAGGACTTTAAAAATCAAATAAGAAAAGTGGAGGAAAAATTGGGAAGAGAAATAAGAAGGATGCAGGAAAATTATGAAATGAGGGTCAACAGCCTGACTGAGGAAAACAATACCTTAAAAAATAGAGTAACTCAAATAGCAAAAGAGGCCCAAAAGGGCAATGAGGAGAAGAATGCCTTAAAAAGTCAAATTTGCCAGATGGAAAAAGAATCTCAAAAGCTCACTGAGGAGAATCATTCCTTCAGAGTTAGACTGGAGCAAATGGAAGGTAATGACTTTATGAGAAATCAAGATGCTGTTAAGCAGATCCAAACAAATGAAAGAATAGAAGGCAATGTGAGATATCTCATGGGAAAAACCACTGACCTGGAAAATAGATCCAGGAAAGACAATTTAAAAATTATTGGACTACCTGAAAGCCATGATCAAAGAAACCTAGAACCTAGAAATCACCCTTCAAGAAATCCTCAAGGAAAATTGTCCTGATGTTTTAGATCCAGAGGGCAAAATAGAGGTTGAAAGAATCCACCAATCACCTCCTGAAAAAGAAAACACCCAGGAATATCATAGCCAGGTTCCAGAATCCCCAGATCAAGGAGAAAATATTACAAGAAGCCAGGAAGAAACAATTTCAATATTGTGGAAACACAATCAGATTAGCACAGGACCTGGCAGCTTCTACACTGAGGGATCAAAGGGCATGGAATATGATATTCCAGAGGGCAAAAGAACTGGGATTGAACCCAAGGGTCACCTACCCAGCAAAACTGAGTATTTTGTTTCAGGGGAAAATATGGCCATTCAGTGGAATAGAGGACTTTCAAGCATTCTTGAGGAAAAAAACAGAGTTGAATAGAAAATTTGACATCCAAGAAGCAAGAGATGCCTGAGAAGGTAATTAGGGAAAAGAAATCAAAAGGAACTTATCAAAGTGGAACTATTTACATTCCTATATGGAAAAATAATAACTGTGACTGATGAAACCTTTCTCAGTATGAAAATAATGGAAGAAGGGTGTATGGTCATATGAATACATATGTGGATGTGTGTATATATGTTTACAATTATACATGGATAGAGGGCATAGGTTGAATTTATTGGGAAGGGAGGATATTCAAGGGGTGAAATTATGAGGTGAGAGAGGAAAGTGGCAAGAGGAGATGGGGAGAAACAGGGTAGGGCAAACTATCTCATGTGGAAGAAGCAAGGGGAAGTGGCTGCAAGGGAGGGGAAGAATAGGAAGGCAAAAAGGCAAAACCACATTCTCATTGAATTTGGTTCAGGGAGAGAATGACATACATACTAAATAGGATATCTCAACCTGCTGGAGAGTAGGGGGAAGGGGGATGAGAGGAGGGATGATGGATGGGAGGGCATCCTTGGGGGGAGGGGAGGTTGGAAGTACCCACTATAGAAGAGGGACAGGATCAAGTAGGGAATGGACCAGGTGGGGAGTGGGATGGGTGAGAGGGAATTATAAGCAGCCTTGTACAATATATCTACTATGGTAATGTTTTGCATAGCTAGACATTTACAACATATACTGAATTACTTATCTTCCCAGAGAGAATGGGTGACGAGGGAGGAAGGGAATGGATCTGAAATTCAAGGTCTTAAAATTAAATGTTTCAAATATATATAAATACTATTATTAATACTCTTTTGCTTGTAAAATTGGGAGATAAGATGTGCAGGCATTGGGGCACAGAGATTCACCTTGCTCTAATTGAAAAGTTGAAGGGGGTATGGGAGAAGATATGGGAGAGAGCAGATTGGAGAAAGTGATATCTTGTGGGACTGCTATTCTGGGAGGGTGGGTAGGGGAAAAACTGGCGGGGGGGGGAGAATTGTAACTCAAAATCTGGCAGAAATGAATGATGTAAAACAGAAGTTAATAAAGTATTTGTTTAACAAAAAAAAAAAAAAAGAAACTTCCACATTAAAAAAAAAAAGAAATGTGAACAAAAAGGACATTTCTTGAGGTCAAAAGATATGTCTTCTTTTGTATTTGTATGCTCAGTATTTGACAAGGAACATGGAAAATATTTTGTAAATGTCCATTCATCATTCATTCACTCATCCATTTAAAAATCCCCACTAAGATGCCCCTTCTGCGTTTTGGCAACAATGATACAACAGCCCAAGTGTGGTGACTCCATAAGAATTCCTAGAGAATATTCCTGTGTAATTTACTTTACCAGATAAGAATTAAAGGGTTAATCACAGGAGGGACCAACACACCCTCTGGGTATGTCTATCAGTAATTCCACTAGTTTCCATTGCTCCATTCCTTTAGTTAGAGGCAGGTCTAACTCCAGCACCTTGTTAGTTCTGGTCCAATGCTGAGATGAATTGAGGCACTCACAAGTCATTGAACACAGTTTTTAAAAAATTATTTACTTTGCTCTAACAGCAAGTACACACAACAAGCATAGAGAGGAACTTAGCTTCTATAGCTTTGCATATCCCCTCTCATCTCTATATGGATACATCTGGTCAGCAGGTCAGGGTATGGTTGACTAGAATAGTCCTTAGACATCAACCAAGTCTTTGGGGCCCTGACTCCATGTGGGTGCTACTTATGCCCTTGTGACCACAAAGCTGAATCAGGGGAGGAAGCATCCACTAGGTCCTCTTAGGGAAAACTAATGCCCATTGGAAAGTCAGTCAGGTGGCATAGCGGATAAAGCACCTGGCCTGAAGTCAAGAAGACTCATCTTTCATGAGTTCAAATCTGACCTCAGATATTTCCTAACTGTGTGACTCTAGGCAAGTCACTTACCCCCGTTTGTCTCAGTTTCCTAATCTGTAAAATGCACTGGAGGAGGAAATGGCAAACCACTCCAGTATCTTTGCCAAGAAAACCCCAAATGGGATCACAAAGAGTCAGATATGACCAAACAACAAAATCCCTATTGGAGGAAAATGGCGGGATCCCTTGTACTATCATAGTGTGTGTGATGAAAAACCTCATCCAAAATTTCATTAAGAACATGGAGATCTCTTAGGATAGGAACAGGAATTTATTCTCTTCCCCATGATATGACCATGAGAAAGAGGCACTTTACAAAAGGCAGAACAAAAATTTATACCCTAATGAGGTCCCTTCTCCCATTGGTTGGGGGGTGGGCTCAAGTCTCTGTCGAAAATTTTCCCCAATGGTAAACCACAGAGGAGCCCGCCATGGAGGCTGATTGACAGCAAGTGAAAGGGAGGAGGGGCTACAGAGGCAGGAAATCTGAAAACCTCCCGAAAGGGCTTACTGCTGATTAAACAGCAGAAGAGTGGGGGGAAAGGGGAGGGAAGTTCTGAGTTTTCACTCCCCCCACCCAATATCCATCCACCTTCTCATACTCATGCTAAACCATCATGCAGAATATTTTGCCTCAAATGGCAATACTAGGAAAAGTAGGAAAAAATGCAGAAAGGACATTTTAAACTTTAAACAAAGAAAAACTTCATAGCAATGAGTGCTGTGAAGAATTTAAATGGATCATCTTGAGAAGTTCCCCTTCTTGAGGTCTTCAGGTGAAATATGTTTAATAGCATGTCTAGGATACTATCACAGACAGGATTCTTACTCAGGGGCAAGTAAGACTCAATGACCTCTGACATCTCTTCCAATTCAAAGATTCTGTGATGGGAGGAGGGGGCAATCATCATCAACTCTGCTCTGTGATGATAGTCCTTCAAGTTCTCCCCAAACCTTTGTCAATCATTTTAAATTTCACCTGAATAAATTCACTAGTCTGGCACTATAAAGTGCTGAGTGGAATGTACCAAATCATTTAAGGCCAATCAATGTCTGCTCTATGGAATGCTGCTTGAGGACCTAAGGAGGGGCCATTTATCCCTTATATGGCAATCATGTTTGACTAAGTCCAATGCATCGTATTTATTTATAAATATTTATATTTAAATATATTTCATATAGTATACGTTTATGTATGTTGTATATATAGTGTATTTTATATATAACATATATTACATATTATTTACAAATAATAAGTCTGATAATATCAGTAGTTTACAATTTTAGCTCCCTAATGGATTTCCTGGTGTTCTGATCACAGCAGAGTTTGCACCACAGACAAGTAAATTTGCAACAATCATGTTAACCAGAGTAACTCTGAGGGTTTTTGTTTTTTTTTTTTTTTTGCTGCAATCATAATGCTAATTTTTCCAGCATGTAATACCGTCTAACACTTTCCTCACATCACTTCAGTGAGGGAGGTGGTGAAAGGATCATTTTCTCCCATTTTATAGACCCAAAGAGGAACTTACTCATGATCACCAAGGTCATAAAATCATAGATTTTAGAGGTGTAAGAAATCTTAGAAAGAATCTAGTTCATCTTTTTTACTTCATAGATGAAGATCAGAGTGGTTAAGTGACTGACCTAGGGTCATAAAAAAAATACTCTTCCAACCTTCAGGTGTTATCTACAAGGATTTATTCTTTTTGTGTTTGTTCTGGATTTGTTATTTAATTTGTATTGGGATTTCCCAAACAGGAAACCCCCTCTCCTAATCCATGTAAGCAACTGTTCTTCAACATGATTTGAGAGAGGTGCCTCAAGCACTGAAATATTAAGCTATTTGGTGTCACCTCACTAGTATATAACAGAAGCACGATTTGAGGATTGCCTGGATAATGAGGCAGGCTCTCCATCTTTGCTATTCCTTTTAGTATATGAATATAATATTACATACAATATTGTATTAATACTTATCTAAATAACTATATCTTATATAGTTAATATAATTGATATAAAATTTTATTATATGTATACATAATATCAGTGAATCAGTCAGTCAATAACTTTTTATTAACCTCTTATTATGCACCAAGTACTGTGCTAAATGCTGGGGATACAAAAAGAGACAAAAGGCAGTCCCTGCCCTCAGGAAACTCAGTCTGATGGACAGTAAGTATCAGAGTTTAGATTTAAGAGATCAAGGTCTCCTGACTCCAAGTTCAATTCTCTTTTAAACATGATGCAGCTGTTTCTCACAAGTCTATCTGGTGTCTTTAATGAGGACAATTTAAAGCAAAGATTATTTTTTCTGGCCATCATTCTACTGGACTAGGAGATGCCAGAGTGTTTCTTCTTCAGGAATAGGATATTAATGTCTTATCTCCTTTCCTTGCATCTCTTCAGGCATTTTTCCAATAATGCCAGTGCCCCGATAGGTTGGGGACTGCAACAGTGTGAAAGTGTATTCCAATAGCAAAGCTCATTCCTATTTCCATATAAATACCCATTTTCCAATCTCCACCCCTCACCTTCCATTCCTATTAAATGGGTCTTTCTAGGTAACGTGTAAAACTTGCTCCACTCTCACAGAGATTCGTGGAATTTAAGAGTTTAAAAGAGCTCTTTTGCTGCCTGCTCGTCGCCATCATGGGTCGTATGCACGCTCCCGGGAAGGGCTTGTCCCAGTCGGCTCTGCCATACTGCCGCAGCGTGCTCACGTGGCTGAAGCTCACTTCGGACGACGTGAAGGAGCAGATTTACAAGCTGGCCAAGAAAGGCCTGACGCCCTCCCAGATTGGTGTAATCCTGAGGGATTCTCATGGTGTGGCACAAGTGCGCTTTGTAACAGGCAACAAAATTTTGAGAATTCTAAAGTCCAAGGGACTTGCCCCAGATCTGCCTGAAGATCTTTATCACTTGATCAAGAAAGCTGTTGCTGTTCGAAAGCATCTTGAGAGAAACAGAAAGGATAAGGACTCTAAATTCCGTCTGATTCTGAATGAGAGCCAAATTCACAGGCTGGCTCGCTACTACAAGACCAAGAGAGTGCTCCCACCTAATTGGAAATATGAATCATCCACAGCCTCTGCTCTGGTTGCATAAATTTTGGTTTATATACTCCAGTAATAAAGTCACATCTAACTGAAAAAAAAAAGAGTTTAAAAGAAATGAGAACTAAGAACCTAGCACATCAGAGCTGAGACATAGGACTTAGAACACTAGAACTGGGAAGAACATTGAAAATAGAATATAGAATGTCAGACCTGGAAGGGACCTTAAACATATGCTGTTAGAACATAGAAGCCACTGTGTTAGGGATGGTAAGATCTTAAAATATCTTTAAAAAATATCTTAAAAAACATAAAATGTTGGAGATGGGACAGATGGCAGAGATAAATGAGTACAAACACCGCGTTGTACTTATGAAGAAACTGAGGTAAATAAAAATAGAGAAATAAAGGGAATTTCTCAAGGCCTCAGAAAGCATTAGTGGTGAAGCCAGAACTAGCACCTCGATTGGACCTTCAGTCATAAGCTGTGTTATGTAATTCTCTCTTGATGTGTCATTCAGAATAATTCACCAAAAGAAGAGGTAAGTACGAACAATCAGAGCTGTAGAGCGAAAGCTTAATTATGGGGGACCCAGGAGGAGAAAGGATAGAGGGGATGTTTGGGAAACGAGTTTGCAAAGGTTGGGGAAGCACATTAATATCTCCCAGGCCTGTGGCTGGAATTTTGAACAAAAGTGGTGAACATAATGAAATCTGGAGTATTGGCTTAGCATGACATTGTACCCTTGGGTTAGCCTGTGAAAATGAGGGAAGAGCTAATTGCATTTTTATCACATTCAGGATAATGGGCTTCTGCCCAGAGCAGCTGTTGCTCTTATTAGGAAATGACAAGGGGCTGAGGGAGAAGGAGGAGATGGGGGACAAGGACAAACAGGAAGTCCATTCCTCAGTTCCTGAGAGTCTGAACCTCCTTGAGTTTAATAATGGTGTTTACAGGTAATACTTTTACAACTTGGTTTTAAACCCAAGTTGTGCTATTATTGACCCTAGCTTTCTTCCATCCCTCTTCATCTCAGCCTCAGGATTGGGGGGGAAGGGGAAGGTAAGGGGGGAAGTGGGGGGAGGTTGGTGTGTGTGTGTGTGTGAGACAGAGACAGAAAGACAGAGAGAGAGAGATTCCTAGAATGAAAAAAGGATCCTCAAATCTAAAACAATTGATTATTAAAGTTGAAAGAGAATTTTAAGCTGGAAAGGATTGTAAAAGTATAATAACGTGGGGAGGAGCCAAGATGGTGGAAAGGAAGCAGTAACCTCGCTGAGCTCCTTGGTCACTAAGTCTCAAAGGGTGAATCTGAACGGATTCCGGAGTGACGGAGCCCACTGGAAGACGCAGCATGGCAGAGTCCAGCCCAGGAGGTTGCCCAGTGTGTCCAGACAGGACAAGCGCAGAGCACGTGGGGTCTGCACAGCTCAGACCTAAGAGTAGACAAGCAGACTACACCAGAGAGAGAAAAAGGCCCAGCCTGCAGACTTACCGAGGACAAATCGCAGTCATCTCCCCTTCATCTCACAAAGGGACGGGAGGGATCACTGGAGCCAGGTAGGAGAGTCGGGCCCCCAGGGGAGAGAGCCCTTATGTACAAAAGAGCCCTTATGTACAAGACCCATATGTACAAAAATATTTTTAGCAGCCCTTTTTGTGGTTGCAAAGAATTGGAAACTAAAGGGGTGCCCATCAATTGGGGAATGGCTAAACAAGTTGTGGTATATGAATGTAATGGAATATTATTGTGCTATAAGAAACGAGGAGGTGATGGATTTCATAATCACCTGGAGAGACTTATACAAACTGATGCTGAGCAAGAAGAGTAGAATCAGAAGAAATTTGTATACAATCACAGACATACCATATCTGTGATGACCAATGACAGACTGGACTCTTTTCAGCAATGCAGTGATATAAGTCAATCCTGAAAGACTCAAGAAAGAGAGAAATGTGCCATCCAGAGATATAACTAGAAAGAACTGATCCTGAATCCTGATGGAAGCAAACTAAATGATCTTTTTCTTTTCATTGTTTGGTTTTATTTCTTCTTTACCATCTTTCATCCCACCTAGTACAATACACCTTTGTAATTGGAATAATGTCTAATATGAATGTATTTGCAGATCCTATACTGGACTATATGCTGTCATGGGGGGAAGGGGGAGGGAAGTAAAGGAAATTTGAAAATCAAGGAACTATGGAATTGAATCTTGTTAACTGAAACTAAACTAATAAATTAATTTTTTAAAAAAAGTATAAAAAGGATGTCAGAACTAGACAAGACCTTAGAACATAGTAATAGCTGACTTAGAATACTTTGAGCAACTAGATGGCTCAGTGGATACAGCACTAGGTCTGGAGTCAGGAAGACCTGAGTTCAAATTCAGCCTCAGAAATGTAGTAACTATATGACCTTGGGCAAGTCACTTAACCTCTGTCTGCTTTAATCCACTGGAGAAGAAAATGGCAAACTACTCTAGTATTTTTGCCAAGAAAACCTCATGGACAGTATTGGCATGCTATGGTCCATGGGGTCATGAAGAATCAGATACCACTGAACAACAGCAATGTAACACTTTATAAAAACTGTATCATTTAATCACACAGCTCCCTTGTAAGTTAGGTGCTTTTATTGTTCCCATTTTATAGACAGGGAAATTGAGGGTTAGAGGTATTAAGTGACTTGTATGCAGTAAAACATAGCTTGTCAGTGCTAAAAGTAACATTCAAACATTGGTCTTTGCTAACTCTGACTAGCACTCTTTCTATGATGCACTATCAAATAAATAAGGAATCTTAAACCTAGAATGTCAGAGTTGAAATGAACCCTGTGATGTCATTGGGAGCATTAAGAAACAGGAATACAGGTGGGGTCAAGAGAAGAAAGAAACACACAGTAACTGTTTCAGTACAAAGGAAGAGGTAGGGAATATCTGATTCATGTGAAACTGTGTGATCCTCCCTTAGAGAAGCATCCTGAAGATATAACCTAACCTTTAGGAGTTGAAGAAAAGATTTGGAAAGGAGAAAAATACATTTTACTCATTCATTTCTATTTCTTTATTTTCAAGTTTTTCCAGCATCTAATTCTCAGCCACAAAACCAATTATTCCACTTGAATTCTCTAGGAATCCACATTTCTAACTCATTGTTGGCCTTCAGCAAATCACTTAACCTCTATGGTCCTTAATTTGCTCATTTATCAAATGACAATGTTGAGCTTGTATTCTAAGAGCCTTTCCACTCTCAGTTTCTATGGTTCTGTGGTCCCAAGTTTGTGCTGCATTCTCTATTTAGAGGTAATGGGATAGAGAGAATCGACAGACAGACAAACAGATGGATGGATGGAAGGATATATAGGTGGATGAATGGATGGATGGATGGATGAATAAATTTTATTCCAAAATAATTAGTTTCCTTTGTAATTCTATGTATTTTAATTTTATTCATGTTAAAACCTTATTATAAGAAGTCCATAGACTTCACCAGGCTGCCAAAGAGGTTCATGACATAAAACTGAAGAACTCCCAGATCTAGAAGTACCAATAGCTGATGTTTATATTAATGTTTTGAGCTTAGCAAAGTACTTTATATACATTATCTCATTTGAGCCTTGAAGTAGGTACTAAGAGTAGTATTATCCCCACTTTACCCATGATGAAACTGCTATTCTGAGAGACTACATGATTCACCCATGATCACACATAGGCAAGGAGGTCTTTTTCTATAAAAGCTGCTCTTTTATATTTTAACCAACAACTTTACTTTCATGTGTTTGTTGTTTTTCAGTTATAGACAACTACAATTTTTCAAGGTACTTTAGGAATATTCTCCATACTACATTGCAAAGAAACACACACACACACACACACACACACACACACACACACACACACACCTATCCAGGTGAATTATTCCTTAGAAGTCAACTTTGCTCGTTTGGCATTTCACTGATGAACATTTTCTGAGCCCTTGGCATTGAAGGACAAACTGCTTTTTTGTGGCACACATCATCCAGCTACATCTTGTTTTACCTCATGTGTCTTTCTCCTTGCTAGAGAAAAGAGACAGCCCCATCAAAATAGACCCCTTGACACCCCCCATTATTTAAGAGTCTGGTTTCCTCTCTCTACAACCTGTATAACTAGTTACTAAGCTGCTCCTGAATGCTGAAGACAAAATTCAACTTCAAGTTTTTGTTAAATTTTTGTTTTGTTAAATCTTACTATCAATGACTGGTATTTTTTCCTTTCTAGGAGCAAATTGGTCTGGAATTACTAAGGTTCTATCATTGGTAGAGCCATGAATTGGTCCATTTTAACAATCTCTAACAGCATAAAGGTGACTCAGTCCAGTCATATTATCCCCTCTTTCTAGAGAGTTATTGTTCTGTCCAGAGCTGAGTGGTAGGAGGGCTTATTATTCTGTTCCATTATTTCATAACAGTTTAGGAGGGTGGAAAGAGAGACAGAGAAAGAGAGAGGGGTATGGGGGAGGGAGGGAAAGAAGGGGAGAGAGAGACAGAGAGAAAGGGAGAGAGAGAGACAGAGAGAGACAGACAGACAGACAAAGAGAGACAGACAGACAGACAGGGAGAGAGAGACAGAGAGAGAGAGAGAGAGAGAGAGAGAGAGAGAGAGAGAGAGAGAGAGAGGAAGAGAGAACACAGAGACAGAGTCAGACAAGTGATATTTCTGTATTAAAGCAACGGGGTCAAGTGAGTTTTCATGCTTTTTCCTGTGTAATCTTCAGCAAACCAAAACCCCAAAAAAGAATAAACTGCTTTAGGAAATATTAAGTTCCCAGCCTTTGGAATAGCTGTTCTGCAAAGCAATTTGAAATTCTGCTAAGAACATCATTATAATAGCCATACCCTTTCATACAGAGACACCACTGCTAAGCTTTTCCCAAGAAAATCAAGCTAGAAACCTACTTACAAGAAAGTATTTACAGCAATACTTTTTATAGTAGCAGAGAATTAGAAACAAAATAAATACCTATCAATTAGGGAATGACTAAATAAAATGCAGTGCATGACTGCAATGGAATAGTATTTTGTTATAAGAAATAAAAAATGTCAAGAATATCAAGAAATAAGGTAAGACTCATGTGAACTGGTGCATAGTGAAGCAAACAGAACCAGAAAAGCACAATGTCTACAACTAAGTAAATTAAAATAAAGCAACAAGAAAAAAATTTTTAATCTGTTATATAATTATAAATACCAAGCTTGCCCCCCCAAAAAAGAGAGGAGAAAATATACTTGCCTCCCTTCTTTGCAAATGTAGAGGACTCTAAGAATAGAACATTCCAGGTACTGCCAGATGTGTTTGACACATTGATTAGTTTTTCTGAACTGCCCTTATTTCCTCTCCTTTTTTATTTTTTGTAATGTGGTGGGGGGGTGGGAGAGGGAGGGGATAGGAACCACAATTATTTTGCAACATATTGATAACCTAATCCTTCAACCATATGGTGGCCTAATAGTAGAAAGACCCAATGCTTATTGAAGAAGAAATCAAATGTTAACAAAATATACAAGTTGTAATGGTATGGGAATTTGAAGATCTTCCCTTCCCCTTAATAAGCCTAAGTGAATTTGAGAATCTTCCTTGATTTGAAAATATACTCTGCCCCGCTAACAGGCTGAATGTGGTCACATGAAGCCTGTAGTGGGAGGAGTTTGTTGAAGGGTAGAGAAGAGCCCACAGGAGAAGCTGCTTAGGGAAGGCTTGTTTTTCAGGAAGAAGCATACCTTGTTACTTTGTAATCAGGCAGTGGGTCAGGAGGGTGGTGCTGTTCTACCACCCTGGAGAAGGCTATATATACCCTGATGTGAAGTTTTGCTTTGGGGCTCACTTTGGGAAGAGTTGTGTGATTTGGCCAGATGAGACTCTGGGCAGCTGTTGAGCATCCCCCCCACCCCCTCTTTGAAAACCCAGGTGTTCTTGCTTCTCTCTCTGATAACTAACACTGTATGTACTTAATGGTCAAGACAGCTAGAAGCCCTGTCTGTTGGTCTGTTGATTTGTGTTATTTTCTCTGTATTTTTTGTCTGCTTATAACTTCTGTTTGTATTCTCTGAAGTTCAGGGTATTGACTTTTTCCTCTGAATTAGGTAAATGATATATATGTTTGATTAAAGTAACATTGATAACCCTTTTTAAGTTGCTTTCCTCTAGAAAAGAATATCAAAGAACCTGTGTTAGCAGCCATCCTGGGTATGCTAGGGTGCTTGCTGCTACAAGAGAATGGTTTCATTCAATGTGGTAGCCATTACAGTTATCCCTTCCACATCACAGGGGGTGAGGGGCACAGCATTCCACACAATTTGGAAAATCCACATGTTTTGACCTTCCCTTCATACCAGAGAAGAAGTGTGAATTATTACGGTATGGTAAAGATAAAATATATTGCTATCGTGTGATACTATACATAAATTTTATGCATTTCTGAGTTTCTAAACTTTTTCTGTATCATCTGCTGGCCTTCATGTGTCATCTGCGGCTTCTGCAAAACTCCCAAAAAATTCTCATTCGATTTCTTACCCCAACCTGTGATATATCAAAATGATAATGGGGAAAGTAATGATGTGGAAGGGATAACTGTACTTGCTTTGGTTAAGAGATCTTGCAATATTTTCCCAAAAGAAATTCTTTCGCGGTTGTAAAAGTATTTAGTCATTTCCCCTTGTCTCCTGCCCTTGAACAGGGAATGTTTTCTTATTCTGATGATAAAGCTTGTCACTTGCATTCCAAATACTCCCCTTTTTTTCCTTTGATTTATCCCACTCTTTTTCTACCCCTCTTTCTGTTATTAAATGCTTCACTTTCCTAGCCTAAGTTTCCACAGAACACTATCAATTCAGTGTATACTTTAAGCCCACCTGAAAGGTTCTAAAAACCAAACCTGTAACCTATAAATCTGAATTTGGCATCAGTAAGAGCTGACTGGTATGTCTTATCCAAGAGGTTCAGAGAATTCCCTGACACTTACAAGGGATAACTCTCTAGGGAAGAAAGCAGGAAATATATTTGGAAATGAAGTGAATTTTTAAAAAATCAATTAAAGGGCGGAGCCAAGATGGCGGAGTAGAAACAGCTCATCCAAGCCACTCTGCCCCCACATTCCCCCCAAACGATGTAAAAGGGGACTCTGAACAACTTCTGGAGCCCCAGCACCCACAGAACGACACAAAGAAGCTAAACTCCCGCTGAGGACAGCCCAGCAGCCCTGCAGGAAGGACCAGCGCAGTGGTCTGGGACCTGGCAGCGTGCAGCGCGCAGAGAGCAGGAGCCAAGCCCAGGTCCGCATGAGCCGAGGTTTTAGCCCCAGGGCGGCAGGGCCAGCAGCCAGCTGGAGGAACCCCAGAACACCAGGAGCTGTGGCGACTCCAGAATTATCAACATAGACATTCCTAGGACAAAGTAAGAGGTTAGTGTCCTATGGACTTTGGGACCTGTATTTGGGGAATGCGTGAGCTCCCTCCCCTGGGGGCTAGAAGCCGCTGAGGACAAACGCCATTTTGTAGTTTTCAGAGGCAGCTCCCGCTCCCAGCCTGCAAATTTGTAGGGAAATCCAGCGATCAGTCTTGGGGGGTAATCGCTCTTGCTTTAACCTCCCTGGATCTGGATTGTGATCTAGGGTGGAAGTTGTGGGTGGGTTTACAGCTTGCCAGAAACGGAAGTTGCCCCCCACACGTTCGGGACGAAAATTCCTCTATCTGGCCTTAAAGCCATAGTGTGGCAACAAGCCCAAAAGTCAAGTAATTAAGTGGCAACATGCCAAGGCAAAGGAAACAGAAAAATGCAACCCTAGACTCCTATTTTGGGGGCATAGAGCAGGAAAAGGACTGTGAGGTCAGAAGTCCTGCTCCAAAAGCCCCAGGGGAAAACATGAGCGGGTTGCAGGCCATAGAGGACCTTAAGAAGGACTTTAAAAATCAAATAAGAGAAGTGGAGGAAAAATTGGAAAGAGAAATGAGAAGGATGCAGGAAAAGTATGAAATGAGGGTCAACAGCCTGACTGAGGAAAACAACACCTTAAAAAATAGACTAACTCAAATGGCAAAGGAGGCCCAAAAGGGCAATGAGGAGAAGAATGCCTTAAAAAGTCGAATTTGCCAGGTGGAAAAAGAATCTCAGAAGTTCACTGGGGAGATTCATTCCTTCAGAGTTAGACTGGAGCAAATGGAAGCTAATGACTTTATGAGAAATCAAGATGCTGTTAAGCAGATCCAAACAAATGAAAGATTACAAGGCAATGTGAAATATCTCATGGGAAAAACCACTGACCTGGAAAATAGATCCAGGAGAGACAATTTAAAAATTATTGGACTACCTGAAAGCCATGATCAAAGAAAGAACCTAGAAATCACCCTTCAAGAAATTCTCAAGGAAAATTGCCCTGATGTTTTAGATCCAGAGGGCAAAATAGAGGTTGAAAGAATCCACAGATCACCTCCTGAAAAAGATCCCAAAAAGAAAACTCCCAGGAATATTATAGCCAGGTTCCAGAATCCCCAGATCAAGGATAAAATACTTCAAGCAGCCAGGAAGAAACAATTTCAATATTGTGGAAACACAATCAGAATAGCCCAGGACCTGGCAGCTTCTACACTGAGGGATCGAAGGGCATGGAATATGATATTCCAGAGGGCAAAAGAACTGGGAATGAACCCAAGGGTCACCTACCCAGCAAAACTGAGTATTTTGTTTCAGGGGAAAATATGGTCATTCAGTGGAATAGAGGACTTTCAAGCATTCTTGAGGAAAAAACCAGAATTGAATAGAAAATTTGACATCCAGACACAAGAAGGAAGAGATGCCTGAGAAGGTAATCAGGGAAAAGAAATCAAAAGGAACTTATCAAAGTTGAACTATTTACATTCCTATATGGAAAAGCAATAACTGTGACTGATGATATCTTTCTCACTATGAAAATAATGGAAGAAGGGGGTGTGGTCATATGAATATATATGTGAATGTGTGTGTATATGGTTACAGTTATATATGGATGGAGGGCATAAGTTGAATGTGTTGGGAAGGGAGAATACTCAAGGGATGAAATTATGAGGTGAGAGAGGAAAGTGGCAAGAGGAGATGGGGAGAGACAGGGTAGTGTAAACTATCCCATGCAGAAGAAGCAAAGGGAAGTGGTTGCAAAAGAGGGGGAGAATAAGGAAGGCTAAAAAGGCAAAACCACATTCAAACTGAATTTGGTTCAGGGAGAAAATGACATACATACTAAATGGGATATCTCAACCTGCAGCAGGATAGGGGGAAGGGGGATGGGAGGAGGGATGATGGATGGGAGGGCATCCTTGGGGTGAGGGGAGGTTGGAAGTACCCACTATAGAAGAGGGACAGGATCATGTAGGGAATGGACCAGGTGGGGGGTGGGATGAGTGGGAGGGAATTATAAGCAGCCTTGTACAATATATCTACTATGATAATGTTTTGCATAGCTAGACATGTACAACATATACTGAATTACTTATCTCCCAAGAGGGAATGGGTGACAAGGGAGGAAGGAAATGGATCTGAAATTCGAGGTCGTAACATTAAATGTTTCAAATATATATAAATACTATTATTAATACTCTTTTGCTTGTAATAGGGAGATAAGATGTGCAGGCATTGGGACACAAAGACTCACCTTCCTCTAATGGAAAAGTCGATGGGGGTATGGGAGAAGGTATGGGAGAGAGCAGATTGGAGGAAGCGATATCTTGTGGTACTACTATTCTGGGAGGTTGGGTAGGGGAATAATGGGGGGAAAATGATTGTAACTCAAAATCTGGCAGAAATGAATGATGTAAAACAGAAGTTAATAAAGCATTTGTTTAAAAAAAAATCAATTAAAAATAAAGTTCTTCTCTGTTAGTACCAGAAAGGTAATTCAGAACTGAATGAAGGGATGGTTTAGTATTTTATTCCACTCTTTCCAAATAGCTGGGGAGGAGAGAGGAAAGAGAGACAAGTGAGACTTCTATGTGTTAAAGCAATGGAGTTTCTGGGACTCGGTGATCTTTACTGATTTGTATTCCTTTTTTCTTTTTGGAGTGGGGAAGGCAGAATAATTGGCTTGCCCAATGTCACACAGCTAGTAAGTGTTAAATGTCTGAGGCTGGATTTGAACTCAGGTCCTCCTGACTCCAGGACCAGTGCTCTATTCACTGTACCACCTTGCTGCCCCCAGTTTGTATTCCTTAAGCCCCCAAAAAATGGAATGGGCTGCTTCAGGAGGTAAGACGCTGGTCTTTGGAAGTATTCAATAAGAAATTAGATGGTAATTAATCAAGGGTTCTATATAAGGCATTAACACAGGAGATAGGAAATATAATTAGAAAACAAGAAGACCTTTGACAACATTTCTAAATTTAGTATTGTATATTCTAACATTCTACATCTAAAGTCCCTTCCAATACCGTCATTCTGTGATCAAATGATATAATATTCGTAAAGTGCTTTGCACCATGTTTGCTCTATAGTAGGTGTTATTTAAATACAACTAGCTAATAGTAGCAGCAGCAGTAATGGTGGTGGTGGTGGTGGTGAGTGGCAGTATTTTCTAAGGTACCTTTTAGAACTAACATTCTATGTTCTAAGGTCATTTCCATCTCTAAGATTCTGAAAAGCTTAATTTGCAAGAAGAAGCTTTTTCATCTAAAGGACTCAGATGCTCAGTTCTCAGAATTCAATTTTAGCTATCCAAGTGACCCAGAATTTTAAAAAAGTTCAAATTATGCCTTGGTACACATTGGAAGCATCAGCATGTCATTTGCTAAAGTCTACAAGTTTTCAGAAGAGTTTTGTGAAAAGGAAGGTGGCCCAAAATTGTTGGTGAATTGCTATGAAGCAATTTATTTAATCAATAAAAATGTACTGACTGCCTACTCAAAAATACTTGTTGAATTGAAGTAAAAGTACTATAGGATGTATATATTATATTTACAAACATCTAGCCTTGAATCCTCCAAGTGAGAAAAAAATAATTTTGTTTAGTGAATAACATTGTGTGAAAGTGACATCTAATAACAGGGAAATAAGGACATTTTAATGAGAAGAATTTATTGTCTGCTATTGGTTAGTCATAGTGAATCCTCAAACAAGCTTCACCATAATATCTTCCATTTAATTCCTCTTGAGATTAGATTTCTCACATAATAGTCAGATATTGCTTCTCATGAATGATGGAGTCATCCAAGCAGAAGGCTATTAAGAACAAGGTTCATTATTAACCTCACCTGTGTCCTATAATCTGAAATAGATTTGTTAACAAAGTAATCTTCATTCTGAGTCAAACACTATTTAGGTGACAGTCAAACTTCATTCAAAGCCTCATGAGCTCAGTCTGTGTTCTAGGATTTATCCTTCTGGGTACTTTTGATTTTGATTCTTCAGAAACAAGACCAAGTATCCTTAAGGAATACAAAGTACAAAGTTCTCCCACCCCTAGTCACAGTAATTCATGATCTTGTCAGTCAGCACTAAGTACCCAAGGAAAGGGCGTTTCATCTTGACTTGGGGCTGGTTCCCAAATTCCAGGGTTCCTGTTCATGCTGGCAGCTCTTGTCCAAATTCACCCAACCATCACCTGGACTCAGGCAGGCAGCTCCCAGCTCCTGTTCCAGCTCAAAGCTCATGGTGACCAGTCCACCTCAAGGTCTTCATAGTCTCTGTTCCTGGGAAGAAAAAACTTAACAGAACCACAACAATATCTACACACATCAAGCTTAGCAGAATTACAACAACATTCACACACATTGCCAGCAATATTATCTCAATTCACTTTTTGCCTGTGAAATCAACAGACAGGGTGCATCTGTCTGACAAAGTAACACAAACAACAGACAAAAGGCTTCTGTCTGACAAAGTATCACAAACACAAATCAACACAGACGGAACAGACAAACAGAGTGCCTGACACCACAAGTGTTCTCCTTCTGATTTCTGCTCTGTTCCAGTTTGTGCTCCTGCTCTTACATGGTGTTTCTCCTTCCTGTTCCACCCTTCCTATTGCATCAGCAAGTTCCTCCCACCTTCAAGTCACAGGCAGGCTCAAAGGCAATTGAAGCACTGAAACAAGGTGCTAAGTACTACTTTGCTTGCCATTACACTTACATCATTTCTCATAGCAGAATAGTATTCCATTACTTTTATATACCATGATTACTCAGTCATTGTTCAGTTGATGAGTATCCTCTTACTTTCCAGTTTTTTGCTACTACAAAAAGAACTGCTATGAATATTTTGTACACATAGGACCTTTTCCTCTTTGGAGTATAGGCTGAGTAGCAGAATTTCTGGGTCAAAGGATATATAGTTAGTAATTTTGGGGAGCATCATTCCAAATCATTACCCAGAATGGCAGTACTAGTCCATAGTTCCAACAACACTATATCAAATGTACTTGTTTGTCTACAGTCCCTCCTACATTTGTAAATTTTCTTTTTTGTCACTTTTGCCATTTTTTATCTTATTGTTATGATGGGTGGTCACATGGTAACATACTGCTAACTTCTTGTTATTTGGTTCAGCCTTCACTACTACTGCAGCATAAACTGGTCAATACAAAGAATAAGCTGGAACAGATACTGAAGAGCCACAGTGATGCAGGCAGGGACCAGGAGCAGAACTATGGCCAGGGTACTACATTGACTAGGTATCAATGTGGATAGAACAGGATAGGATTTGGCCTCCTTTCTTTTTCTCAAATAAGATATTCCATCTCCCAACTCCAGGCATTTTCACTTTCTGTACCTTGTGCATAGAAAGCTCTCCCTCATCATCTCTGTCTCTTGGCTTCTTACAAGTCACAAACAAAATCCCATCTTCTATAGAAAGCCTTTCTCAATCTCTTAACCCTAGTGCCTTCCTTCTGATGATAATTTTCAATTTACTTTGTATATAGTTCATTTACAAATAGTAGTTCATATAGTTATCTCCCTCACTATATTATGAGCTCCTCAAGGACAAAAACTATTTGACTTTTTTTCTGTTTTGTTTTGGGGTTTGTTTTTTGTTTGTTTTTTGTCTTTATATCTCCATGGTGCAGATCCTGGCACATAGTAAGGTGCTAAAGAAATATTTATTGATTAACTGGTAGACTGAGGAAAGCACCATGTGGTGTCCAAAATGTATCAGCAGCCCCCTAGATGGCTAGCTAATTTTAGATGCTGGAAAGAAAGGCAGCAAGATCAATGTGTGCAGTTATTGCTATGACAGCCACACAAGTGTACATGATACCCCTGACATCTGTCACAAAGGTCAAAAAATACAAACAGTTTTTAAAAGAGTGTGTGTGTGTGTGTGTGTGTGTGTGTGTGTGTGTGAAAGAGAGAGAGAGAGAGAGAGAAACAGAGAGAGAAACAGAGAGAAAGGAAATAGAGAGTTAGAGAAAGAGAGAGAGAGAGAGAGAGAGAGAGAGAGAGAAGAAAAAGAAATAAAAGAGAGATAGCAATGCCACAATGAAATGTTCAGAATCACTAATAATGAAAGAAGTATAGACTAGATCAATCCTAAATCATCACCTCACACTCGTGTTACTAGTTAAGCTTTTGAAGGATGGGACAACTCATTGATAGGTAGTCCTTTCAATAAGAGGCATAATGATTGCCTGTCGGTGGAGCTCTAAATTGATTGAGCCATTCTGGGAAATAATTTGTAATTACAAAGAAGTTAATAAATTGTTCATATCCATTGTCCCTAAAGATACTACTACTACTACTACTACTACTACTACTACTACTACTACTACTACTACTACTACATTGTTACTCAGTCCTGTCCAATTCTTCATGACCCTGTGGACCATACTACCCATGGGATTTTCTTAGCAAAGACACTGGAGTGGTTTACCATTTCCTTCTCTAGTAGATTAAGGGAAACAGAAATTAAGTGACTTGCCCAGAGTCAAACAGCTCATAAGTATCTGAGGTCACATTTGAACTCAAGACTTTCTGACTCCAGGACTAGCACTTTATCCACTGAGCCACCTAGTTGCCTCTCTACTACTATAACGTAAGGAAATTATTGATAGAAAGAAAACATTTATCACACACACACACACACACACACACACACACATAAAAGAAACATTTTTTGTGAAAACAAAAACTGGAAATATATTATGTGCTCATGATTTAGGAATCCCTAACCAACTGCAGTATAGGAATGTATTACAATAGTACTGAGCCATAAGGAATAGCAAATGTGAAGAATCTGGAGAAATGTGGGGCACAATGATAAAAACAGTCAAGAGAAAAGTATAGCCAGTGATTATAACAACGTAAACAGAATCACCATGGAAAGGCAACAAAACTACTCAAATATAACAGTTAACGTTAATACCATAGCATTAAATTTAAAGGATGCCCCATTTCTCTCTCATGATAACTGATAAGCTACCCATTTCAGAGAGGGGAGTTGCAGTGTGGAGGGAGATACTTTATAAACCAGTTCATCTGGCTGTTTGTTGGGAAATGTCTGATGTGCCAAAAAAAAAAAAATTAAATTACTATGTTTTGAAAAATGAAATCAAAGGAGATTTGTGACTGTATTTCAGAGGAATAAAGGGTATCTACAAGAGAATCAAATAAAAATGAAAGGAAAAATTATAGGGTTTTATAAAAGATGTGAAAAAGCAATAAAAAATAAAACTGAGGAGGCTCTGTAGCAAAAAAACATGGGAAAGCCTTTGTCTCATTAAAGTAGAACTTATTCCTCCTTCCAGTCCCTGTGTAGCCCACCTTTGCAGCCCACCTCAAAAAAATATAATTAGTGTTGCATGCAACATCATGAAAGGAAACTCTAAGGAAGGAAATAACATATGTTTTCCATTTTCTTAACTGTCATTTTTTCACTCTCAATTTTAAGAACTAGCAGCCACTTGTTTAATCTTGAGACTGGGGAACTAACCGTGTTTAAGGGTTTCTGAGTACAAGAAGAGCCAAATTAAAAAATTAAAGGGAAAAAATCGTTGTGGGTTTGTTTGGGGAGGGAAGCAGTGTAATTAAGAGTAATGCTATGGGGCAAACATTGTCTTCTCCCCCTAGGGGCTTCTAGAAATTTGTTGGTGGCCGTGTTTTGGGTCAGTTAATTTGGATCTCAGAGTAAAAGGGACTCAGAGATCAAATAATCCAGCCCATAACTATTACAGGAATTGCTTCCACCTTTAATATTCTGTGATCCTATGATCTCTATTTCTTTTCCCTTAACCATTGTCATTTAAGTATTCCAGCTCAGTAAGGGGTCCCTGCTTTTCTGCTCCCTTTCTTTTGTGGATCTAAGCTATTTCCGACTTCCTTGAAACTTCCCCACATTCACTTCCCAGAGCCTACTGAAGTTCTAGAAGCTTTTCCTCTAGTGTCACATCTTGTGTATCAGAATCACAGTTCCTTTCTACTCTCCCTCTGATTCACAGAAACCTTTGCTTTTCTGTGCAGCCAGAGCAGTCAGATACAATAGCACATAGAGCCAAATGATGAGTCCTTTCTTCTCATACGATTTGACACCCAGTCATTGGCCAGGGGCTGTGAAAGGAGGGGCTTCTGTCTCTGGGACTCCTCAAGTGGGCTCAGTAAGCATAGACAGCAACCTCTAAACTGAAGCGGACACAATCATATTCTCTCTCTCTCTCTCTCTCTCTCTCTCTCTCTCTCTCTCTCTCTCTCTCTCTCTCTCTCTTCCTCCCTCCCTCCCTCCCTCTCCCTCTTCCTCTCCCTCCCTTTCTCTCTCCTTCTCTTCCTCTCTTCCCTTCCCCTCTCTCTGTCTCTCTGAGTGTACACTGTCTCTCCTTCCCTCCTTTCTTCCCACCCTGACTCTATTTGGGAAGTTATAAAAAATCTGGCAACTACCAGGGATCCCTTTCTTTGTCTGCATGACCAGTCAGCCATCAATGGATGGGGTGAAGAATTCCTCCTGGTCTTACCAGCTTATGCCAGAAGATCCCTACAGAAAATATTGGAATAGCACTGAGGACTACCTGACTTTCTTCTGTGGCCCCCGGAGAAGTCACTTATTCCTGCCCATGACGGTGGTGTATGCATTGATCTTTGTGGTTGGGGTCACTGGCAATCTCTTAGTATGCCTGGTGATTCTGAAACACCAGACTATGAAGACACCTACCAACTATTACCTTTTTAGCCTAGCCATCTCAGACCTGTTAGTTCTGCTCTTCGGTATGCCATTAGAGATCTATGAAATGTGGTACAATTACCCATTCTTATTTGGGCCAGTGGGCTGCTACTTCAAGACTGCCCTCTTTGAAACAGTGTGCTTTGCATCTATCCTGAGTGTGACCACAGTGAGTGTGGAACGGTATGTGGCCATCCTCCATCCCTTCCGAGCCAAGTTGGAGAGCACACGGCGGCGGGCCCTCAGGATCCTTGTCATCCTCTGGGTCTTCTCCATTCTCTTCTCCCTCCCTAATACAGGCATACATGGCATCAAGGTCCATCAGTTCCCCAATGGGACCTTGATCCCAGAATCAGCCACCTGCACTGTGGTCAGACCCATGTGGATCTACAACTTTATCATCCAAGTGACTTCTTTCCTCTTTTATGTCCTGCCCATGGCCATCATGAGCATCCTCTATTATCTCATGGGACTGAGAGTGAGTATTTGCACTTTTATCTCTCTCTGAGCAACTTTTCTTCTCATTTCTCTCATTTATAAAATTCGTTCATTCATTTATTCAACATCCATTTATTGTATCTGCTTTGAGGATTAGAAGGGGGAAATCTGCTCCCTGCTACTGCTCCCTTACAGCTCTTTCTCTGTTGTCCTGACTGCTGCTGAGTGTTCAGTGTACCAGCAGCCGGTACAGTGTCATAGACTGAAGCACAGGAGCAGAAATTAAGGTACAAAATCCCTTGACAACCAGGCTGCTCCTTTGATTTAAATGTCAGGAAAATGAAGAATGAGTATGTATGCAGCTGTATCTAATATCTACTCTGTGGTATGAGTGTGTGTATGTATGTGTGCAAGACAGACAGAGAAAGGGAAGGTCAAAGAAAAAAGGGAAAGTCAAAGAAAAAGACAAAAACAATGACAGAGACTGAGACAAACAGACACACCCCCATAAAAGAGAGACAGAGAGACAGACAAACAAGAGAAAGCATATGGAAAGGGAAGAAATAGAGAGTGGAAAGTGATGGAAATCAGAGAAAGGGACAAGAGACAGACAAGAGGAGAAGGAGAGAGAGCTATAGAAGGGAGAGTTGAAGTGGAGAGGTAAAGAGAGAGAGAAATAGACATAGAGAGATGGATAGATAAATAGGAAGATAGATAGATAGATAGATAGATAGATAGATAGATAGATAGATAGATAAATAGATAGATAGACAGATAGATGGAAATTTGGGTAGACAAACATTTGATAGAGAGATGAAACCAATTTGTAGATAAATGAAACAGTAGGGAAATATTTAGAGATAGGGATAAGAGAGTTGGAGAGATATAGAAAGGGCACGAGAAAGACAGAGGGAATGTTTAGAGAAGGAAAAACAAGAGACATTTCACACCACACATACACACACAGAAGGGAGAAATGTTAAAAAATTAATTCATTCTTTCCCTCTTTTTTCTCATGGTCATAGGATCATCTCCTTCCCTTTTCCTAGTTTCCTTTCCCCACACATTGATTTATAATTTTATTTGTAGCAGAAATTTTAGAAGGAAAGTTCAGGCTAAGGATTTATGCTTACAATGACATTTTTCTACTATGAGGTATAGAATTAAGTTTGTCACTATAAAAAAAAAAATGTCAAGCCTCTATGACCTCCTTTCTTTTTAATAAACTGAGTTAAATCATGGAGGGGAAAGGTCTTGAAAAGTAAATCAAATGAGAAAAGGATGGGTTTATCACATTTATGTTGTGTTCTAAAAGGTGTCATGGATTCTGTTATATGATCCAATATATTCCTTTCTCTGTCCATCTCTAAGTGCTATGAGCAACAGGTCCAATTACCAGGCCTGAGGACTTTATGGATGATCTCTAAAATATAATTCTCCTGGAGGTGAATGTCTAGGTGTTGTCTAGACAGCAGAAAAGGATATGGAGAAATGACAAATAAGTAGAGTTCTGTTCTTTTAACTTTTCCTTGGAGAACACATTGACTCACTGAAGACAACCCTGCATAAGTATCTCATTGAGGCTGTCCCATCCCTCCTCCTTCAAAAGCACAATCAGGAAAGGCAAATATACATCTAAATATGTTGTGACTACAAGAGCTTATGGGAGCTTGGGCAAAGGACTTCCCCTCTTTGGGACTCAGTTTTCTCCTTTGTAAAATGTGAAGTATGTACTATATGGTTTCAAAGATTTGTTCTCTAATGTTCTTCGTTCTAAGGTCCCAACTATCTTTAAAATGCTATGCTCTTTCATATTCTAAAGTCTGACAAATAGTGTACATAGTAGGCACTTAATTCACATGTGTTGAATTTTCATTTTTAATAAGGCCCCTACAACAAATTTAACAAAGGGTTATCAAGCATACGTTGTTTGCATGCAAGACAATTTGTCAAGCCCTGGATACCAATCAATCAACAAGCATGGATTAAGTGCCTCCCCACTATGTGTTAACATGTCACTGTCTCCTTTAGCTCTAAAGATCTATGAGCCAAAAACATTTTGTTGTTGTTCAGTCATATCCAACTCATTGTGACCCTAGAGATCACATGGTCCGTAGAGTTTTCTTGACAAAATTACTAGAGTGGTTTGCCATTTCCTGCTCCAATGGGTTAAAGTGAACCAAGGTTAAGTGACTTGCCCAGGGTCACACAGCTAGTACATGTCTGAGGCCAGATTTGAACTCAGGGTCTTCTTGACTTCAGGTCCAGTACTCCAGTACATTGAGCCATCTAGCTAACCTCCTTAGCTGAAAACATGGAACTGTTCAAAACTTGAGTGGTAAGTTTTCAAGTGGAGACTAATTGACCACTTCTGAGAGATGTTGTAGAGTAAACTGCTCAGGCACATACAAACCAGCAGATCTAAGGTTCCTGCTCTCTTAGACACACAAAGGACAAAACCCACCCACCCATTCACCCCCATTCCGCCACCAAGCCAAAGCACCAGATACCGGTCTGGAAGGAAACACACAGAACAGGGAAAGATTGGGTCCACTCCCTAGACATAGCAAGGGGAATGTTTTTTAGGAGGGCAAATCTAACATTTTCAGAGGTTTCCCTCTACAGATAATTCCCCAGCAAAGTTGGCAATGGGTAATTCAAGTGAATATTCTAGACTAAGACCTTGGTTCAGGTGATTCAAGTCACCAGATGGCAGCTACTCATTCCTTCATTGGTAAGGTACAACTTCAGGGAATTAAAAGTCATTTACAATCTCCTTACCTGGGTCTAGGGGTTATAGGAGTGTCTCTGTTGTACTGTGAGGTAGAACCCGCAACAACAGCTCCCCAACTGAGAAGTGATCTGTTCATCCTGAAATGTCTCAAAGCAAATTATCTGAATCTCTCCTTAGCATCTATCCCATTTTGCTACATAACTCAGTTACTTTATGTACATACATGCCCTATCCTCCTATTAGATTGTAAGGTAGGTCCATATGGTACTTTCTCTTTTGTATCCATAACATCAAGCATAAGCCCTTGCATGTTGTAAATAACTTAAGAAGTGTTTATTGAATTGATTTCAGGAAGAGAGAATACATTCCCAAATGACTAAATAGTCTTTTTATCACAAAACTAATAATAAAAGCTAGCAGCGTTTATATACCATTTTCAAGTTTGCAAAGCATTTTCTATCATTTCCTTTGTCCTCACAAAGGAAGTATCTAATCGGGATTTGCCCTCCACTCACACTGACTCCAAGTCTAGCATCTGAGACCCCAGCTGCCTGGAGATTGGAGTAGCCTGGGATTCAGAGGCTGCATTTGTACTCTTTCAAATGGGGAAACAACTAAGCTTGGCACCCCGTAATCACTGTCTGTTTCCATACCCTTACCCAGACCCACTCTATTTCTTTTCAAAGTGTCTAGCTTGCCAGCAATGTTTTCACAGAATACTGTGGTGATTTTTCTTAATCAAACATCTGTACTGCCCCACCCCACCTTCATTTGAAGGTCATTTTCTTGCTACTTGGCAGCTAAGTGATGAAGTGTATAATGCTAGGCCTGGAGTCAAGATCTACACCGAGTACATATCTCCCCTTAGACACTTACTAACCATGAGACCCTGGGCAAGTCACTTATTCTCTTTTTGCTTCAGTTTCCTCAACTATAAAATGAGTTGTTGTGATTACAAAATGAGATAATTTTGTAAAGAGGTATGCCTGGCATATAGTAGGTACTATATAAATGCTGGCTATTAATATTATTATTACTTGTTCCAGGATTCAGAATTGATCATTCTGGGGGTTAGCGAATCAGACAATCACAAAATGTGAGTTTCAACAGAGAACACAGAACATCAGAAGCAGAAGGAATGATGTCTTTTTCCTCCTTTTTTATCTCACAGTGCCTGACTCATAGTTGGCGTGTGATAAATATTGATGGATGATTGATTTTAGAAAAACAGAATAAAAGATTTAGAGCAGAAGAAGACTTCAGAGATTGTCCAGTGCTTAGAATGGTGCCTGGTACATAGAAGGCACTCAATGCATGTTTGGTGACTGACTGACCTAGTCCAACATATTCATTTTACAGATGAAAAACAGAGCAAGAATGTTAAGATAAGACATCTGAGAGAGGAGACAGATGACTAAGCATTTGTTTGCTGTCCTCAGTATTCCCTTCTCCCCAATGTCTAATCTGTTAAGGTAAAAAGATCAGGAAGCCAAGAGACCTAGGGAAGAGAAAAGTGGTTTAGGACTAATTTTTTGGAGTGGCTGCCTCTGTAGCAAAGAAAAGGTAAATGACTTACTCAGGATCACACAGATCATAAAGTTTCAAACTCAAGTCCTTTGATTCCAAAGCCAAGGCTCTTTCAACAACAAAGAAAAAAGAACATCAGAGCTAGAAGGAACTAGCTTAGAATTCATCTAGCCCGCCATAATTAGTTCACAGAAGAGGAAACTGAGGCCCAGAGAGAGGAGATGATTTGACCACACACAGTGAATTAGTGGCAAAACCAGGATAAGAACTCAGGGTTTCTTGACACCTGTCTGAGTACTCTTTCATAATATAATTCTGCCTCCTAAGATGCCAAAGAATTAGGAATGTGTCTTCTCTGAAATGTATTAAAATAAGTTTCATTTGGAATGTTTCTTGGCTGGATGCTGGGATCTAACCTTAGCTTTGTGCTTTCTACAGAGCACATCTATCTACTTTTCTTAAATAGCACAGACATTATTTGGATAAAAGATACCCGATTATAGAGATTCTCTGTATTGAAGATGAATGACTCTGAGTTGGCACTGTCTGTGAATGGAGCTTTGTGAATACACTTGTGGTAACACTTAGAAACATTGCCCGGTGTCTGGCCTTTTGAACAAAGCCAACTATGCCAATTACATAAAATTGCATAGAACTTTTCTGTGTCCCACTTTCCTTTATTATAGAAATTAACTTACCAAAGTTTTTATTTTTTCCCTTACTAGGCTAATACCTTACTCAAGTTGTTCAAGATGTGTCTCCTGTCTGGGTCTGTTTTATCATATATAAATCAAGTCTTGAGAGTATGTGAACATCAAGATCCTTTTTGAGCTTGGGCATTCCATGCTCCATATTCAAAGGTCCCTTCTAGACATGGTATCCCATGTTCTAATAATAACACAGAATGTCGGAGCTGAAAAGTACTTTAGAACCTAGAAACTAAAAAGTCAGGTAGAAAGCTTATAATAGAATATAAAATATTTGAACTGGATGACGTAAAAGGAATCATAGGACCTAGAATGTAAGAGCTAAAAGGGACTCTTAAAATAATAATAAAATTAATATAATGCTTACTGTGCACCTGGCACTGTACTAAATGTTTTTACAATTATCTTGTTTGATGCTCAAATTCCAAAATTAAAGCCAATACAGTAGAATGGGGGGAAATAACACACTAGATATGGAATAAAGAGACACATGGATTTGAGTCCTACCACCCACACTGACCCAATAGATGACTGTGTGGATAACTCAGGAGTCTCTCTAAGGCTTAATTTTGTTGTGGCTGTTGTTCAGTTGTTTCAGTCATGTCTGACTCTCTGTAACTCGGTTTGGAGTTTTCTGGGCAATAATACTGGGGTGTTTTGCCATTTCCTTCTAAAGCTCGTTTTACAGAAGCAAACAGGGTTAAGTGACTTGCCCAGAGCCAGACAGCTAGGAAGTGTCTGAGACCAGATTTGAACTCTGGTAAGTCTTCCTGAATGCAGGGCTGGTGTTCTATCTACTATGCCACCAGAGCCTCAAATTGCTCTGCTCTAAAATGGGGATAATAATGCCTATAGAACCAATCTTACAGGGTCATTGTGAGGATCAATTAAGATGATGGAGGTGGGGGCAGCTGGGTGGTACAGTGAATATAGCACCGGCCCTGGAGTTGGGAGGATTTGAGTTCAAATTCAGCCTCACACACTTAACACTTACTAGCTGTGTGACTTTGGGCACATCACTTAACCCCAATCGCCCTGCCTTCCCCCCTCCAAAAAAAAAAAAAAAAGATAATGGATATAACACAACTGGGAAATAAGATATACAGACATTGGGTTATAGAAATCTATCATGTCCTACAAGAAAGTAAGGGGGAAGGGGGATAGAAGAGAGGGCAGACTGGGGGAAGGGGTAATCAGTATGCTTACCATCTTGGGGTGGGGGTAGGGGAGAGATGGGGAAAAAAATTGGAACTCAGAATCTTGTGGAGATGAATGTTGAAAACTAAAAATAAATAAACTGGGCGGGGGGGAAGATATAATGGATGTAACACACCTTATAAACCTTCAAGAACTATACAAATGTTAATTATCAGTTCTAAGGTCTTTTCTAGGTCTAAATATGCTATGCTATGTGATTCCTTCTATCTCTGATACTCTGTGGTCTATATTCTGACATCCCTTCCTGGGGCTATCGTTCCATAATTCTGTTCATGACTGACACAGTCTTTAGCCTAATACTAAGGTGCCCAGATGGTGCTAGAACAAACCTGAGAATCCATCAACACAATGCCCTTATTTTATAGATGGGAAACTGAGGCCCATAAAGGCTAAATAACTTGCCTAAAGTCACAGGAAGAAACAGGAAGGATTTGAACTCTGGTCCCCTGACTTCAGAGCCAATGCTATTCCCAATGTGCCAAGCTACCTAGAACAATTATCCGCTGCTTGACCATCCAGGTCTCGCTCTACCCCATCATATAACATTCCCCTTTCTAGCTTCTTTCTAATTATTTCATTTCAGCTTCGGGGAGACCAATCTCTTGAGGCTGAAGAAATAGCTGTGAATGTTCAGAGACCCTCCAGAAAATCAGTCACAAAGATGCTGTGTAAGTTGTCAGGCCTCTGCTCCAAGAAATGGTAAAAGAGAAGGATGGGAAAAGAAGGGAAAGCAATATCTGGCAGGGGCTGGGGAGGAAATCTTTCAATAAGGAGAAATGCAAAGTCACATTCCTGGACTACTGAAATTAACTTCCCAAAGCCAACATGGGGAGATATTGTTCAATAACAGCTCATCTGAAAAAATTCTGTGAAGTTTTCAGTAGACTACAAGCTCAATATATATTAAAAGAAAAAGTGGAATTATATGACAAGCCCCTCCCCCACCAAAAAACAAAAAAGCTAATGCATTCCTAGGTTGCCTTAAGAGAGGCATAATGTCCAGCAGAGAATGATAATAGTCCTCTTGTACTCTCCCTGGTCAGAATTCATCTAGAGGGCTGTGTTCACATTCTGGGGGACCAGTCAGTAAACCAACATTTATTAAGCACTGTATGTTCCAGACACTGGACTAAACACTACATTATAAGGAATATTTCAGTCGTTTCTAGCTCTCCATGTGACACCATTTGGGGTTTTCTTGGCAAAGATACTGTAGTGGTTTGGCATTTCCTTCTCCAGCTCATTTTACATATGAGGAAACTGAGGCCAACAGAGTTAAATGATTGCCCAGAGTAAAACAGCTAGTAGGTGTCTGAGGCCAGATTTGAACTCAGGAAGATGAGTCTTCCTGATTCCAGCTCCAGTACTCTACCCACTGCACCACCTTATTTAGCCCTAGTGCTATATAAAGACCAGTTGAAAGAACTGGAGATATTTTGTGTCTTGAAGACCTCTTGGGGAGAGATTAGCTGCCTCTGCCTATTTTGAAGGATATTACATAGAAAAGGGACTGGATTTGATTCTGCTTGACCCTGAATGTCAGAATTAGGAACAACAGGTGAAAATTGCAGAGAGGCAGATTCAGGGCCAATATAAGAAATAGCATGTTCTTACCTATTATAGCAGTCCAAAATAAAATGGGCTGTATCTGGAGGTGGTGAGTCTCCCATTTCCTTGCAGGGGTTCAAGTAAGTGCTAATGACCACTTTCAAGGAGGTTGTTGAGGTGATTTTATTCGGGTAGAGAATGGATTAGATGGATTCTACTAGCACTTCTACCTGTGAGATTCTGCATTTCTGTGATCTTATCCTGATGTTGGAGGCCCCATAGTGTATGTTTCTGGGTGAAAACTCATATAAATGTCTCTTTTATTGCTAACATTCTAGGTTCTGTGTTCAAAAACATAACTAGGTGGTACAGTGGATAGAATGCTGGACCTAAAGTCAGGAAGACCTGAATTCAAATCCAGCCTCAGACACTTATTACCTATGTGACCCTGGGCTAGTCATTTAACCTCTCTTCAGTTTCCTCATCTGTAGGATGAGAATAATAATAGCATCCATCTCTCAGGGTTGTTGAGAAGATCAAATGAGATGATAATTATAAAGGACTTAGCCCAGGACCTGGCACATCGTAAGTGCTATATAAATGTTAGCTATCATTAAAGCCCCTTTCAGTTCTGAAATTCTAGGTTCTATGTTTCCCTTTGTCTTGTCCTTTTAGTTCTGACATTCCACGTTTTCTGATTCTTTTTCTTTGTTCTATAATTGTAGAGATAGAAAGTTTTTTGGTCTTCTTAAATCCAAGAACTCAGTTCTAAAAATCCATGTAGCATAACCCAATGTAAAAGGCACAGTAATACACATATCTTTGATCTGCTTATGATCCTAAGAAAATAATGTTTTTAAAGCTTTCAATGTATTAGTTTCCCAATCTGTAAAACAGGAAGACTGCTAGCCTGCATTACCTTTTAGGACTACTCATCATCCTTTAATCACAAATACTTAAGTATAAATATGGGTCTTTTGAATCCTTCAGAATGTTGTCATGTATTGATTACAGTGAAACGCTACACAACGTTTCCATGAGTCATAAATACTGTAAGCCCTTTATCATCAAATAAGAAATAGATATTCATCTTATCAGTTTAAAAATAAATGAATGGAGAAGTACATGTCAAAAAGAAGAAATGAAATTTCTTTCTACAATCTGTTCAGATTTAGATATTTTAAAATTACAGTGGCAGAGGGATTAAGTCATAGGATAAAAAGCAACAAGTAATAAAAAGGAAACCTATAATATGAACCTAATAAAAATATTCTGTGATGGAAGTGTTCAGAAAGGAAGGTGATTTACACCATGTTCAAATTCCGGGCTATTAGAATTAGATGGGCCTTGAACTAGATAGCATAGAATTGCAGAGGGACCTTTGAAAACTGAACATCAAAGGATCTTTGGAGAACAGAACGCAGAGTGTCAGCCGGGACAGAACTCTCAGATATAAACTATTAGGTCAATTTCTTCTGAGCAATCATGGATCTCATGTAATGGATTGACTAGTGGTGTTTTGGTTGTTTTAGTTTTTTCTTCACGCCATTTCATCTGACCTTCTTCAAATTCCTTTTCATCAATCTACTCCAGTCATTTTGGTCTTGGTATTTGCTATCTGCTGGACTCCTTTCCACATTGACCGACTCTTCTTTAGCTTTGTGGAAGAATGGACTGAATCTCTGGCTTCAGTGTTCAACCTCATCCATGTGATATCAGGTAAGGTCAGTAACATTGTCAATGTCTTGTGTCTAGCTGTTTCTCTAACCCTTCTTCTTGCCTAAAATGTTAGATTCTGGATATTCTACTTGGGTTATTAACTATGAACTTTTAAAAATATTTTGATAACTCTTTTCAATATGATTTGTTTCATTTGTAATCATATTTCTTTTATTTTATGCATTTAAAAGTGTTATTCTGAAAAGAGATCCATGGACTTCACAAGACTACCAAAGGAGTTCATAAAAAAACACAAGGTTAAGAACTCCTGAAATAAAAGATAGAAACCTACAATATTTACCCATATATGAGTGGCATTCATCAAGTTCATTATTAGAATTTTGTTTTGAAACCATTAAGTGGAAGATCTATAGTCTATGCGTAAGGTCCACATGGAAGTCCTAAATTAGGATAGAGCATAAAAGAGCTAATAGGGACTTTAGAATAAAGAATGTCAGGGCTAGGAGGAACATTAGAACAATTTTTCAACCAACAAGCATTTATTAAGCACCTACTATATGTCAGGCACTATGCTAAGCACTGGATATACAAATGTGAAAAATTAAATGATCTTGACTTGCAAGGAGCATACATTCTAGTTCATAATGCAATTCCTTCATTTTAATGAGTAAACTGAGGCCAAGAGGTATTAAATGACTTGGCCAAAATCACATATCAAATTAGTGGAAGAGCTGGGAATAGAATCCAAATTTCTCAACTCTTTCTTTAGTGGCATTTGTGCTCTACCCATTCTTCCTGTCACTTTTCAACTACAGGTACAGTCTATGAGGATAGGACTGGTGTAAGTACAGACACTTTTGGCAAAAGTGGTTGGACTAAAGGAATTTGAGGTACAAGATTTGTCTAAAGTACTCCAGGAAAAATCATTTAATTATTTTTAATTAACCCTAATCTTGGACAAAAAAGTCAGTAGGGGTCTATCTTTCCATCTTTCTGTGTCTATGGACCCATTCTTCCTATCTTTGAGCAATCACACCTATTTCTGATAAATCTAGCTTTCAGAGAATGAGTCAAGTCTTTGAATCGGTGTGTATTTTCTACTGACAAGCCTGTCAACAGCTGTCTCACAGGGCTGGGGTACTTCAGCTTTTGTTGATATGATCATTTTGGATTATCAGACTGTAAAATTAAAATTCTGCCTCTTCGGGAATCAGATACAGAGAAACTGGGAATACTCAATGCTAGGGAAAGCAGTAGAAAGAGTAAAATTTATATTTTTGTAGAACATTTAAGTAAGACTGTTCTAAGACCCATCCTCCTCCCCTTTGCTTTCACCAGTTTAAACTGAGAACCCAAGTCTGAGAGATATCATGAGATAGTCAATTCATGAGTTAGTCCCAGCTTGTGATAGACAGTATTGTTCTGAGGTCAAAGAAGAAGAGAAGCAGTAATAGAAGTCTTTAAGACATCAGAAATTTATTTCCTCTCTCTAGGTCTGTTTCCCTCTATGTAAAATGAGGGGTATTAGATGGTCTTTATAATATTTTTCCTCTCTTTCTAAATTGTGTGGATATAGTACAACTCACATTGATAATATTGATTCATACTGAATTTACTTGATCCTGGAAAGACTATAATTGTGTTATGGCTAAAAGCTTATTTATGGAATAATAAGAGGCTTGAGGCTGGGTTTATGACCCAATTCTGTCACTTACTAGCTATGTGACCTTGGGCAATTTACTCCTAGGCTTCAGGATTCTTGTTTTCTTTGTTTTTGAGGCCAGAAGGCAGGGCAATTGGGGTTAAGTGACTAGTCCAAAGTCACACAGCTAGTAAGTGTGTTAAGTGTCTGAGGCCAGATATGAACTCAGGTCCTCCTAACTCCAGGGCTGGTGCTCTATTCACTGCACCACCTAGCTGCCCCAATTTTTGTTTTTATATTTTGTAATTTGTAAAATAAAAGGAAGGAATTAGATTAGAATATTTATTCAGATCCCTTCCATCTCTAAACCCCGGACTTCAAAATGTCAATGAATCTAGATTCTCATCATTGGGGGTATTACTTCTATCAGCACAGTTCACAATTCGTCAATGCCTTCTCATCCTGTGTATTCATCGAGATTTTTCCACAGATTCTCTCCGGGGGATCTTTCCAGTGTTCTAGGAACCTTACCTTAAACATTGTTTACTCTTCATTACACAGCCAATTTAAATTCTTTTCTTACTATACATAAAATGACTACTGATCAGAGGAAATCCTGGTCAATTTGATGTCTTCCAATGAATTTCATGAGATTAAGGTCATGAATTGCTTTACATTATTGTATAATAACATGAGGTGTTGCCAATACCCTCTTATCATCCCTCTTGGCATGGCTTCAGTCCTTCAGCTCCAAGCTGATCCCCAGTGAAGGATCCTCTTTCTCTCTAAGTTATTGTTAAGGAGATTACCTCCTTATGGAAGACCTGTACTTAACTCAGATGTGAGAACTTTCACACTCAGAATGACTCACAAGGTAACCCTCCTACAAATGCTAGAAAAGCCTATGGTTAGGACCAATAATCTCTGACCTAAACTCAGAAAGCAGCCAGTGATTGTGGAGTTGAGTAAATCCTTTCTGGAGTTTATATGGACAAGCACAAGCTGCTGATTTTATACGTTGTCATTTTCTGTTCCTGCTCAAGAAGAAATCACCTTCTTCTTCCCTCCCCCTCCCTCCATTCTTGTTATACTCTAGTCTGGAATTTCAGAGAATTATAAGTACAGGAAAAGAAAAGTGGCTGAAGGAGGTGGACATTGACCATTCATTCTTAGAGATCAGAGAGGGGGGTGGATCCTCTAAAAATAATGCATACTCCTAAACCTCAATCAGCCATCAGGAATAAGTCCCAGTCACTACGGACCAATCAGAAGATTTCTATATCCTCTTAGGAAGAGCCTAAGGCATATGCCAACTTCCAGGAGAGGTGCCTTTCCAACAAAGGTCTATATTGTCTAATCTCATCAAATTGATGGAAGGTTCTCCTGATCACCCCTGCCCCTCACAGCCATTACATACATTTCCTCAATGATGGTCTCTATGCCACTCTGTATAGGTAGTACATCACTAGAACTGATATAGCCTTTTTACACCTCACCATACTCCTCTCCAGCTCCTTTTGGTTCACTTAAAACTTTGATTCTTTGGACTTGATTGTGTTATAGTATTCACAACAATATAGAATCCAGACATTTTGTTCAAAAGATGGTTTTTGTATTAGCGAGCCTTTTGGAAATATTGATAGCAGTGTACATTTTCCAAATGTATTCCAGCTCATTCCCTACTTCCTATTTCATTCTATGTGTAACTTACTGTCCAACTTTAGTACCTGCCCCAGATATACATACTGATGTACTAACTCAATGGATTAACCATCCAAGTCTGTACTAAGGTCTAAAAAAAGAGTCCGTCTGAATTATAGTTTTTTTTTTTCCTGTGCATATTGTTAGACTGATCTCTTTTGAGTTATCATGGATCTCACTGAGAAAATCCTTTAACATTCTAGTTTCAAGAAATCAGAATATCATCCACAAACAGGAACATTTGAAGAATACTATCATAGGGAATCCATCTTAGGAAAAGGGATTCCAAATTTTATTGTCCTACTCATGAGAAGAGGGTGTGATGAGGAATGAGATTGAGCCATCCAGAGCAGGAAGGTGTTAAAGAAAGGTATCAGGAGTTCTTTGTCTTGGGAGGGGGAGATAATTGTGGCCTCTTATTCCATGAAAATGGGAGTTTCCAATGAAGGATTTCAATATATGCAACAAGAGGGAGACATATATCTTCCTTCCTCTAAAGCTTAACTTGCTGTTTCTACCCTGGGAATTTGTACATTAATTAACTAAGTGAAGATCAAAAAGAGGAGCTTGACTAGTCAGAGCCAAGAAACTCAAGTCAAGGTTTCCTGAAGGGGTTCCCTTTCATCTCTTTCTTTTTGATCTCTAAGTGCATGGTTGGTAGCTTTGATTGAATCATTTTGTCTTTCAGTACAATGAATTAGCCCTTTTTCAGTGAGATCACAAGGATTCAGCCCCTTAATTAAATGTACCAATACCCAACTAATTCTCCTCAAGGGCCACTTTATATCATAGGCATTCACAGTGGCCACAGCCCAGTAAAACCATCTCAGCAGCTGGGCTAAACCAGGTTGAGGGCAACCAACAGGCCTCAAACCTGTTGGTGAGTTAGGGAGGTGTCTACTCCTAGCATGTAAAGACTGAATTAGCAGATGAGAACAATTTGTTCTAAAAGCCATGAGGGCAGCTCAAGTAGGCTCTATGGTGTGCTTAAAGCTTAGTTAGACATCAAAGATGCCACAGTCATTCACTGCATCCCATACCATCACCACTTGTCCTGAGTTGGTCTTCCAGTGGCCTTCCAATGACTCTGAAGGAGAGAATAAGGCTGATGGCTAATCCAATTCACATGCAAGTCAAGACATTACCTATTATGTCTTTGGTTCTCTTCTAAAGGAAGGACAAACAATACAATTACTGCACTTCTCTGTCTAAAGCTTTTCTTTGGCTTCCTATTGACAAATAAATAGCAGATAAATTCATTAGATTGGAATTCAAAGCTTTCTATAATCTAGGGCCCCTTACCCAGCCAGCTTTATCTCATGTGACTCCACCTCACATAATCTGTGCTCCAGGCAAACTAGAAAGCTCTTCCCTTCCCCCCATCACCACCTACCTTCCCATATTTGTTCAAACTACTCCCCTGTTCCTAGAATGTCCTTCCATTCTCACTCTATGTGTTGAAATCCTACCCATCTTTCTAGATGCAGTTCAAATGTTTCTTCCATGAAACCTTTCTTGATATCCTCCCCACCCTTTCATTTGAAAGAATCTTGACCACCTTGATCCTCGTTTAACCCGTTGTACCTGTAATATGTTCAGCCATGTTCTATGCCATATTATAGTTTTTTTAAGCTATTATCAAGTATAGGTTATTATATGGCCAATGAAATAAAGAATACAACTAATCAGAACTAAAAATGAATATCACAATGGAGAGGTACATAATGGGTTTGCCTGGAGTATAGCAAATAACCAATGAGGAAGCCCCAAGAAGGGCAGGAAAAATCAAAGAATTACAAAATAGGAAGAAAAGATGGATCTATCAGATGGCAAGAATGGGGTATGACAAGTAGACAGGTGTAGTGCCCTGCCAGTGTCATCATGATGTCTGGAAGAAAGAGAATGAGGCCTTCAGCATGTGGAGTAGATCCCCTAGGATGAACACAGTGCTGGATGCTTACTAGATGGGAAACCCCAGGGAAGTCACCTAACCTCCCTAAGCCTCAGTTTTCTCACCTATACAATTCAAGGGTCTGACTAGATGCTTTACAAGAAGCTCTAAATCCTGCACAACCTGTAACCCACCAAAGGATTTTGCAGGCCACCAGAAATCTTTTGGTGAGCCACAGGTTGTGCAGGCCTAAATCTATCATCCTAACACATGGAGCAGCTGGGTGGTGCAATGGATACAGCACCAGGCCTGGAGTCAGGAAGTCCTGAGTTCAAATCCAGCCTCAGAGCCTTACTAATTGTGTGACCCTAGGCAAGTCACTTAAACATATTGCCTCAGTTTCCTAATCTTTAAAATAAGCTGGAGAGGAAAATGGCAAACTACTTTAGTATCCTTGCCAAGAAAACCCCAAATGGAGTCACAAAGAGTCAGACCTGACTGAAACAACTGAACAGCAATAAATTTTTAAAATGGATGAGTCACTCAGGATTAACAGATGTGGATAGGTTGCAACCCACACCACTAAAGATAACTCCTGAGTGGATGATGTCAGCGATTCATTTGAGTAGTTTCCATTATGTTCCATATCCCTCCATAAAAATAACTGCCCCTCTTCCACCTTCCTCTGATGTGTCATTATGGCATGAAAGGGAGCCTCGGTTCTCCAATGTTATGATAATGGGGCAAAAGCCCTGGTAGCTACTTCCAAGCTTGAAACACTTTTAGTCCAAGCTCATTGATAAGTTGAGTGTCTGTCATCTAAGCTGGGCCCTTAGGAGACACTCATCTTCAGAAAGCTGGTCATGAGGTGAGAAACTCTTATAGGCTATCACTACTCATCAAGACATTCTTTAGGGCAAACAAGCATTGCAAGCTGCATGAATGAAGGGAGTGCCCATGTGGATGAAATCATGGGTCCTGGAAGTATTGTGGTAATAATAGCCCACTTGTATGTAGTGCTCAAATAGTTTCAAAGCATGTTCTTCTTGCAGCCTTCTGAGGTAGGTTATGCAAGGATTATTATCCCCATTTTACAGTTGAGGGAACTGAAGTTTAGACAGGTGAAGTGACAAGGTCACACAACTAGTAATTATTAGAGCAAAAGGAGTGCGGGCTAACACATTGTTGTTGGAGTTGTAAACTGATGCAACCACTCTGAAGAGCAATTTGGAACTATGCCCAAACGTCTATAAAACTGTGCATTGACCCAGCAATACCACTTCTAGGTCTATATCCCAAAGAGATCATAAAAACAGAAAAAGGACCCAAACATAAAAAGATATTTATACCAACTCTTTTTGTAGTGGCAAAGAATTGGAAATTGAGGGGATGCCCATCATTTGGGGAATGTGGTATATGAATGTAATGGAATACCATTGTGCTATAAGAAAAGAACAGGTGAACTCTGAAAACCTGGAAAGACCTATATGAGCTAATGCTGAGTGAAGTGAGTAGAACCAGGAGAACATTGTACACATGAACAGCCACAGTGTGTGATGACTGACTTTGATAGACTTAGCCTTTCTCACCAATGCAAGGACCTAAAAAATTTCCAAAGGACTCATGATGGAAAATGCCATCCACATCCAGAGAAAGAACTATGGAGTCATAATGCAGAACAAAGGAGACTTATTTTCTTTTTTATTTTGTTTTGTTTTTCTTTCTCATGGTTTCTCCCATTCACTATAATTCTTCTATGCAACATGACTAATGTGAAAATGTGTTTAACATAAGTGTATACGTAGAGTCTATATCAGATGTCACACCATCTTGGGGAGGAGGGAGGAGAGAGAGAGGGGAAGAATTTTTTTTTTTTTTGCTTTTAGGAGGGGGGAGGGCAGGGAAATTTAGGTTAAGTGATTTGCCCAAAGTCACAAGGCTAGTAAGTGTGTCAAGTGTCTGAGGCTGGATTTGAACTCATATCCTCCTAACTTCAGGGCCGGTGCTCTATTCCTGCTCCAGGGGAGAAAATTTAAAACTCAAAATCTTATGGAAGTAAATGTTGAAAACTAAAAATTAATTAATTAAAATCCTTTTTAAAAGTGTGGGGATTCACCTCAAATTTTCTGACTATTACTGTAGTTCTTTAAGGGTAGAAGCTTTATCTTTTTATCTTTGTGTGTCCCAGCATCCCTAACAAGGCCTTACACATAATATATGTTTTATGAATAGTTGTTGTATAAAATTAAAATATTTTTCTGAGATAACCACCTGACAATTACCCTCCTTCCTTTCCCTTCCCTTCCTTCTTTCTTTCTGCCCGTGTCCCTAGGTGTTTTCTTCTACCTGAGTTCTGCCGTGAACCCCATCATCTACAACCTGCTCTCCCACCGATTCCGAGCAGCCTTCCTTCATGTGATCTCCCCCTTGTGCAAGCACTGGTACCCAAAGCATTCCCCAAGTGGTCCCCCTGCTCAGCAGAATACCTCCCTGCATCGGGAATGCTGTCTTGTGAACGAAGATGCCAGCCCCACATTTCCTCACAGTACAGCAATCTGCAGCTCCCATTTGTCCACCATCCTCTGAACTCCACAGCCAAAGGGTGATATATTGTGAAGTCTATGACTTTTAAGTAGCCACATTCCCAGGTTCCATGATCTTGACAGAGTTTAGAACTTGGTGTTAGAGAATTCAATACCTGCCATGAGATTGCATTTGATTTCCTGTTGCCTCCTCCTTAGAACATGCTGTCTTTTATATGAAAAGATAGTTATTACTTAATAAGGTAATGTGTTCAATCCACTAGTGGGGGTGGGCAGCACAGAATTATCAACACTCTCTAATTCGTCACCATTGTGAACAATACTAGTTTTGCAAATAATTTGCATGATTCAAAGGGGCAAATGGTATGACCCACCCTGGCCAATAATCTCTCTCCCAGTTCCAGGTGTTTATCATCACAGCTTCACTCCTCACATTTCAGGCTTCATGAGGCTCATATTAAAATGCAACTATCTCTGAGAAGGATTGTACCTCAAAGTTACAGATAAAACTTTAAAGATATGTTCATGTTCTGACCAAAATGGGACCCAAGATAAATCCTGTGGGTGGAAAGATAAGGGAGGCAGGGGAGCAGATGAATGAGATAATGAAAGAGAAGAAAGTGACATTGAGAGAGAGAAAAGAGTGCAAAGTATAAATTTGTGTGCAGGGTTAGTGACAGAATGGAAAGAACCAGGCTGAGTAACCAGAGAACTAGATTAAAAGATGTTTACTGCATATGTGACCTTAGGCCAGTAACTTCATCTCTGCAAGCCCTTCAGTTTGTTCTGAAAAATGGGAGTGGAGAAATGATCCTTCTACTGTCTGTATCACAGGGATGTCAGGATCAAATGAGATAATATATGTAAAAAAAAGCCTTCATAATCCTTAAAGTGCTGGAGAAATAAGCACTACATTATTGCTCCTTCTCTGTCTGTGATTTTTTTGTGTCTTCCTGGGTTTCCTGGTGACCAACCTGAGACCAGAGCAGACAGTTCAGTCTATATTTGTGCCCAGGGAGGATGGTTTCCCCTGGTTAATTCCTTATCAGTCGGTGTCATCTGTGGGCAGAGTGCAATATTGATATAAATAGTCACTCAGACTTAAAAGACCTGGGTTCTAGTATCATTTCTGTCACTATATGATCCTTAGAAAGTCATTAAAGTATCAGTTTTCTCTAGATGTAAAATGGGGTGAGTAGGAAGAAAACAAAGGAAGGAACTCTCAGACCCTTTTCCATCTTCAAATCCTATTCACAGAAGAGGAATCCAGGAACCCACCATGCCTGCCCACATCCCAAAGGGCACAAGGCAGTATCAAACCTGGCCACAGACTGTTAGTTGAACATATTTGATAATATGTTTCTGCAAATCATTAAGAGTCTTGAGAAGCCCCATCAACAGAAGCAAGAAGGCCCTCACTTTAGTCAGTTACCAATACTTATGGTCACTTATTAGACACCTGCTGGGAACAAATCATGTTCAAAATCCCATCTCCCCACCCAAGGTTTTTTTTTTTTTCCTGAATAGAATAAGACTCCTTAAATAAATGGGAGCTTTAATAACAGTCTTCATCACTCCTTAATTCCCTTATCTTATATCACTCATTTCACCAAATTACAATTAAACCTCCATGCCCCATAATTCTTTGAAAACAGGTTATGAAGATAGTCTGCATTTTGTTGTTGTTTTTAACAACTGAGTCTAGAGTTTCCTTGTTTTCAATTCTTTTTATTAAAAATCTTTCTGAAAGGTTTAAATCATTTCCTACCTTAATAGATAGAGTACACTAGCTAAGGTTGCTTAGACATTTTCTTTTGGCCATGAGATCATGCAAGGTCCCATGCTAATCATTGTGGGATCCTTGTGCACAGCTGAAGATAGAGATGGAGAAGTTGGAGGATATTGTGATGGATATGGATTAAATCCATGATGCCCACAAGTTACTGTCTTCTTTCCCATTAGATCTCTGGCTTTGGTTGACATTACAAACGTCGTTGGCATCCTTCTCCTAAAAACAGAATGCAAAGAAGGGGGGAAAGGTTAGAAAGATGAGTTGAATCAAATTAGAATAGATTAAAAAATGAATAAATTAATACATGTTCATGTAAAGCTTTATTCTTGTATTCAAAAATCAATGGTACAAATACAGGATTAGGGACATGTAACTACACAACAGTAAATGTGAAAAAGACCTAGACTTTTTTTTTTTTTCGCTTTTTGGAGGGAGAAAGGCAGGGCAATTGGGGTTAAGTGACTTGCCCAAGGCCACACGGCTAGTAAGTGTTAAGTGTCTGAAGCTGAATTTGAACTCAGGTCCTCCTGGCTCCAGGGCCAGTGCTCTCTTTACTGCATCATCTAGCCAATCCAAGACCTAGACTTTTACTTAGCCCAGGCACAAATAGGAGTTGGCAAGAAGGGTGTTGTAGGTCTCCTCCCCATTACTCACACCACCACCACCACACAAAAAAAAACCTTATGCAAGCTCAGACTGAATTAATAGGAATATGATATCCCAAGCAAGAGAGGCAATAACCCTATTCTACTCTGCCTTGGTCAGACCCAATCTGGAGTACCATATCCAGTTCTGGGCACCACATTTTAAAAAGAACATTGGAGGATATCCAGGATGGTGAGTAAATTGAAAATCATATCAAAAGAGGACTGATTGAAGGAACTGGGAAAGGATTTGGGTTGGGGGATGGGGAGGGAGGAAAGGTGATATTAGCTGCCTTCACAAATGTGAAGAGCTATTGTTTTTTTTTGTTTTGTTTTGTTTTGTTTTGCTTTATTTTTGGAGGGGGAAAGGCAGGGCAATTGGGGTTAAGTGACTTGCCCAAGGCCACACAGCTAGTAAGTGTTAAGTGTCTGAGGCCAGATTGAACTCAGGTCCTCCTGACTCTAGGGCTGGTGAACCACCTAGTCGCCCAGAAGAGATATTGGACTTTTTTGCTTATTCCCTAGTAGGCAAGACTAGGACCAACAGGGGTCCTAGGGAAGTAACATAGAGGCAGATTAGGAGTCCATAAGAAGAAAAAGCTCTGAAAAGTTAGAGCTCTCTAGTAGCAGAATGGGCTGCCTTTGGAGGAAGTGAATTCCCTATCATTGGAGGTCTTTTAAGTGGAAGCTGAATAACCACTTGCTGAAGATGTTATAGAATTTACTGTTCAGTTATGGATTGATCTCCAAAGTTGATTCCAATTCTTAGATTCTATGATTCTATAGTAGATTATATGAACGTGATATGGGAGGTTAATAAGGACTCCCAGTATGGGTGCTCCTAGTGAATCAACCCCCACAGAGCACCCAGAACCAGACTCTCTACACATCAGTGATATTAAATACTAATGTCAATAGAACTGCTTTCCAGTTTCATAGCCCTGGATAAGTTAATGCCTCTGTTTCTTCATCTGCAAAAATAAGGGTTAAATTTGGCTACTTGTCTCACAAGACCATTTGAGAAAATGTACATAAAGTACTTGACAGCTAGATAGTACAATGGATAGAGTGATGGGTCTGGAATCAGAAAGACTTATCTTCGTGAATTCAAATCTGGCCTCAGACACTTACTAGCTGTATGACTCTGAACAAGTCATTTAACCCTCTTTGCCTCAGTTTCCTCAACTGTATAAAATGACTTAGAGAAGGAAATGGCAAACCACTCCAGTGTCTCTGCCAAGAAAATCTCAAAAGGAGTCAGGAGAAGTCAGACACAAATGAAAAATAATGAAACAAAAGAATGCATAAAGAGCCAAGAAACCATAAAGGCCTATGAGAAGATGAGTTGTTGCAATTGTTGTTATTGTTAATGCACAAGTTTCCATCAGCTAAATTCATTTAGGTCTCCTTTCTGGAATGCATGCATGCATGCATATAAAAGAGTAAATATCCAGAAGCATGTGTCATCTCTCTGTAAATTATATGATCTATTTGTAAAATAAATTCCTTGTCACTGTGTGATAATTACAGGTCACAGAAAATCATGGTCATTTAGTTCATTGAAAAATACAGCCACTGAATGAGATCATTGACACAGAGAGCTCCTGTTAGCTAGGGTTTGATAATTATCCTGGAAGGGAAATGTTACCCTTGATGTTGTACATTAATATCTGCTTTCAGAGGTCCAGAAAATCTTCTTGTCTGTGTCCCCTTTACACTCATGCTTACTTATAGAAATTGTTCTTAAAGTTATTGTGTTTCTGTAAATCTGTTGTGAAGATCAAATAAAATAACATATGTAAAGTTCTTTGCATACCTTAAAGCAATATATAAATGCTAACCATCGGTGTTGTTGTCTATGTAGATATAATATGAAAGACACCTCCTTCCAAGATAGATGGAGATTGTCTCAGTTCAGGCCAACCAACCAAATGAAGAATCAAATTTCTGTTCATATTGCATCACCTAAGTATTTCCAAATACGTTTTCTTAGGGGCCCTACTTTGCTGCATGGATAAGAACCATAATAAATTGTAACCTCCCAAAGGGAAAGAGCTCATCTTGCTTCATCTTCTGCACTCTTTAGTAACCATCATCATATTTTCCATATAGTAGCACTTAATAAATACTTGTTGAATTAAATTTGATAAATTTAATTAAAAAATGTCTTATTTCCCCTATCTGACCATCAGTTTCTTGAAGACAGAGAATCTGTTTTATTTAGCTATGGCTAGCAGAGTGCCCTAAACATATTGGAAGTTGAATAAATTGCTGTCATCTGCATGAATAATTGTTACTCCTTATATTTTATCTTTCTTGTTAAAATGTGTGTGCATATTTATAAGTTCATTAATTTGGTCTACTAATAGGAAAGATCTGTTTGATTTGGTGAGAAGTCTAAATAAAAGAAGACTTTTAAAAAATACAATTATATTGTTTTCAAATGAATTGAGTAAATTTAACAAGATACCCAGTATTGTTCTTTAGAGGCCTGCTTTAATGTAGGAATAAGAATAATCAATGGATGTCGTTATTAATACAGCTCAGTGATGCAGTGCATAAGGTACTAGGCTTAGAGTAAAGAAGACCTTGGTTCAAATACTGTCTCAGAAATTATATGAGCTGAATGAGCCTAAGCAAATCACTTAAGTTTCCTTTGCCCCAGTTTCCTACTTTGTAAGTTCTGTTCAGTCATTTCAGTTGTGTCCAACTCTTTGTTACCACATTTGGAGTTTTCTTGGCAAAGACACTAGAGTGGTTTGCCATTTCCTTCTCCATATCATTTTACAGATGAGGAAACTGAGGCAAACAGGGTTAAATTACTTGCCCAGGGTCACACAGCTAGTACGTGTCTGAGGCTAGGTTTGAACTCAAGAAGACCACATTGTCCTTGGGGTTTTCTTGGCAAAGAAACAGAAGTGCTTTGCCATTTCCTTCTCCAGTGGATTAAGGCAAACATGTTAAATGACTTGGCTAGAGTCACACAGCTAGTAAGTATCTGAAGTCAAATTTGAACTCAGGTCATCCTGACTCCAGGCCCAGTGTGCTATCCACTCAGCCACCTAGCTGCCTCAGCTAGATGCTGTGTATAACAGAGTACATAATTATAATTTATTCCCTCAGCCAATTTAAACATACTCCATGTAATCTTGCTTATATTATTATTTTCATAGTTAGCCTTTGTTCTTTGACAGTTCAAAGGTAGGATTTAGCCCATCCCTTCCTGGAAGGAGCTAGAGCACTGGACTATCTTGGGGTATTCAGGTTCTGAATCCAAATGTGTCACTAACTTGCCCTGTGCTCTTAAATAAGTCCCCCCACCAGGGTCTCAGTTGGTTTTTGCTGGGGGGGGGGTGAATCTATCAAATTTACAGATAAAGGGGGTTTGGTTTGGTTTTGTTTATCTATCATTCCAAGATATTAAAGACTGCTAAGTGACAAGAGTGGACTTCCCTTCCAGCTCCACCAGTCTATGTTCTGTCGCCAATTCTCTAATAGCGGAGTCCAAATCAATGAAATCTTATTTCATTAGAATAATGCCATTCAACTCTATCAATTTTAGATTTCTTGTTATGGTTGCTGAATTGTGTCTGACTCTTCGTGACCCCTTTGGGGGCTTTTTTGTCAGAGATACTAGAGTAGTTTGCCGTTTCCTTCTCCTGCCTCTTTTACAGATGAGAAGACTGATGCAAACAGGGTTGAGTGGCTTGCTCCAGGGTCACACTGCTAATAAGTATTTGAGGCCAGATTTGAATTCATAAAGATGATTCTTTCTGACTTCAGACCTAGGTCTTTCTCCACTGTGCCACCGAGCTGCCCCAATTTTATGTTACCCTTTTGTTTACTGACCCCTCTGGATTATTAGTAAAGATGATAAATGAGAGAAAGGGTATCTACTGTTCCATGAAATATACTGTTGATTATTGCTTCATTTGGTTTACGATCCTTTCAAAAGTATTTCATCACCATGGCAGCATTCATATTCAAAACAATTTCAGAGAATGTTGTACTGAAAATCTGTCAGATGCTTCAGAAAAAATGTTTAATCATTAGCATCCAGCAATCAGACAGTTTATTATACTACTGCCAATTGCTAGATGTCCATTAATAATGGAGTCTGAGATATTAAAGATTGCTAATCGCCAACAAGAAAAATTAATCAGTACATGCTTCGGGCAACTAGGTGAGCACAGTGAGTAGAACACTGAACCTGATGTCAGGAAGACCTGACTTCAAATCCAGCCTCAAACACTTACTGTGTGACCCTGAACAAGTTACTTAACCTTATTTGCCTCAGTCTCCTCACCTATAAAATAAGTTGGAGAAAGAAATGACAAAAAATAAGAAAGAAAAAATATTTTAACTTAAAAAAATAAAAAGAAATAGCAAACCACTCCAATGTCTTTGCCAAGAAAACCCCAAATGGGATCAGAAAGAGTTGGACACAATGTAAATGACTGAATAACAACAACAAATAATGATTCTGAAAAGAACACAGCAAAGCATAGTAGGAAGACAATGGGATTTGAAATCAGAAGACCTAGGTTCAAATCCCACAATCTACTTTCTACCTGTGTGACTTACACCAAGTCAGTCACCGTCTCAGGGGTCTCCATTTTCTCCTTTGCAGTAATGAAAAATGAGGGGGCCAGACTGAATAATCTCAAAGGTATTTTCCCAACTTTAAATCCTATGATCCGACATCAAACAAGGGTTGCCAAGGTTACAACAAGAGGAATATAAGCCATTTAAAAGGAAAAACTTCTTAACTGCATAATTTATTAAAGACTGGAATAAGTTGGCAAAGAAAGCCCTTCCCCATTCCTAACTCTATGCCAATACCCTGCCTGAAATGCATTCCTCATCTATGTGTAACTAAATGACAGAAAAGGGGCTCCCAGAAAATTTCCAGCTACACTGAGCTAACCTTAAACTTAGTATAATAAAAAGACAGATGATAGATAGATAGATAGATAGATAGATAGATAGATAGATAGATGATGGATGGAGGAGAGATAGATGAGAAATAGATGGATAGAAATATGAAATAGATGAGAGAGGTATGAAGAGTTAAATAAAAATAAACAGATAAGCAAAAGAATTATACCATATACAATAAAATGTTAACAAGGGGAATGAATTAAAAGTACACACACACACACACACACACACACACACACACACACACACACACACACAAACAATAGATAAAGCAACAAAGGGCTACAGTCTTGGGCTAAATCCCTATAATAGTAATGGGAATTTGAAGATCTTTCCTGCCCCTTAATAAACCTAGGGGAATTGAAGACCTTCCTGGCTTTGAAAGTAAACTCTGCACCCTTATAGGCTGAATGTAGTCACATGGAGCCTGTGATGACTGGAGTTTGCTGAAGGGTAGAGCAAAGCCCCGTAAAAAGCTGGGAGTCAGAGGCAGAGAGATGATGAGAGAGAGAGGACACTTAGGCAAGGTTAGTGAGTTAGTCAGGTTTGTGAGTAAATATTGATCTTATATTGGTTTCTGGGAAGGCTAAATGATGTCATGGCTCTCTGCTACATTGTGATACATTAACTTCTATCTTGCTAAGATGGATTCAGTTTCCTGGTGTTGGAATTTGGCTTTCTGGTGTCTGAATAAATGTTTTGGTTCCATCCTCTATATGGAGAGCACACTATATTTTGTGATCAAACACTACATGGGAATATTTATAGTCATGGTCAGTGATATAAATATTGTATTGGCACTACAGTCTCCAACAGGCCCTTTCAGAGGGTCCCCAAGGTCAAAACAATTTTCACAATAATACTAAGATGTATTTATTTATAAAAATAATCCTTCACGGGGATGGCTAGGTGGCACAGTGAATAGAGCACTGGCCCTGAAGTCAGGAGGACCTGAGTTCAAATCCAGCTTCAGACACTTAACACTTACTAGCCATGTGACCTTGGGCAAGTCACTTAACCTCTGCCCTCCCCCCTCCAAAAAATAAAAGGGAAAAATACTCCTTCATTTTCCAGCTACATATATGAGGTTAGATTTTCTTCAGCCAAAACAATATATACCAACAGATCAAGTTCAGAAGCAGACAGAAGATTCTAGCTGTCTTCTATTAAGTTAAACATTAGAGAGATTTGAAAAAATATATTAAGTAATCTAACCCATTTTCTTCTTACTAATTTTTTTTTATTTTGGATAATATTTTTATTAAATGTTTTTTGTTAACATTCAATGTGTTTATCATATTAAGTGAATTAAACAAATATTTTAACACAGTTTTAATTTCTAATATGATAAATACCAATAGATATAACCCACATAAATGCAAGCTATTTGGATTCCTCAATAATTATTAAGTGCATAAAGAGATCAAAAAAGTTTAAAAACTACTACTCTGAATTATAGGCAGCTAGGTAGCACATTGGATAGAGTGCTCAGTCTGGAGTCTGGAAGACCTAAGTCTAAAAATCTGGCCTCAGAAACTTACTAGCTGTGTGACCTTGGGCAAGTCATTTAACCCTGTCTGCCTCAGTTTCCTCCTCTGTAAAATGCACTGGAGCAGGAAATGGCAAACCACTCCAGTATCTTTGCCAAGAAAACCCCAACAAGGGGTCATGAAGAACCAGACATGACTAAAACAACTAAACAAGAACAACTCTTCAAGTTATAGCTTGAAACTGAAAATGGATGATCATTATTGTCTGGGCCAGGACCCAACTAACATCTATCCCATCCAGATGAGAGTTCTTAAGTCTTTCAAAGTTGTTTCTCTGTACAATGTTGATTTTATTGAGTAAATTATCCTACTTCTTCTAACTTCACTCTGCATATGATCATATAAATCTTCCCAACTTTCTCTGAAACCATTCCTTTCATCATTTCTTCCAATACAACAATATTCCATTATATTCATATAGTCAACAAGTATGTCTTAAACATTTATTAAGTGCCAGGCACCATGCTAAAAATACAAGCAAAAGAAAAGCCATCCTCTGCCCTCCATTTTAGAGGATGGGAGCCATCTATCTCACATTTCTATCCATGCCTCCATTTTAATATAGGAAGACCACGCACAAAAGAGAGCTGAAAAACAGGATATGAGGATGGGGTGGTTTCCTGGAACAGGATAGGTGAGGGAATGGTGGCAATGTACAAAGAATCAAAAACACAGTTGGGAAATAAATTAAAGATGGCTGGCATGGGCCCTTTCTTAAAGGAGATGTTCTAAGAGGATCTCACCAAACTCATGTGCTAATCAATTTACATCATCATAATTATTTCTTGTATTATTTTTACATCATGAGTTATAAAGTTTGTTTCCTGTTGCTTGTCCCAAATATTAAACTTGCTAGTTATTACTGACTCTGAGCCTTTGTTTCTTTTTCTGTAAAAAGGGGCCCTTAGACTAAATATTCTCTAAGATTTTTTTCTAGGTCTAAATTCTTTGAGCATTTTGCAAACTGGGAGAGACCAGGACAGCAAGAAAGCAGGAAAAAGAAGATGGATATTCTGAGATAGGGAAGGCATAGCTCTAACTTGGGTCTAGCAATGAATTGGACTGGCCTGGTTTTTTATATTCCTTTTAGCTATATCATTATGCCCATTGATAGGGGAATGCTTATGCCAATTGTGATACATGAAGGTAATGGATATTACTATGCTATAAGAAATCATGAATATGAAGACTACAGAGAAATATATAAAGTCTCATCTAAACTGATGCAAAGTGAAGTAAACAGAACCAGGATAGCAAAATAAGTAATGGCTACCATGATTTAAATGAAAAGATAAATAAAAAATCATCATAGAATCTTTTGTAATTATGACAAAGTTTGAAAGAGAAAAAGAGATCAGAAAATGCTCCTCCGATGAGAGATTATGGTTAAAGCACAGTACCTGAAACTATCACACTTGGTTCATCTTGCTGAACTGGTATTTTCCTCTTTTTTATTCTTAGTAACAAAAGATGGCTCTCTGGATAGAGTGGGGAGTTTTTTAATAATTTAAAATATATCATATATGAATTATAAATATAATTAATAATCTGTGTTTCAAGTTTTCATATTTTAAAATAAGTGAATTAGGTAGTTTTAATTACATTTCACCAGAATAGTAATCAGCAAGCTCTGGTCTATTGTTTTGTTAGTCAACACAGTGTCATGAACATGTGTGAAGAGAAACCTTTGGGTACAACTCGAAGATGACAGTGAGGCTAAACAGGACTGCAGAAAGTACGGAACAAAGTTAACTTCCACTCACAGAAAAATAGCTTGCCATTTTCAGTCACCTGGAGCCATTAACATCTGAAGTGTAAGACAATGAGTCATGGGTACGTGAAAGCAACTGTTGCTACATAAAATATAGTCATCCTGGAATACTTAACTGCAGAAGTCCTTGAGCTGCCAGGGAATGCATCAAAAGATTTTAAAATGATACATAAAGATGAAGTCAAGAAGGCAGAGTAAAGGGAGAATTCCAGTCAAACTCTTCCAACATTCCCCTCCAAATAACTTTAAAATAATGTGTCAAATAGAACAGGCAGTAACAGCAATAGCAATTTCAGGAACTCTCATCTCCTAGAAATGGTAAAGGAATTGACTAACAGGTCAAAAAGAGAATACAAGTGACTCCTGTGTTGTCACAGGGTAAAAGACAGGGGAGGGGGGTCTGTTTGGCAACTCCATTGCCAGTTACCCAGTTGTAGATCACAGTTCCAACACAGAGAAGAGTATTAGTACTTGTGGTTACAAAAGAGTAAAGTTGCCTGGGTAAAGACTAAAGCACAGGGGCTGCTAGGTGGCACATTGAATAGAGCACCAGCCCTGGAGTCAAGAGGACTGGAGTTCAAATCCAGCCTCAGACACTTAACACTTACTAGCTGTGTGACCTTGGACAAGTCACTTAACCCCAATTGCTCTGCCTTCCCCCCTCCAAAAAGGAAAAAAAAAGACTAAAGCATGGACCAGGAAAGCAGGGATCACACCACTGAATGCATACAGGCCCCCAAAACTAGCTATGAACATATCAGCAAGGAAAAAGTCTAAAATTTGGGACAATGACCTTCCCCCCTTCCCAAATGAGCAGAGGCTAACTCTAACATGAAGTTGAAAGGCAAGAAATAGACTGGGGAAAATAAGCAAATATCATAAAAAGGACATGACCATAGAAAAACTACAGTGGTGACAGGGAAGCTCAAGACACAAACTCAGAAGAAGACAATGACATAAAAAAAAATTTTGCAAGCAAAGCCCAAAGAAAAAGGAAGATTGGACATAAGCCAAACAAGGATTCCTGAAAGAGCTAAAGAAAGAGGATTTTTTTAAAGAACAAAAATGATTTTTTTAAAGGAGTGATAAAGGAAAAATTGGAAGAGAAACTAGAGCAATGAAAGACAATTATGAAAAGATAATTAACAAGTTGGTAAAAAAAAAAGTACAAAATCTCACTAAAGACAAGAACTCTTTAAAAATTTAAAAAATCAAAATTGGTCAAATGGTAAAAGAGGTCCAAAACTTCACTGATGAAAATAACTCCTTAAAAAGCAAAATTAGTCAAATAAAAAAGTTACGGGGCGGCTAGGTGGCGCAGTGAATAGAGCGCCGGCCCTGGAATCAGAAGGACCTGAGTTCGGAGCCGGCCTCCGACACTTAATCCATACAAACAAAAACCTAGCCATGTAACCTTGGGCAAGTTACTTAACCCCAATTGCCCTAAAGGGGCGGCTAGGTGGCGCAGTGAGTAAGAGCGCTGGCCTCGGAGTTGGGATGACCCGAGATCAGATCCGGCCTCAGAAAATGAGCACCCACGCATAAATAATGACTAGCCTTGAGCAAGTTACTTAACCCCAATTGCTTTTAAAAAAAAAAAGTTACAAAAACTCACTGAAGAAAATTCCTTAAACATTAGAATTAGACAAATGGAAGCTAATGACTACAAGAGATACCAAGAAACAATAAGACAAATTCAAAAGAATGAAAAAATAGAAGAAATGTTAAATATCTTACTTGAAGAACATCTAATCTGGAAAATAGAGGAGAGATAATTTAAGAATTATCAGACCACTAAAGAGCCATGATCCAAAAAGCCATCCTAGACATCATATTTCAAAAAATTATAAAGGAAAACTATCCCAATATCTTAGAACCAGGGGACAAAATAAAAATTGAAAGAATCTATCAAGCACCTCCTAAAAGAGGCCTTGAGATTAAAGCTCCTAGGAATACTATAGCCATATTGTAGAGCTCCCAGGTCAAGGAAAACTATTGCAAGCAACCAGAAAGAAACCATTCCAATGTCATAGAATTACAGTCTGAATCACATAAGACATAGCAGCTATCACTATTAAACAGTGGAGGACTTGGGATATAGTATTCCAGAAGGCAAAGGAGTTAAGATTACAACCAAAAATAACTTAGCCAGTAAAACTGACAAATATTTTAGCAAGGGAAAAGGGAAAAAATCATTTCATCTTTAGGTCTAATGATGTCAAAATTGAACATTTTCCTTGTCTTACAATAAAAGCTGAGTCATTAATCAAGTAAGATGATGAACTCCATGATCTCTAAATTCTAGCTTTGAAATGTTATTAGCCAAGTAAGGAAGGATAAGATTTGGGATATTATTTCTCTCACTGGTTAAAAGTCAAGAGACCTAAATCCCAATCCCGACTGTATCACCACTTGGTAATACTACATTGGGCAAATCTTTTTCCCTCCAGAAAACCAAGTTTTCTATATTAATAAAAACAATGCAATTGAACTAACTGAAAGGCTAGAATAATTCCCTTTATACCATGATATTCTAAGTTCTAAGGTCCTTTCTAGTTTTCTAAGTGTTCTAAGGTCCCTTCCAATTCCGCTAATTAATTATTATCTGAGTGGCTTCCAAAATGTTTAGGAACCATGCAGACATAGAGTATTTCATGTCATTATTTGGAAGATAGTGACATAGTCCTTTGAACATTCCATTTTTAAAAAATAACTTGTACGTACACTTGGGAGGAACAAAGCATCTTCACAATATCTTTAGGGAACCCTTAGTCCTTCCCTTTGTAAGCACATTAACTATACTGATGACATAACCAACAATACTTAGTATATTGTAGCTTTGAAGTCTTCAAATTCTCTGGGAGTTCATGAAAAATAACTGTTTCACATAATTATCGCTTTTATTTATGCATATTATGTAATTGTAAGAAATGGGACAAAAGAGATAAATACACATAGTAATCTCTCCTTTATAGGCAATGTGCTTGGAAAGGGAAGAACTAAGGGCTCCACAATGATATTCAAAAGATGCTTTGCTACCCCCAAGTGGGAATATAAGTTATTTGGGAGGAAAAAGAAGAGACATATACAAAGGACAATGCCACTGTCTTCCACATAATAACATAAAATGTGCACATACTACTTTTTTTTCTTGAATCTTTAATAGCCTGGATCTGCCTAGTATTAGAGATGAGCTTTCAGACATTCCAGAGAGAGTGGAAAGAGATTTGGATGTAGAGTTAGATCTAGGTTCATATGCTATCTATGAGCAAGGAATTTCACCTTTTTAAGCCTCCATTTTTTATCTGAAAAATGGAGTTATTAATACCTGTTCTGTCAATTTCAAAGGATTGTAGCTTAAAACTCCTATAGAATCATCATCATTCCAATCAGGCCTCCAGCTTTCAGTGAATAAATTAAAATCACCTAATTGAAAGAATTAAATTACTTAAGAATGAATTAAATGAATTAGAATCACCTAAAACAATGAGTGATGATGATGATACTCGACACTTACCAGATACTTTAAGTTTTCAAAGGGAATCTTCACATATTGTCTCATTTGATCTGTGTGTAGAATGATCACATATTATCTTTTGATATTTCCATACCAGGTTCTCTATCTCACTTATTAGAATGTTCAAATACTTTAGAAGCAGATTAGTTAGACATCATCATCATAGTTAGCATTTATATAGCACTTTAATGTTTTCAAAGGACTTTGCAAATATTTCATTTGATCTTCACAACAATTCTAGAAGGTAGATACTATTATTATCTCCATTTTATAGATGAGGAAACTAAGGCAGACAGAAGTTAAATGACTTGTCCAATATCACAAAACTAATAAGAGACTGTGGCTTTATTTGGACTCAGGATTTCTTGACTCCAGGTCCAGGGTTCCATCCTCCTAACCACCTAATTTGAATTAATCAACAAGAAAAGTTCCTATTATGCGTCAAGTACTGAGTTAGGTAATGGGTATAAAAAATGGGAAGGAACACTTTCCTATAGGGTTTAGGAAAGAGAGAAAAAAGAAAGTGGAAGAACAATCAGGAAAAGCTTCTTTCAGAAGGTAGTGCCTTGAGCGTAAATTATTCCAAGTGGCAAAGGTAAGAAGATTCTAGATACAGAGGAATAACCATTCCAAAATCATAGAAACAAGAGGTGTCGCACCATGTGTGAGAAACAGCAAGTGATACAGAAGGATTGGACCATATACATGGAGTTGAGAAATGAGCAAGAAGATGGGAAAGGTAGGAAGGGTTGCTAATGGTTTTAAGTGTCAAACAGAGGAATTTATAATGATCCCATCTCAGCAGTTCTCAAAGTGTGGTTCAGGAACCCTAAGACCATCTCAGGACATCCATAAAATGAAAACTATTTTCATTGTAATACTAAGATACTATTTGCCTATTAAAATACTCTTCCTTTTTCTAATTACATATTTGTGTGATTCCAGATTTTTTACTTATTTTAAACCAAAACAACATACCACAAGAGATTGATTGCAGAAGCAGAAATGAGGATCCAGCAGCATTCTATTAAGTTAGACATTAAACAGATTTGTAAAAAATGAAAAAAAAAGACAATGCTATTCCTCTTTAATTTTTTGTTATGGAAAATATTGTTTTTTCATTAAAATATGTTATCACTATGTAATAGTTTATTACTGCTATTTTAAATTAGTAAATATTTTAAATTTTATCAGTTTTAATTTTTAATATACATATCAATAAATATAACTCACATTTTAGAGGTAGTCATTTTAAGGGTATCTGGGAACCAAAAGGTTTGAGAAACACTGCTGTAAGTAAGAATTAATTGACATTTATTAAATAGGAGATTTGTGCTTTAAAATTAGAGGTTTGCTCTTTAAAAATGTCAGTTGGTAGGAGCAGCTAGGTGGCATAGTGAATAGAGTACCATCCCTGGAGTCAGGAAAACCTGAGTTCAAATATGACCTCAGATACTTGACACTTACTAGCTGTGTGACCTTGGGAAAGTCACTTAACTCCAATTGCCTTGCCTTACCCCCCCCAAAAAAAAAAATCAGTTGGGCAACTTTGTAGAGTATGGATTGGGATAAGGAGAGATCTGAGTATAGGAAACTAGTTGAAATGATGGTACAAGCAAGAGATGAGGGTGGGGAGTAATAGAAAAAAATGATAAAAACATAAAAATTATATTTGTCAGATGATTAGATATGTGGAGTTAAATGAGAATGAAGAGTTGAGGACAACATTGAATTTTCAATCTAGGATGATGCCTTCAATACTAAAATAGAAATCTGTAACAGGAATGGATTTGTGGTAGATAATGAGTACTGTTTTGGCCATCATGAGTTTGAGCTATAGAACAGTCAGTTCAAAATGTCTAGTAGTCTATTTGCGATGCAGAACCAGAAGTTGGGGAAAGAATCAGACCTAAATACATAATTTGGAGAGCCATTAGCATCAAAATGGTAATGGAACTCATTGGTTGACCTTGTCAAGGAAAAGGTCCAATTCTTCATCAGACACTAGAATAAAAGTGGACATAATGGAAAATGATATTAGGAGAGGGAGAGAAGAAAGGGATCAAGGAGAGTAGTGTTGATTTTCTCAGCAAAGTGTGAAGTGAGAATCTCAGCTGAGAAGGGATGCTATGGGGGACTTGGGAAGAAATTGTTTGTAATAGCCATGGGATAACTAATCCCCTATGGAGGAATAGGTTTGCCTTGCTAGATTGAGAGTCTTGTTGAAATTAGGTAACATAAATTTGTAACAGACTGACGGAGAATGGTTATATAATTTCTTCCAGTTGCATTCAACAGCACATGAGTAGGAACAGAGGTGAATAATGTAGGTAATCCAGAGGTGAGGCTTGGTAAGGTATAAACTGAGATGGTAAAAGGGAGCAAGAAATTGGAGAGTCAAGAAAGATTATAATGAGATAAAGGAATTTTAAAGTTCATGAACACAAAAGCAAAACTCCTGTAGGTGGTAGAAAAGGCAAGGATATAATCATAAAGGTAATGGGAGGACATAGCATAGATGTACGTGGGAGCTGAGTATATGAAGGAACTGAAAAGGTGGAGTGGTTGAGGAAACAACAACATGAATGTTGTAGTTCCCTACCACAAGGGTAGAAGCTGAGTGGAGAGAGAGAGACTATGAAACAGACACTAAATTAATTGAGAAAGGCCTAAGAGTATTCTAGAGGGAGGTAGATAATGGCCACCAGGATATGGATTGGGTGAAAGCCAAAAGAGTGATAGTAGTAAAGAGAGAGTCTGAAAGCTGCAACAGGAAGAAAGGAGTATACCAACTCCCCCAACAGGATCAATGAGGACAGGGGAAGGAGGAGAAAAGAAAAAAAAAAGAAGGTACATTCAGCACTGGACAGGGTGGCCATCAAAGGCGACACTGTCCTATGAGCAAAGCCAAATTGTAGTAGCTCAAAAGAAACATGAGATGCATGAATTTAGAGACATATCTACTTCAAATGTTCATATGAACTATTTGTGCCCAACCTGCAGTAGAACCTTCTGAGCTTGCATTAGTCTCATCAGCCATAGCTAGACATACTATACCTCGACCCTGACATTGTGATGTCATTTTGATCCTCTTTGAGCCCAAAAGACAATAACCAAACCAGGGAATCCGGGTCTCAGCAAATGCTAGAAGATGGAGCCTGTCTAACCCAGATCCCTCATTATTCCATTCAAATACATTACCTCTCATCCTGTTGTTTGTCAGAGTATTCACTCACTCACATGATGTCTTCATGTCCCTTGAAGGCAACTTGCTAAGACCATTAAACTTTTCCTTCATGTTGCTTAATAAGGTTCATTTCCTTTTATTTTTTTTCCTCAGTCCCTAGAAAAAATCAGGTCACTTTGAGTGCTCTTCAACATCCTGCTTAAAGGTTAAGACCAAAACTCTGAGTCAGATTATGCATGGTGAAGAGTTTGGAGCCATGTATTTATTAAAGCTGGAGTAGGCAGCATTTGAAAGAGACAGCCAGGATGGTGGTTGAATTCCTAAAAGCCCTTGGAGGTTGTTTCATTGATCCTCCATCACAGATCAGCCTTTTATGCTCACCAGACTCATCACCCAAGTCTCATAAGAGGCTTTGCTAATTCCCTCAACTGCTAGTGCATCTCCTAAATCCAAGTTATTTTGAATTTAATGTATGTATATTTTAATGTATTCCTTATAAGTGTACATATTATTGCTCCTGATTGAATATTAGCTCATTGAGGACAGGAATTTTTTTATTGCTCTGGGGTGGGGGGGAGCCAATGTGTTTGGCAAATAACAAATATTTCAAATAACAATAACTAATATTTTGGTTGATTGGTTTTTTAAAAACCAGCTGTTTTAAACATCCCTGGAGATCCATCTTCGTATACAAGTTTCCATGACAAGAGGGAAGAAATGCATCATAATAGAATCATAGAAAGTCAGAAGTGAAAGGGAATTTTGATGTAGAATGTTGGTGATAAAAATACAACTTGAAAACATAAATTTTATATTCTAAACATCAGGGCAGAAGGGAACTAAGAACATAGCATGCCAAACCTGGAAGTGCCCTTAGAACATAAAACATAAAGTGTTATGGTTGGAAGGTGCCTTAGAACATAAAATGTCAGACAAAGGACACCCTAGCTTAATACCTTCATTTTACAGACAAATACCCCGAAAGTCTAACAAAAGGAAGTGCTTTGACCAAGATTGAATAGCTTATTAAGGGAAGAACTAGAATAATTATTGAATTTCTCATTGAATTACGCTAACTTTTGTTTTGTTTTGAATAAACAATGTGTATCTATGATACCAAAATACTTTTTATTTTCAGTGGCAAATCTGAATAAGTTAATGCTCATTACAAAAATTCCTTTACAGCTCTAAAATTCTACACTAGATTATATAGTCTAAAGTCATTTTCAGATCTGACATTCCATATCCCATGTTCTCTTCTATTTGTAACATTTATGTTCTGTGTCGTAAATCAGTTACGATGTTCTGTTTTCAACATTTTGCATTCCAAATATTTTATTCTTTCATTCTAAGGCCCCTTCTAGCTGTAACATCCTACAGTTCTATTATTAAAAAATTCTTTTGAGAGATGATGATCCCAGAGGGATAAAACCTAACTTTTTTTTCAGATAGATGCTTTGAGTTTTTCAAAGTCCCAGTGGAAAGGAAAGGAATATCACACCAGAACACAGCAATAACCAGCCAGTTATGTAAAATGAGCAGCAAATCCATAGAGGGAACAAAGTATTGATTCCTCTTCCCCTCTGCTCTTCTTCTCTTGAGCATAAACAGAAACCAAGCAGAGACTATCAAACTCTGGAGCTCAGTTCTTTGAGCAGTATAAAAAACTCACCTTTTCTATGGTACAGGAAGTCGTGGTGCCAGGGGATACTTCTATGCCTCAGGACAGTGTGAAGAAACCATAAGGCCCTGCAATGAAGAAAGGAATCACTCAGTTAAAGACCCAATTATATTGACCCTAGTTAAAGAAACCTTTTATTCTCATTTGTGCCAAGGCTCCATCTGAGACAAGAAGAAGCAAAAATAAAAAAGCTCATTAGTCCTTGGTGAGTATAGAGAGACAAAGAAAGACATTTTCTAGTCTACAAAAGCCCTTTGAGGTGGAATAGTGCAAGAGTCATTTCTGCATTTTCATTGATTGACCCTTTGTGGTAGGTTATCATCCACACAAATGGAATATACTGGGCCTATGGAGGGGCAAGAGGGCGGGGAGGTGGGGGGAGGGGGAGAGAATATGACCTTCATTATTATTATGATGATGATTCATAATAGCAGCAAATATTACACATAGAGAGCTTATTGCTACTGCATGAGAGGCTTCCTTTGTCATATGAAGGGCCCGAGTACAATTTGGAGACCTCTCCCGTCTTTGTCTCTTTCTCCCTACCCAGGTGAAACTTAGGAACATTAGTGTACATCACTACCCATGAGTAGTCATCAGCATCCCCTTCCAAGCACTGAGCTTCACAAGAGTCAAAACATATACCGTTTTTGTTTAAAATTAAAGAATTCACATCCAAATCCTGACACAATCAAAAGATTCTTCCTTCCTATTAGCAACATTCTACCCAGAGATTTATATCGTTTCCATTACTTTAAGTGATGTCCTGATTGGGGCTTTAAAAAAGGGAGGAAACCCAAGTATTCACTATCCTATGGTTCCTCTTAGCTTACATGAAGTAGTAGTCACTACTTATAGGTCCCACTTACTATCCTCCACTGCTCCATTCACAATACCCTCTATGGGTATCCAGGAATTCAGTTCCTGGGACCATTGTTACAACACCTATAGCTCATGTCTTGGTGATGTCTTCAGTTCTACTGCTTCCTAGCAGATTACAATTATAAACTTCCCCAGAGGCACAATTCTCTCTCCAGACCAGAAAGGACAGGTTAGAAATGCCTGAGCTCACTCCTTTCATTTTATAGATGAGAACTCTGAGTTCTAGCAAAAGAAGTGCTTTGACCAAGATCACATGGCTCTTTAAGGGAAGAACTGGAATAATTATGGAGTTTCTCCTTGAATTATATTAACTTTTGTATTGGGAAAAATTTCAATGTGTCTCTGACACCAAAATACATGTTGCTTTCAGTGGCAAAATTTGAATAAGTGAGCCCTTGGATCATATGGAGTGACCACTCTAGAGTCTTTAATTATCCTACTGTCTTTTGGCTTGAAAGCACACCTTGATACCAACTTGAGGATCAGAGAGCCTACAATTCTTTGAAAATCTTTTGTGCACTGGTGTCTTACAACAGCTGTCCTACCATGCCAACAAATTCTAAGTGCTATAGTCAAATTTTCTTCTTATGCTACTTGAATTATTCCCTATCATGAACCTCATACAGGGTCACAGTGAATAAATAATGTTTCCATTCTCTCATCTCATGCCTCTATATATCACATCTTGTACTCACATCAGAATCTTAAAATTCAAATAATTCAAAATCTTAAAAATGTGAATCCTTGCTTTCTCCCCAAGGTTTCCTCACCAAAGTGATATTTCTAAAGCACAAGTCTAACTACAGGTCTCCCTTGCTCAACAAACTTCAGTAGGTCCCTTTAAGACCAGACAAAGACTCCTTTTCTTTCTTTTTTTTTTTTTTGCAAAGTCTCTTTTTTAATAGTATTTTTTCTCAATTAGATTTCAAGACAATTTTTAGCATTAATTTGTATAAGATTTTGAGTTCCAAAATTTTTCCCTCCCTTCTTCCCTTCCCTCCCTCCCTTCTGAAAATAAGCAGTTCAATACAGGTTATAAATGTGCTATCATGTAAATCATATTTCCATATTAGTCACAGTTATGAAAGAAACAGATCAAAAAGGAAAAAAATGCAAAAAATAGTGAGTGGACAAAAGTGTGCTTCAATATGCTTTGAGAGTCTATCAGGACTTTATCTAGATGTGAATAGCATTTTCCTTGATGAGCCCTATGCACTTGTCTTGGATCACTGTGTTTCTGAGAAGAGCTATCATTCATAGTTGATCACACACGATGTTGCTGATATTATGTACAATGTATTCCTGGTTCTGCTCATTTCATTTTTCATCAGTTTGTACAACTCTTTCCAGGTTTTTCTGAAATCTTCCTGCTAATCATTTCTTATTGCACCACAGTATTCCATTACATTCATATATCACAACGTATTCCTCCATTCCACAATTGATGATCATCCCTTCAATTTCTAATGCTTTGCCAACAAGAAAAGGGCTACTATAAATATTTTTGCACACGTAGGTTCTTTTCTCTGTTATGATTTTTGGGGTACAGAACAGGTAGTAGTATTGCTGAATCAAAGGGTATGCACAGTTTGATTGCCTTTTGGGCATAGTTCTAAATTGCTTTTCAGAATGTTTAGACCAGTTCACAACTCTACCAACAGTACATTAGTGTCCCAATTTTCCCACACCCTCTCCAACATTTATCATTTTCCTTTTTTTGTCATATTAGCCAAAATGATAGGTAGGAGGTGGTGCCTCAAAGTTGTTTTAATTTGCAGTTCTCCAATCAAAAGTGATTTAGAATACTTCTTGATATGTTTAAAGATAATTTTGCTCTCTTCATCTGGAAACTACCTGTTCATATCCTTTGACCATTTACGAATTGGGGAATGGCTTGTGGTCTTATAAGTTTGACTCAGTTCTCTATATATTTGAGAAATGAGAACTTTATCAGAAATATTTGCTGTAAAAATTGTTTCCCCCGGGCCAGAGCCAAGATGGCAGAGTATAAACAGCACTTCCATGGTGCTCCAGCCCACACCACTTCAAAATTATATAAAAGGGGACTCTGAATGACTTCTGGAGCTCCAACAGAACTCCACAGAACAACACAGAAAAGCTAACCGCCCACTGAGGACAGCCCAGCAGCCCAGCAGGGAGTGGCCAGCACAGAGCTCTGAGAGCCGAGCCCAGGACCCCATGAGTTGGAGGTTTTAGTCCCAGGGTGGCCTGTCCAGCAGCCAACTGGAGGGACCCCAGAACACTAGCAGCTATGGTTTTCCAGAATTTCAAACACAAAGTGAGAGGTTAGTGCCCTATGGACTTTGGGACCAGTATTTGGGAGCATGTCAGCTTCTTCCCCTGGGGTCTAGAAGCAGCTGAAGAGATGTGGAACAGACACCATTTCGCAGGTTCAGTTGCAGCTTCAGCTCCTAGCCTGTGGACTGTAGGGGGATCCAGCAATCAGTCTAGGGGGTAATTGCTCTTGCTTTAACCTCCCTGGATCTAGATTGTGGTCTGGGGTAGAGGTCTTGGGGTGTGTGTCCAGCTTGCCAGAGTGTGTGGGGGCTTCAGGGAGGGCACCCAACTAATACCTCCAGCAGTTGAGAAGAAACCAACGTTTGGGATGGAAGCTCCCCTGTCTGGTGGCAGAGTCCGACTGTGGCAACAAGCCCAAAAGTCAAGTAATGAAGTGGCAACATGCCTAGGCAAAGGAAACAAAATAAACAGAAAAATGCAACATTAGACTCCTATTTGGGGGGCAAAGAAGATCAAAGCATGGAATAGGAGGAGGACTGGGAGGTCAGAACTCCTGCACCAAAAGCCCCAAATGAAAATGTGAGTGGGTTACAGGCCACAGAAGACCTTAAGAAGGATTTTAAAAACCAAAAAGAGAAGTGGAAGAAAAATTGGGAAGAGAAATGAGAAGGATGCAGGAAAAGTATGAAATGAGAGTCAACAGCCTGACTCAGGAAAATAACACCTTAAAAATAGACTAACTCAAGTGGCAAAAGAGGCTCAAAAAGGCAATGAAGAGAATGTCTTAAAAAGCCGAATTTGCCAGATGGAAAAAGAATCTCAAAAGCTCACTGGAGAGAATCATTCCTTCAGAATTAGACTGGAGCAAATGGAAGCTAGCAACTTTATGAGAAATCAAGATGCTATTAAGCAGATCCAAACAAATGAAAGAATTGAAGGCAATGTGAAATATCTCATGGGAAAAACCACTGACCTGGAAAATAGATCCAGGAGAGACAATTTAAAAATTATTGGACTACTTGAAAGCCATGATCAAAGAAAGAACCTAGAAATCACCCTTCAAGAAATCCTCAAGGAAAATTGCCCTGATGTTTTAGACCCAGAGGGCAAAATAGAGGTTGAAAGAATCCACAGATCACCTCCTGAAAAAGATCCCAAAAAGAAAACTCCCAGGAATATTATAGCCAGGTTCCAGAATCCCCAGATCAAGGAGAAAATACTACAAGCAGCCAGGAAGAAACAATTTCAATATTGTGGAAACACAATCAGAATAGCCCAGGACCTGGCAGCTTCTACACTGAGGGATCAAAGGGCATGGAATATGATATTCCAGAGGGCAAAAGAGCTGGGACTGAACCCAAGGGTCACCTACCCAGCAAAACTGAGTATTTTGTTTCAGGGGAAAATATGGTCATTCAGTAGAATAGAAGACTTTCAAGCATTCTTGAGGAAAAAACCAGAATTGAATAGAAAATTTGACATCCAGACACAAGAAGCAAGAGATGCCTGAGAAGGTAATCAGGGAAAAGAAATCAAAAGGAACTTATCAAAGTTGACCTATTTACATTCCTACATGGAAAAACAATAACTGTGACTGATGAAACCTTTCTCAGTATGAAAATAATGGGAGAAGGGTATATGGTCATATGAATATGATGGGGTCCTTGGGATGTATATATGTTTCTAACAGTTTGTAATATCAATCTATAACATTAGTTTGTAAATGGGGTGCTTTGGGATTTATGTCTATAAAATCAATTTGTAAAAGCAGTCTGTAAAATCACACTTCCCCCACCCCAGTCTCAAAGCATTAACTCTGCCCCTTCCCCCTGCCAGCACTCTGCCCAGCAACAACTCATGAACTATTTATCTCTGCTTGAAACAATAAGCTACTTATGAATCCTTCACAAAACTATCTATAAACATTTTTAGCTTAGGCAAATGTTATCTCTCTTAGTTAGAGTGGCCAGATGCACCATGAATTCTTCAGTACCCTATCTATAGGGTAACTCCTTAGCCAATTATACCCACACTGTGTCTCTGATGGCCTTGGTTCCCAACATCTATCTTGTCAAACCTGACATTGAGGGGTGGCAGACTGGGCACTCCTTAGTGGCAGTGACTGATTGGCTTTAGTGATGTGTCAGGCCTAAAACCACACCTACAGGTAGCCCCCCCCTTGGGTTATTTCCCAGTGAATCATGGGCAATATGCCTGTGCAGTTGATATTAAAAGTGCATGGTCCTTTAAGCACTGACCACTCCTTAACTCCTCCCTGATCCCACCTTTACTCACCTAATTAGCATAATTGACACCTTAAAACTATGCCTGTGACCTCTGGAAGTTTGCAGGTTCCCTAAGATTCTCACCCACTGTGCTGTACGCTGTGCTGTGCAGCGTAGCAATAAACTTTACAATTTCGGCTTCAAAGTTTGCTTGAGCCTGGTGAATTCCTTCCAGACTGAATGGCAGGGTTTCTGGTCACTGATAGTGATCAGGGCCCCTGGCAGAACCTCTTACCCTCCCCCCTCCTTATCACCTTTCCCTCCCCAAACACATATGTGAATGTATGTATATATGTTTACAGTTATACATGGATAGAGGGCATAGGTTGAATTTGTTGGGAAGGGATGATACTTAAGGGGTGAAATTATGAGGTGAGAGAGGAAAGTAGCAAGAGGAGATGGGGAGAGACAGGGTAGGGTAAACTATCCCATGTAGAAGAAGCAAGAGGAAGTGGCTGCAGGGGAGGGGAAGAATAGGAAGGCAAAAAGGCAAAAACCACATTCTCATTGAATTTCGCTCAGGGAGAGAATGACATACATACTAAATGGGATATTTCAACCTGCAGCAGAATAAGGGGAAGGGGGATGAGAGGGGGGAAGATGGATGGGAGGGCATTCTTGGGGCAAGGGGAGTTTTTTCGAAGAGGGACAGGATCAAAGTAGGGAATGCACCAGGTTGGGGTGGGATGGGTGGGAGGGAATTATAAGCAGCCCTTTACAATATATCTGCTATGGTAGTGTTTTGCATAGCTAGACATGTACAACATATACTGAATTACTTATCTTCCCAGAGGGAATGGGTGACAAGGGATGAAGGGAATGGATCTGAAATTCGAGGCCTTAAAATTAAATGTTTCAAATATATATAAATACTATTATTAATACTTTTTTGCATATAATTGGGAGATAAGATGTGCAAGCATTGGGGCACAGAGATTCACCTTGCTCTAATGGAGAGGTCAAGGTGGGTGTGGGAGAAGATGTGGGAGAGAGCAGACTGGAGGAGGGGATATCTTGTGGGACTACTATTCTGGGATGGTGGGTAGGGGAAAAATGGGGGGAAAAATTGTAACTCAAAATCTGGCAGAAATGAATGATGTAAGCCAGAAGTTAATAAAGCATTTGTTAAAAACAAAACAAAACAAAAAATTCTCAAGGAAAATTGCCCTGATGTTTTAGACCCAGAGGGCAAAATAGAGGTTGAAAGAATCCACAGATCACCTCCTGAAAAAGATCCCAAAAAGAAAACTCCTAGTAATATAGCCAGGTTCCAGAATTCCCAGATCAAGGAGAAAATACTACAAGCAGCCAGGAAGAAACAATTTCAATATTGTGGAAACACAATCAAAATAGCACAGGACCTGGCAGCTTTGACACTGAAGGATAGAAGGGCATGGAATATGATATTCCAGAGGTCAAACGAGCTGGGATTAAAACCAAGAATCACCTACCCAGCAAAACTGAGTATTTTGTTTCAGGGGAAAATATGGTCATTCAGTGGAATAGAGGACTTTCAAGCATTCCTGAGGAAAAAATCAGAGTTGAATAGAAAATTTGACATTCAGACACAAGAAGCAAGAGATACCTGAGAAGGTAAACAGGGAAAAGAAATCAAAAGGAACTTATCAAAGTTGAACTATTCACATTCCTACATGGAAAAACAATAACTGTGACTGATGAAATCTTTCTCAGTATGAAAATAATTGAAGAAGAGTATATGGGCATATGAATACATATGTGAATGTGTGTATATATGTTTACAGGTATACATGGATAGAGAGCACAGGTTGAATTTGGTGGGAAGGGATGATACTTAAGGGGTGAAGTTAAGAGGTGAGAGAGGAATGTGGCAAGAGGAGATGGGGAGAGACAGGGGCAGGGGTAAACTGTCTCATGTAGAAGAGTCAAGGGGAAGTAGTCTCAGGGGAGGGAAGAACAGGAAGGCAAAAAAGCAAAATCATATTGTCATTGAATTTGGCTCAGGGAGAGAATGACATACATACTAAATGGGATATCTCACCCTGCTGGAGAGTAGGGGGGAGGAGCATGAGAGAGGGAAGGATGGAAGGGGCATGCTGGGGGGAAGGGAGTTTGGAGGCACCCACTTTTGAAGAGGGACAGGATCAAAGTAGGGAATGCACCAGGTGGGGGGTGGGATGGGTGGGAGGGAAATATAGTCAGTCTTACAATATATCTACTATGGTAATGTTTTACATAGTACATGTACAACATATATGGAATTGCTTATCTTTCCAGCAGGAGTGGGTGACAAGGGACAAAGTGAATGGATCTGGATTCGAAGTTTTAAAATTAAATCTTTCAAATATATATAAATACTATTATTAATACTATTTTGCATGTAACTGGGAGATAAGATATGCAGGCATTGGGGCACAGAGATTCACCTTGCCCTAATGGAAAAGTCAAAGGAGGTATGGGAGAAGATATGGGAGAGAGCAGATTGGATGAGAGGATATCCTGTGGGACTGCTATTCTGGGGTGGTGGGTAGGGGGAAAATGGGGGGAAAAATTGTAACTCAAAATCTGGCAGAAATGAATGATGTAAAGCAGAAGTTAATAAAGCATTTGGAAAAAAAATTTGTTTCCCCACTTTCTGCTTTCCTTCTAATCTTGGTTGCATTATTTTTGTTTGTAAAAAAGCTTTTTTATTTTAATATAATCAAAATTATCTGTTTTCTATTTTTAATGTTCTCTATCTCTTATTTGGTCACAACATGAATTCCTCCTTTCCCCATAGATCTAACTGGTAGACTATCCCTTGTTCTTTTGATTTGCTTATGGTATTACCCTTTATGTCTAAGTCATGTACCCATTTTGACCTTATTTTAGTATACAGTGTGAGATGTTGGTCTATACCTAGTTTGTGTCTTATTCTTTCCCAGTTTTCCAAGCAGTTTTTTTTTTTTGTCAGATGGTGAGTTCTTATCCCAAAGGTTGGGGTCTTTGGATTTGCCAAACATAAGGTTACAAGGGTCATTGACTACTGTGTCTTGTGTACCTAATCTATTCCACTGATCCATCACTCTATTTCTTAGCCAGTATCAAATAGTTTTGATAATACTGCTTTATAATACATTTTAATATCTGGTATTGCTAGGCCACCTTCCTTTGTATCTTTTTTCATTAATGTTCTTGATATTCTTGACCATTTGTTCTTCCAGATGAATTTTGTTGTTCTTTTTAAAAATTTTATTAATTTATTTATTTTTAGTTTTCAACATTCACTTCCATAAGTTTTAAATTTCCTCACTCTCCCTTCTCCCTCCCTCCCCAAGACAGCCTACAATATGATATGGCTCTATATATACATTCCAATTAAACACATTTTCACATTAGTCATGTTGCATAGAAGAATTATAACTAATGGGAGAGACCACAAGAAAGAAAAAACAAAACAAAAAATAAAATAGTCTGCTTTACTCTGCATGCTGACTCTGTAGCTCTTTCTCTGGATGTGGATGGTATTTATCATCATGAGTCCTTTGGAATTGTTTTAGGTCCTTGCATTGCTGAGAAGGGTAAGTCTATCAAAATCAGTCCTCACCCACCCCGGCTGTTTCCTATGAATGTTCTCCTGGTTCTCATAACTTCACTCAGCATCAGTTCATACAGATATTTCCAGGATTTTCTAAAGTCCACTTGTTCATCATTTCTTATAGCATGATAGTATTCCATTACATTTATATACCATAACTTGTTCAGTCATTTCCCAGTTGATGGGTATCCCCTCAATTTCCAGTTCTTGGCAACCACAAAAGGATCTGATATAGATATTTTTGTTCATATGGGTCCTTTTCCCATTTTTATGATCTCTTTGGGATACAGCCCTCAAAGTGGTATTGCTGGGTCAAAGTACGCACATTGTTATAGCCCTTTGGACAGCATTCCAAATTGCTTTCCAGAATGGTTGGATCAGTTCATAGCTCCACCAACAATGAATCAGTGTTCCAACTTTCCCATATCCTCTCCAACATTTATCATTTTCCAGCTTTGTCTTATTAGCCAATCTGATAGGTGTGATGTGGTACTTCAGAGTTGTTTTGATTTGCATCTCTCTAAATCAATAGTGATATAGAGTATTTTTTCCTATGACTATAGATATCTTTAATTTCTTCCTCTGAAAATTACTTTTTCATATCCTTTGAGCATTTATCAATTGGGGAAAGACTTGAATTCTTATAATTTTGACTCAGTTCTCTATATATTTAAAAAATGAGACCTTTATCAGAGGCACTAACTGTAAAAATTCTTTCCCAGTTTTTTGCTTCCCTCCTAATCTCAGCTGCATTGGCTTTAGTCATACAAAAACTTTTCAATTTAATGTAATCAAAAGTATCCATTTTGCATTTCATAATGTTCTCTATCTCTTGTTTGGTCATAAATTCCTCCATTCTCCATAAATCTGATATATAAACTATTCCTTGCTCCCCTAATTTGTTTATGGTATCAACCTTTATAACTAAATCAGGTACCCATTTGGACTTTATTTTGGTATACTGTGTCAGTCGTTAGTCTATGCCCAGTTTCTGCCATACTATTTTCGAGTTTTCCCAGTAGTTTTGTCAAATAGTGAGTTCTTATCTCAAAAGTCGAAGTCTTTGGGTTTGCCAAACAATAGATTGCTATAATCATTGACTACTGTGTCTTGTGTACCTAATCTATTCCACTGATCTACCCTTCTTTTTCTTAGCCAGTACCAAGTAGTTTTAATGATTGCTGCTTTATAATACAAATTTCTGGTATGGCTAGGTCACCTTTCCTAGCATTTCTTTTCATTAATTCTATTGATATTCTAGTCCTATTGTTCTTCCAGATGAATTTTGGTATTATTTTTTCTAGCTCTATAAAATAATGTATTTGATTGGTATGGCACTACACTGAATAAATTAGTTTAGTCAGAATTGTCACTTTACTACATTGGCTAGTCTACCCATAAGCAATTGATATTTTTCCAATTAGTTGGATCTGACTTTATTTGTGTGAAAAGTGTTTTTTAATTGTTTTCATATAGTACCTTGGCAAGTAGACTCCCAAGTGTTTTATATTGTTTGCAGTTATTTTAAATGGAATTTCTCTTTCTATCTCTTGCTACTGGGCTTTGTTGGTCATATAAAGAAAGGCTGATGATTTATGTGAGTTTCTCTTATATCCTGCCACTTTGTCAAAGTTTTTAATTATTTCAAGTATTTTTAGTTGATTCTCTAACTATACCATCATATCATCTGCAAAGAGTGGTAGTTTTATTTCCTCATTGCTTATTCTAATTCCTTCAATTTCTTTTTCTTCTGTTATGGCTATAGCTAACATTTCTATGTCCATATTGAATAACAATGGTGATATGGGCATCCTTGCTTCACACCTGATCTTATTGGGAAGGCTTCTAGCTTATCACCATTACAAATAATGCTTGTTGATAGTTTTAGATAGATAGTGATTATCATTTTAAGAAATATTCTATTTATTCCTATGCTTGCTATTCTTCGGTGGTTTTAGATAGATAGCGATTATCATTTTAAGAAATACTCTGGGGGTCTCATTTTGAGAAGTGTTATGTGACTTGACCAGATGAGACTCTGGGCAGCCATTGAGAGCCCCCCAGCTTTAAAAACCCAGATGTTGATGCTTCCCTCTCTGGTAACTGTGATTTGGTATTGATGTAGTGGTTGGACAGTTTGGAAGCCTGTCTGCTTGATTTGTTTCTTTCTCTGTCTTGTAACTTCTGTCTGTATACTTTGAAGTTCAGGGTGCTGACCTTTTTCCCCTGAACTAGGTAAACAATATGTTTGATTGATTAATGTAAGCTTGTTAACCCCCCCCCCCCGCCAAAAAATACTCTGTTTATTCCTATGCTTGCTATTCTTTTTAATAGGAATGGGTGCTGTATTTTTTCAAAAAAGTTTTTCAGCATCTGTTGAGATAATCATATTATTTCTGTTGGTTTTCCTATAGATATGGTCAATTATGTTGATAGTTTTTCTAGTATTGAACCAATCTTGAACTCCTAAAATAAATCCCACATGATCATAGTGCATTCCTTATTGCTATAATCACCTTGCTAGTATTTTGTTCAAGAATTTTACATCAATATTCACTAGGGAAATGGGTCCATAATTTTCTTTCTCCGCTTTAACTCTTATCTGTACCACATTTGTGTCATAAAAGACATTCTTCACCTGTTTCTTCTTTTTCTAGTTTTTTTAGTTGCATGCCCAATTCACTGATCTGTTCTTTTTCTATTTTGTTGATGTAAGAATTTAAAGAAATAAATTTTCCCCTAAGTGCTGTTTTGGCTGCATCCCATAAATTTTTGTGTGTTGTCTCACTGTTGTTATTCTCTTTAATAAAATTATTGATTGTATTTATGATTTGTTTTTTTGACTAACTCTTTAGTATTAGGGTATTTAATTTCCAATCAATTTTAATACATCTTTCCAATTTCCATCAATTTTAATACATCATTTAATACATCTTTCCAATGTCCTTTGCTTAATATAATTTTATTGCATAATGATCTGAAAAGAATAATTTAATATTTCTGCTTCTCTACATTTGATTTTGAAGTTTCTATACCCTAACATATGGTCTATTTTTTGTAGGTGCCATGTGCTCCTGAGATAAAAGCTACATTCCTTTCTGTTCCCATTCAGTTTTCTCAAAAGGTCTGTCATATTTAACTTTTCTAATAGTATGCTTATTTCTTTGTTATTTGTTTGTTTTTATTTTTTTTACATTTGCAAAAAATGTGTAATTTTATTTAATCAGTTTTCATATTCTAGATCCTTGAGGGATAGAGCATCACTCAGATCCTGTGTCCAATGGCTTTGGCAGGAAGATTGCTTCTGAACTTGACTTGAACCATTTCACTATTTCCATGGACCTGAGTAACTTTCCCCCAGATAACTCTTGTTCTGTTTGGTTTCCCACCAAGGGTTACTGTGTTGTTTTTGACTTTGTAGACACAAGGACATCTCTTTCCCAAATAGAATTCAGTTTCATCCCATGCATAGACACCTTCAATTTTCAGAAGAGCCATATGGTCCCTCTGATTTCATAGGCCTCTCTTGTAGCCAGCAAAAATGGCCTTGGACCACAGTCTTTCAGACATTTTGCTGTTCTAGAAGTCCTGTTTCCAGAAGGCCCCCACAGCTCCAAGATGGAGGAAAAAGTTTCTTGTTTGTTTTTTGGTTGGATTTATTGAGTTCTGAGAGGGAACAGTTGAGGCCCCCCATGAATATATTTTTGCTGTTTATTTCTTCCTGTAACTCACTTAACTTCTTCTTTAAGAGTCTGGATGCTGAACCAGTTGGTGTATATATGTTTAGTATTGATATTGCTTCATTGTCTATGGTACCCTTTTAACAAGATGTAGTTTCCTTCCTTACCTCTTTTAATTGTCTAATTTTGTTTTTAATTTTTCTGAGATCAGGATTGCTGGCTCTGCCTTTTTTTTTTTACTTTGGCTGAAGCATAAAGGATTCTGCTCTAGCCTCTTATCTTTACTCTGTGTGTATCTCATGGCTTCAAGTGTGTTTCTTATAAACAACATATTGTAGAATTCTACTTTTTGATCCACTCTGCTATCTACTTTCATTTTATGGAAGAGTTCATCCCATTCACATTTACAGTTATGATTACTGTGTATTTCCCCCCATCCTATTTTTCTTCCTATCTGTCCTCTTTCCGTTCACCCTTTCCCTCCTCACCATTGTTTTACTTCTGTCTACCATGTCCCCCTGTCTGCCCTCCCTTCTGTCAGTCCTCCCCTTTACTTAAACTCCTCCCCCCACTTCCCTGTCCTATAAAATAGATTTGTATATTCAACTGATTGTGTATATTATTCCCTTTTTGAGTCAATACTGATGAGAGTAAGGTTCAAGCAATTCCCATCACCTCCCCTCCCATCCTCCCCTCCACTCTTATAGACTTTTCATGCCTCTTTATGTGAAATAATTTACCCCATTCTACCTTTCCCTTCCTTCTGCACTCAGTGTACTCCTCTTTCTCATCCCCTAATTATTTTTATGTCATTCCCTAAAATTCACCTTATACCCATATCATTTGTCTATGAGTATTCCTTCTAGTTATATTAGTGAAACAATTTCTAAGAATTACAAGTGTCATCTCCCATGTAAGGATGCAAACAGTTCAACCCCACTGAATCCCTTATGGTTTTTTTTTCTTTTTCCTTTTTTAGTCTTCTCTTGGGTCTTTTTTTTTTTTTTGGTTTTTGGAGGGCAATTGGGGTTAAGTAGCTTGCCCAAGGTCACACGGCTAGGTTTTTATTTGTGTGTATCAAGTGTCTGAGGCCGGATCTGAACTCAGGTCCTTCTGACTCCAGGGCTGATGCTCTACTCACTGTGCCACCTAGCTGCCCTTCTGTTGGGTCTTGATATTAGAGATCAAATTTTTGGTTTAATTCTGGTCTTTTAATGAAAGCTTGAAATCTTTCTATTTCATCAAATGACCATTTTTCCTTGATGTAGTATGCTTAATTTCACTGAGTAAATGATTCTTTATTATAGTCCTAGCTCCTTTGCATTCCAGAATATCATGTTCTACAACCTCTGATCTTTTAAGGCTGCAGCTGCTGAGTCTTGTGTAATCGTGTTTGTGGCTCCCCGACAATTGAATTGTTTCTTTCTGATCACTTGCAGCATTTTTATCTTGACCTGACAGTTCTGAATTTTGCCTATAATGTTCCTTGGAGTTTTTATTTTGTGATCCCTTTCCTGAGGTGATTGGTGGATTCTTTCAATGCCTATTTTGCCCTCTGGCTCCAGGATAGTTCCAGGGCAGTTAGTTCTCCATGATAATTTCTTGAAAGATGTTGTCCAAATGTTGTTCATTTTGATTATGGCATTCAGGTAGTCCAATGATTCTGACATTATCTCTCCTGCATCTATTTTCTAGGTCAATTGTTTTTCCCATGAGATATTTTATGTTTTCTTCCATTTTGTTCATTCTTTTAAAGTTGATTGATTTTTGATGTCTCATAGAGTCATCAGCTTCCATTTGCCCAATTCTAACTCTTAAGAAGTTATTTTCCTCATTTCGCTTTTGTACTTTCTTTTCTATTTGACCAATTATACTTTTTAAGGAGTTGTTTTCTTTTTCCAAGCTGTTGACTCTTTTTTTCATAATTCTCTTGCATCACTCTCATTTCTTTTCCTAATTTTTTTCTACCTCTCTTATATAACTTTTAAGCCCCTCTTTCAGCTCTTCCATGAGCTTTTACTGGCCCTGAGACCACTTCAGGATTTTGCCCATAGGTGTTTTTACAATGTTGTCCTCTTCTGAGTTCCTCTTGATCTTCCCTGTCACCATAACTTTCTATGGTCAGATTCTTTTTGTTGTTATTGTTGTTTGCTCATCTTTTTTGGCCTTTTTCCCTTCTTTTAAATTTGAGCTCTGCTCCTGGGGTATAAGGAGCATTGTCTCAGGCTTCTTGTGCTGGGCCTATAGGCCCTGCATGTTTGCCTGGTGCTGCACTGGTGCTGATCTGAGGCCCACAGGGAATCCTTGTGTCTGGTGGTGTGCTGAAGTGGTGGGGTGGGGGTGGCTGGCACTGCTTGAGGCCATAGGTGTCTGGCAGCTTACCTGGTGCTGAGCTGGGGTCCTAGTGCTGGTATATGGCATGTGCTAAGGTCAGTGGGGTGTTTCTGCATTTCCCCAGGGATACACTGAAACACTTGGAGGTCTGGTCACTGTCACCTGCCTGTTTGCCCAAGGCTGAACTGAAGTATGTGATGCTTCCCCACACATACCTTGCCCGTTTGCATAAGCACCCATAGGTTTGGTGTCTATCTGTTTGCCTGGGGCTACCTTAAAGTATGGCCCAAGGTTACAGTGAAGCCTGTTCCCATGCCTATACTGAGATGTAAGGCAGGTCCAGCCACATGCACTGGGGTTAGGGATCTCCTGGGGGTTTACTGGGGTGGGGCTTGCTACTGGCTGGTTGGGATGCTTCTTGTCCTGGATTGTGCTCCCTTTTTTCCCAAGTGAGACACCTTGCTTGCCAATCTTCCCAGTTTCTTGTGCTCAAAGTTTGTTTCACCCTGTCTTTTTGCTGGTTCTGCTGTTTCCAGATTTATTTTGGGGTACTATTTAAAGGTTGTTTGGAGGTGAACATGGGAGAGTTACAGTGATTTACTGCTTACTTCTTTTTAGCTTCCAGAATTTAAATCAAAGACTCCTTTTCTTAATATATAAAGTTCTTCACACCCTGACTCCAACCCTACTGCTCCAGCCTTATAAATTCTCCCATTTAGTTTTTAGTTTAGCCAAACTGGCCTTCTCACTTTTCCTCATAAATGACATTCCATCTCCCATCTCCATGCATTTACACAAACAATCCCCTATGCTGGAATGCTTTCCTCCACTCACCTCAGCCTCTTGGCATCTTTGCTTTCTTGAATGCCAAGCTTAAACACCAACTGCTATATGAGGTCTTTTCTGATCCATCCAACTGCTATTGCCTCTCCTGAAAATCACCCTGTATGTACACACATGTATATGTATATACAGCTATAATTATTATATAAGAGTCATGAAAGATAGGGTGCCATAGTGGTTAGAGAGTCAGTCTGAGTCAGGAAAGTCTGGTTTCAAATTCCATTCTGAAGCATACTGGCTATATCACCCTAGGCAAGTCATTTAACTTCTCAATATCCCAGAAAAAATCTCTAAGTCTTTAAATTGAAAATTGCGGAGTGGAATGGTAGAGGTAGTATCATTATGTTGAGCTTCCTGTATGAAATGGATTTACAAATCCAAACTCTACCACATCACACCCCCCAAAAAATATTCATTGTGTGATTATCAGAGCTAGAAGGAACTGAGGACATTGAATATTAGAATTTTCAGGTTCCTTGCAAAAAAGATTACCAGAGCTGGAAGGAACCTGAAAGAAATCACCTAGTTCAGGCTTCTCATTTTGTGAAACTCAATCATATTGGCTAGCAGAGGGGAGGACAGTTAAACTGGATAGTGGACAGAGTGGATAGAGCACTGAGCCTAGCATTAGGAAGACTTGTCTTCATGAGTACAGATATGATTTCAGACACTTATTAGCTATGTGACCCTGAGCAAGTCATTTAACCCTGTTTGTCTCAGTTCCTTAGCTGTAAAATGAGCTAAAGAAGTATTTTTACCAAGGAAACCCCAAACAGGGTTGGAAATTGCTGAAATAACCAAACAACAGTGTAATGGCAATGCCAGACTTCGACCAGAGTCTCCTTGTTTCGATACAAGGATATTTCCAGGATACCGTAAAGCTCCTTTTCAATAGTGAAATATGTCTCCCATTGGACTAAGCAATTGCTTCTCTCTGAAATGAGCAGCCTGGCCATTCTGGAGAGATATGGAATTACCATCTGTCAGAGCACACAGAGATGGTAACTTCCCTCTCCCTGGTTACCTTTTAGTCAACCTGGGCCCAGACACACATGCTGTGCCTCCATAAAGTATGTTTCCTGAGTGCCCTTTCTGCTTCAGAGAAACCTAGACTAGTCTACAGGTAATTGGACTAATTTTCAGTTGATCATGGAAAGAAAGGGGGGGAAAGGCAGAATCAGGAGGGATGGTTGCTAGGAAACTGATTTGCATTTCAATTCAGAATCATTTCAATTCATTCAATTACATGAGGGGAAAGAGCAGCTCCACAGCCATTAGCAGATTTGGCCCATGGTCTTTACTCAATGGTTATCATTGTCCAAAGTATAGAACTTAGGGAAAGATTGCAGATGGCCCTGAAGAACCAATCCCCATTCTTGGAGATCTAGCCCAAAGGACATGCCTTCCTAATTATTACCTTCATTGACCTTTAGTTGGGATGCTAGGATTTTGTACCCTGTGGACCTATATATCTCATATTCCTCTGTCATCTTGTCCCTAGGCAGAAGGTGAACCTAGAGTTATTATTATAAAGTTTTGTCTCCACGTGGTTTCCTACCAGTGTTAGGCCCCAGATATAATTCTCAGCTCCAAGATGGCTCTAGAAATCTCCATTTTTTCTCTATGATGAGTCGAAATTAGAGAATTGCAGGATCTCAGAGTGAGAAGGGACCGCAAAAGTCAACTAGTCTTATATGAAAAGTCCTTACATGACAACAGTATTTACATTACAAGAAATCTCCTCCTATTGTGAATATACTAAAAATGGCCATCTGAACTTTGAGGACCATCAGCAATGGGAAAATCACATCCTTCTAAGATAGACTGTTCCATTTTCGAATGACTCTAATTGTTGGAAGCATTTTTCCTTACAATGCAACTAAATCTGCCTCACTGAAAACTCCACCCACCACTGCTACTCCTGTCCTCTGAAGCCAAGAAGAATTCAATTCAAATCAATAAACACTTATAAAGCAGCTTCTTCTACTTGACAGCTTTTCAGATAGAGAAAAGTATATCCCTCTAAGTCTTCCCTGCTCCAGGTTAACTATCCCCAATTCTTTCCACCATTTTTCATATATCATGGTTCTTCAAGTACCCTAGTTACTCTCTTTTAGGTCTATCCCAGCATGTGAATATCCTTCCTTAAATGTGATAGCTACAACCAAAAAAATAATGGAGATGAAACCTGACTAGGATCAGGTGCAACAGAAACTGTTATCCGTTAAAGTCCTACTCTGATAACTCATCATGGTATGGAATGGACCCTGACTTTTAGAGGCCTATAACCGTGCAAACTCTGATGGGTCCTATAGGCCATATCTGTTGTCTGAAGAGATCAGTTAGCCAGCCAATAAGCATTTTAAGTGTCTGCTATGTGCCAAGCATAATGCCAAGTGCTGGGAATAGGAGGAGAGGCAAAAGAGGGTCTTTGCCCTCAATTAACTCACAATGTAATGGAGGATACAACAAGCAAACATGTAGGAACAAACAATATATATACAGGATACACAGGAAATAATTAACAGGGGGAAGGCATTAGAAGTAAGAGTAGTGGTGAAAATCTTCCTTTAAATAATAGGATTTTTTTTTGGATTTGAAAGAATGCATGGAAGCCAGGAGGTAGATGAGAAGGGAGAGAATTCTAGACATGGGGGATAGCTGGAGAAAATGTCTAGAGTTGAGAAATGGGTGTCTTGCTCATTGAACAGCAAAGAGGCTAGTGTCATTTGATGAAAAAGCATATTGATAGGGGAAGAGTAAGGTATAAGAAAACTGGAAGGAGAGGAAGGTTGATTATGGAGAAATCCAAACAGAGGATTTCATATTTGGTCCTGGAGATGGGGCTAGGGAGCCACTGGAGTTTACAGAGTAGGATAGTGATAGGGTCAGACACTTTACTGTAGGAACTGAGCCACATAAATATTGACATTCTTATCATAATTGAAACCACAAAATAACATTTTAAATGTTCCAAGTAAATGGAAGAAAAACTCTTATGTACTCCACAGAGAGACAAATTAAAGAGCAAATTAAGCCTATAGACCTTCACTTGTGTGATTGAACTGCCTTAGTATAAAGGTAATATGACTCCAATGATATTGACTTAGGGAAGTGATAAAAAGCTGGAAAAATTGGGTGTGCCAAATCTAAAGACAGCCTCTCTTCAAGACCATTGCTGACCACTTTCCTGCTCCAGTGACATTCATTATATTTCTTTCCACCACACAGGTAAAAGCCATTTGTGAGATTTTGGAACAGATATTTCACATTCACCTCAGACCTTCACTGGCATGAGCTGATAAGCCAGGCATGGTTTTTGTCAGTCCTTCACCTGTAGGATAATCCTGGAAGCGTTCCTGTTTTCTTTGAAGAGATTATTCTTACTCTGTTAAACTGATACCAAAATCTAAAATTCTAGAATTCTAAGCCCATGAGACTGAAAATGACTATTTTTCAAGGATCTCTAGTAATTGACCTGTGCTCAGGTAAGGAAACGTCAAAGAAGTCATCCAGGGATTCAAGGTCCCATCTCAGCCTCACTTAAGCAAACACAGGCTGATGGCTAACATCATGTGCCTCTCAAACAAGTCATACTGTTATTGGGAGAGGTGAAAAGTAGAAAAAATCCCCTCCCCTTACTTAAATTCAAAGGTAGAGAAAATGCTGTCAGAGTCCCAAAAGACAAGACACAAAATAGAGTGGAGTCATTTCCACAGTCTTTCTGGTGAGCTGGCAGCATTCATTCATAAGAGTCCATACTAATGATGCTCATTGGCCAATCATCCGCATAATCACGTGGTCATGGGAGTTTCTGTGTCATCCCAACAAAGTCCATGCCCCTTGTCCAAGGAGCCAGAGAACATATCCAGCAACCTGGGAGATGCCTTCTTCTGACAAAGGTCTGTATCCTATAATGTAACCAAATGAATTAGGGACCTCAATTGACCAAGTATCACTTGCTATGTGTACAATGAGGGCATTGGACCAGATGATCTCTGTGGTCCCTTCTAGTTCTAAAATCTGTGATCCTAGGTGGCACAGTGAATAGAGTACCTCCTGGAGTCAAGAGGACCTGAGTTCAAATCCCTCCTCAGACACTTAACACACACACACACATACACACACACACACACACACACACACACACACACACACACACACTAGCCATGTGACCTTGGGCAAGTCACTTAACTCCAATTGCCCTCCAAAAAAAAAAAAACAAAAAAAAATCTGTGATTCTATTCTAAGTTCCCTATTTGACAAAAAAAGAAACTAAGTCTAGTAAAGAATCTTTTATCCATTGTCATATAGATACAAATTACAAGAGTCAAGGCTCTAATCCAGACCAGATGGCTATAAATCCAATAGGCTCTTCCCACAATAGCATTGCTGCCTACCTTATCATGGGGCAGCTAGGTGGCACAGTGTATAGAGCAACAGTTCAGTTTTGGTCTCAGACACTTGCTAGCTGTATGACCCTGAGCAACTCACTTAACTCTGTTTGCCTCCATTTCTTCATCTGCAAAATGAACTAGAGAAGAAAATGACAAACCACTCCAGTATCTGTGTCAAGAAAACCCAAAAATAGGGGTCAGACATGACTGAAACAACTGAACAACAACAACTGTATTATCATAGATTATAATCAAAGTTTTATGTCAATTGAATTGAATTGAATTTCTACTCTATCCTACAACTTTCTGGCAATTTTTAGGAGCATGATAATAGATCATCAACTGCTTTACAGAGAGGTTCAGGAGAACAGTAGGAGACATAGAACTATGGTGCCACTGACCACTTAAGATAAAAAGAAATAAGGTATCTTGGGGAAAAATGGTATAAATTAATGCAGAAAGGTACTTCAATTTATCCACCCTGTTTACACACAACTTTGTATGAACACTCCTTTCACCTATAACTTCCATGGACCATGAAATACTGTCGCACACCCTGGAATGAGTCATAGACCAACACAAAACTCAACCTTGCTATGTCAATCATACTTAAGTAAATTCCTAGAATGAAATTTCACAGGCTTGTACTTTCTAGGAATCCAATTTCACACTATGTTGGCCATTTTCAGTTCAATTTCTGGCTACATAATCATTTAGGGATTCAATATAACAGAGCAGGAGCCCAGGGTGGGAAATCAGGAGCCTTGAGTTCAATTCCTGACTGTACCACTTCATAGATACATGACCTATATTAGATATTTCATATCTCTGGGCATCAGTTTCCTCCTCTGTCAAATAGGAACCACTGGATATTTAGAGCCTGATTGATACTTAAAGATAACCTTGTCTTACAGATAAAACTGAGGTCCATGAAATGATCTGAGCAAAATCAAACAGGCAGTAAGAAGCAAAACTATTGGATAATTATATCTTTAAGGATTTTATCTTTAAAAAATATATCTTTGAGGATAACCTAATGAGATAACCAATATAAATTATTTTACATAAAAATGCCATAGAACTGGCAACCCATTGCTTATGTTGACCTAAAACATGTTCGTTGATGGAGATAAGTTGAGGAAGGGGTTAGTGTACAAGAAAGTGAAGATTATCCCATGAGGAGGATAAAAGTAGAAAATCATGCAAAACATATGAGAAGAAAAGCTATGTGTCTATGCATATACATATGTAAATGCATATGTATATTATATATGTATATACAGTCCTTGAACTGTACCAAACTACTTTGGGTCCTAAAGACTTATTGGTCCTGCAGAGTCAGTTATGAAAATGTAAATGCCCCTGGATCAGTTGATATCTTATAATTCCACTATCAGGTAGTTAGTGTCAGAGTCAGAATGGGGAGCCAAGCCCTCTTGACTCTAACCCTGGAGCACCTGCTGCCATATTGTCTCTGCATGACATATGATGGTATTAGGGTTATAAGTCCTACAAAGAGCTTCCTAAGAGATAACCAAATAAGGATAACCAGTGGTAGGATTACTTCCATTCAGTAGAGAATTAGATCTACTCTTTTCAATATAGGAAGGGAGAAGTTAGCCTTGACCTCAACACCTTCCTGCTATACCATCCTACAACCACCATGGCTGTAGTCTTTTATCTGATCCCACCTAGAGCTATGCCATCCTGATTAGAGAATGTTTGCCAGCCTTAGCCACTAATGCCATCTTCCCTACATGCCATGCCACCCTATAGACATCTCTATTCTCACCAACTCCCTACCTCCCCATTTTGGGAACAGTAATTAAGACAGCACTGTTATTGCTTCTAGAAATGAGAATTCGATGAATTTCCCTATGGCTTTGCTCCTCATGCCTGTGACTCCCCAGACCAAAACATACCTCACTGGCCACCACTAGCATATACACATACACATATAAACACATACACATACACATACACATACGCATACACATAAATATACATGCATATGTATATATACATGTACATATTTATACACACATACATATAGGTATATAAAATGTGCGTATATCTAGATACATACATGTATATATGTGTGTGCAGTATGTGTGTACATTTATACCTATGCATGCATGTATATATATATAATTATATCTACATATTACATAGATAGATGATAGATAGATTGATAGAGTTTTTCCCTGTTAGGAAGCAGTAAACTTCCTCAGTACAGGAATCTTCTGTATTTTTATCCCTAGTGATTTTTCATTCATTCATTTATTCACTGATATTTTGGTGCCATCAGTAAACAGAGTCCTCCAAGCAGTCTGAGCCATAGGCAATGAATTCACCTTAACAGAATCTCAATTCCTTAATTACTTAATTGGATCCATGGCTTTTTTAGCCTATTGATTCCCATTTATTTTAATTCAGGGCAATGTGAACATAGGGTCTATATTTTACCTTGTCATATTGATCTGCTCAGAAGCCCCTGCCTCCCTGCTGTCGTCAGGCTGAAAAGGCCTTGCATCTCTACATGGTCCTGTGCTAATCCCTTCTAGTAAATGTGCTGGATACAGTCATAGATTCTCAAGGGTCTAGTGAGAGCCAGCCTGGGTTTGGGTTTAGGCTGTGCCATAGAACAGCTGGGTGCTTTAGTTGTTGCTGTTGAGTCATTTCAGTCACTGACTCTTCATGACCCCTTTTGGGGTTTTCTTTGCAAAGATACTGAAGCAGTTTGCCATTTCCTTCTCCAGGTCATTTTTATAGGTGAGGAAACTGGGGCAAGCAGTATTGAGTGATTTGCCCAGAGTCACAGAGCTAGTAAGTGTCTGAGGTCAGATTTAAATTGAGGTCTTCCCGACTCCAAGCCTGGCTCTCTGCCATTGTGCTGCCTAGCTGCCCTGGAGTGACGTGAGACACATGCTTTTCTCTGGGTTCCTCTTTCCTCAGTAAGATGAGACCTAAATAACCCCAAAGTTCCCTTCGATGGCTAATGTTCTACTGTGGCAAGTTCCTGGAATCATAGACTTAGAAGGAATATCAAAAATCATCTAGTGGAACCCCTTCATTTTACAAATGAGGAAATCAAGGCTCAAGAAATTGAAATGATGCATCAAAGGATGCATAGGTATCAAGTTTCAAAGGTGGAATTTAAACTCAGATCTTATAGGCACCAGAGCCAGCAATATTTCCACTGAACCATACCTTTCTGAATTCCAGCTTTCTCTTTGTGAAATGGGGGTGTACAGTGGAGAGAACACTGGCCTTGGAGTCAGGAGGCTCTGAGTTCAAATCCAGTCTCAGATACTTACTAGTTGAGTGGTCCTGGGCAAGTCACTTAACTCTGATTGCCTCCAAAAAATAAATAAAAAATAAAAATTGGGAGAAGAACCCCCTTACACAGCTAAGCCATGAGGAAAGCACTTTAGAAATGAGCATTTTCCCTGACTATCCTCTATGTCTTAAACACTCTCTGTTCTCTACTCCACCTATGACTTCTCTGACTTCTTTTAAATCCCAAATAAAATTCCACCTTTTACAAGAAACTTTCCCTAATCCCTCTTAATTTCAGTGCCTTTCTTTTATTTTCTATTGATCCTGTATATAGCTTGCTTTGAATGTTTTATTTGCACATTGTCTTGCCTATTAGATTGTAAGCTCCTTAAGGACAGGGGCTGTCTTTTGCTTCTTTTTTTTATCCCCACCACTTAGCACAGTGCCAAGAACATAGAAGTAGCTTAATAAATGTTGATTGATTGATTCAACTTTAAAGCACAATGGGGAAAGGGAACTATTGTTTTTCTTTTTCTTAAATAATATTTCAATGAAAGCATTATATAAAGACTCCTTGACAATTATCCCATAAGGTGTATTCCTTCATCCCTTCTCATGCTAAGGCAAACACCCTGAGAAGACTTGAGACACAGCGTAAATGTGCCCAGCTAAAAGATAACTGGTGTCCAGTTACTGGGTCACACTGTTGACTCTCACTTAGTCATGCATAGCTACCACACAGTTCAGCCCACTGGCCACTAGGGATCACCCTTGTGCTGCAGAAAACAGAACAGAAGTCAGCTCTTTAACTATTAGCTTCAATCTTTTTTTTTTTTTTGCCTGACTCTAGGAGAAGACCCTCAACAAATTTATCTCATGGAATCACTTGAGTTCCTTTTGTTTTTAATTTGCTTGAAAATATCAATACCACTTAAAACCCAAGCTCCTAATTGGAGGAGAACGTCAAACTCAAAAATCCCTACAACATCCCAAGATCTCATAAAGAGATATCCTTTCTTCCAGGATTTCCCACTGCCTGCCCTGCCACCCTCCCTAGGGCATAGAGGAGAAAGATGATATTAATTTTTATTTTTAAGAAAAAAGCAAAGTAATTTTTAAAATAACAATGCGGATTCTCATTTTTATAGTATTTTAAGGAGATAACTCTTTTGCAGTATTATTATCCCCATTTTATAATTATAGATATCAAAGCCAGGCAGATTATAATTAAAAGAGGCTGGATTTGACCACACACTAAAAAAAGAAAAAAAAAACCCCAAGTCATCCCTAAACACTAGGCAAGGCTGCTACATTAAGTACATGCTTTGAAGATGCCCTCACTTTAGTCAATTAGATGATAGTAAGTCAAGGTGCATTTATTAAGCACCTAATATGTTCCAGGCCCTATGCTGAGCATGAAGGATACAAAGAAAGAAAAAAACAGTCAATGATTTCAAGACACTCATAATCTAATAGGGGAGACAACATGCAAACTACATACATTACAGTATAAGTGAGAGGTAATCTTAGAAGGAAGCCACTAACTGGGGAGGGGAGGAGATACTATCACCTGTTACTCATTGTGTTTCAACTTTCACTGTTAAAAATCAAAAGATGGTGAATTTAGAGGCAGAAAGGTTCTCGGATTCCATCTAGTTCGACTTTGAAATTGTACAGATGAAGAAAATGAGTCTCAGGGAAGTTTTGAGTTTTCTAGGGTCAAACAGGAGCCAGAATTTGAATCCAAGTCTACTTACTCCAAACTCAGTGTTCTGTACATTATTATACCATGCTTCTCTGGATCCTTAAGGCTTTTGGTCTTCCTGAGACTTATTAAAATATAAATTACTATGAATCAGTTTACACCTTACTTATTGAAAATAACACTGGCAGCCCAGATACTTGGGGATCTTATTAATTAACAAGAAAACCACCAAGCCTGGAAATATCCATTTCTCAGGCCCACTTGTGCTTAGCAAAGGAACAAAAAAACAGAAGAAGGAAGGCAGGAATTTGAAGTGGTCTCATGCTTGCCTAGGCTAGCACATGTCCCACTGATGTGCTCTTCTGCTTCAGAGTGCCATTTGCCAGGGGGTGGGGCAGAGACAGCAGAAAGAAATTCCACCCCCAGGATACATCTCAGTCACCAATATCTTTGGCAGAGATCTGGTTAGTCAGTCAACAAACATTCTTTAGTCACTGTGGATGAATCAGGAATTCCTATGTCATCTTTCCACACCCTGCTACACACACACACACACACACACACACACACACACACACACACACACACACACACAAACAAACAAGATATTAAACTGGTGTCAGAAAGATTTTTTATGCCAATTTTATCTGTATTGATTTAAACATTTTCATTTATATAAATCATGGCATTATAAGATAAACAAAAAATCATTGTTAATCATTGCCAGAAGAACATTACTAGAGAATGAATGGTCTAGCTATATAGTCTTCTGTCATAGGTACATTAGTAGAATGTGTTGGTCAGGTAGTTAATTGCCACCTTGGAAAGCAGAGTGGGTTCAGCTCTAGGGGGATGAGTGAAAGACAAGATCAAGCAATAAGGAGAAGAGAGGAGAAGGTGAGAAAAGCAGAGTCTCAGAATTAGAAGGAACCTCAGACAATCCCCAAGTGGCTGTTCAGCCTCTTACTGGACCTCTACCTCTCAAGACAAGCCTCTCCTTAAACCTATTACCGATCAAAATAGTCGTTCCACTTTCACACAGCTTTTAATTGCTGGGAAGTTCTTTGTTATTCATTCTCTTTGCATTGCCTCTAGATCTGTCTCTATAATGTAAACCCATTTCTCCTGCTTCCAATCTCTGTGACCAACTAGAACAAGTGGATTCTTCCAGTTTCCATTCATTCATATACTGAAAAATTGCTAGGATGACCTATCTAAGCCTTCTCACTCATCAGATAAGCATCTCCAAGAACCTAGAGCTGGTCATCACATGCCATGAGCTCCAGTCCCTGCCTATCCAGTCCAATTATTCCAGTGTCTGCCTTCTAGACATGCTATTTACATTGTACTTGTAGTTTAGCCAGTTGTACAGCTAGCCACTTTTACATCAAAAGTCTCCTACATTTGGTGGCCCCACAATTGCTGGGGAGGTGTTCACTCCATGCTGCTAGATGGAAGTGGTGAGAAAACCCCAAACCCCGTTAAATAAAGAATCAGTGACCTTTTATACCCCAGATATACCTTTCTATAAAGGAGGTATGGATACATGCAGAGTTATGTAGATTCACCCAATCAGAACAGATCTCAAGTTCCCATCCTGGAAAACCCTGTCTACTTCTCAAACAGGATAAATTTTAGCAAGTCCTAATCACATAACATTGGCATAATAGAGTTCCTTCTTATCAGAAGCAGATAATCATGCATAAAGTGCTTTTACTCTTAGCACAGACACCATAAACAAATAGTAAATAACAAGAAAATCATGCATAATAATATATCTTCCAAGTTCTGCCTGCCCCAAGCCTCTCCCCAACTCTCTGCTGCCCCCAAACATAGTTTTGCCCCAAATCTAGAAATTCTAGTAAATGCAGTTTGAGTTTCTTTATTCAATAGGTCAATACGCATTTATTAAACACCTACTATATTCCAGGCACTGTACTAAGGGCTAGGGATACAAAAAGAGCCAAAAGATAATGCCTGCCCTCAAGGAGCTTACAGTCTAATGGGGAAAACAACAAGCAAACAAATATGTGCAAATAAGCTACATGCAGGATATTGTTGTTGTCCTTGAATTGTTTCAGAGTTTTCTTGGTAAAGATACTAGAGTGTTTGACATTTTCTTTTCTGGCTCATTTTACAGATGAGGAAACTGAGGCAAACAGGGTTAAGTGACTTGCCCAGGGTCACACAGCTAGTGTCTGAGGCCAGATTTGAACTCACAAAGATGAGTCTCTCTGACTCCAGGCCCTGGAACTCTATCCACTTTGCCACCTAGCTGCCCTAATATACAGGGTAAATAGGAAATAATTAAGAGAGGGAAGACACTCAAATTAAGTGAAAGGGGGGAAAGGCTTCCTGTAGAAGATAGGACTTTATGGGATTTGAAAGACGCCAGGGAAGAAAAGAGGTGAAGATGAGGACAGAGAGCATTGCAGACATGGGGAACAGTCAGAAAAAATGTACAGAGCCACAAATGGCTTGTCCATGGAACAGCAAGAAGGCCAATGTCACTAGACCAGAGGGCATGTGGTGGGGAATGAGGTGTAATATTGCAAAGGTTTTGGGGAGGGAGGGAGGTAATGAAGACTTTTGAACACCAAACAGAGGGTTTTGTCTTTGACTCTGAAGGCAATAGGGAGCCACTGGAGTTTACTGAGCAAAGAGGGGTGGAAGGGAGGAAGGGATATACCATGACTGGACCTGTGCTTTAAGGAAATTACTTTTGACAGCTGGATAGAGAAAGCAGTGGGTGTAGACTGGCAGCAAGAAGACCAAACAGCAGGCTATTGCAAAAGTCCAAGAATGAGGTGATGAGGTCTGCACCAGAGTGGTGGTACTGTCAGAGGAAAGAACAAGATGTATTTAAAAGATGTCACAAAGGTGAAATTAACAGGCCTTTGAAACAGATTGGATATGGGGAGGGATGAGAGATAGGTTGTCAGTCTGGAGGTGCAGGGAGGCAGAGAGAAAGGTGGAGCCCTCTAGGGAAGTGTAGAAGGAGGAAGGGTTTAGGGGGTTCAAGATAATGAGTTCAGTTGTGGACATGGTAAGTTTAAGATGTCTACTAGGCATCCAGTTGGAGATGTCTGAAAGGTTGTTGGAGATGTGAGACTAGAGGTCTGCAGGGAAGTTAGGGTAAGATAGGTAGATCTGAGCTCATTACCATAGAGATAACAATTAAATCCATGGGAGCTGATGGGATCAGCAAATGAAGTAGCAGAGAGGAAAAAAGAGAGCCCTGTCTTGCAGGACACGACCTAGATGAGGTCAAAAGCAAAAGGAGCTGAGAAGTGGTCTGAAAGGTAAAAGAAGAACCAAGAGAGAATGAAAGGGAGGAGGTCATCAGAGCCAAAGGCTTCAGAGAGGTCGTGCAGAATGAGCACTGAGAAAGGCTATTGGGTTTGGCATTTAAGATGCTGTTGGCCACTTTGGAGAGAGATGGTTCGGGGAATGATGAGGTCAGAAGCCAGATTTTGGGGGGTTAAGAGAGTGAGAGGAGAGACAGTGGAGATGGCTGGATTTGAGCCACAAAGGACAGAAGAGACATAAGATGATAAGGAAAAGGGAAGGATCAAGGGAGGATTTTCTGAGGATGGGGTAGACATAGGCATCTTTGTAGGCAGGAAGGAGTCAATAGACAGGGATATATTGAAGATAAGTGAGAGAGTGGAAATGACAGACAAGGCAATGTGTTTAAGGAGGCAGGATGGAATGGGATCACTTGTGCAGGTGTGCAAGTCACCTCTATGCATTAGAAAAGGGGTAAAGGAGGAAATAGTGGCAGAAAGGTTCTGTGTGATGAGATGAGGAAGAGGAAAGAAGACAGAGCTCATGGTAAATGGCCTCCATTTTTTCTGTGAAATATGAAGCAATATTCTTAGCTGAGAGTTGCAGGGAGAGGGAGCCAGAGGAGATTTGAAGAAGGATAAAAATGCTTAGAAGAGCTGCTATGTAAAGTGGTATAGTGAGTTGAAAAATTCCCTACAACTGTTCCCCTATGAGTAGGCAAAGTAGTAAATACACATTGCTCAACCCACATTTCCAACAGGACAATTGTTTTAGATGAAGACAAAACCTGGGATTGGGATCTTAGCTCAGCCCAGGGCATCAAACTCTGGAACCCAGTGCAAACTGGAGTTCATCTGTGCTTTCCCCTGTCTCAGCTGTCTAGTCACTGGCAGGGAAATTGGGCTATTTCTGCCCATTGTAGAACAGTCCATAGTGGACTCAGCAGTCAGTCCCAGCAAGAAGTAATGCAGCCAATAATGGGGCTGGCATCCCTTTCTCTCCAGAGCAACATTTCTTGCTTTTATATATTTCCTTTCTTGCTCTCTTACCAGGTCAAAGCCCCTTTACTCCATAGGGGAGGAAGAAATAGGAGGAAGAGATGGAGATGGAAGAGGGGTCCTGCTGCTGCCTAAGTGTGCTGTCCTGAACCACCAGCCTAGCCACCCTATCCAAAAAGAAAATGAGATAAGTGTAGCATGCCCTGTCCTTGTTAAAAAGCCTTTTAGTGATCACTATTCCCTTTCCTAAGTGCTTACAAATCATCCCTTAATAAAAGGTTCTAGAATTTGCCAAGAACAAAGGTCAAGATCATGGGTCTATAATTTGCAAGACTCCACCTTTCTCCCTTTTTTGAATCTTAGGATGATTTGGCCTTTTCCAGTCCAGAGGCACACCTCACATTATCCAGGATCATTCAAACATCATGGACAATTTCTTAGCAATCATATCAGCCATAGCCTTCAGGTTCGAGTGTGGTTCATCTGGGCCTGATGATTTGCAGCTAATTGATGCCTGGAGTTCTCTTCATTTTTCTTGAGTTTCTACTCCCTGCTAACCACTTCTATTCTAACCTTTCCAATCCAAAAATCATTCTTAAAGAAGAAAGCAGAGTTGCAACATACCCTGGGGAGAGGGAGGAGTTTCTGAATAGGGTGGCCACTATAGAAAGAGAGCTTGGGGCAAATGTGCTTTCGCCACCACAACCCCCACCCTACTCTTCAGCTAGAAATCTGTGCCTAGGGCAGTGACCAGAGGGGTAGTGGATCTCTAGCCCTGAGTTCAACTAGCTACTGACTCTTGTCTTTGGGAGGAGATGATACATCTAGGTACAGACCTGTTTATGCCCTTCCTAAGGTCCTTTCTTGCCCCTGACATTCCCTGTTTTATAATCCCTTCTAGGCCTAATGTTGGGATTCTAAGAAATTAGCTCTGGACCTTAAACAAACCTGAGAGATCACCTAGCCCAACCCTATCATTTCACCAGTGAGGAAACAGGAAAGAGGGTGAATTGACTTGGTCATGTGGGTAATAAATGACAAGCCAGAAACAGTAGCTCTGGCTACTTCATTCCTTGTTCTATGCTCAAAACTCCCTTCCAATTGGAACATTGAGTCTATAAGATCTGCATGCAAGATTAGACAAAATGTGAATGATGACGAGTCAGAAATATTAAATTATTTGAAATCAAAGGACATAACCAGATCAGAGAACTTTCCATTATCCTGTGAAATATCCCTAGTCATTGAATTCATGATAACCTTGTTTTGTATTAGATGCCTTTCCATTGACCAATAGATGGCTCTCTCATTCCTAGGAAAAAGAAATTCTAAAGAAGAAATCAGAGGTGCTTGCATTTCCTCCAAACTCACTTGCAGGCCTCTCTGCAGACAAGAAACAGCCCTACCCATCTCCTGTATAGGGTTCTGGGCCTTCCTACTTATAATACCTTTCTTTGGATACTCTCTTAGGTGTGGGTAGCTGCTTATTTTTCCAGGAAGAGAATTTGGCAAATTTGAACAAACACTAAAACCCAGGGTTGTTTTTTTTCTTTGAAGACTCTTCAGAAAATCTTTGGCCCAAGAGGCCTCCCCACAGGACATCCATCCAGTCAGAAGGGTCCTCCAGCCCATCTCGGGTAACATTCCACTACCACCATCCTAGGAGGAACAAGAGAGGAAGAACCACACCTCCTAATCTGGCCTAAGAGAGATGATGGTGTAGTGAATTGAGTGCTGGTCATGGATTTGGAAAAACCCTAGTTACACAGATTTGATCTTTTCTTAATATATTTCCTTAAGGTGTGCTACTCCCCCTTTCTCATCTTTATAGCTCCCTAATCCATAAAATGAAATACTACCACTATTATCTACATACATATATAGTTGTTGTTAGAATCAGAAAAGATAAAGAATGGGCAATATCTTAGAAGCCAGAGAGCACTAAGGAAATGATAAGTAAATTAAGCATTCTACCTTGTTAAGGGGGTTCTCTGCCTGTTCTCATACCAAGAAGCAATATTCAGAGACAATGAGTGACTGGATGATGGGGAAAAGTATTATTAAATGCTTAAACATCATAGATAGAAATAGAAAAGTGGAAATTGCCCCTGATCTGTAGGAGCTCCCATCCTAATAGAGGAAGACAACATACATAGGAGATCTCGGTGTCAAACTAGATGGAAAAGTACTTTGGTCCCTCCGGTACTTCTGAAGAGTAGATGGCAATAAAATTTTCCTATATCACTTCCACCAACAAAATCACATCCATCTCTGATGTTGAATCTCTTGACAGAGCCAAGGACCCCAGCGGCAGGAATCATCCTCTTATTAACAATAACTGAACTCACATTTCTATATTGCTTTACAGTCTACAAATATATTCCTCACAACAGCCTGAGGCAGAGCAAGGATGATGCAGTAGAAAAGCATTCAACTTAGCTTCGGGTTATGGCTCTTCCAATTAAGTGTCACTATGGACAAGTCTCTCTAGCTCTGTCAGGGATTTGAACAAGTCTAATCTCTCTTACACATGAAAATGTGTAAGAGTAGTTCTAATTACTTCTATCAGTCCTCATATCCCATGCTTCAAAGATACTCTAAAAGGTCCCTTCCAGTGTCAAAAGGCTGTCATGATTATTAGTGCCAATTTACAGAAAAGGAAACTGATGCCTAACATGCATGGATGTGATTAGCCCAATATCACAGAGCTAGTAAGTGATAGAATGGTATCAATTGCTTTCTGCAACAACAGCCAAAGGAAGGGGCCAGACTAGCCTGCCTAGAGCCCATGGCTGAGAGTTGAGGCAGTGCCAGGGGATGAGATTTGCAAAACTCTGCAAAGGAAACAGAGCCACTTACTGAGAAAGTACTAGGGCTCAAGCCTTCAATCCATTTGCCAAAGCACATGCTGTTCCCATCCCAAGGCCAGTAAAGCAATAATGAATAAGCAGGCAAGGAAAATTAATCAGCTTCCAGAGCATTTTAATAAAATGTTATTAGAAATCAATGCAAGCTGGAGCACATCTCAGCAGCACCAGCACCTGTTTCTATTTTAGCAGATGAAGAAAGCAAGCCAGGCAACAAAGGGCAAATTGTTTCCCCAGTGGCACAGACCTGAACCCAGGAGCTCAAGAGCCAATAAGGGGATCACAGAGTCTCAGAATGGAGGAGGGTCTCAGAGACCATCTAGTCCAGCCCATACCCTGAGCAAGGATCCCTCTACAACAAACCAAGACTGTGGTCATCCACACTCCCCTTCCCTAAAGGTCTCCAGGAGGGAGAGCCCAAGACCTACTAAGGTACCCCATTGCTCTCTGGGGCAGCTCTATATAATGGGGAGGGGCATTGCAGGTCTTGCCCAATGAGATCTCATTTCTCTGACCAGGCCCAGGGGGTTATTCCGGCAGGACCTCCTCTACTTCTTTACATTTAATTGTGAAGGAAGGGGGGCAGTTTTGTTTGTTTTGGTTACATCGAGCTAAAATCTACCTCTTTCAACTTGTTTCTATCAATTGCTTTCAGGTTGGCCCCCTTTCATCAAGGCAAGTTAGTCTAATCTCTCTTTCACATGAAAGTCTTTCAAATATTGAAGACCAAGATTATGTCCTAAGTCTTTTCTCCTCAGGCAAAATATTTTGAATTCCTTCTATCAGTCCTCCTGTCTATACTTCAGGTTGTCATGGTCTTTCCAAAAATTTGGTGCTTAGAACTGAATATAGTATTCCATATGAGGTCTGACCAGGGCAGTACATAGCAAGAGTGATGCCCACCATGTTCTGTCCACTAGGCCTCTCAATGTAGGCTAGCATGCTGGGCATCAACTCTTTGGGATTCCGTGTTCAATGTTGACTTATATTAAGTTTGTAGTCCCCAAATCCCCAAGCCTTTGTTCACTGGAACCATTATCTAATCACACTTCCTCCAGCCTATTCTTGCAATGTTGATCAACCACATATGTCCCCTTCTTATCACCTCATGCCTGGACTATTGTGGTAAATAGTCTTCTGGTGGGTCTCTCTGTTACAGTTCTGTCCCCACTCTAGTCCATCCTCCATTCAGCTGTCAGAGTGAGATCTTTTTAAAGCATAGATGTTACTATGTCACCACTCCCCATACCCCTACCCCAATCAGTAAACCACAGTAGCTCCCTATCACTTCCAGAATTGAATATAAAAATCCTCTATTTGGAAATCAAAACCCTTTACAACATGTTTCCCCACACATCCCATTTCAGTTTTACACCTCAGATCTTTCTATGTACTCTTCAATCCAATGGCACTGACTTTTTTGCTGTTCCTTAAAGAAGAATCTTTATCTCCAGACTCCCAGCATGTTCCCTTGCTGTCCCTCAAGCCTGCAATGCTCTCCTTCCTCATCTCTGCTTTTTGGTTTCCCTGGTTTCCTCCAAGACCCAGATAAAACCAAACTACTATAGGAAGACTTTCTTGATCCCTCTTAATTTTAACGTCTTTCCCTTATCTATTATTTCCAGTCTGTCCTGCATATATCTTTGTGTGTATGTGGTTCTTCAGCTACTATCTCCTCCATTAGAATATGAGCTCCTTGAGAATAGGGACTTTCTTATGCCTTTCTTTGTCTCCCAGTGGGAATTAAAAAAAAATATTGACTAATGGACTGACTATGTGGCCTTAAATAAATCACTTTAGCTCTCTAAGTTTTTTATTCCTGTAAGGACCAAAGTAAACCTATCTAGTAGTAGGGCTACATTTCCAGAAATCCCTACCCTTGCCTTCAATTTATTTTCTTAATAAGACTTACAAAACCCTCTATGCAGAAAGGGAATATATTAGAATGGTTCTGGGAGGTAGGGCACAAAAAAAACTATTCTTATTTTACAAAAGAGAGAACTGAGGCTCTGAGAGGGAAAAGAACGAAAGTATCTTCCCCAAAATAACCCAACTAGTGAATGTTAGAATTTAGACTAGACCTCAGGTCTTCAGACTCATGTTCTTTTCTCCTATGTCACATTCACAATTTAGCATGTCACATGTGGTGGCAATATAGTAGTGTGGGGTTAGGGACACAGCATGTGCCTAAGGAACAACAGCACAACTAACTGACCAATAACAATAGATCTTTGCATTCTAGCCTCTACATCCTCATACTTGTCAAATTGTCAGATGACATGAAGCTGAGAGGGAAAGACAACCCATCATGATAAGAGTCAGTATCCAAAAAAATTTCAAAAGGTTACAGTAGGGGGCTAAATATAATGAAATATAATGGGGTAATTGCAAATACAATGAAATTTAACAAGAATAAATAAATGTAAAGTACTAGAAGAAGGTTCAAAAATCACCCTCACAAGTGCAGGATCAGGAAATATAACTGGACAATATGTTCTAATGAAAAGACGTCTGGGGATTTTAGGGGACTCCAAGTTCAATACACATCAACAGTGTGGCCAAGGCAACCAAAAGAAACTAATTTGTAGGATAGGAGGGCACATTAACTGAAACATAGTATTCATTGATAGTGTTTCATTACAGTTAAAGTCAAAGATTCAATTGCTATATGGGCCACTACTGAAATGCTGTTGCTCTAACTATTGAGATAAATATCAAAAGTAATGCTAATATAGGACTTTGCATATCCTTTAATTCCTATGAGCCACACAAGGATCCCATTAGGTAGGCAATATAAATATGAATATACCCATTTTACAGAAGAAGAAAAAAAAAAAAACTGAGGCCTAGGGAGGGGAGACAATGTGAAACCAGGTCTCCTAACTCTCCATCAACTGTCTACTAGACTCTCCACTAAAGCAAGAGATTCATTCGTTGGTGAGGGGTTGGATCGGAAGGCCCCTGTGTATTTTCAGGATTCTGAGAATTATTGAGTAATGAGGAACCTAGTAGTCATACCAGACAGAGGCTAGGCAGGTATGTTGATTTTATTTAGGCTTCATTTAAAGTTTAAGACATCAACTATAATGAAACTAATCATCTTCTTGGCTATAGGAAAAATATCACCAAGGCTACTTTGAGATTAAATTTGTTAGAAAGAGCAACGTAAGGGTTTTCCTCCTCCTTTGGTTTTTTTTTCTTTTATTAATATTCTATATTTCATAGTTATAAAAAATACCTTCCACTGAACAGAGAAAATAAATTGGAGACATCAGCACTTTTGCTTCACAGCTGGGTCCCAAGTTGGTGTTTTTTTCTCCGTAAAACCATAATCCCATAAAATTTAAGGTTATTAAGTTGGAGGTGAATAATTCATGAGGCAATTATGAAACATTTATGATGAAATATTATGAGCTTCTGAAGAGAACAAAACATTTGGGGTCACCCAGTTGGGAAACTTTGGGCTCCATTCTGTGATCTCCCTAGCGGGGATGGAATTAGCTTGTAATCTCTTCTCTGCTCTCCCATCTCACCTTTTTTGGCCAGAGAGGAACAGGCCTTCTTCTCCTCCCTCCCCTTCCTACTACCTCATCAGTATGGAGACTATGGATCTACGCAATGGTATTTTTCTTATAGGAGTACAGGCCCTTTTCCAGGGTGAGAACCTGACCCATGAAGTTCCAACATGTTAGGACCAGGAACTCTGTTACCTATATTTTATAGTTGTAGTAATAGTAAGCCAATCCTCATGACACTCCTTGTAATATGGTAACAATAATAACTCCATTGTTATAACACTTTAAGGCTCACAAAGTGCTTTCCTCAACAATAATCCTGTGTTATATAAAGTACAAATCATAAAATCCTCCTAGGCTACTCGGTGGTGTGATTAAAGGAGCAACTAATTAGGAAATGGAGTCAGGACTCAAGAAGTTGAGTTAAAATCCTGCCATGGACACTTCCTAGTTAAGTCACTAAACCTCTGCCTGCCTCAGTTTCCTCATCTGTAAAATGGGAATGATAATAGCACCTACTTCACAGGACTATTGTAATGATATCATGAAACAGTATACGTAAAGCATGTTGTAAACCCTAAAGTGCTATATGAATGTTAGCTAGCAATTATTATTTCAAAATGGAGAATTGGTCCCTTTAAGACAAAGTCTCCTTCTCAAGGTCACACAGCTAGTAACAGACTCAGCACTAGAGCTCAGATCATCTGAGCCCCAGTAGAAATAATAGATTAAAACTCCCTTTCACAACATAGGGTCAGGACTAGCCCTGGTGCTATAGGATAACTATGCTCCCTCACGTACTCACTATGTACAATCCCATTTCAAGGAATGTTATCTGATCTACCTAACTGCCTTATAAAGGCATGCTACTATATTAAAAAAAAAACAGATCTATCATTTTCTGCACCATTTGAGCAATATGGCAGGAAGGACAGTCCTACCTTGATAGCACACACCAGTGATTCTAATGCCCAGGCCCTGCTATTTCTTTGACTTCATTCTTTATCACCACCTGCAGTTTTCCCTGAAAATCCACTCTCTGTATCTTAACTGTTAAGTTCATACTCCCCTGTTCCCTGAAAGTAAATATCCCCAACTTTTAGAACTCACAGTTAATGGCCCCTAGGAGCCATACACAGAGCAAAGATATTCAGATTCACCAGAGACACAGTGGGGAGCAAATAAATCGTAATGCAGCAAATTTTACCTCCCCATTACCAATGCTCAAAGAATTTTGGAAGGTATTGGAGCCACTTTGATCCATCCACAAGGCCTCTGCAAATCATCCTCTATAAATACTATTTTATTATGGATGCTCTTAAACAATACTCTGTTGCCAAGACTTTGTGTATGTTCTGTTAGCTATTGTCTAGTCCTATGTAAGTGATGTGTCACTGATACTCTGTAAACTGCATCCATCAATTTTATTCAGTAAACATTATAACATGGCACAGCTGAAAGATCACTAGATTTGAGGGACATGGGGTCATAGATTTGAGCTGGAAAGGACCTTGGAGGCCAGTGAGATGACTCCTTCACTTTACAAATGAGGAAGCTGAAGCACAGATTAAGTGATTTCCCCAGGGCCATACAGATTTTAAGTGCCTTTGGCAGGATTTGAATTCAGATCTTCCCAATTCCTAGGTAAGTGCTCTGGGTACTTGTGCTACAGTGGTACAGTGGCTAAAGCACTGGGGTTGGAAACAGGAAGACTCATCTTCTTGAGTTCAAATCTGACCTCAGGCACTTAATAGTATCTGAGACTCAGACCCTGGTCACTTAACCCTATTTGCTTCAGTTTCCTCATTTGTAAAATGAAGTAGAGAAGGAAATGGCAAACTATTTCAGTATCTTTGCCAAGAAAAACCCAAATGGGTTCACATAGAGTTGGACACGACTAAACAACAACAAAAGAGTCAAGAGTTCTATCCAGTCTCTAAATGCTATCTATACCTTCTGCCTCTCTCAGAGATTAAAGAATGTCAACGTCAACCTGGAGAAAGGTCTCTCTTAAAGAACCCTAGGGCTCCGTCCTTGGTTCTATCCTAATCAACATAGATTTGGGTGATGGAATAGAAATCATGTTGTCAAATTTATGTGACACAAAATTGCAAAGGATATCTAATCCAATGTATGGCAGATGAAATCCTAAAAGGTCTCAAAAGCAAGAACAATGGGTCAGAAATGAGACTGAATTTAATAAGGATAAATGCAAAGTTCTATATTTTGGTTCAGAAAATAAGCTTTACAACTACAAGATAGGGGAGCCATGGTCAGCCAGCAGATCTTATGAAAAATACCTGGATGTTTTAATGACCCATAATCTCAACATGAGTTTGAATGAGCAATGTGAAAATGTTAGCTAATATTCTTCTAGGTTACATTAAAAGAGGCACAGTATCTAGAACAAGATAGCTGATGTTCTTATGATGCTGTTCTTGTCCAATTATGTGAAGTGTGTTGTGTTCCATTCTGGATACCACAATTTTAGGACCATGTACAGAAAACTTTGATGACAGCACTAGGGAATAATGCAAATGAGGATCACTTGAAGGAACTAGGAATCTAGAGAAGGAAGAAAAGTCGTAGAGGGTCAGATAAGCTGTTTTCAAGTATTTGCAGGGCTATGTGGAAGACAGGCTAGACTTCTCTGTTTGGAAAACACAAATAGGAGAGTTGAGTTGCAAGGCAGATGTAAAGGCCTAGTATTTCTGAAGGTAAAGAAGCAAGGTGGATAGCAAAATGCAGAGTTCCTTAGGGTGCACAAGCACATTGGATAGCAATGCCTAAGGGTCTCAAAGATGTAGTGACAATGAAGATGGTAAAGCCCAGCAGGCCAGAGGATGTAGTGGCAGGGAAGATAAGGCATGGCTGGTCTACCATCTTGACACAAAGATTGTAGTTGTTGAATCCCTACCAAGAAAGCTCTGGGAGGTGGGAAGGAGTAGAGGTAGTGGAGGAGGTGCAAGGTGCTAGAGTTGACTGGCACACCACCATTGGGAAGTAAGGAATGGGCCTATGGGTCAGAATGGGGCTGGACTTTTGGCTTCCCCTCCACCAGGATAGTTATAGGAAGTTAATATTCAGTCAAGAGAGGAAACAGGGGAGAATAGGATCACAAATAGGAGTTGGAAGGGTGAAAGAAAGTCTCCCTACAGTACTCCTTCTGGGCCCTGTATTGGCCAGACGGGATCAAGGTCAGTGTTTCAAAAAGCCTTTAATGACAATACATGACAAACACCTCCTTCAAGAAAAACAACTGGATTAGACAAAGTAAACAAAGAGAAGATCCATTCTGGAGGTTGTGAACAGATTAACAAGCTGGTTTACAAGTTATCAGAAGGAAAGGGAAGATTCCAAAACTATGAGAGAAAACAATGAGACCTTATTAATAGTAAAAAAAAAAAGTGACCAAAAGAATATCAACTACAGGCTTATATGTCAACTTTTCCCATCAATGTAAACACCGTTATGAGAAACACTACATGTGAATCAAGGACATTCTTGAGGAGGGAATTAGTAGGATTTTCCAGGTTCTTGCAATCAATATTCCACAATAAACCATATTTTTACCACCATGGAATTGAATGTCAGATGATGAGAATAAAAGATCCCACTGTGATTATTGTTTCTTGATTAGATAAAAAACATTTGATTCAGAAGAAAAAAACATTGCCTTAAAGACTCTCTTCCAACAAGGGCCATCTCCATCCATGTAATCCTTACATCGTAATTAATCAAGATTCTTTGTAAGGCATAACAGAGATGACCTTTTTCAATGACTCACCATAAATATCAGGTAAGGCATAAAACAAGGCAATGCATACTTAACAAAAATTTTCGCCATTATGATGGATAAGATTCAGTATAAAGTACAAGTTGAGGAGAAATTCCCTTTAAATAGTGAGGTCCTCCAGGCCCTCTTATTCATAAATGGCATTAAGCCAGTTACATCAAACCCTGGAATACTGCAAAACTTTTTGAAAGAAAAAAAAAACCACTTAAAAAGAATTTGGCATAACCATCTGCTCAGGAGAAATCAAGCAGATTAAAAATGTCTATTGCCCAGATTATGACAAACAGATAAAAAGACAACCTAGAGAATTTCTATGTGTATATGTACATACATAAGTAAAACATATACACATATGCACATGTACACACTCACACATGTATATATAAATAGATACTTCTGTATATATGCACATATGTGTGTGCATGTTTGTATGTACTTATAAATATGACAAACAGTACAAATAAATAACAAACTGGACCCACAACTGAATAGGAGGAGGAAAGTGCACAAAGTTAATTTTGGAAAATTGCAAAGCTCTTTTAATGACCCCAAACTTCTCTCAGAGTTCAAGGATCATATTTTTTTAATGCCAATATACTACCAGAATTGTTTTATGACTATAAAACATGGAATACAACGGTCTCTGAAGAATTAAAATTTAATATGCAGAAAGGAAATGGAGAAACTCATAGTGGGTATGAGCAAGCAGTATTTTATAATATAATATAATATAACCAGGCAGCAACATATAATATAACAAGTAAGAACTTCAAACAACTGAAGTAGATGATGTCATCAAGGAAATGGAAGATGGGCTGGTCACATGGCAAGAGTGAGAGATGTCATGGGGCAGCTAGGTGGAGCAGTGAGTAAAGCACTGGCCCTGGAGTCAGGAGGACCTGAGTTCAGATCTGGCCTCAGATACTTAATACAAAATATACTTAGATCCGGCCTCAGATACTTAGCCATGTAACCCTGGGCAAGTTACTTAACGCCAGTAGCCCTCCAAAAGGCAAAAAAAAGAGTGAGAGATGTCACATGGATAGCCCAAGCACTGCACTGGCATTCTTATGATGTCAGGAGAAAGAGGAAAGCTCATTAAGTGGACTTTCTGTTATTAATTTATATAAGATTAATTTATATAAATAAGGTTATTTATATAATTTATATAAGGTTACAATATCAGCATTACTCAGATTAGGTAGACATGGATGAAAGATGACCTGTGATATTTGAAGGAACAATTTAATCAGTGAAAAAACAAATACCCTTTGGGTGTTTGAGTAAGATCTAAGAATATTTCTAGGCATCAGAAGAGAAAACAATATAGAGAGAAGTGGAAGAGGAGAAAAAAGGAAGACTAATCAATCATCAATGGTGAAAGTTCTCAAAAAAGACAGAGGCAGAGTTTCTCCACTGTCTTTCCGTGTATTTTTTTTTTCAGAATTTTCAGAGACTGTTACTTCATGTTTTGCAGCCATATAACAATTCTGGTAGAATATTGGTATTAAAAAAGATGGTCCTTGAATTCTGGGAACACAAGAGACAGATGCTAACCAAGGGATTAAACTAGAGTAGGTCTTGGGTTTACTGGGCAGTGTAGTTTCCATGGCAATGTGGGGTAGCAAATGGAATAGTGGATCAGGAATCAGGAAGATCTGCATTAAAGTCCTAACTCTGACATTTATTAACTATGTAACCCTGGACTGATCACTTGTTCTCTATGTGCCTTAGGCCCCTTCCTAGGACTTACCTACTAAGTACCAGATAGAAGTCCCAGATAGTTTGCAGTCTGTGTTGACAGTGGGAGTTCCCAACCTCTGAAAAAAAAAAAATCATGTCCTGTATTCCTGTATGGTTTCTGTGATTTCCAAACCTCTTCCCCAGATCTGAGTACCGCGGCTGACATATTAATATTCTTCTCACAATACAGTGGGGGACACCAGGTGGATTCCAAGCAGGTGAGCTTGTCTCTGAGAGCTTTGGCATTAAGCTCATGTTAAACAAAGCTGCCTACAGTCTGAAGCATTGGGGTTTGATTAACCAGCAGGCATCTCTGTACAAAGATTAAGCTGACTATCATGAAGATGTGAGAATCTTCATTTAAACCCAAGTCATTTATAGGAATTCCCTGGAGAGGGTTAGGATCCCCTAGCCCACCAGAATGCCTGAGGCTCTACAACTTCTTAGCCACTCCTGGGAGCATGCCTGAATTCTCTAAAATGTATTTGGCTCCTGGGGGATTGGAGGCTGGTGCAAAGGACAACATACAAATGCACACGCATATATACATATGTATCCACTTATATGTGTATAAATATATCAACATACCCATTTATTATTACATAAATGTATTAATTTATTGAATAATATGTTTTATATGCATATAATTCCACTATCTATACATATGCATATACATATGCAACATATTTTCATATGTATATGTGTGTATTATATATGTATTATATGTATATATATGTATATCTTGGCCTTATGTGAGAGCCATTGAAATCAATCATTTGCCTACAATTTTCAGTTATTTCAGCATAATGCATTTGAAATCTGGCATTTATTTGGAAGGATAAACATGACACTTTGGTATTTCAATTTGCAAAGTAAATCTTGTTCAAAGCTCATGGCTGGCCTGGGATCCACAGCTCTCACAGTGGATCAGCACAGCTGCAGGCAGCCCTCTGAGATGAACCAGGAACTACCAGTCAAGTTTTGAGGGTGAAGAATTCAACCCCTAAAACAGATTTTCTTTTTCCCTCCATGAGTTCCTTGGGACCAGCCTCTGCCTCTCACCTTCCCCTCCATACTAGCCTGTATGTGTTTGAGAAGTTTGATGGACTGAGCCATGACCCCTGTCCCAGACCTGAGTCCTCACTATAGCTGAAAACATGGCAATATTCATTGCCACAGTATTCCATCTGTCTTGCCACTGAGCCCTAAGGACCACCAGACTTTCCCATCTGCTGTCCTCTTGTACTCTCCAGACCCTGCAACATTTCCATCTGACCTACCAAATACACCTTAAAAACAGCTGTGATTCTCCATTCACCCTGAAACTGAACCCCACTAAAATACATTGCTTCCCTTAATTAGAATGTGGGCTTCTTAGGAACAGGAATACAATACTTGGTACATAGTAAGAACTTAAATGCTTTTTTCACTCATTCATTCCTCTCAGAGGTATTTGCATTTTTCTCAGTTTCATCACTTTTAAAATGGGGATAACCATACTGGTAGAAAAATAAAATATCTAATGAATTTTAAGGTTTGAGAAGGGAATAAGCATTTATGTAGAACCTACTATGTGTTAGGCACTTGTCAAATATTAGCTCCTTGATGTTCCCAATCCTAGGAATTAGGTGCTGCCTTTTTCCCCATATACAATTAAGGAAAATTATGCAAACAAAATTTAAGTGATTTGTGAGGGTCTCCCAGTTAGTAAGTGTCTGAAGCTGGATTTTAACTCAGGTCTTCCTGATTCCTGATTGGGGCAACGAGGTGGCTCAATGGAGAAAGTGGATGTGCTGATCACCCCAGACCTGTCATCAGGAGAGCAACACCTCTTGGGGAGGGCTCAGGTAGGGATTCCTATCAAAGGACAGGAGTCCAAGTTCTTTTGATCACTTATACAAGCAGTAGGGAACCTGCAGCCTCAAGGCCACATGTGACCTTCTAGGTCCTTGGGTGCGACCCTTTGACTGAGTCCAAGTTTTACAGAACAAATCCTTTTATCCCCTTGGATAAAACTTAATCCAAAGTTTGGATTAAGTCAATGGGCTGCACTTGAGGACCTAGAGGGTCACATGAAGCCTCAAGGCTATAGGTTCCCCACCCCTGGCTTTGAGCTAGTCATTCAACCTCTTTGGGCCTGTGTCCCCAACTGCAAAATAAGGCAGTTAAGATCGGATGATCCCAAAGTTCTCTTATAGTTCTGATCTATAAGATCTATGCACTACGATCCTGCCCATCTGCAATATGTTATGATTCTATGAGCCTCATCTATGCCTTCTTGAATGGGAAGGTGCTAGAGAAGCCCAGTTCTCCCATACATCTCTCCCAATCACTGCCTTTGAAAATCTAACTGCAGCTGGGAGCTACCTCCCATTTCACAATGTTGTTGTTTAAGTTTATGTGTGAGGCAGATATGAATCATTATTACTCCCCCTTTTACAGATGAGAAAACTGAGGCTCAGAGATGTTACACGGCATATTCAAGGTCACACAACTAAAGAACAGAAGCAAGATTCAAAACCAGGTGCTTTGACTTCAAATCCAGTATTCTCAGTCATACCCTCTCCCTCTGGCATGATTATTCACCCCCAGAATATTAATTTCAAACAGGTTCTTATGCCCAGCCATGAAGGGTGATCAGGAGGGAAGATGGAATCACCAAGGACCAGAATGTAAAGTTATGACCTATTAATCAAGTGTGAGAGGGAGAGAAAACCCCTGAGCTGCTTGTGTGAGAGCATCTGGGTAACATCGTGGCCAGCTGCAAGGCAGAAGACAGGTCCATAATTGGCTGTCAGGGAGGCCTCCTGATATGTCTCTACCAATTGTTCCAATCTCATGATGTCACTAGTGACGCCACCTGCGTTCATTAAATTACCCAGAGCCCTTCAGCTGGTGCCTCAGCCAATAATGATGCCTCCCAGAGCTAGGCTGTGGGCAGGGAAGGGTTCCAAACCTAGCGGTTATTTAGCATTCATTTGCATTTTAAAATGAGTTAGGCCATGGACCGTTGCAAAGCCATGACAGAGGGTTTTTTATAATAATTAGTCTTGTGGGAATGGGCTCGGAAAGGACGACTCTGTCCTAAGATTGCACTGGAACAGAGAACAAGATGCTGCATCTTGGATGAGGGCTTCTTTTCCTGACCCATGTGAGCCCAGTGAACTGGCAGCAGCTGCTGCCCACCAAATGTAGCTCCCCTCCCCCCCAGACCCCTCCTGCACCCCTTTTCTTCCCTCTGCTCTGCTAATGAATTCAATGAATTCTAGACTGCCTCTCATTGTTCAGTCTCAATTAAGAATACTCCTCTCTGCCCAGGCTTTCAGTGCTGGCTTCAGGCATTTTCAAGGTCTTCCTATTATGGGAAATTTCAATCCTTGACATTCCTGACTCAAATTTTACAAATGTGTCCCTCAGGCCAAAGCCCCAGAAATGATCTCCATACCCCTTCCTCAATCCCCAGAACTCTGTGGTTCTATAATCATAGAATTTCAGAACTAGGAGGGACCTTAGAACATAGAGTTTAGAAAGACCTACGTACGATTTGAGCATATAAAATATTGGAGCTAGGAAAAAACCTAGAACTTAAACCTCCTTACTACGACCCTGGGAGATAGGTACAAGTATTATACCCATTTTACAGTTGAGGAAAATGAGGCAGACAGAAGTTGAGTGAGTTCCCCAGGATCATATAGCAAGTAAGTTTCTGAGGCTGGATTTGAACTTAGATCTTCCTGAATCCAGGCCCAGTGCTCTGTAAACTACCCATCAGTACTCTGTCTATGTATATATGTATGCATAAATATATACACACATACACATGTATACATATATATATATATATCTGTAGAGATATAGAGATACATAAGCTAGAAAGGGTCTTACAAAATAAAAAAGATTTTTGGAGATGGAAGGTATCTTAGAATCAGAAGTGTATTAGAGACAGTTCAAAATGGCTAGCTTAGAGCCACTTGTTAAATTTTGTTGATAGCATCTATGCCTCTTGAAATTGGCAAGCATTACAAATCAGGGCTTGATTTATTGCCTTGTTGATTGTCTAGCCTTAATGAAATGATGGAGAAAATGTTAATAATACAGATTAAACTTAAGAGGCTCTTTTAAAATTCTTTTTTGGAGAGTCTATTGTTAAATATTTATGAATACACTGCTGAGCAAAACCCTCTGTTTTATACAGGAAAAAAAAAACTAAGGTCCAAGGAGGTCAGATGATTTGTTCATTCACATAGTGAAAGGCAGAGCTGGGACCAAAACTCATGCACTCTGACTCCAATCTTGTATTTTTTCCATTCTAAAACAGACATTTTCCGGCCAAAGACACTAGAGTATCAGCTAGTCATAACCTTTCCCTGCCTCTCACCATCACCAACGACAAAAGTAAAAGGAATATGGAATCCAAATGGGGTCTCTCCACCGTGGTTACTGTCTAGTCTGGAGTCCTAGAATAGAAATCAGAAGACATAAATATGGGATCACAGACTTAGAGTAAAATAAATATTTTAATAGCCATAGAGTCCAACTCTCTCCTTTTACCTACAAGGAAACTGAAACCTAAGAAGGTAAATGAGTTCTAGTCCTGGCCCTTCCACTAATGACTTGTGTGACCTTGGGTAAGATACATCCTTCCTCAATTGTGAACTAATCCAACCCTTCTGGAAAGCAATTTGGAACTATACCCAAAGGACTAGAAAACTGTGCATGCCCCTGGACCCAGGAATACACTACTAGACCTGTACCCTAAAGAGATTTTTTAAAAGGTGGGGAAGGGGAGTTGGAAGGAGCTATTTGTACCAAAAAAGTGTTTATAAGAGTTCTTTTTATAATGGCAAAGAATTAGAAATTGAGGGAATGCCCATCAATTGGGGAAAGTTTGAACAAGCTGAATGTGATGAAATATACTATTGTGCTGTAAGAAATGATGAGCAGGCAGATTTCACAAAAACCTGGAAAGACTTATATGAACTAATGCAGAGTGAAGTAAGAAGAACCAGGAGAACATTTTGCACAGTAATGGCAATATTGTAAGATGATTAACTGTGAATGACTCAGCTGTTCTCAGCAATACAATGATACAAGACAATGCCAAAGGACTCATGATGAAAAATGTTATCCACTTTCAGAGAAAGAACAGATGGAGTCTGAATACAGATCGAAGTATGCTATTTTTCACTTTCTGTCCTTTTTCATGTTTTCCCCCCTTTGGGAGTATGTCTTCTTTCATAAATGGCTAATATGGTCATGTATTTTGTGTGATTGAACATATATAATCTATATCAAATTTTTCACTGTCTCAGATGGTGGGAGGTGAGGGAGGGAGAGAGAAAATTTGGAGCTCAAAAAAATTTTAAATGAATGTTAAAAATTGTCTTTACATATAAACTCTCTTTATATATAGCTAGGTAAAAAAATATTTTTTTAAAAAAGACACACCCTTCCTCTATACCTGAGTTTCCTCTTCTGCAAATCAAGGGAATTTCACTAGATGTACGCTAAGGGACCTCCAGGCTCTATCCTCCTATACTGTTTTCTTGCAAGCCACTGAAAATGACCTACTGAATTGCTTCCCCACCTTGCCTCAGGATCATAGTGACCAAACTGGTGGCATCTCTTGTGCTTGGGTGGCTGCCCAGAACTTAATGATATTCACCCCGGGCCTAGGGCATGGTGGCTGCTTGAAAGAATGCAACCCCACAAAATGCTGAAACTGAAAGGGGCCGTGGAGGCCATTTACTCCTATCCTTACCCTACTCCCATTTTAGAGAAGGGAAGAAATTGACTGAAGGTTGTTGACATTGTTGAAGCTAGAACTCACTAAGTGTCTTGACTTCCACAACATCTTCCTATTCCTATCTGGGAAGTTTGAAATCCCTATAATCTTTACCACTCAACAGGTAGGTACAACTTGTTCATCATTCTACCTGCTTCAAAGGCATTAACTCTGTGACCGAAGTATAGTGGCCTCATTATTTCAGCAGCAGACTGCGCTCAAGATGAATTTCCCCAAAGGCCCCCAAACTTTGCCATTTTATTACTATGTCACTCCCCATTTTAACTCATATTAATCATAAGGATACATTTTTTTTTACTTTGCTGTGGATTTAAGTAACCCATTCCAAGCACTGAAGTATAGGTTGGGTTTGGGAGAAGGAAGAAAAAGTAATGATTCAACATGGTGTCTTCTTTGCATCCCAAGTTAATATATCTGTGGAAATATTATTTCAGGTTTTCAATTTTCTTAGGGACAGAATGTGAGGGGACTGATTTTTCTCCAGTAGTCCTCAGTTGCTATTAGAGACAGAGAATGACTCAGAATGGAAATGACACTCAGACACTAGCCCAGCCAAACTGGCCTGAGGCCAATTCTGACAATGGCTACTGCCTCCTTACTAACCTGACCAGCTCTAAATATCCCCTTAACCCCCACATCCCCCTCCAAAACAAAACCACACCAATTAGAAAGTTCCCACTATGGATCTCAGCTCTCCTGAAGGGGAGAAGGGAAAAGACAAGTATTTTTAAAGTACCTACTATTCTCCAGACACTGTGTTAAACACTTTACAATGATCATCTCATTTGCTCTTCACCCCAAGTGCTATTATAATCTCCATTATACAGTTGAGGAAACAGAAGTAAACAGGAACTTGCCCAGGATCACACAGATATGTGTCATCTGAGACTGGATTTGAATTCAGATCTTCCTGAAGCCAGGCCCAGAGCTCGATCCACCATGCCACCTAGCTACCTCAAGAAACCCAGGTTCCTAAAGAAATATACTTACTTAAGGGAAGGATTGACCAGCCATTAGATACTTCAGGCACAAAGTCACTCATGGAGTTGTTTACCACACCAGCTCCCTCTCTGTATTCTAATATTAAACTCTATTTGTCAGTCATGCCAATGAGGCTAGGAAAGAGTTAGTCAGAATCATTACTCCCTGGGTATATTTTGGTTTATGTAGGGGTGGGAAACCTGCAGCCTCAAGGCCATATATGGCCCTCTAGGTCCTCAAACGAGGCCCTTTGAATAATTTGGATTTGGTCAAAGGGTCACACTTGAGAGCCTAGAGGGCCACATACAGCCCCAAGGCCACAGGTTCCCTACCCCTGCTTTATACCATTCCATAGAATCATAGGAGCATTGATCTAGATCTGGAAGGGGCATCAGAGATTATCTAATCCAACTTCTTCTTTCTGTAGATAAAGAAATTGAGACCCAGGGGGTAAAATGATTTATAAATAATTAGTAGCAGGAACTTTGACTCCAGACCCTTATTCCACTTTTCCCTGTACCTTTCCCACACCCTAGTTCTCTATTACTTAGGGACACCAATCAGCAGATATCTCCCCAGTAAAATGGTCAAGTAATCAAAGCAGACAATTAGCATGGGAAAATTCTCTGTACCTCAAAATTGGTGGAAGGGAAAAAGAGGGGGAGAGGAAGAAGGGAAGGAAAGAGAAACAGAGACAGAGAAAGAGAGAGAACATAGAGGTAAGGGATAATTGACTTGGTCTATCCCATACCTCCCACACCCTGGCATTCATTTAAAGTCACCGAAAATTGTTGTTCAATTTAAGGAATCAGGGAAAACAGTGGAAATTGCATCCTTCACCCCAAAAGGTCCATTCCTGTTTTTGCCTCTCTCCTTGAAGGTTCAGCTGGGATGCCTTCTGGCCCCTCTTTCTGAAAGATTGAGAAATATTTTATTGAATTTCCCTTTATTACCTGAAGACAACAATCCCCTAAAATGGAATCTCATTTTGATAGGTGACCTCTTCTTTCCCCAGTGCTATTGCCATCATCTAGGCAGGGAGGCACTGCATCCATTTGAAGTGCCACCCACACACTTAGGCCAGATGCTTCCTCTCCCTTCCAAAAAATGTCTAAGCTTTAACCAGACAATTTCCCAGGCAATACCATAACTCATATTTCTAGGATGCTCTGCCAATTTAAAGCACTTTGTGTCCATTATCTCATTGTATTCTTGCAACAAATCTAGGAGGAAGAGAGGGCATGTGCAATTTATCCTCATTTTAGAGATGAAGAAACTAAGGCCCATAAAGGCCAAGTGACTTGTCCAAGGTCACATACTAAGCCAGGGTTAGAGAAGAAACCAAAGTCCAGGTCTCCTGACTCCCACACAGCATCCTTTACCACTGTACCCTCAATATGTCACCCATGTGCCCTCCCAAGGTTCTACTTTGACCTTGATTCCTGATTTCTTCCCTTGTATTCTGTCTTTTATGTTCTTGACCCTGCTGAGGCTTAGTGGAAGTAACCATGGAGAAATATAGGCATTGGCTGGGAGGAAGTCCCAGAGACCTCTACAAGAAAAAAAAAAAATGCTAGGAACGAGTGCCATGTAAAAATGAATTTCTGAGAGCATAATGTCAGTCGATAGGAAATGTGATTTGATTTACAGAAATTAAATTTATATGAAACTATTCAAGATTTAACCAAGGTCTGCCCGCAACTATTCACACAGTATCTAATGCTCACATAATTACAAGGGAACCATCATGACAAGTTATCAAAAGCTAATATATTATTTTCATCTTTGGGAAGAAGCAATAGGAGATTTAGTAATTGCCAGGTGAACCACTAATTAATGTGTAAATTGCTTGGTAGCCTTAAGGAAGATTATGAGGGGAAAGCATGAGGCTTTATGCGTACTCACACAGAACCTAAAATGCTTGAGCTGGAAAGCACCTTGGAATAACAAATATCATGTCATTGCTGCTAATAATCATCATTGCTATTATTAAGAAAGACACTACTACCATATTCCTGTAACACATCAGGGTTTACATAGTGCTTTCCTCACAATAACCCCATGAGACAGCTCATTTTGCAGATGAGGAAGAATGTCAGGAGTTGGAAGAGACCTCAGAGAGATCATCTTGATCAGTATTCTCATTTTACAAATAAAGAAACTGAGGCCCAGAAAGGGGAATAACTTGTCTGAGTCCACATGAATAAAGAGTAACAGAGCCAGACTCAAAACCCCGATAAACTGACCCAGACCTTTGCTGTGTGATGGTTCCTATCTTTTGAACTTCCATGCCCAGGGCCTGGGAAACAAACCCTCTTACTTGGGAGACAGACAACCTCCAAACAGCTGAGAGCCCCTTCCTTCCCTGTCTATCAGTTTAGGAACAAGGAAAAGAATACAAATCAAGGAAGTCTAGCCTTGATATCTTGACTTGGATTCACAGAGGAAGAATTGTAAAGTAGGTGAAATGTGTGTTGAGATCTTCCCCTGCCTCTTCTTTCAGCACCTTTTTCTGACCCCTACCCCTCACTCCATTCCATTGATCCATTCCTGTTCATATCCAGGTCTGTTGCCCCTAGACAATGCCTCCATTTTATGGACCTGTTTCTCTTTCCTTCTTCCCTCAGTATCGGCTCTGAGGAGCTATCACAATGAAATAAATGACAATCTTATTCATACTGCAGTGTATATGACTGATACCAGTTTAACTTTCTGAATCATCCTTCCCAGGGGAGGTATCTGCAGGAGACAAGATCTTAACACAGAAGAACGATGCTGGAAAAATGGAATATCCATGGTAGGTCTCTGGAGAAGAGATTTTAAGCAGAGAGGTATCTCAAATTTCATTTCTCTTATTCTTTCATCTCCTTTCTCCTTCATTTCTCTTTTTTCCTCTCTCTGTGTCTGTGTCTGTGTCTGTCTTTCTTTCTCTCTCAACCCAACCCACTTAGACCAGTGAGTCAATAAACAAATATTTAAATGCCTAAGTGCTGGAAAGGGTGCTAAGCCCTAGAAATACAAAGAAAGAGCAAAGTCTCTGCCCTCAAGAAGGTCACAATCTAATGGAGGAAACAATATGCAAGCAACTATATATTATGTACAAGGAAAAAATGGAATTAAGCAAGATGGTTAAACAAGGCACTGAAGTGGGGACTGAGGTTGGGTGGAGATTTCATGTAAAAGAAGGAATTTTATCTGAGATTGAAAGAAGTCAGGGAATGGGGTGGCTAGGTAGCGCAGTGAGTAGAGTGCTGGCCCTGGAGTCAGAAGGACCTGAGTTCAGATCCGACCTCAGACACTTAACTCACACACAAACAAAAACCTAGCCTTGTGACCTTGGGCAAGTTACTTAACCCCAATTGCCTTCCAAAAAGGAAAAAAAAAAGAAGTCAGGGAAGCCAAGAGGAAAAGATAAGTAGTAAGAGCATTGCAAGAAAAAAGGACAGCCAATGAAAATGCCCTGAGTTGGGAGATGGAGTGTCTTGTTTGACAAACATCAAGAAGGCCAGTGTCACTGAATCATAGAGTTCATAGAGGGATGTAAGACAGAAGAAGACTGGAAAGGAAAAGGATGGAGGGCAGATTATAAAGGACTTTGAAAGAGAGAGAAATTTATATTTAATCCAGAGATGGTAGGGAGTCTCTGGTGTTTATTGTGTGCAGGAAAGGGGTGACATGATTAGACATGTGCTTTAGGAAGACCACTTCCACAGTTGAACGAAGAGTGGTCTGGAGTGAGGAGAGACTTATGGGACAGACCAATGAGATGGGAGTATGAGTTGAAGTATAGTTGGTGCTGGAAAGGATGGCTACCAATGCTTTATCATCAGGAGGGAGCCAGGTCTCAATGAGTCAGAAGAGGGAAGGAATGAGGAAGGAAAAGATATAACAAGGAAGGAAGTTACCAACCAGGTATTATTAGCTATCAATCAGGTATTCTAGAGAGCACCATGGAAGGGAAAAGAGAGAGACTTGGGGGAGGAGTTAGGAAAGGGAACAGCAATAATGGAGCGGGAGTGGAAAGTGGGGTTTAAATAATGACTGTTTAGGATTCAGAATCACTGATATGAGGAAAGTTTGGTCAAGTAAGAGTTTATTAAACATTGAGGAATAAGTTCAGGTAGGTTATCAAGGGATTTAACCTTATACTAGAGTCAGGTCAGTTAGGCAGGAATGTGTATGTGGAAAATTGGTATGGAGAAGGGAGTGGAGAGGAACCCAACAACCTCAGGCTCAAGGAAATGGACTAGCAGGGGGAATACAATGGAATGGCATTGCTTGGGCATGATGACTGGTAGACAGGTCCTATTGTTCCTCCCCTTCACTGGCTGATGGGAAAGCTGGTCACTTTAACAAAGGGAAGACAGAGATGGGAGGGGGAGGAGTGCTGTCCTTATGGTGCCCAGTGGCACACAGCCCAGAGTCAGTCACACAGCCCAAAGTCACACAACAAAGTTGACCAGAGCTCAGCAGATGCCAGGGCATCTGTGACTGCAGTGATGGTACAGCTGGGGTCTTCACATTCCTGCATGCCAGAGAAGGAAGCCAGGAAGGGAGGAAGAAAGCAAGGGGTGGGGTCTCTTCAGTGGAAAATAAAGTCATCAAAGACATCACCTCCTTTTCCAGCATAAGCCAGCAGTCAGATAACTACACACAGTCTGGCCTCTAAGATTTGCCAGTCAGATGCCTGGCTATCTTTGGCCACCAGAGGGCACTAAACCTTAAACAGAGCTAAAGTGAGATTTCTCATTTAGACCTTGCTTTATCCTTGGGGTCTACCCCTCTTCCCTTCCACTTCTCAGGACAGAGCCTTTAAAGGAATTCAGTGATTGAAAATGGACCATCTATGGAGAATGAATGATTCTGAAAGTGTTCTCTGCCCTTGTCAAACCCCACTTGGACTACTCTGCCCAATTAGGGGTGCCATGTTTGGAAAAAAAAAACATTGGAGAACAGGAACACATCCAATAAGATCTTTTATCATGAGTGGTAATTAAATCACGTGTGTGATTTGTAGACCTTAAAGCCCTAAGAAAACAAATGTAAGCTATTGTTATTATAAGAGGAAACTTTGAAACAATTCGAAGTGATTAAACTAAAAAAGGTTTGTAGGGGGAATGGAAGATGATAGCTATCTTCAAGCATCTGAAATGCTATCATGTGAAAGCGAAATTAAACTTGTTCAGTTTGACCGCAGAGAGAAGAAGTAGGACTTTCCAATAAGGGAAAGTTGCACTAACCAGATTTGAGCTCCATTTAAAGAAAAAGCAATATATTGTACTAGAAAGAAATTTGGAAATAAAGTCTGATTTCAAATTCCAGTTCCGCTACTTACAAGCCATGTGATCTTAAGAAAGTCACACAACCTGTTTGGGCCTCAGTTTCCTCATCTGTAAATTGAGAGGTTGGAGATTTATGACTTCAAAGGTCCCTTTCATTCATAAGTCCAATGAATTTTAGCAGTGCTGAAGCATCATGTCCTGCCTTGGGAGAAGAGCTCTAAAGAGGGTTTCAAGCAGAAGCAAAGTAGGCATGTGTCACAGATATCATAGAGCAAATTCCTCTGAATTTCTAACTTAGACTAGATGCCTTCCAGCTCTCTTTCCCCTTCGATATAGTCATCTATAGCTGCCCTCTGTCGTATGGACTCCAGTTTGTAGCTTGTGACTTGTTAATGACTCAGGAACTTTATAGCCATTGGATAACTGCAGCCTTGAGGAAGAGAGTTGCCTGGGCTCCAATTCACAGCCATGGAAGACTATAACCAGCATCCCACATACCCAGTTGAAGCCAAGGCCAGAGGTTGTCCCCCATCCCCACCAGAAGCAATAGGGCTGTTATAACCAGCCCGGCCATTGAGGCTTCCCAGAGCTGATGGTTCTGAGCCCCTTTACTGTTTCACTGGGTTCAGATGGCAGAGTAGTTGACATAAACACAAATAGCATAGGAAACATGTGTCAAGTCTGGTGCTCTAAAGATCTCCACTAACCTTAACTCTGTGTGAGAGCGTGTTTCTCATAGGACCAGAACCACAGAAACTCATCCAGGGAACTTCCCCACCCGTCTGTGTATCATAGAGTATATAGGAGAAGGGAAGTAGGGGTGGGGTAGGTAGGCCAAAATGAGTCTATGACTGTCTACAGAGGTTAGAAGGAGGTGGAAGATACATGGAGCCAAACAGATCGCTAGGGTTTAGTAGCCACTTATGAGAACTAACCCCCAATAATCTGTCTAGACTCTGAAGGTTAGCTTTGCATGTTGCCAGCACCCCACAGAGGGTAAGAGCTATGAGACAGCTCCCTAACAGGAGTATCATACTGAAGAAAATAACCTAATGATGGAATGAGTCCTAGAAAGATAGAGAGAACGGGAGAGAGTAATCCTAAATCCAGAGTACTGAATCAAAGTAGCACAAAATCTTGCATCTTGGATCTGGAAGTGACCTCTAATGAAAAGCATCCAATCCAATTTGTACCTGACGGGTGAATCCCCTCTACAATATTTCCAACAAATGGCCACCCAACCTTTCCTGGCACATATGCAAGAATGAGGAGCTCTCAACTTACTAAAGCTACCCATTCCCCCCACCAAAACCAAATGAAATCTCTACATGTGTTGTCTGACCCTAGAAATGGACTCTATATCTAGGGGCTGGAGGGGATGGATGTGTTCTATGGACATTTTTCGGAGAGAGAAATGGCTGATCCCCTAGAAATCCTGACCGATGCTCCAGCAAGGTGAAGTCATCTGTGCAGCTACCCACCCCACCTTACTCCATGGCCTCAGAGCCTTTAGAATTGTCCCAGATCAGTCACATACTATTGACAAGAGGAATTAATTACAATAACTGAAATAGTGGGAGTAACTTAGAATCAGAAAATCTGGCTTTGAGCCCAGGCTCTATCACCTATTTGCTGCCTAATCTTGGTAAGGGGAATAAACCTTTCTGAGCCTCAATTTCTTCATCTGTTCAATGGGGATATAAATCCCTGTCCTGCTTTCTTCACAGGGTTGTTAAAAGGATCAAGTGAGATTCTGTTCTCAGGGGATTATTGCCTATACATAAGAGATTATTATCTTAGAACTCCCTTGGGCTAACTGAGGAAGTGTCTTTGTCAATCTTCAGGGAAAGTTTCCCTCCCAAAGAAACTGATTCAAGATTCCTGCAGTTTAACAATAATAAGGATCATACACTCCTCCTCCTCCTCTCCTCGTCCTATTTTATGAAAAACGACTGCCCCAGAGGAGAATAAGAACGAGTGGAAACGTGACAAGCATTCTCTTCCTATTAATATCTTCTCACATTGCAGTCAGTCCTAAAACTCCCTACAGCTGAGAGAGGAGGGAGGAAGGGAGGAATGAGGATTAGAAGCGCCCAGAATTCAGGTCATGGATAGTTAAATAGGTACTACCCTTGGAGAAGCATTGTGATGGAAGGGACAACATTGGATTTGGTATCAACTGACCTGGGTTTTAGTCTTGGCTCAGCTTTTGGTTCACCATGTGACTTTCATCAAGTCACCAAAACTCTGCGCCTCAGTTACCTCATCTGTAAAATGGGGATAATAATTCTGCCACCAAGTCCCTTGTAAAGAAAAATGCTTAACAATCATAGAACACAATAGAAATTGAAGGCATTGCTTTCTTTGATCAAGCCCTAGATTTAGATTTTGCCCAGATGGTCTTGTGGGCATGCTGAAATAACCTATGAATGTTCATATATAAACCACCATTCAGAGTAATTATGTATTTTTATGCATTTCAATGCTTCCTAAGTCTCTAAAAGTTCCTCATCTCTAGGATAAGCCTGTCTATCTGATCTCAGCCTTTTATACTCATATTCTAATTAGTATTACATTTATCTTATATATATATGTATATGTATTTATCTATATATCTATATCTATATATTTCTCCTAGCAGAACATAAGCTCCTTGGGAAGAGGGAAAACTTAGGTCTTTCACTGTGTGAATAGGGTTTTGCACAAAATAGGAGCTCCAATAAAGCATCAAAAGACTCACACCTGGAGGAGACATCCCCTAGAAGCCTGACCTCTGATTGACAATTCTTCATTCTTCCCCCAATGAGAACCTAGAAGCCTTCCTACAAGCAAATGTCTCCTAAGTAAGTTTCCCTTAGTGGGCTCCACTTGAGACTATTAATGGACGGGAAAGATCTACAATGTCTACAAATAAGTCAAGGAGGATGAATGGGAAAAAAAGACACTTAATCTAGTGATTAGGACCTCACTTGTGACCACAAGGAAGAAAATTTCTGTAGAGGAGTGGGGCATAAGCTTGAATAATAAGAGAGGCATACTGAGGAACTTTGGGAGAAGCTAGGTTCAAACACTGGATAGAGTGTTGGGCCTGAAGTAAGGAAGACTCATCTTCCTGAGTCCAAATCTGGTCTCAGAACTTATTAGCTGTGGGACCATGAGCAAGTCCCTTAACCCTGTTTGCCTCAGTTCCTCATCCATAAAATGAACTTGAGAAGGAAATGGTAAACTACTCCCTTATATTTGCCAAGAAAACCCCAAATAGGGTCACAAAGAGTTGGATATGACTGAAATGACTGAACAACAACTATAAGTAATGATTCTATCAAGAACGTAGCACAGTATAGTGGGAAGAAGACAAGATTTGAAATCAGAGGACCTAGGTTCAAATCCCAGAATCTATTTCAATCCTCCTTCCTCATCTCTACATATTAGATTCCCTGGCTTCCTTTAAATCCCAACTAAAGTCCCACATTTTCCAATAATCCCTCTTTCCTAATCCCACAATTTGAGTGCCTTCCCTCTTTTTAAATTATTTCCTATTTGTCTTGTCTTTATTTTATTTGCAAATATTTGTTTGTTTGTTACATTAGATTGTAAGCTCCTTGAGGGTAGGAATTGTCTTTTGATTTTTTGTATCCCCAGTGCTTAACATGTGCCAGTCTGGCACATAGTAGGCACCTGTAATGTGTAATGTAATTTAAGATCTTCCCCGCCCATTAATAGGTGGAGTCCATTAAGGGAAGCTTGCTTAGGGGAGGCTTGCTTTAGGAAGGCTTTCACACCTTTTGCTAATTTCTAATTAGGCACTGAGTCATAAGGGCTATGATGCCTTCTGGCTCTGAGTTGGTATTTTGCTTTGAGGGCTTCCTCCTGAGAAGGATCTTTTGATTCCCTACTCCAGACTCTGAGTGGTTGTATGCTCAGAGCTCCCCAATTGCTCAGATCTAAAGGTTCTTTCAATCCAAGGGTTTATGCAAAGTGTATAATTGATTAGGGCAGTCAGAGTCCTGTCTATTGATCCTTATTTCTCTGCTTGTATTTTCTCTGAAGTTCAGCATGCTGACTTTTCCCCTGAACTAGTAAATGTAATTTTAAAAATTGTTGACCCCTTAAATAGCTATTTTTCCGAGTAAAGCAGGTCTAAGAACCTGTGCTAGCAGCCATCCTGGGTATGCCAGTGTGGTTGCCCCTACAGATGTTAACACTGCTGACCACCATTCTGCTAGATCCAATATCTGTAAAAATTATAAAATCTAGAAGGCCACATGTGGCCTCAAGGTCACAGTTCCCCACCCTTGTGCTAGATCTACCCCCTCTATTTTCAGAGACACCTCTCTAAATGCTCTCCTCCACTCTCTCTTTCACTGACTCTATCTCTTGATGACCACAAACTTGACCAGAAGTCTATCGTTGGCTCTCATCTCCAGAGACCATGCCTAGGACCAGCTAAACTGCCTAGCTCAGCACACCCCAGGATTGGGTAGTTTCTTCTTTACAACCTCACTACCCCCTTTGACCTCTTGCTCTGATAATCAAATAAAATCAATTGGGCTTTTGATCCTGGGAAAGGACATGTCAATGGACTGCCTTATTGTCCCACTCATCCACTTTGGAATTTTCCTGGCCATAACTCTCTTCTTTGGCCACCACTCTTCACATGTGTTGCTTCCCCATTAGAATGCAAGATGCTCTGTGAATCAGCATACCTATTCTGGAATGAAATTTGGCATTTTGCAAATAAGGTAGCTGAAATGCCCATTCTCTCAAGCTGAAATGACCCAGAGATTCTATTGGTAGGTGAATATCTCAAGGAGTTCATTAACAAAAAGTAAGGCTCCAAATTCACCAAAATACAGCAGTACTTTTTGTAGTTGCAAAGAGCTAGAAACAAAAATATCTATTGAGCGATGGCTAAACAAACTGTGGTGTTTGAATGTTATAGAATGTTACTGTACTTTAAGAAACAATGAATATGTTGACTACAGAGTACAGAGAGACTTACACGGACTGATACAAAGTGTTGTAAACAAAATCAGGAAAATAATACGCATTATGACAACAATGGAAAGAATCATGCAACAATCCAAAGTAAATAGGAAATTGTAAAAAACAAAACAAAACAAGCTAGATCCCAAAGAAGAGATTCTACTTCATTCTGCTCCTATCCCTCTGCTGATTATTTCCCATTTGTCCTGCCCATAGCTTGTTTGTAGATATCTGTTATGTTGTCTCCCTCATTTATTAGATTGTGAGCTCCCCAAGGGTAGGGACTATTTTTTGCCTTTCTTTGTATCCTCTGTGCTTGGCACAGTGCTTGGCATATACTAGGTATTGGATATATATATGATTTAATTACTGACTGAATGATGAGAAGATATTTCCTCCAACTCATTTATAGAACTGGGGGTTGGGAGAGGGGGTGTCAGGTGTGGAACATTGCATAGAATATAAAATATTTGGGATACATTAATTAGGATTGCTGAATTTTTCTTTTTATTTGTTCCATTTTGTTACAAGGATCATAAGGGTGGCTCTCTGAAAGGATGGAGGGGAGATGCAGAGAGAGCTCTGGCTAATATAAAAACTATTAATAAAAACTGATTTTAAAAAATAATTTAATTACTCTAGGGCAGGGACTACCTTACCTCTGCATTTGTAGGTTCAGTTCTTAGCTTCAGATCCACATTTCCCACTACTTACAGGACCTTTCCATCTGGATGTCCCAGAAATACCTCAAATTCTGAGTTCCATAAAAGAGTTCATTCATTTCTGTTCCCTTAAACTATCTATGCCTTCTGGTCTCACTCTTCTAGTCATGGTACCTATTCTCTGTTGTCCCTCTTTCTGGTTAGTTGCTGGATCCTGTTAATTACATCACTGAAATATCTCTTGCACCTGTCCCTTTGTCTCTGGTTCCATGACCACAGCCCTAATGCTAACCCTTGTTAACATCAATGTAGACTATTGCTACAGCTCTTTCTAGGCTTTGTCACCTCCCCTACTCCAGGATACCCATCTTACTACTACCAGACAACTTCCTTGTGCATAGACATGGTCTCCTGAGTATAACTGTCTTGAAACTATCATTTGTCCTTTGAAAAATCTTTAGTGGCTCATCACTTACCAAGTAAGCTTTGAACCTCTCTGCCTAACATTCAAGATGCTTGTTGGTGATGTTACCTTTCCTCTCTGGTACAAACCATACTGCTTCTATGAACTCACTCTATGCTCCAGGAAAACCAAGGCTACTGTATGTGTTCTGAATTTAGACTGCTCTCTCAAAACCTTTTGTCCAGTCTGTTCTCTCAATCTAGAATGTCCTCCCTCTGTTTCCGTTGAATGTTTACCAATGGAATGGGATGAGATAGAATGGAAATACATTTATTAAGAGCCTACTCTATGCCAAGCAATGTGTTAAACACTGAAAATACTCATTGAAAAGTGAATGTTTCCCTCATCTCAAGAAGCTAATACTCTACTATTTTGTGTACACAACACATAAAGGATGGTCTTCATTCATGGAAGATGGAAAAGTCAAGTGGTATTTAGGTTGTGGTAGGGAAAATATCAGGCTAGGTGTCAAAGCACCCAGGATCTTGAAAAGCAATTGCAGGGCAGATGGTCCCAAACCAAGAGAATAAAGGATCTAAGAGTCAGACTGGATTGTGGCTCTAATATATCATCTTCAGGCAAGGCGGTGAAGATGAGAGAGGCTATGAATATCCAGCAATGCCCATCCAGTGCCAGGTGGAAAATAAATAATAGGACAATGGATATTTAATTGGGGAAGGGGAAGGTCCATTGCTCCCTTTGATTGTGACTAGTAGTGTTGGTCCCAGGGGTTTGACTACCAGTTGATATGCTGGGAAGAGGAGAGAAAGATCCAGAAAACTCCCTCCCCATTTCCTCCTTTCAAAATCCTTTCCTTTCTTCAATGCTCTAGAGCAATTAGAAGTCAAAGAAGGTTTTTGAACAAGTAGGCAATTTAATTAGATCTCATGCCTTAGGGAAATTATTTTAGCAACTATATGAATGATTAATCACAGACAACTTCCAGCCAAGATGGCTTCCTAAATAGGAGGCAGACTCTATGAGCCCCACAACTCCAGAAAAATCTGAGGTTCACAACCATACTGAAGAAATCCAGTGTCAAACTACAGTAAATTACTTCTTCCACCCTGAAAATGTCAGCCAAAAGCCCATGGGTAATCGGAAAATGGGCCCATCAGTAATGTTAGAGACATGGGTAGCTTCCCATTGTGACCAGAGACCAGCCAGGAACACAAGTTCTTGCAAGGAGCTTTGTCTGTAGGCAGCCAGAATGAAAACTCTAAGAAAGTCACATGGTAGGGACCTTAGAAGCCCTAAGGGGCAGCATAGGACAGCTACCTCCTGTTACTGTAGCACTTAGAAGGCTAGCACAGACTTCCTGAGATGCCAGAGAAGGCCCTGAAGATCCAGTGTTCTGAACCTCAAATATCCATGGAGGTCTAACACTATGAGGTGGAGGTCAATACAGGAACCTAAGGAATTAGGATAGACCAATTAAAGCAGTGACCCCATCCAAAAGTGTGGCTCTGACACAAAGCTCCAAATCAGAAATTAATGCTGGAGCGATAAGTAGATAAAAGAAAACACTAAGTATCAAAAATTATTGCCATTCTAAAGGTCTCCCAAAAGAAAGAGCAAATAACAACTGTAAAGAAACACCATTAAAAAGAATAAATTTCCTATAAGGACTATATGGATACCTAGACATTCTGGAGGAAAGAACTGGAAGGAGAATAAATCACTTAGATGAGAAAGTAGTAAATGTTACCCAATAAATGAACAACCTGAAAACTAGAATAGACCAAACAGAAATTAATAATCCCACAAAACTGATAGATAGATAGACAGATAATAATAGATAGATAGATAGATACACATATGCATATATATTAGAACAAAAGCCAAAGATCGACAACATAGAAGAAAATATCAGATGTCTGATATCAAAAACATCTGTCCTGGAAAAGATGTCAAAGAAATATCATTTTAAAACTCTTGGACTCTCTGGGGAAAAAAATAGTAAGAAGCCTGGATCCTGTATTTCAGGAAATTATAAATCAAAACTGTCTAGATTCACTAGAACCAGAGGGCAAAGTAAAGATAGAAAGAAACCACTGATCACCTCTTGAGAGTAACCCTAAAAGGGGAAGTCCCAAGGATGTCATAGACAAAACCCAAAGCTTCCACATTTAAGAAAAAACATCACAAGCATCCAGAAAGAAATATCACAAGTACTAAGCAACTAGAGGTAAGATCACTGAAGATCTTTTAATGTCTACCTTAAATAAGAGGAGATGTTGGAATCAAATATTTCAAAAGGCAAAAAATAGAAGCTTATAAGTAAGAATAACTTATCCTGCAAAGTCAAGTATAATACTATAAGAGGGAAAATAGACCTTTAATGGAATATAGGACTCTAAATCCTTTCTGATAAAAAGACTACAGCTGAGTAAGAACTTTGAAATATAAGCTTAAAAATCCAGTGATACTTGAAAAGTAAATTTAATTGAGAAATTGGATACAATTTGATACAGTGCTAAAATCCTAATAGAGAAGAAAGGAAGGATCCTTCAGCATCTTGATTTAAGCTTGCATTTGGTTTTAGGAAATATTTGTTGATAACCAAGATGTTCAAGCAAGCATGGCACCCCATTGTCTGGCATTACTATAACATAATTTACAGCATGTTTATTGTAATCATCCATTCATCCATTCATTCATACCTAACAAATAGAAACATCCTACAATGAAATGGGCTGACTTAAGAAAGTGATGGGCTACCCCACCCCCAAACATCAAGTAGAAATTAGTTGAATATTGTCAAAGAAACTGTAGAAAGGACCTCGGCACAAGTGGTGTTCTGAGTTGTTTTTCTGGTCAAGATTCTGGGATCCAATGGTTTTCTCCTCAAAAGTCTACTGATAAGATATTTTTCCAAAGTAATATAACAAAACCCTTGCTTGAAGGAAGACCACATACTGCCAGATAAATGGAGACCAATGCCTTCAATTTCTGACAGGTATATATCAAAAGGAATGCTTGGTTTTTGAGTTTCCAATATTCTTACTCAACCCATTTTTTCTCCCCCCTTTCCCATTCCCCATCCTCACCTTTACTCCCTTCACAATTCCTAAAATAGCTTCTCTGTGGAAACATGGCCACTAGGCATCATTTGTGTGTGTGTGTGTGTGTGTGTGTGTGTGTGTGTGTGTTTCCATTTGCAGAACTAAAAGCTTGCTCAGCTGCAATGAAGAAACTGACCAGAGGGTTCAGGAGAAAAGCTAGGAAGCCCAGAACATAGATGGCAAGCTATCTTAGAGACATTTGGGGTACGATTCAAATGGCCACTGGGATGGAAGCCAGTGATGCCTTGTCTTCCAGAGGGTCACTAAACAAACCATTCTTCAGGATTCAGCAGAGTATAGTCCAATCAGAATTGGTATCCAGTGTAGGCTACTGTCTGCATGATTTGAATTAAAGAACAGGGAATAATAACAAGTCATACTTCTGTGGTATTTTGCAGTTTACAAAACACCTTCTTCACAGTCCCAGGAGAGTTGTTAATCACTCCTAAAAAGTATTATTACTCCTTCCAGGGAAGTATTATGCTTTCCCTTTTCCAGATGATCAAAGTGGGCGGGGGAGGATGTCCCAAGATCAGGCAGCTAAGAAGTGAATGATTGTGGGGACTCAGACCCAGGCCTTCTCGTCCCCCATCCTGTGCTCTTTCCACTGCATGATGCTGCTGTGCAATTACTTGTGGCTCTAAAATCTTATGATTCTATGAGCATCAAATTCTGAAACAGTCCTCCTTTCCTACCCAGAATAAGCAAGCCCAGAAACCCTGTAAGGAGGTCTGAATTATGGGTGATTTACAGCAGAGGAAGCATGGCTACTGCAGAATCATTTCAGGAAAGGCACCATGTTCTAAATCTTTAGCTCTGGCCTAGCCAGCCTCTGGGGGAAGGTTTGTTTCCTTGCTGTCCTTAGCATTTCAGTTTAAGGTCAAAGAGGTTCCTACTGCCTGCTCTGTGCTGCAGATGAGCTGTGCTTTGGGGCTCAGGGACAAATTCATTTTCCAGTGGCTTCTTTAGACAAAGCACAAGGCTGGCCATAGACAAACATAGCATCAGTGAGTGCCCACACAGTGCTAGCCCAAAGGCCCTGGCTACTTGATGGCAGATGAAAGCATCATGGAATAGGGTAAAGGTAGAGACACCAGAGAAAACAAACTCTCATCATCATTTTTCCTAGGTGAGGCCCTAGTGATGCTCAAGTATTCCTCCTGGAAACTTGTTAAAATTGTTCCTAATTCTGCCCTCCAGGGCAACACAAAATAAATCCCATTTCTTTTCCCCATAAAAGCCTTGAAGGCTGTGATTTCCTACATTTTTCTTTTCTAGGCTAAACACTCCAAGGCTTTGCATCCCCTCAGTCTCCTAATCATTCTTTGCTGTTCACTTGTTCAATACCCACCCCCCTAAAATGCTCAGGCCTGGATGTCAGAGAGTCCCAGTATAGAGAATGATAGCTATTAGCCATTTCAAATCTTTGGAACTGAAAGAGATTTTAAAATGTCAGACCTGAGAAAAAACTTAGATATTATCTAATTCAGTGCTCCCTTTTGCAACAAGGAAACTGAAGCCCCGAGACAAGTAGTTTGGCCAAGGTCAAACAAGAAAGCTGACCAGGATCCAAACATCCAAACCTGATCTTCTAACTGTCAAGCCAGAGTTCTTTACATGATGCCACATTAACAAATGTTAGGTCAACTTCTATGGTCAACCAAGGTCTAGACTTCCCAAGCTTTACAGGGAGGAGGGAAAGAGAAACACAATAGATATAAAACTGATTAAATGGAAGAAAACTCCTTACATAATTGGAGTATAAATCATTTCAGATGTGAATAATGATATGAAGACAGGCAATTTATTTTAAGTATTGGAGACTTTCGATCATGAGTTTAGCTATATTTGAAACCTTCTCACTAATGTTAGGAGGATAACAACACAGAGGGACCTTAGTCCCTTTCGGTCCTCACGATATAGAAAGTTGGAAAGTAGAATATAGAATGTCAAAACTTGGAGGGACCTTAGAACGCTAAATGTCAGAGATGGAAGAGGTTTCAAAATGTGAGAACAGAAAGTCACCTTAACCCTTATCCCTTGTAAGAGCTTAAGGAGTGAGAAAAGTAAGGAAACTGGGGACAAGATGGGGTGGGAATTGATTGAACTATACTGACGATATCTTGTGACTCAACTCTAGAGCTAGGTCAGTTCCCTTCCTATTCAGCTTTGGGTCTAGTCCAAATTCTGTCTTGTGAGAAACCTTTATTCAACTGTGGGAATCAGGAGGAAATCTTATTGCATTGTTTAAACCTAGCCCTGTATGTCTGGGAAGTAGGACCTGCTGCTTAGAGACCGTTAACCAAGGACTTGGTCATGCTGACCAGAAGCTCAGATCCAAAGATTGATGAAAGGAGTTTTCTCACAATTTTATATCTCAAGAAATCCATATATCTTATCTGAAAACTGGCCCCATAGTGGCCAATCAGATATTGTTCCCATGTTCCTTTGATTGTTCACACACTTGGGGGAAGTGGGGCACCTCTTTTCTGAATTCAGATTAGCACCTGTTCACTCTCTTCCTCCCAAATTGGAAAACGCCTGCTCTTACATCCAATTTGAAATCAAATTACATAATATATTACTTCCTTTTCATTAATAAGCCTTATTTGATTAATTATTTTTAATGTATAAAAGTCTGTCTCGGGGTGGCTAGGTGGCGCAGTGAGTAGAGCATTGGCCCTGGAGTCAGAAGGACCTGAGTTCGGATCCAGCCTCAGACACTCAACACACACAAACAAAAACCTAGCCGTGTGACCTTGAGCAAGTTACTTAACCCCAATTGCCCTCCAAAAAGCAAAAAAAAAAAAGTCTGTCTCTCCCTATATTTGTGATCCAGCCCTAAGCTGAGGAAGGGACCTGCTTTGTAAGCAATTAGCATATGATGCTTAATAAATTGATATGCTCAGAAGATCAAACCTTTTTTTCCTTGGTCATTTCATCTTTCACACACAACAGGAGTCCTATTCGAATGGGTATCATCTATTTCAATGGCTTTCTTTTACAAATGAAGAACCAGAAAGTAGAAGTGAGTGTCCAAGCTGATTGACTGACTGACTGATTGATTGATACAGCTGAAGGAGCTGAGACCAGAATCTAAATCTTCTGTGTTCAATGTTCCTTCTATCACATCAAAATTTCACTAATGGTTATACCACGGAATCACAAAAACTTAGAGCTAGTGTGGATAAGTGTTATACATTTGCTGCCTGGCACTCCCCATTTCTGCTTTCAGTCCCAGTCTCAACTAAGTAAACAACTCCTACTATAAACCACTCATCACATCCAGGGCAAGCATGTCAGTTTACCTGAAACAGCAAGAAGGAAACAAACATTTATTAAGTACCTGTCATGTGCTAGGCAACAGGGAAAATGCTTAATAAATATTATCTCATTTGATCCTGTGAAGTAGGTTTTACAGCTGAGGAAACTAAGGCAGAGAGGAGTTAAATGACTTAATATATGAGGTTAGATTTAAACTTAGGTCTTCCCAACTCCAGATGTAGTGCTCTATTCACTGCAACACCTACCAAAGCACCCTGAGACTGAGACAGGAAGCAAAAGGTGCCAGGTGAATCAAACCACCATTACCACCTTGACTGCCATCCCTTTTCAGACACTGATGGAGACAGTGAAGGATTGGGAACCCACAGCCTTAGGGATAGCAATGCTTCCAGCCCAATGTCTTCAGGTATCATCCTGAGAAGCAATCCCTATGAAAATATAGCCTGGGCACTGCTCCTATAGATACCATGGCCATAGCCACTGAACACTCAGAAAGGATAATTCTTTCCACCAACATCCTTGGCACGATCAGATGGTTTAGCATCAGAAAATGATATTATTTAATCATCGCAAATGGCCTTCAAGAAGAGGCAGTAGCAACTATTTTTCTCCTTCACCCCTAAGTACCATGGGACCTTTCCATCTGATTTTATGCTGAAACCTTCAATATGTATGGTCTCTCCCATCAGAATGAGAGCCCCTTGAGAGGAGGAAATGTTTGCCTTTTCTATGTGTAACCCCAAAACAGTGCTTTGCACATTGTAGGTACTTTAAAAAGATTTTATTCATTCATTCGTTTTTTCATTCATAAATACAAATAGATATGATCCACTTCATATATGTTGAGCTACTTGCTTATATTAAATACATGTAATTGTATACCCATATGTTTTTCTGTGCATATTATTCAATTTTTAAATAAGTTTTATTGCTGCCTTTTGTATTTATACAGTCATTTCTGGATATCTCCCTTCTCCCCCTCTTCCTTTTCTCAAACATGGAAAGTGAACTTTCCCTTGAAGCAGAGAAACAAATTAAGCAAAAATAACTAATCCAGTGACCACATCTAATAATGCATGCAACATTCCACCTTCATAGTATTGCAGCCTATTCCTCTAAGAAAATGGAGGAATCATGTTTCATTATCCATTCTCTAGGTCTACAACTTTTCTTAATAATGCACATTTCCATTTCATTTTAGTGATTTTTTTCTTTTACATTGCGGCAGTTCTTGTGTTTATTGCTCTTCTAGTGGTTCTCTGAATCAGTTCATACAAATCCTCTCAGGTTTCTCTGAATTCCTTATACTACTTAATTCTTCCTACACAATAGTATCCCATTGCTTTCACATACCAATTGTTTAACCATTCCCTCGGCAATAGTTGTTTATTGTGTTCCTAGTTCTTTGCTGCCACACATACATACACAAAAGAGGAGCTATGAATATTTTGTTATATACTTAGTCTACCTTTCTGTTTATGACATTCGTGTTGGTATGATTGATAGTTTAATCATTAAATCAGAGGGTAGAAACAGGTTAGTGATTTTTATCACATAATTCCAAACTTTTATCTGAATAGTTGGACCAATTTACAGCTCCACAGACTAATGGCATTATCTTCTCATGACCCTGCAGACACTGACTGCTTCATTTTTTTGGTCATTTTAAAATTATATTAATAAGAAAGAGACAAAGGAAAAAACACCTTCATCTGTGGACATAAACAAATGCAACTTGTCAGCCCTAGTGGCTCAGGGTTTGGTTGGCTAGATTATAAGTCAGCAGAGCAAATACTGGAAAAGAAGTCTATGTTTCTTCTCACTCCCACAAGAATGAAAAGGATCCAGGCAAAACAAGAAGATGAAAATAAAACATAAAACTATGTGTATGCTATTTAATTCAGCACACATACTGTCTCAGAGTCTAAATTTAAAAAACTGTTGTAATCCAAAAAAAAAAAAAATCTGCCACACTAGATACTTTTGTCCTCTATGAATTCTTGATGGTTGGTAGCTCGCTGATTGTTACATGGGGGGAGAAGCCAGGCTTGCTTAAGTCTTTACTTCTCCCCATAAAATATTTCCTCCTCTCCACCATCCTCAAATAGCTGAGAGTTACTGTGGGGACAGTGACCAAGACCTTGTTGTAAAAAAGATAGAGTCTTAGGGGCGGCTCCTCTTGTGACTAATACAGATTCTTTCCCCTTGCCTTTCCTGAAAACCATTGGTCTGAGATTTTATCTATGCATGCACTATCCATGGTTGTTCCCCATATTTCTCTTCTCCACTGTGCTCTGGAAATGTTGATCACTTCTGATTTGTTGTGATGGGTGCTGCCCTAGTTTAGGAGGGCCCGGCTCCTGACTCAATTTGGGAAATAGACGCTGACTTCCTGTCTTTCTCTTTCTGGTTCTGTCTCCTTGTCCAAGTTCCCAGACTTGTGTTTGCCCAATAAATCACACAGGCTTCCCTGAAACATGACAAAGGAAGGACCTATTATTATGCATCTTTGGCCCACCTAATTTCTTCTGCATAGCCCCTCTAACTCCTAGGATTTAGTCTAAGCCTAGTATTATGGTGGAAAGACCCCAAAGCTTGGAATCCCAGCTCTGTCACTTATTAAACATGTGGCAATGGGCATGTCACTTCATTCTGGACATCAAGTTTCATCAGTAAAACAAGTATATCCCTATCCTGTCAGGACAGCTAAGATAAGACGGAGATAAAGCACTTTCTAAACATAAAATGCTATACCAATGTAAGATTGCATTATTAATATTATTAGATGACAGGAGGAAATGACTTGACCAAACCTTCACAGCTAGTCAGAGGTTGTCTTGCTACATCTGCCACTCTAGATACTTCCATCCTCCATTGAACCTTAATGGTTGGTGGCTTCCTGATGTGACATCAAAGTTGGGAAACCAGATTTGTTTAAGCAAGACATTTTTCCTCCCTGCAAAATACCCATTTCTCCTGATAAAATACCCATTTCTCTCCATTATCACAGGATTCTCCCTTTTATTGACTTTTCTTTTATATCGTACTCCATTACTACAGGTTTACCTCCCTCCCCCAAATTCTCTCCTGAGACCTTTTCTTTCACTAAGTGAAATCACTTGGCTACCTCATAAACTCGTATGATTTTAATTAGTATCTTTATGCAGGTGACTCCCACATGTGTATATCCAGACCCAGTCTCTCTCCTGAGCTTCAACCCCACATCACAAATTGCCTACCAGATATTTCAAACTGGATAACTATAGACATCTCAAACTTAATAAATCCAAAATACAACTCACTCTCTTTCTCCCTTCAAGCCCATCCCTCTTCCAAAAAATTTTTATTCTGTCAAAGTCACCTCCTTTCAGTCTACCAGGTTTATAACTTTAATGTTATTCCAATTCCTAATCCTCATTCTTCCCATAAATCCAGTTGGTTGCTAAATCTTGCTGCTTTTGTTTCTACTAAAGTTCTCTCATCTTCTCACTAATGACACAGCCATTTATTTTAGTATGTCAGCAGCTCCTAGCACAGTGCCTGGCACACAATAGGAGTTTATTATATGTTGGATGATTGACTGATTATTGTTATTATAACCCATACTATGAGGTGAAGCCATTCAGGTGAGTAGATTTCTCTCTCTATCCCTATTCCATTAAGCAATAGTGCTATGGCAGAAACATGAGGCAGCAGCTAACAAGAAATGGATATTTCCCATCTTGACAATAACCACATGAGTCATGAATTCCTGAGATCAAAGGTTCTGGTCCCTGAGTTTGTAGAGAAAGAAGATTTTCTGATCATTCCCACTCCTTGTATATGGAAGAAGATAGCCCCCGTGGTTCCTGCAAGCATTCTCCTTGGACATCAAAGTCAATGAGTTACTTGAACAACGCAAATCCTATTGGAAAGAAAGGTGTTCAACAAGCTTTAAAGAATTTCATCCTTTACTGGGATTCCAAACCAAAAGATGATCTTACAAGATATGAAGAGATCTCTATTGGACTCTGTGGGAAATATTAATTTACCAGATTGAAAAAGAGATTTCCTGAGATTGAATCCAAGCTCAGCTCCCTCAGAAGGGAACTGATGAATTATTAGAATGCTTTACTTCTGTATTCTCCTTGGTTCCTGTGAGTCCTTAGTAATTATTCATTTTCTGTGGGGTCAGTCAGTTAACAAGCTTGTATAAAAGTCCTACTATGTTCAAGGTACTGTGTTAAGTGCTGGAGACACAAAGAAGGGCAAAAAACAGTGTTTCTCCTCTTAAGGAGCTCACAGTCCAATGAAGAAGACAAGGGAAAAACAACTATGTACAAACAAGTCATATGCAGGATAAATTGGAGATAATCAATAGTGGGAAAGCATTAAGAGGAATGAGGGGCATCTAGGTAGTGCAGTGGATAGAGCATCAGCCCTGAAGCCAGGAGGATCTGAGTTTAAATCTAGCCTCAAACACTTACTAGCCATGTGACCCTAGACAAGTCATTTAACCCAATTACCTAAAAAAAATAAAGAGCAATCAGGAAAATCTTGAAGAAGGTGAGATTTTTAGCTGAGATTTGAAGAAAGCCAAAGAAGTCAGGAAGCAGGAGTGAGGAAACAGAGTATCACAGGCATGGGAAACAGCCACTGAAAATGCCAAATCTGGAAATGGAGTTTCTGATTGGAAGAACACTGAGGAAATCATTGCCTAAGGATGGAAGAGAAGGGAGGTGAAGGAGAGAGGCAGTAAGGTAGACTGGGAAGATAAGAGGAGGCTAGGTTGTGAAGGGTTTTGAATGCCAGAGGATTTTATATTTGATCCTGGGAGTGATAGAAAGCCACTGGAGTGAAATAAAGGCCTTCTCATGTCCAATTTTAAAATAGTTGTAATATTTACACTATTATTTAACAAAGGTAAATAAATTCATTTTCCCAGGTTATTAAACCACATCAAAAACCATTACCAAAATGGAATAGAGTTCACTTCCATTTTTCCTCTAGTCTAATAGCTTTTAATAAAAATCTATCACAAAGCTAATTCTCAGAATAACTGTTTTTAAAAATCAGGGTTCCCCATTTAGGTTAGATTTATGAAAAACTGAGAGGATATTTTACCTCACTGATATTCAAATCTTTGTGGAGTTACTTGAGTTAGCCACCAGGTAGCACAGTTGTTAAAGGCTAGTGTTAATGATCTACTAATGAGGGGAGACAGGGTCAACCCAACCTTGGTTCACAGTGGCATTTAGGCATTTAATTAGGCATTTAATAAATGTTTGTTGAATTAATGAATGAATAATTAGAAAGTAAAGTGAATTAATTTTTCTTTTGTTGTTAGTTAAAATAGGAAGTCCCCTCTGGCCCCAATATTCTTTGTTCTAAGGTTCCTCATAACTCTGATATTCTTCTTCGCTCTATACCTAAAGTCTTGTCTAATTCTAATAGTCTACATTCCAAGATCCCTTCTGGCTTTGTCATTCTATGGTTGCCTACTTCTGTGTTGATGGGATAACTCTCATTCCTCTCCCCCAAATGCATTTCTGGACCACTTCCTTTATTTCCTATTTTCTGCCCTGACACCTACTCTATTCTCTTGGGATTCTACTCAATCCCTACCTCTCTTTATTTTTGTCTATGCTTTAAAAAATTCTGTAGAGATAATTAAGATCATATCCATGGTCTTCTCCACATCACTCCCCATCTTCAACTTCTTGGTTCAACATTGAAGTAGACAATGATCAGAGAACAACATAAATTCCCATCAGGCCCCTACTCTGTCCTTACACGTTTGAGCACTGACCTCCAAGCCTGCCACAGCCAATTCCCAGAACTTTGGTCAAGGAGAAACAGCCTCAGGGACAATCGTTGGCTGGTTCAGTCTCCATCTAGCTCCAAGCAAAAACTGCCAAACTTCATTCAAGTCCTCCTTTTCTCCCTTTTCCCTGCTCTGGTCCTGTTGCCTTTCAGAATCGGCCTCCCCAGAGACAGTTAGGTCCCTCATGATTAGGCTCCGTATGCAAAGTGAACACTGAATGCATAATTTGCTATTTACTGAGCTTGCCTTTAGTTAAAGGTATGTATGTGTTAGAATATAGAAGTGTCAAAAATGGAAAGAACTTTACAAGACAAAATATTGTCACTGGAAGAGACTTTTGAGATCCCCTAATCCAACTACCTACCCATTTTACAAAGGACAAAATGAGTCCCAGAAAGAGTAGAGGGCTTGACCAAGGTCACACAACTATCTAGTAGCTAGGCCAGGGCTAGTACCCAGGTCTTTATGAATTGCTATCCATTAATCATCTCTAAAAATAATTACTCAATTCCACAAATATATATTAAATATCTGTTACATATGAAATGCCATTTTCAATGCTGGAAGACATACAAAGTTCAGATAAGTAATGATTCTTGCCCTCCCAGATCTTATAATCTAGCAGGAAAAATGAGATGTGGACATCACACAAAGTAAATGTAACAAATGTGATAAATGCTATAAAACCACAAGAAGAATAGAAAGTACAAAGAAACTGGATGATAAATAGGGTGGTACAGTGCTTAGAGTGCTGGACTTAAAGTGAGGAAGACCTGAGTTTGAATCCTGCCCTAGATACCTACTAGTTGTTCGATTTTAAGCAAGTCACTTAACTTCTGTCCTCCTTAGTTTCCTCATCTGTAAAATGGGAATAATAACACCTAACAGGGTCATTATGAGGATCAAATGAGGTAAGACATAGAAAGTGCTCTGTAAACCTTAAAGCACCATATAAATGCTCACTATTAGTAGCGATTGCTATGGCAGCATTTGAGCTAGCCCTTAGAGAATGGAAAGACTTTCCGAAGGGGACCCTGATTGGAAAGGCAACCATCTGTGAAGTAGATAAAAGTATTTGCACTTTCCTGAAGCTTGTGGTTTTCTGCAGATTGGCCAGGGATCATGATACCAGCTAAATCTTTCACACTCGGAAGCCTAACAGTCACACTCAAGTAGATAAAGACTGTTTACCTACTAGAGAGGCATTTGTGTCCCAAATCATAATTCCAAGACACTCTCTCCAAAGGTAAACCAGCATGCATTTCTACCTCTCCCCACCCCATACCTACCAAAATGGTGGGTACAAAAAATCAGGTATGGTCTCTATTCTCAAGGAACTTATAGAATGGGAAGATACCAGACACACTTGAATCAATATAATAAACAGCAACACAAGTATCCTTCCCATTCAAGATTCTATGCTCTAAATTCTAAGCACCCTTACAGATTAAACAGTGTATGAAGCTTCCAGCTCTGATATTGTCTGTTCTAAAATCTCTCCCACCTCTCCTGTTCTAAATTCCACACTCTCTGGTGCCTTTCAGCTCTGATGTTCTGTAAGCTCCTTGAACACTGGACTTGCCATCAGGAAGACTTGAGTACGTAATTCTGATGAGGTAGAAAGGAATGCTTAAGGCAGATGGAGCAAGCATAGTTGCAAAATGCCTGGGATATCAGGTAGCCCAGAGGTGATAAGCAAAGAGAATTGGAAAGGGGAGGGGCAGAGTTGTTCTGGAATTGAGGATGCTTTCTGAAAGCACACAGAGAGGTCGATGGTGGGGGGTTTCAATGCACAGTCTTCTTTGATCACTTTCATGGCAGGTCACATCCTGCATCCTATTTACTACATCTGCCTTGAGCACTCCTTTCTGCCTCATCAATTCTGCCTCAGACACTTAGAAGCCATAGGACCCTGGGCAACTCACTTGGCCTTTCTTGGCCTCAGGTTCCTCATCTGCATAAGAAAGATAATAATAGTACCTACCTCACAAAGTTGTTGGTAAAGACCAAATGAGATAATTTGTGGAAAGTGTGAAACTTAAAGTACTCTGTGTATATGTGTGTTTGTATATGTATGCATGCATGTGTGTATATGCACATATATATGTAGCACAGAACATATACTTGGTATTTATAACACATAGAAAGTATTATGGTTCATACTTTTCATATAGCATACACACTCATATATACATGTGTACATATGTATCTACATAGCTATTTAAGTGCATGCATACACATATACTTGTATTCTGAATTTTTACATTTTTGTAAAATGTTCTACATTTTTGTTTTTTACATTCTGTGTTCTAAGATCTCTTCCAGCAGCTCTCTTTCCTATGTGCTAAAATATAGTGCTAACATCTATTCCACATGAAAAGATAAGTGGAGACCATATTATGGAGGGCCTTGAGTGTTAGCCTAAGGAATTTTAATTTTATCCAATACACAATGGGAAGTAATGGTCAATAACTGATCTAAAGAATGTTTTAGGAAAATGAATCTGGGATAAGCTACTGATATATCAGAGAGAAAAACATAGACCCCTCTGGCCAATAAATTTGGACACACTTCCTTCTTTTTTCCTCCTTCTTGAGGTAGGTGAGTAGAATCCTCTCTCCTCGACCTCCTTTTTATTCACTCTGCTCCAGCCTGACCATTGCAGGACAAACAGGACATTCTGAAGCACTCTGCCTGGGGAACTGAGAAGAAAAAAAATTATTTGCATGCAAATGTCCCCTTAATGGGTAACGAAGCAAACAGCAGTCACTAGATGTGCTGTGTAAGGATGAATTGTCTCTAAATAGAATATGCTCCAAGTTTTCCATGGGGCACCTGCATCAGCACTTCTGGAAGTAAGTCACTGAGGGAGAATGAACTTTCTCCCAGGCATGCTCTGCCCTCAGAACATTTACTTTCACAACCAGGAGAACATAGTACAACGCCACCTCATTCTTGGCTCAGAATAGGCCAGGAGAGGTGGCAACTCAGGCCCATGGTTCTCAAATAGGAACAGAATTTAATATCTTTTTTTTTAATTCCCCTTAGACTAACTTCCCTTTTTCAAGTGAGATCACTATCCTTCCAGTTACTCAGATTCAAGGTCTCTTCCCTCTCTTTTACCCACCAAAGCCATGCTTCTTAGAGGCAACTTAGGAGGCTTAGAAGATAGTAAGCTGAGCCTGGAGTCAAGAAGCTTGCTATTGCTGAGTCATTTTTCAGTCCTGTCCAACTCTTCATGACCCCATTTGGGGTTTTCTTGGCAAAGACACTGGAGTGGTTTGCCTTTTCCTCCTCCACCTCTTTTTACAAATGAGGAAACTGAGGCCACAGTTCAAATTTGACTTCGGACAGTTATGTGACCATGGGCAAGTCATTAAACCTCTGTTTGCCTCAGTTTCTTCAGCTGTAAAGTGTGTGGTGGGTTAATAATAGCACCTACCTCCCAGGATTGCTGTAAGGATCTAATGAGATAATATTTGTAAATCACATAGTAGGCACTATATAAATGTTAGCTACACTGCCAAGTCTTTTCAAAGTCTACAGACACAGAATCTCTCATATCTAGGGGTGTTATGAGGGTCAAATGAGATAATCAATGTAAAATACTTTGCAAACTGTAGCAGCAAGCACCCCAGCATCCCCAGGGTGGCTGCCAACACAGGTTCTTAGATCTGCTTTTCTAAAGGAAAGCAACTCAAAACGGGTTAACAACCTTGCTTTAATCAATCAAACATATTATTTACCTAGTTCAGGGGGAAAAGTCAGCACCCAAACTTCAGAGTATACAGACAGGTTACAAGCAGAAGTTACAAGAAGACAGAGAAGCAAACAGATGAAGCAGACAGGCCTCCAACTGTCCAACCATTACATCCATACCTAGTCAGTTACCAGAGAGGGAAGCACCAACATGTGGGTTTTCAAAGCAGCTGCCCAGAGTCTCATCTGGTCAAATCACACAACACTTCTCAAAGTGAGCCCCAAAGCAAAGCCTTACATCAGGGTTTATATAGCCTTCTCCTGGCTCAGAGAACGTCACAACCCTCTTGACCCACAGACTAATCAAAAAGTATCTCCTGAAAAACAAGGCTCCCACCACAGGCTCCAGGTGCACTTAAGCCTAGGGGCAGGGAAGATCTTAAATTTGCATTCCCATTACACAAACCTTAAAACACTTTTATAAATGCCAGTTATTCTTATGATTGTTGTTATTAGCCTACAGTTACAACCTGGTGATGACGTCATTCCATGAGTCTCCTAACACAGTCCTGCTGAGCTCAAGGAATGTTTATAGAGCAATACAAGGATGTGCTAGTAAATGTTTAACAACCCGAAAAAAATGTATGCACACACACACTTTTAAATTTAATCTGCATTATTAACACTTCTTCAAGTCTAGAAAATAAACAAAACAATAAATCAACCCCTGATTTGTAGCATTGTCGATTTCTGAGATGTAAATGCCCACACTGAAAATTTAACAATTGTGTACTCACAAAGTAGCCCTGCAGTCACACCCTCCACTTGAACTACCACAGCCTGAGTTCAGGTCCTCATCACCTCTCACCAAGACAATGGAAATAGCCTCCTGGGTGGAGGAGTGAAAAAGCACTCATTTAGTACTTGCCATGTGCCAAGGATTGTACCAAAAGTCCAGGGCACAAAAACAAGCAAGCAAGAAAGTCCTGGGAGTCAAGTGAGTAGAACAGGGGAACATTGTAAACAATAACAGCAACATCATGCAATGAACAACTATGATAGACTTAGCTCCTCTTGGCAATGCAATGATCAAAGTCAATTCCAAAAGACTCATGATGGAAAATGCTGCCCACATCCAGAGAAAAACTATGGAGTCTCAATGCAGATTGAAGCATACTATGTTGTCTTTGGTTTTTCTTTCTCGTTTTTTTTTCCTTTTGCTTTGACTCTTCTTTCACAACATGACTAATGTGGAAATACGTTTAATATGATCGTACATGTATAGTCCATATTAGATTGTTTGCCGTCTTCAGGAGGGAAGAGAGGAAGGAGGGATGGAGAAAAAAAATTGGAACTCAGAATCTTATAAAAGTGAATATTGAAAACTATTTTTACATGTAATTGGAAAGAAATAAAATATCATTAAGTGGATAAAAATAAAATCAGAAAAAAAAGAAGAAGAAAGTCCCTACCTTCCACAAGTCTCCAGTTCTAATTGGTCTCCCTTGCTACAAGTTTCTCCCCCCTTACAATTCATCCTCCACATACTGGCCAAGTTGAAATTCCTTTAAATTTTTTATTTTAAGCTCCTTGAAGGCAGGGGCTGTCCTTTGAATCTTTTTATATCTCCAGGGCTTAGCATACAACCTGACACATAGTATGTGACTAATAGATATTGATAGATTGATTTACATCAACTTCATTTTCAAATATGCTCCCTTTCCTTCTCTCCTCTCTACTCCCCTACCTGGCAGTCATTACTTGTAACAAAAAGTAAATAAGAAAGGAAAAATACTGCAGTTCAACAAAACAAACCCATACATCACCTGGGTCTGACTGTAAATGCAATGTTCTATACCCAAAGCCTCCTCAAAGACAGGAGAGAGGCTTATTTGCTCATCTTTGGGGCCAAGCTTAGTCATTACACAATTACATTGCATTCAGTTTCAGGAGGGAAGTGAATTTTCTTTCCATTTACATTGTTATAGTCATTGTGTATATTATTTTCCTGGGTCTGCTCACTTCTCCTCTCTGCATGTAAGTTCATATAAATCTTTCAATATTTTTAAAAAAATTCTTATTCACTGATTCTTGTTACGGTTGTTTACTCCTCTCTGATTCTTCATAATCCCATTTGGTTTTTTCTTGGCAGAGATACTGGAGGAGCTTGCTGTTTCCTTCTCCAGCTTATTTTACAGATGAAGAAACTGAGGCAAATAGGGGTAAGTGACTTGCCCAGGGTCACATGACTAATAAGTATCTGAGGCCAGAAATGAACACATGAAGATGAGTCTTCCTGATTCTAAGCCCAGTGCTTTATCTAATTTGCCCCCTAGCTGCCCCTACATTGATTCTTACAATGCAGTAATATTGTTTCACTGTTTCCCAATCAATTAATTTATTATAAGTGCCTTTTATGTTCCAGAAACTAGGCTAGACATTGAGGATACAAGGATAAGAATGATCAGTCCCTGCCCTCAGGGAAACTGAATTTGATCTACGGAGACAACACATGCATAAAAAGTTTACACAAAATACAGAAACACTCCATGTGTGTGTGTATGTGTGTGTGTGTGTGTGTGTGTGTGTGTGTGTGTGTGAGGAGGAAGCATTAGCAACAACTGAATCAGGAAAAGTTTCTTTTAGAAAAGAGCTGGGGTGGGAGGTGGCAGTGGATCTTACTGGACCAAGCTTCAGGACCAAGCTTTCAATTCTGGCCTTAGATGCTACTGTGTACTATATATTTAACCTGCCTGCCTCAGTTTCCTCTCCTGTAAAATAGGGATCATAATAGCACTTACCTCCTAGGGTTGTCATGAGGAAAAAATGAAATAGTATTCATAAATGGTTTTGCAAGCCTTAAAGTGCTTATAAGTGCTAGCATTTTTTATTATTGTTGTTGTTATGTCATGCTTGAGCTGAACTTTGAAGGGAACTAGGGGTTCTGAGAAGTGAAAATGAGGAAACAATGAATTCCAGGTGTGGGAGATGGTCTGTGCAAATGCAGAGGGATTGTGAGGTACAGCCTGTAGGCTAGCGTGCCTAGAGCAGAGAATTCACCAAGGGCACCAATGCACATGAAGATTACGAAGGGAGACTAGAGCCAGCTTCTGGAGGTGTTTAAACATCAAACAGAAGTGTTTGAATTGGATGCCAGAAAAAATGAACACATACTAGAAGTGGAGCAGGGAAGTCTGGACTATAAGAGGGGATATGATATCTTGTTTTGCTCCCACAAAAGTTATTGGGAGATAATCAATAGCTGTGCGGAAGCTCATGGATCTTATTTTACTAAGACAATGACCATGCTGGCCAGGGGAGGATCTAGAAAGGTGGGGGCATGACAAACAACTCAAACCTTAGAGGTCATGGCCTGTTCCAAGCATCCTCACTACCAAGCCTACATAATCTGCATGAAGAGGGAATGTATGGAAATAAAAGTGAGGAATTTGAACTAACCCTAACCCTAACAGGAACGACAGAACTGTATGCCCTCATTCCTGCTTCTATTTCAGTGTGAGTATTCCTAGTGAGCCCCACACCCGCTTCATCATGGGAAGCATGATAAACACCTTCCTCTGCCCACTCTGTTTCTGAGTTCTTTCAGTGAGAAGGTGTTTGCTGTTTTAAGGGGCATAGCATGTGGATCTTCCTAAGGGTCCCCAGGGAAGCAATGGGCAGCAGAAGCTCATCTGGGCTAACTTCCTGACCCTGTCTGGGAAGTCCTGTGATCCCCACAAGCATGTTTCTCACATGGATTTTAGCAATATCAATTTGGTTGCAGCATAGAGGATTAATAAGAAAGGCAAGAGGCTTAAGACAAGGAAACTGGTCAGAGGGTGATGACAATAGCCCAAGTTCAGGTGCTCTGGCTTTTGCTATGATGGTATTCATGTGAGTGTGGGAAATGACCTGGAAGTAGATATAGTGAGACTTGGAATCCAACTTGTATTGACGTGAAGAATGAGGAATCAAAGCTGATTCTGAGTCTGCAGATTTGAGGGAACTAGGAGGAGGGTGGTACTCCCAACAGAACTGGGTGAGTTCAGAAGGATACATTTAGAGAGGGAGACAAAGAATTCTGTACTAGATGTATTAAGTCTGTGAACACTATGATTTGAAAAGTCCAATAGGCAGTTTGTGATATGGGGCTATAACTGAGAAGATGAGGATTTTGTCTATAGCTCTAAAAGTCATCTGCAGAGAGATGATAGCTAAAGCCCTGGGAGTTAATGAGTTCACCCAGTGAGAGAGTGTAGGGAGAGAAGAGGGCTGAGATTACATTTATGCTTAAGGAGTAGGACTTGGTTGATGATCCAGCAGAGGAAGCTAACAAGGTCTAGCAGGTAGGAGGAGACCTAAGAGATATATCAGGGGAAAAAAAGTAAAATAGATAAAGTACCTAGAAGAACACAATCATTAGTATCAAACGTTACAGAGATCGAGGAGAATGAGGATCGAGAAAAAGTCATGAGATTTAACAATAAAGAGATCGTTGGTAATTTTGGAGAAAGCTGTTTGAGTTGAAAGAAGTTAAAAGCCAGACTGCAAAACTGAGGAAGAAAAGAGGAAGTGGAGGCAAGGAATACAAATAGGTTTCTCTGGGACTTTGGTTGTGAATAGGAATGGAGATAGAGGACAGTAGCTTCAGGGAATTCTAGCAATTTAGAGTTGGGATTTTGTTTCTGGTTTTTTTTTTTTGTTTTGTTTTTTTTAGGATGGAAAAGACTTGGGCACATATTCAGAGAATGAAGAAGAAGTCATTAGAAAGATTGGGTTTGGGGATGGATGGAGGGAATGGTTTTGAGTCAGAGACAGGAGGGAATGAGATCAAGGACACAAAGTAGGACTGATCTTGATAAAGAGAAAAGGCAACCTCTTCATCGAGAGACTGGAATAAAATAGGAAAGAATAGAGAATGATCTCAAGGGGTTTTGAGAACTGATCCTCATCTACTTTGTTCCCAGTTCTTTGCTGCTTCAAAAAGTGCTACTATGTGGGCAGCTAAGTGGCACAGTGGATAGAATACCAGCCCTGGAGTCAAGAGAACCTGAGTTCAAATCCAGCCTCAGACATTTGACATTCAGTAGTGACTCTGGGCAAGTCACTTAACCCCCCCCATTGCCCCGCCAAAAATGTGTGTGTGTGTGTGTGTGTGTGTGTGTGTGTGTGTGCATGCATGCTATTATACTTTGGTTTACATGAAACCTTTCTGCCTCCTTTGATTTCTCTAGAGTACATGACTAGCATTCGGATAAATAGGGCATAGGGCATGGACTCTAGCCCCTTTTCTTACCCCACTCCAAATGATGGAATAGTTGAACCAATTGACAGTTCCACCAATAGTAAGTTGCTATTCCAAAAGCATAAGTCAACCCTTGGCATTCTCCAGCTCAGGAAGCTCCAGTGACTCACTCTAGTCTCTAGTATCAAATACAAACTCCTCTGCCATTTAAAGTCCTTCATAATCTGTCTCTCACCTACAATTCCATGCTTATGACACTTTAGTTTCCATTAGTCACTCCCCACATCTGAGTCCTGTCATTTCTACCTTCACTACATCTCTCTTATACAGCCCCGTCTCTCCTCTGACACTGCCAATGACAGAGTTGGGACCTGGACCCCTAAAAGGAAAAGACCCCCAGGCCCTGAACTTTCCCATGCATGTCAGCAGCTCGGGTCACTGGCATCTCCCCTGAGGCATCTGACCCATCTTACCTACATACTCAATCATCCTTTTAACTGCCCTTTCACTGTGGCTCTTAGACCACTTCACTGCTTTCATTGTCTGCACCTGGCCCACCCCAAGCTACTGGCCACTCCTGAATCCTGTCCAGATCCTCTCAGAGTCTTTTCTTATATGAAAGTACTAATCTTACCCCAATTCAGTTGCAGATTCACTAGGAATTCTGCCTCCTATTGGTGATATATTATTGCAGATTTACTAGGAATCTGACCCACTTAATTGATGTTATAATAAAACCTCCATACTCTGCCTTAAAGAAGACTTGAGTGGTCGAATTATTTCGAGGCAGACCACCCTGCACCCTTGCATTTCAGGGTTGTCAGCACCCCAAATAGCAACACCACCACCCTGGCACAGGCCATCATCACCTCACACCTGGACTATTGTGATAACATACAAGTTGATCTCTCCCTTCTCCAGTCCATCCTCCACCTGATGCCGAGTTGATCTTCCTAAAGCCCAGGTCTGACTACGTTACCTTCCCCCCTCACCCAACCCCAACTCTGTTATCTTCAAGATCAAACATGCAATCTTCTGTTTGGCTTTTAAAGCCTTCCCCAACATGGCCTCTTACTACATTTCCAGTCTTCTTCCATTTGACTCCCCACTCATATTCTAAAAGTCTTCCTGCCGTTCTTCACACACGACCCTCCATCTCCTAAACCTTTCACTAGCTGTCGCCCATACTTGCAATATTCTTCTTCCCTACTCCATTCTCCCTCCCCCTGCCAACTTCCTTGGCTTCTTTCAGGAGTCACCTCAAATCCCACCTTCTGAAAGATTCAACTGCCTTCCCCTCCCTGCTAGTGCCTTCTCTCCAAGGTCATCCTCCATATATACACTACATGTTTTGTTGGTACGGAGTTGTCACCCCCATTAGAATTCGAAAGCTTTTGCCTTTCTTTGTATCACCAGCATTTCACACAGTAGCAGGTACAAATAGTAGTTACTTCATAAACTCTTGTTAACTGACTGTCAGACTTCATGCCTTCTACTTGCCAAACTGGCCAACGCGCTAATCAGTGTCTGTGGAGTTCCATTTTTGATAGGAAGCCTCCCTTGGTCCCGCCATCTGCTCGTGCTCTCCCCACCCCCGTTGGAGATTATTGTTTTTCATACTCTGAATTATTTAGCTACATACATGTGTTATATCACCACTACGGCCCACCCTACCCCCCTACTCCATCCCACAAAATCAAAAAAGAATCTCAGTTCTTTCAGAGCAGGGACTGTTTTCATTTTTGGTTCTGTATCCTAAAGGTCTAGTATAGGTATTTATAGTAAGTGTTTAATAAATGCTTGCTGAGTAAATGAATGAATTAATGAGTGGGCTTGGGTCACCAGTTTAGACAGGGTCAATCATATGAATGATTAATTTTCCCATGATTCACAATGAACAAAATTTTCCCAGGAAAGAGTGGATAGAGCACAGGATATAATAATATTTTTAAAAGGAATTCACATCTCTAATGCTTTCATCATAACAGTCCTATGAAAGCTGCAACAATACAGCCTCCACTGTGTTCCTATGGCCTGATAATTGTGAGTGACTCATAGAGAACAAACGTCAGCATCTGCTTGCAGCCCTGTTCAATGCATGCAGGTTTCTTTACAAAGACTAGGGAAGGTGGTATAAGGTGAGGGAAAGAGCAAAGAACTTGAGGGGACCTTAGAACCTAGAAGGTCACAGTCAGAGGATCTCAGAACCCAGAAAGTGAGAACTGAGAAATCTGTCTAGAAAGCATAGTCAAAGCACCCCTGTTTTACAAATGAGGAAAGTGAGGCCTTTTGTTGTTCATTTTTCAGTTGTGTCTGACTTTTTATGACCCCACATAGGGTTTTCTTGGCAAAGACACTGGAGTGGTTTGCTATTCCCTTCTCCAACTCATTTTACAGATGAGGAAACTGAGGCAAACAGGGTGAAGGGACTTACCCAGAGCCACACAGATAGTAAGTATATGAGGCCAGATTTGAAGTCAGGAAAATGAGTCTTCCTGACTCCTGACTCCAGGCCTGGTGCTCTATCCATCTTGCCAGCTAACTGCCCTAAACTGAGGCCTGGGAAGGTGTTTTTTTTTTTCCTTTTCTACTTAGTTGGCACCTTTCAGGATTTTCTTTTGATAAAAATTCTGCTTTGCTGTTCATAAGGATATTTATTTAGAAGGCTGTCCCTAGAAGAGGGATTAAACTTGCTTTGCTTGGCCCCAGAAGGAAAAAGGGGGACCAGTGGGTGAGACTTAGTGTAAAGTAAATTTCAATTCTAAGTAAGGAAAACATTCCAGACTATTAGAGCTGTCCCAAAGTAGAATGGACTCCCCAGAGGGTCTGGAGGGGCTTGTCCCTGGAGGTCTTTAAGCAGAGAAGAGAAATAGGTCATACCAGACACCTTGTAGACACTGACGCACCAATGGTGGTACTCCTGTATATACATCTGCGTGACTGCACATGCTTATTCACAATCCAGCATTGCCCTGTCAGTCTGGGATCTGGGGAGAGCCACAGTCCATGGTTGCAAGTCAATTCCCTTGTGATATCCCCATATAAGTACAGTATGGACTAGATTTAGAAACTGACCTTTAAATATTCCATTTTCTCAGTGTCCCTCCTCTTGGTGCCACAGATAGGAATTCTCATGGGAGTGCTGAGTGTAATTGCTTCAGTGTCTGCTTTGGGAAAGGGCTGCCTTTGGTGCAATGCTGTTCTCGTCTGAGGCTTTATTTTAGTTCCTTTGTACGAAGCTAGCTGGCACTGTCCTTTGCATTAGGCTAACTATGTCAGATAGCAGACACTTCAGGGCTGAATTTAGACTTGCCCTTTTACCTATGGATCCTGGGTCTTCTATATATACCCGTCCAGGACACACAGATTCCCATCTCTCATGGGAATCATTCCTTGGGAATGGGTCTGAACCAGCCACTGGGTGTCAGGCTTGTGTTGCCCAATTATAAGGGAACTAGAGGTCCATTTGACTTGGTAACTAGACTGTATTCAGATTCTTATTGTAGTTATCTTAAAGTCATAGAACCTTAGATGTAGAATGGGACCTCAGAGGTCATCTAGTCCAATCTATACTCGATATGAATCTCAAGCTCCAGGAACAAAAATATGATATCCAGATCAAGAGAGGTGATAGAACCATTGCAGTATACTTATACACACTTGGAATGATAAGATTTGGTAGTCTGGGGTATGAGTAATAGTGCTTATAGCTTAAGTATATACAGGTTTTCAAAGTGCTTTCCTCACCACTTTGTGAAATGGTTAATATGAGTATCATTATCTCCATTTTATAGATAAGGACACAGGCTCAGAGAGGTTAAGTGACTTGTTCATGTCACCTAGTTAATGTCAGAGGCAGAATTTGAACTCCAGTTCTCTGACTACAAGTTCAATGCTTTGTATACTCTACAAAGGACCCCAGAATACAGAACACAGAATGTCATTGTCAGAAGGGAACTTAGAACATGGAATATTAGAGGTGCAAAGGATTATAAGAGATCCCATGAACTGGGAGAGGAGTGAAGGGTGGCAAATAGAACCAAGGAGAGAGAGAGCTAAAGAGAAAGTTTGACCAAAACAAAGGAATAGCTATCAGGAGATAGGAATTGAAATGGGAAAATAGCAGAGAGCAAAAATCTTCCTAGAGATTGATTGTATTTTTCAAGAACTGGACAGATAACCCATCTATCTGGAATAAAGTATATCGCTTCCTAGAGGCAGGTAGATGGTCTGAATGACCTCTCAAGGTCCTTCACAGCCCCAGGGTTCGATGAGAAACTACAACATGTGTGGCCACGCTCAGTTACTTCCCTCCCTTAGCTATAAACCGATTGTTTTAAAACAACAACTTTTGTTTTTCTCCCAAGGAAAAAGCCCATAGCCACCCTGTTTCTTCTGACCACAATTCAGTGTCTTCTTAAGTAACAAATGATCCACTTAAAGTTCAGCTTCCGTTGGAAGTCACAGATGATGGTCTTCTCATTATTATGTTGGCTGAAAGAATAAGCCTTTTAAGGCATGTAGGGGTGAGTTGGAGTAATAGTATTTTCCCTGGGAGCTTTAACTAGGTCACCACGTCCTCCAGGAGAGTCTGGAATTCTAACACAAATGAGAATAGAAAGGATTATGGAGATCTCTATGCAAATCAGCCACATTTTTTCTGTTACCGAGTTTTTCTTAATAAAATATTAATATCCCTGCTCTGCCCCCACTCTCCACAATTAGTCAATCAACAAACATTTACTACATCCCAGGCATTTTGGATACAAATTTAAAAAGTGAAACACAGCTTATATTCTAATGGGGGAGAAAATAAGAAAGTATACAAGGCTGTCCAGACTAAATATAAAGCGAATAAATATCCCCCAATAACGGAATTTTTTAAATTAACAACTACCTTGTTAAATACAAGATGATATTTGTAAAGAGGGTAAATCAGGAAAGGCTTCATGTAGCATATAGTGCTTGAGCTAAGACTTAGAAAAGGAACCACATTTTATGAGAGGAGTAAGGAGGGTGAATTCCAGGCATGGGGATGACCAGGGCAAAGGCACAGAGTTAGAAAATAGAGTCTTTTCTGTGAGGACAGAGAAAAGGCCAGTTTGTCTAGATCACAGCATGCAGGAGAGGGGTTAATGTACAGTCAAGTTGGAAAGATAGGTTGGGACCAGATTGTATAGGGCTGTACAATCTAAACAGACAAGGTTGTATCTTCTCCTTGAGGAATTAGGGAACCCCCTGGAGTTTATTGATGAGGGGAGTGACATGATCAGATCTGTGCTTAAGGAAGTGACATGTTCAGATCTGTGCTTAAGAAAATTCACTTTGGCAGCAGAATGTTGAATAATAGTAGCTGTGTGAATAGAGGGAAGGAGTCTGATGCGAGAGATGTTGAAGTAAAAACAGCAAGATTTAGCAACTGATTGGATGTGTAGAGTGGAAAAAAGTAAGGCCCTGAAGATAATGCTACATTTATAAACCTAAGAAACTGGAAGATGGTAGTACCCTCAATAAAAACAGTGAAGGTTGGAAGAGGTTTGGGGAAAGGACTAGAAGAGGACTTTGAATGTGGGGGGAAAATAATAAGCTCCATTTCGGAAACGTTGATGTGAGCTATCTTTGTGACATACAATCCAGTTTCAAATATGCAATAGGCAATTAGCACAGGAATGGAGCTCAGGTTACTATGGAACTGCTGGAGCTGAGGAATGGGGTGGCGGGCACAGTAGGAAAAACAATTTCTTTCTACAAGGAAGATAGAAATGATAACAAAGATAGCAAATCCTGTCACTGCATGGTATCCTGTCATTGAAGGAGAGAATAACTCACTTTTATGCATGTATTGTTATAAGGTTCACAAAGAAACTTCCTCCTAACAAGACTGCAAGGGAGAGGAGGAAGAAGAGGAGTGATCGTGGTGGTGGCAGCAGCAATGATGGTGGTGATGGTGGTGGTGGTGGTAGTAGTAGTAGTAGTAGTAGTAGTAGTAGTAGTAGTAGTAGTAGTAGTAGTAGTAGTAGTAGTATTTTCAGATGAGAAAACTAAGACAGAAAAATAAGTTAACTTGCTTGTGGTCCTTCAATTGGACATTTTTCCTAGATCCTCATTCATTATTGTTATCAGTGATAATAAAGGCTTATATCCCTGAAGTGTTTTATTTACAAATGCATTTTTCTCACAACCCTATAAGGTTGGTGGTATACAATCGTTCCCATTTTATAAGTGAGAAAATCGAGAACCAAAGATAAATGATTTCCTCATGATGTACCAGTCAGTAACAAGTCTGAAATTTGAATCCATATTTTCTGATTCCAAAATCTCCAATTCAACTCAACCTTTATTAAATAGCAGTTATGTGCCAGTCCTTCTGCTAAGCAATAAAGATACAAAGACAAGAGTGTAAGAGTCCCTGCTCTTAATGGATATTTCATTCTGGAGGCACAGACTTAGGGTATACTCATGAGTCAATACATAATGTTTACAAAGTAAATTCAAAGTAATTTCAGGAAGAAAGCAACAACTGGGGAATTGGCTTCATGAAGAATATGACACCAGATCTGAGTGACATAGAGTGGTTGATGGGAATCCTGACATCTGCTAGAGCTCTCTCTTTGCCAAAAGGAGAGCATGTGCTAGCTTCTTAGGTTGCCTAAATGATATGTTCATCTTTCAAAAGGTACAGAGACCAACATGAGGAGATTGTCTATGGGATCCCATCATCACTATTGGGGAAGGACTGGTTGCTAGAAGAAATGTGATGGGAACCTTGGGGGGAAATGACTGCTCCCTCTTAGTGCTTAAGACAGAGTATAAAGGGAAATCCAGGCATAGTGATATGTGCTACTGGAGAATAGATTTCAAAAAATTCAAAAGAAGGCTTCTACATAGAAGTGTGATGGAGCCAGCTTGATCCGGGTAGTAAAAGCAGATTGTTAAATGTTCAATGGATTTACATGTTGGAAATCAGTAAAAGCTACAAATTAGGGCTTGATTTGTTATTTTGTTGATTTTCTAGACTTAAGAAAGTAATGGGAAAATATTTATGATGCTGATTAAACTTAAAAAATGTATCACGTGTACCTTTTTTTTTTCTTTCAGAGAACTGGTTGTTAAGCATTTACCAGTACATCCTTGTGTAGTTATTATCACATGAACTAATATTCTGTTAGGGAAATCAGCCCAGAAGGAATGGGAAATTTTTAGAATGGAATTAATAAAACTCAAAGGGGAAAAACATTTAAATGAGGAGGAAAAGTGGGAGTTGGTCTGAAAAGACCAATGTTCATGCTCCAATTAAGATTTCAAAAAGATATGAGCAGAAGATGGAAGCAAGGGCAGGAATAAAAGGTAAATATAAGAAACTGGCGCATTCCGGTAAAACTCGTGTCAGAAATACTAAAGCTCAGTATGAGCCAAGTTTGGCAGAGTAAGCTAAGGACAGTAACAAGGGATTTTTAGTGACATTGGGGGAAAGAAGAGGATCATGCATGGGATAGAACCACTTCTTGGGGTGGACAGGATGAAAATAACTGACAACAAAGAAATGCAAAGACAGAGATGCTCAATTCTTAACTTGCTTCTATTCTTTCTTTTTAGAAGAATGACATTTCCCTTGGGAATGACAAATCAAAAATGACCAGTGGGGAGTTGATACTCAGGAAAAGGGGATAATAAATGAGCACCTCCTTGTCCTTGATAAATTCAAGTCACCTGCCTCAGATGAACTACATCCTTGGATACTGAAAAAAAAAAAAACTGGCAGATAAAATTGCTGAGCCTATATTGGTGATATCTAAAGATCATGTGAAATTGGGGAACTTCAGCAGGACTGGAGAAAGGCAATGTCATTTCAGTTTTCAAAAAGGGAAGGAGAACAGAGTCTGAATATTATATAGGCCAGTTTCAATTCCTGGGAAAATTTTAAAACAAATCACTATAGAGACCATTAGTAACCACCCAGAAGAGGAAGCAATAATTACAGGGGTAACATAGCTTAATCAAGAATAGGTAACACCAGGGGCGGCTAGGTGGCGCAGTGAATAGAGCGCTGGCCCTGGAATCAGAAGGACCTGAGTTCGGAGCCGGCCTCCGCCGTGTAACCTTGGGCAAATTACTTAACCCCAATTGCCCTAAAGGGGGGGCTAGGTGGCGCAGTGAGTAAGAGCGCTGGCCTTGGAGTTGAGATGGTCCGGAGATCAGATCCGGCCTCAGAAAATGAGCACCCATGCATAAATAATGACTAGCCGTGTAACCTTGAGCAAGTTACTTAACCCCAATTTCTTTAAAAAAAAAAAATAGGTAACACCAGACTTATTTCCTTTCTGGGTTCCTGAGTTAGTTAACCAGGGGACAACTATAAATATGATTTACCTAAATTTTAGCAAAGCATCTGATAAAGTGAGTACCATTCCTTTGCAATACAGAGATGTGGACTAGATATCAATGTAATCAAATGGTTTGGGATCTGGTTCAATAATTCAATTCAAAGAATAGTCACTAATACTTAACAGAAGATCTTTGCTTAGCTTCATGCTGTTTCCCATTCTTACAATGACTTGGATGAAGGCTGAGTTGCTATTTTCATCAGATGTGTAGATGTCACCAATCTGAAAGGGATAAGTGGCATGCCATTTGTCACAATTGAAATCCAAAAAAAGATCCTGTTAAATCAATGGGTTTCAGGGGTGGGGAACCTGTAACCTTGACACCACATGTGGCCCTCTAGGTCCTCAGGTGAGGCTCTTTGACTCAATCTAAATTTCACAGAACAAATTCCCTTAATAAAAGGATTTGTTCTGTGAAGTTTGGATTCAGTCTAAGGACTGCACTTGAGGACCTAGAGGACGACATGTGGACTCAAGGCTGCAGGTTCCCCACCCCCAGACTAGATCAAATAAAATGAAATTCAATGAGGATAAATGTAAATAGTAATGGGATTCAAAAATCAACTTCACAAGTAAAAGACAGGGAGGCATGTTTAGAGTGAAACTTCTCCAAGGAGGAAGGAAGCCAAAACATTTCATGTGATCTTAAGCTGACTTAAGAGAGAGGCATAGCTTTCAGGAATAAGGAGGTGATAGTCCCTCAGTGCTCTTCCTTGGTCAGACCATATGTGGAGAATTATGTTCAGTTCTGGGTGTCACTGTTTAAGAAAAACATTGGTAAACTCTTGAGCTATATAGATATGCCATAGAGCACCTAGAGGAGGAAAACCAGAGTGACGAAGGGCCTTAAGTTCAAGTCATAGAGGACTGGTTGGAAGAACTAGGGATGCTAAGCCTGGTGAAAAGAAAACACTAGGGGGATATTGTAGCTACATGTGTCTTCAAGGATAGAAGTGTCATCTTGTGCAGGGTGGTTCAGATTTGAGCTGTTTGGACCTAGAAGGAAGGACCAAGAGCAATGGGTGGAAATTTCACAGAGGAAAAATCAGGCTTGGTATCAGAAAAATATTCCCAAGAATTTCAGTTGCCAAAAATCAAAAAAAGCTGCCTTGGGAAGTGGTAGGTTCTTTCTCCATCAAAGTCTTCAAGCAGAGGTTGAATGATCATTTCTTTGTTTATGATGTAGTGGGGGTTAGTTTCAACTAAATGATTGTTGATTTCCCTTTTGGAACACATACAACATGCATAAAATCAATTTACCATGACATATGCTTATGGTATCATAAGACTTATAGTCATCAATGCATGCAATCAAACTTTACTAACTATTCAACAATACAAACATTAAACCCTATAGAAACAAACCAGTAACCAGATGGCTAGAGGTCCCAGTAAGCATGTCTCAAACCCATGCTCACAACAAGGGTTCATTTCTGCCCAGCCAAAGGCCAGTGACACTCTGGCAAGTCTTCATCAATCAATCATGTTCTCAAGAGAACACAGTATGCTAATTTTTCCCAGTTTGGTGAATGCAAGAGTCTACTAGTTTTAACCCAGGAGTAAGGTGATGGCTAGGACCTCCAACAGGTTTTCATAATTCTGTCTAAGGGCATTTACAAGTCAAATATAAATTCTGTTTGGTGATCAATAATCTAAGCTTATGAAGAAAGGAATTTACCAATCAAAGCCTTTGTTTTTTCTTTTTTGGCTTTTTTTTTTTTTTTTTGCTTTTTGGAGGGCAGTTGGGGTTAAGTAACTTGCCCAAGGTCACATGGCTAGGTTTTTGTTTGTGTGTGTTAAGTGTCTGAGGCAGGCCGGATCAGAACTCAGGTGCTTCTGACTCCAGGGCCGGCCCTCTACTCTCTGTGCCACCTAGCCGCCCCCAATTTTATTTTTGTTTTTTTGGTTTTTTTGGAGGGAAATTGGGATTAAGTAACTTGCCCAAGGTCACACCGCTAGGTACTTTTTATTTGTGTGTGCATTAAGTGTCTGAGGCCGAATCTGAACTCAGGTCCTTCTGACTCCAGGGCCGACACTCTACTCACTGTGCCACCTAGCCTTTATTTTTTAACATCATTAGCAAGTGTTTATTATAATTTACCGGATTTAGTACAGGCACAACTGTTTACTGTTGAGGGGTGGGGTGGAGAAACACATCATTAGAAATGGTTTGCCAAATTTGGGAAATAGTCATTGCCAAACCACACCATTAAATTGTTTATCTAATTGAAGAAAAACCATTTACATAGTCACAAAATGGAAGTTTTCAACAAAATGGAGTTGATTTTCTTAAGTTAACATAATTTTTCCTATTACACCTTCCTACTCTAAAATTCTGTAATTTCTGTGAAGTGCCAGCCGCCATACTTGACATTGGTGAAGAAACAAAGTTAAATTAGACATGGTCCCTTAGCTCACAGAACTTACAGTGTATTAAGAGAAGATGTGATACATAAATAAATAGCAAATATAAATTGAATTAAATGCATGTACTAGAATAATACAAAGAATTGCTACAAAAGCAGAGGACAGAGGGATCTCAAACAATAGGGAGAAGGTTCTATGATGGAAGTGAAATTGGAACTGGGTTCTCCATATCTAGTTCCACATAGCACATTTCTGTAGGCTTTAAGATTTTAAAAGCAAAATAACCCTATAAGGGAGGCTGTGTATTACTACGTATATCCCTATTTTGTAGATGAGGAAAATAAGGGTAAAAGATACAACAATAAATGCTAGGTTCAGGACTCAAATCTAGTCATTCTGGCCCTAACTCCAGGTCTCTTTCTACTATGACATATCTAAAATATATAAATGCCTGGCTGGGCCCGACTATCCCAGCATCTTCTTTCTTACAAATGAATCAAAGGCCCTTGTCTAGACAACACTCTGGCTAACTCCAATGGCATTGCTTCATTTAGCAAACATTTGTGCAAGGCCCTTCTCTGTGCAGGGCTCCATGTATGATATTATCCTGGATTATTAGGGATATCCTCCTACCCTCTCTCATTTCCCAATTAAATGGTGAAAGTAGGTCTTAAATCCAGGTCTCCTAACCCCCAACCTGGTGCTCTGACCACTATATGGGATAAATCCCCAAAGCCAAAGCATCACATACTCTGCCCCCTAACACTGACCTCCCCAAAGGGAAAAAAGAGGATTCATCTTGGAAACGTGAAGAATTTCAGAGCTCCTCCTTTACGTGACATCACAGTGTTGGGTTGGCTTAGAAATTCTCTGGGTACCACACTCAGTCATCAGGCAATGCTGAAAGGCTGGCCTAAGAGGCAGCAGGGTGTGAGACTGAAGACAGGGCAGAATCAAAGCCTTTGTCTCAGGATGTGTGTGTGTGTGTGTGTGTGTGTGTGTGTGTGTGTGTGTGTGTGTGTCTATCCATCTGTCTGTCTGTGTGTGTGTAGGGGTGGGGTTCTTGTTTTTATGAATGGGTCCATTGTGCTTTGAAACCAAAGCCCAATTGAATCTCTTGTCACCTTCTTAATGTTCTATGGGGGTGAATTTCACCTTGGACATGAGAGCAGATGGGGAATTCTATGAGGGTGAGTGGATATCCAGTCTATTTTAATTCTCCACCCCTGTGCACCCTGGAGTCTGAGCTAACAGAAATATAAATGTTTCAGAGTACATAGAAAATGCTCCGGGCAAGGGCTTCCACTTGTCAATTTCCAGCTGTCCCCAGCTGCAATATCATTGGATGAGCTATGACAATATACCCTCCACTGTGTTCTTATGGCCTGACACACCGGATGACTCATGGAGAAACGTCATCGTCTGCTTCCAGCCTGCCTGAACGCACACAGGCTTTTTACGAGCACTAAGGCAGGTGATGTGAGGTAGGGAACTGCGAGGCTGGAGACTCAGTTTTGTTGCTTATGTCTTGAACAACCTTGAGCAAGTCAGTGAATTCTGCTGGGCCTCAGTTTGCTTTTCTATAAAGTGGGAAGAATACTTGTTCCTCTTATTTAACAGTGTTGTTAGAATCAAATGCGATTAAGAATTTGAAGGGTCTTGAAAAGCAGTGTTATTTGAGTTATAATGTATGTATGTAGTGTATATATGTATATGTATATATACTGTCATAATACCTATGTGTATATTATAGAACTGTTATTTTTGTAGACAAATCCCTTATCTCTGAGCCTCAGTTTCATTATCTACAAAATGAGAATAGTAATGTTGCCACTGACTACTTTATAGGGCTATTAACAGACAAATGCTATTTAAGAGAACCCACACATATATCATGAGTGTGTGTATTAAACATATATAGGAATATAATCTTATTGTACTATAAGGATTATCTATTTTTAAATGTTTAACTTCAGGTGCTTAATTTTATATATAGATATTTAATTTTTTAAGTTGAAAAATATATGTTCATTTATTCATAAAAAGAATCTTGAACAAAAGCCCTATTAAAATCTCAGGTAGAGGGGCAGCTAGGTGGCGCAGTGAGTAGAGTGTCAGCCCTGGAGTCAGAAGGACCTGAGTTCGGTTCTGGCCTCAGACACTTAATGCACACACAAACAAAAACCTAGCCGTGTGACCTTGGGCAAGTTACTTAACCCCAATTGCCCTCCAAAAAGCAAAAAAAAAAAAAAAATCTCAGGTAGAAGAGGTGCATTGTTCAGACCATAAGATACAGATGAGTTACTCCCACCTGGTGACAATGCAGTCTAATTGCAGGAGAAAATATCCAGGTAGTTAAGCAAATGTTGAAATTTCAAACCTAAAGTTATGAAATAAAACAATAATCCATAATCATGTTTGTGACATTCACAGGACCAGAAAATTAGTTCATTTCTGAGTCCCTGAAATCGTCTTAGAATCCATCCCAACTCAGAGCCTGATCCCTTAATATCAACCCCTGTTTCTTCAGTCTCCTCAGAGCTTAGATAAGCTAACAAGTCTGATACCAAAGACAAATAATTTTTCCATCACAGTTTTGCCACGTCTGGCTCTTCACAATAACATCATCTTCCTCATCATCTAGACCAGAGGTGTCAAATGTTCAGCCATACTCCAAGTGCTTCAGGCCAGCAGGAACCAGATTAAAATATAATTAAGAAAAATATCATAAAATAAATTAAAATACAATATAGAAAATGTTAAAATGTGGTTTTCTAAGTGGATATGTAGCCTGCAAGGATCATTATGTATGGTTTAGTGGACCCATTTCTATTTGAGGTTGGCATCACTGATCTAAACTGCTCTTATTAACTGCTCCATAGTTTTCTGGAAACATAGGCCCACTTTCAACCCTACCTACCCCCCTTCTTCCTCCTGCCTCTCAAGCTGGGGACTCCTCAGAGACGGGTCCTATGTCAGCATTAGGCTCCCCTGGTGCCCTCACTTCCAGAGATCAGTTATCAGTTTAAACCTTTTTCTTCCATTAAACTAGACTCAGGCAGGAACCCAGCATCATTTCCTCCTACAGGTGTTCCTGCCTTATTCTCTCCCACATCCATTCCATCCTACACACACTGCCAGATCCACATTCCTTCTTCTGCCTAAATCCAAACAGTAGATTCCTATTGAAAGTTAAAGTCCAGCTCTGCTACCTGTGTAACCTTGAACAAGTCACTTTACCACTACCACTAAAAGTGATTTTTTAAACTTTTTGGTCTTAGGATTCCTTTGGATTATACTCTTAAAAATTATTGAGGCCCCTCTAAAGAATTTTTGTTTATGTAGGTTATAACTATCAATAGTTACCATATTAGAAAATAAAATGACTTAATGATATTGTGAAAATAGTTTTGGCCTTGAGCATAACCTAAAAAGGTCTCAGGTATGCCAAGTAGTCCTTGGAGGAGATGATCTCCAAAATCCCTTCTAGCTCCTAAATCCTATGAAATCTATTATCTACTGAATCCATTTCAAACTACCTTGCCAACCTTATCTCATAACACTCCCTTTCATTTACCTATACTTCAGAACAGTTACCCTTTCCTCAAACATACTCCAGTCTTTGTTACTTCCTATGCCTTTGCTCACACTGTTCCCTGTACCTGGAATGTCCTCTCTCCCCACTCCTCACCCCTACAGCCCTTTGCTGCTGAATTCCTACCCAACCTTTAAAGACCAATTCAAACTCTCCTGCCCCCAGAAGATTTTCTTGATTCTGATTCTTCCTTCATCCTTCCTTTGGAATTGAACTCCCTCCCCCATATTTCAAATAACACTTTATTTAGACCTCTCCAATACAATCATCTACATTTGAACCCTATCCCCCTAAGAAACTCTAAGTTTCATTAGGGCAGGGACCATGTCCCTTCTAAATTTTGTTCCTCAACACTATCAGTGCTCTGCACACAGTAACAAATTTTGTTGTTGTTGAAATAAGCATCAAATAGCATGGGCTGTCTGATTCTGGATCAAGGTTTATCTAGCTAATCCCCAAATCTCAAGAGTCAATGATAGAGAGTCTTGTTAGATGGGTCATAGGACCATAGATGAAGAGGTAGAAGGGACCTTAGAAGTCAGCTAGGTCCATCTCCATCCCCTGCTTTACAGAGACAGGACCACAGAGGTTAAGTGACTTGCCCAAGGTTATATGGGTAACAAGTGCCAGAGCTGAAACAGAATGACCTGGGGAGCAATTGCATCAGCCACTAACCTAGATAAGGAAACCAATGGCCAGAGCTTATGTCTATAACCCTGACGATATGGCCGTGTGTGTGTGTGTGTGTGTGTGTGTGTGTGTATACACATATGTGTGTGCATGTGTGTATATATATATATATGTATGTATATGCATAAATACATAAAAGGGGAGTCACATAAGGACTAGGATCTGGAAATTTAGTGCTAGAAGAGACTGACTCTCCAACCCAGGCTCCTCATTTACCACAGAGGAAATAAAAACCCAGAAATAGAAAGTGATTTGTCCGAGGTCACATAAGCAATGGGTAGCAGAGGCCGAATCTGAACCCAGATCTTGACTCCACGCCGAGGACTTGCTCCATTTCTGCATCCTTCCTGAAAGGCAGCAGACTGTATCCCAAGGCTGATCTGAGGCTACACCTGGCCATGCTCACCTAACCCCTGCCAAGACCATCTCTAGGCTGTTGCCAAGCAAGCTTTATTCCAGCCTAATGTGTATTTCACCAGAGTGCAGGCGGGAGTGACAGAATGAGGTTAGGATGCGGAGCATAAAACGACATGATTATTTTATCTGAGGTGTTGCAGGGGAAAAGGAGGGGAAGGAGCCAGTAGCAGGTACTCTCTGGGCTTAGGGGTGACTCAGGGAGCTCACCCACCCCATAGTAAATGTGATGTGTGCTTTTCAGAAGAGACATGGAGGGGAGGAGAGCAGGGAGTGAGAAATGGGGTGTAACTGACTGCAGGATTGAATGGAAAGAGGCCAAGCCTAGATCAGAAGTCCTAGATTCAATTTCCCAGCTCTGCTAACTACATTGCTTGTATGACCTTAGACAAGTCATGGAACCTCCCTGGGCTTTGTCTGTATAATTAGGAGGATACTTGAACTATTTATATCCCAGGGTTGTCGGGAGGATCAGATGAGATAATGGGTATAACAATGCTCTTCAGCTAGAAGGCATCATACAGACATAAGTTAATTATTGTCCCTACTTGACAGGCAAAAAAACTGAGGCTTTGAGATCTAATGTAAAAACCCCAAAGAGTCAGAAATGACTGAAATAACTGAACAACAAAAGCACAGTAGTCTGTGGGAGTACAGGGAAGAATTAGATCAAAAATACCGAAATCTCCTAACTTCAAGTCTAATGCTTATTCTGTTATATCACACTACCTCACAACTAAGGTTCGTTCACACTAATAGCTAGAATTAGTTTACCAGATTAGCCTCTGAAGAGATTAGGGGCTAGAAATAAAAGACTAGCAAGTCTTAATGGGAAAGGAGGTCAAAAAGGTCTATAGTACTGAGTACTGCCTGAAAAGGAAGGATAAATATGTGTGGGGGGGGTGGGGGGGGGTTTGGAGCATTCAGGGTTATCATGAAGGCCCATAGAATACAGAATGCCAGAGCTAGAAGAAACTACAGAATAGGGAATGTCAGCCACTGGACCAGATCTGAGATCCAACTCCCATCCAAAGTCTGACTCCCTTCTACAACATTTCAAAGTGGTCATCCAGCCTCTCTGTTTGAACACCTACAATGAAATGGAACTCACTACCTCCCAAAGAATCCCGGGGTACTGAAAATCATTGCTGTTCAAGGTTGGCCCCAGTGACAGCAGCTTCCAAGGTCTCCTGGCTTCCTGGTTTTGCTGGAACACATTAAAGGAGCCTCCTTCCAGCTCCTCCTTCCACACTGGGATTAATCCATCACCAGGTCTGAGCTAGTGCGCCAAGCCATTAATCACTCGGGACAGCTGCCTCAGCAAGAAGCAAGCAAGGTGACTGCCGAAAACCACGGGAGGACAGGAGAGAACGAGGGATAGACACCATGACAGACAGCCCAGGGGAGCCTATGACACAAAGCGGGCAGGTCAACCAGAGGCTGCGGTGGGAGGAACTTAAGGCATACATTCCAACTGGGGCAGAAAGACAGAGACAAGAGATAGAGAGCTAAAAAGACAGAAAGAAAGAGATGCAGAGAGAGATAGAGGCAAAGAGCAATTTAGTGAGTGAGAGAGAGAGAGAGATGGGAACAGGAGGAGGAGAGAGAGCTAGGGGAACACAGAGAGAGATGGATGGAGAGAGACAGAGATGAATGGAAAGAGACGTGGATGGAGAGAGACACAGAGACAGAGATGGATGGAGAGAGACATGGATGGAGAAAGAGAGAGAGACAGAGACAGAGAGAGAGAGACAGAGAGAGAGAGAGAGAGAGAGAGAGAGAGAGAGAGATGGGGACACGGGGAGAAGAGAGAAACGGGAAGACAGAGAGAGATGGATGGAGAGAGAGAGAGACAGATGAATGGAGAGAGACATGGATGGAGAGAGAGACGGAGACAGAGATAGATGGAGAGAGACATGGATGGAGAAAGAGAGGGATAAAGACAGAGAGAGAGAGAGAGAGAGAGAGAGAGAGATAAACGCAGAGAAAGGTCGACTGGCAGAGTTCATATCTATCATGACTCCAGAAAAGAACAGATACCCAATGACTCACAACCATGACATGGGAAGATCTCCTGAAGGACCTGAACATGGGCAATCTAAAGAAGAGGAAATGCATAAAGGCTACAATCTCAGTCTGCAGATATCTGAAGGGCTGTCCCATGTCAGGGGGCTCCTGCTTGCCCCAGAGGACAGAACTAGTCCCAGTAAGGGCAAAACTCTAGGAATGAGAATTTTGACTTCATATCACTTCTAGTGGGACATTTTGGGAAACAGAACTAGTGCTGCAGGATGAACTTGCCAGAAATCAGAGCTGTCTAAAAGTGGAAAAGGTCTCCTCCGAAGTTAGTGAGCTCTCTGCCATAGAAGGTCTTCAAGTCAAAGTCGGGTGACCACTTGTCAAGGATGCTGTTGAGGATTTAGGCAGGGGTTAGACGATTGACTTTCTTTTTTATCCTCTAGTTCTGATGTGATTCTTGAAATCTATTCTCTTCGTCAGTAGCAGTATTGCTATGTGCCTCTATTATGAGTTCAAATTTGGCCTCAGACACTTACAAGTCATGTGACCCTGGGCAAATCACTAAGCCTCTGGTTTGCCTCAGTTTCCTCAACTATAAAACAAGGATAATAGTAGCAGGGTTGTTGTGAGGATCAAATAAGATAATATTTATGAAGCACTTAGGACAGTCCCTGGCACACAGTAGACACCATATAAAATGTTAGATAGCATTATTACTTTTGTACAATGTCTTTCTTCCTCTGGCTTCTAATAACTTTCTATTTAACATCAATAAGCCCACTTCTTCCAGTATATAACTTGCTATTTAGGTACAACTTTGGGAGTTACTTGGATTCTTGCAGACTCCTAAAGTACCATTTAAAAAATCAACTCCTGACATTTGAAAGGGCTAGTAACAGCTTGCAAAAAGATACCAGGCATAAAGAGGTCGTGGGCTCTGGGGCTGGATTATTGCATACACCATCAGACCTGGTTGCTGCATCACCTGGTTTGGCTTAATTATTTTTATTTGCTATGAGGCTAAGAAGGTTTCTCAGGAAGAGAGCTAGTTATTGAATGTAACTGTGCTGTAAAAACCCAAAGGCATCAATAAATCTATCAAATAATTTTGGGGGGAGGGAATACCAAGGGAAACCCATCCTCTCATCTCATATATTTTACCAAAAGTTCACCAGAGGTAGGGATAATTCTTCCCATTTGACAACTGAGGACACAGATGAAATGACTTGATCGGGGTTTTACATCTCATTAATGATAGAGCTGAGCATAGAACTTAGGTCTCCTGGCTCCCAGTACAGTGTCCTTTCCACTAGTTCTGCAGCAAGTATTCCTCATTTATATATAGCATATCAGGAATATGTAGCATTTTAACCTAGTAGAAACTCATGTTTCACCAGAGTGGGTCATGAGAAGGAGACATAGGTAAGTTAAAGAAAGCAATGATCACAACTTGTCCTCTGTCTCAGAAAGTGGGTTGGGAAAGGTCACCTCCCATCAGCCTTTGGAACAATCTCCCCTTGTTTCTATCCTTTCCCAAAGTTTGTTATTTTTCTCACCCTGCCCTCTATGACCCAGGATAATTCCTCTGTAGGCCTTGGGCCTGGGGCCTGCTCGGCCTAATAAACACAAAGAGTATCTGACAGGCCCTTTCTGCAGAATACCCTTCACAGACTTGAACCTAAGTTTGCAGAGAATATTTCAATTTTCTGAAAGGGAAGCCAGCCGTGGGTGTCCTCCTAACCCCTACTGTTGGACCAGCTACTTTTCTGTATGGCCATGTGGCTATCAGGTCAGGAGGACCCCAAAGGTCCCCAGCACTACTTGTCACCTATGAACTGGATCCATTTCCACACCTGAAATAACCCACGTTTTTCCTGCCTCTTTCTTCTTACTTCCAACACTGCAAGCCCACTGCACTTTTGTGTATCTTGGAATGTAAAAGCTCAGCAGGGACCTCAGAGGACCCCTAAGTGAAGCAAGAATCCCCACTAGAATAATTATAGAGGAGTAAGGACGTCAAGGCACTGATAGACCTTAGAGAATATCAAGTCCATCCCCAGCATTTATAGACAGCTGACAGCTAGTGTTGGGAAATGATCTGCTCTCAGCTACGTAGTAAGTAGGTAAAGGAGCCAGGACTCGAACCCAAGGTTTCTGACTAAAATCAGAGGTCTTGGATTCCAATTTCCTCTCTGATGTTTGCTAATTATATGACCTTGGGAAAATTATTTCACCTCTCTGAGCCTCAGTTTCCTTATCTGTAAAGTGAAGGAATTGCACTAGACAATTCCCAAAGTCCCATCCAACTGTTGCTATGAAAGACTATTATTTTGTTGACAAAGAATTGGAAATTGAGATGTTGATCAATTGGAGAATGACTGAACAAATTGTGGTATACAAACGTAATGGAGTACTATTGTGCTGTAAGAAATGATGGGCAGGCAGATTTCAGAAAGTCCTGGAAAGACTTAAATAAATTGATGCAAAGTGAAGTAAGCAGAACCAGGAGAACATTGTACTCAGTAACAGCAACATTATGTGATTATCAACTCTGACAGACTTGGCTCTTCTCAGCAATACAATGATCCAAGACAATGCCATAATGATAGAAAATACTATCCACATCCAGAGAAAGAACTAATGTAGCCTGAGTGCAGATTGAAACATACTATTTTCACTTTACTTTTTTCATGATTTTTTTCCTTTTGGTCTATTTATTCTCTTACAACATGACTAATATTGTAATATGTTTTATGTGATCGCATACATACACACACACATATATAATCTATATCAAATTGCTCACCATCATAGGGAGGGGGAGGGCAAAGAGGGAGAAAATTTAGAACTCAAAAAAAATTATCTTTTTTGGGGGGATGAAGGCAAAGCAATTGGGGTTAAGTGACTTGCCCAAAGTCACACAGCTAGTAAGCATGTCAAGTGTCTGAGGCCAGATTTGAACTAAGGTCGTCCTGACTTCAGGGTCAGTGCTCTATTCATTGTGCCACCTAGCTGCCCCAAGGAACTCAAAATAATTTTAAGTAAATGTTTAATATTGTACTTTCATATAATTGCAAAAAATAAATTATTATTATTTTTTAAAAGTCTACTGTTTCTTCTACCATCGCTCCCAAGATCAAGGTAGGACTTGAAGACATAGTCTGTATGTATAGGAAGAAAACTGGTTTATGACTCCAGTCCCCTCATCTTACAGAGAAGAAAACTGAGCTCCTGGAAAAAAGAAGAAATTTACCCAAGGTCACACAGCTAGTTAGGGTAAGAGATGGGGCAACTGTGCACACCTTTTGTTCCCACTACTCTCCTGGGAGGCCTATAGCCAAAATAGTGATTCTTGGGGTCTGGAAGGTCAAAGCTATATTCATGGTTTTACTTCTAACGTGGTAAACATAGATAGATGCAAACCATACAAACAAAAGCTCTTTGGGGTCCTCAATAATTTTTCATTGTGTAAAAGGCACCTGAGACTAAAATGTTTGAGAATAAATGCTCCCCCCAAAAAAATCAGAGAGAGGGAAAATTTTTATATAAAAAGATTATAGCATTTTTTATGATAGCCCCAAACTGAAAACTAAGGCGGTGTCATCCTTTTGGAAATAGATAAGCAAATTGTTTTATGTGAATTAAATAGAGTGTTATAGTACCAGAAGAAATAATGGAATGTAAAATTTCAGAGAAAACTGAGAAGACCTTTGTGGACTGATACAGAATGAAGTGAGTAGAACTAGGAGGACATTTTGTACAATAAGAACAATATCACAGAGAAAAATAACTTTGAAAGTTTAGAACTTCAATCAATACAATAAACCGTGAGTCCAAAAGAATGAAAATAAAACATGACACTTGCCTCCTGACAGAGAAGGTAGTGAATTTAAAATTCCAAAAGAGACAGCTGTGTCTGGGTCATGGCCAGTGTGGAAGTCTGTTTTGCCAGACTGTGTAGATATATGTTAAGGGATTTGTTCATTTGTTTTCTAAATTTTCTCAGTTGCAGTGAAATGGAAGGGGAAGAGAGATAATGAGAGGGAGTGAAGATTAATTTTTTTAAATGCTTAATAGAAAAAAGAAAAGAAAAAAAACAAATCCATCACATAGAAGCAAGAAGGGAAATCTGCATAGAGGAGGTAGGACTTAGGCTAGCAGAGAGGAAGGTGAAGGGAATTCAATTTAACTACTCAGCTTAAGCATGGAAAAGTCATGTGTTCTATAGCTCTTGTGTTCTTCAGATCCTCTAACCCCTGCCCTCACATGAAATGGCTACAACATTCTCCATCTGCCCATACTCTGGTGTCTGTCAATGGAAATCTCTCTGTAAGGAAAGAAGAAAAAGCTGATGTGAAGGAGAGCAGTAGAAGAAAGAGTTGTGGGATCTTTTTGGATGTTTCCTCCTCCTTCCCCCATGTCTGGCTCTGTTCCAAGGCCTCCTGATGATAAGCGAGGATTGTTTGTAGTACAGTATAACTGGGGCAAAGGAAACTGCTTTAGGCCCTTACAATCCCAGCTCATTGCCTTGTGAGGTCATCATAGTTCTGTGAAAAGAGACCTTGGCTAAGAATAAAGCCCACTGCACTCTAGAGTCTCAGACTACTAGAGTTGTCTGCTGTTAACTTAACTGTATATTCTTGGGCAAGTCACTTCCCCTCTCTGGGTCTCAGTTTTTCCATATGGAAAATGAGCAGGTTGGACTAGAAACCCAAGGCCCTTTCCAATTCTGAAATCCTTTTTTATTTAAGGTTCTAGGGTTCCTCCCAAACTCTCGCATTCTATGGGTCTATGATTCTTCCTCTGACATAATTATTATTTACTCCATAACCTTCCTGCATGTCAGTTTCCAGGTTCCTTTCCCAGGCTCCCTTTGAACCCACAGGAGGTATTACTCAGCATTGTGTTCCTGAGTCATGCCTCACCCAGACAAAAGTCAAGAAAAGGAGAGGAAAGGGAAAGAAAGAAGAATGAATTCAGTGCAATTGGGGTTAATCCCACTCAAAGCCTAAATCCATGTTAGCGGCTAATCCAGTTAGTACAGCTTTCATCAGGGGCTTTGATAAATCCTTTAACCTCTTGTGGTAAACTAGAAGAAGCTTAACAGCTCAGCATTCATGGGGAGATCCATCAATAATGGAGCTAAGCTGGTATTTAGCAGGGTTCAAAGAGCAACATGCAAGCCCAGCTCAAAGACCACGTCCTCCAAGAAGCCTGCCCTGACTGCCACAACCCTGATCCATCTCCCCTTCTCTGAACATCAGGAACACAACACTACACAGGTTAGTACTGAACTGTATGCCGCCTTGTGCAATTTTCTCATCGTTTCATGTGTGTTGGCCCGATCTCCCCAATAAGACTATGAATTCATTGAATGCAGAGACTGTGCCCTCTCCTTTTGCATTCCCCCACATCCCTTAGCATAAGGATGAGTGTATAGTAAGAGTTCAAAAAACATTTTATGTTTTGCTTGATAGTATGATAGCTCTGAACATCAGGACAGTGAGTAACTCAGTAGATGGAGGTCCTGACCTCTAGACTCTTGTCCTTACTCTTAGCTACTGGTGTTCTTGGTTTGCCCTAGCTGACTCTCCTATTATGTTGGGGTTTTATTTATGCTCACTTGAAAAACAACAATTTGTAGTCAGAGCAAAGGAGCATTCTCTATATCCTAAAGTCTCTTTCAGTCCTAACATTCTGTGTTCCAAGTTCTGAGGTCCCTTTCTTTGGTCTGTCTTCTAAGGTTCTTTCTGACTAGGTTGTACAGCCAATACCACCTCTATTATTCTACTTTCCATGTTCTTAGGATCATGTAGATGACCTTAGAGGTTGTCTAAACCAAAATCCTCATTTAATACAGAAAGAAACTGAGGGCCAGAGAGTTTAAGTAGCTTGCCCAAGGTCACAGGACCAGAATGTGGCAGAGCTGCGGTTCTAACCCTGGGTGTCTGACTCTAAATCCAGCACATTTCCTTTTCTCCTAAAGTTCCTTCCAGCTTGGGCATTCTATGGTTTCCATTCTAAGACATTCATACTGCTCCTCCCCAATTGTCCAGGGGCATCCAACGAAGCCTGCTCTCACGGGAAGCATCATCTGTTCTGGACTTCTCAGCCTCCTCATCTTCCTTTCAAAACTGCTTTTCTTTAAACCCCCTCCATTGGTACTAGCTTTCCTTTCTGGACTTCTATGACAGCTCCTCAGATATATGAAGACAGTGATTCTCCAAGGTAAACATACCCTTCAACTGATACTGATCTGGCAGAGTTTCCAAACCCCTTATTATTCTGGTCAATGCCTTTTGCACACTCTCTAAGCTTATCAATGTCCTTCCTAAAAGGTGGTGGCCAGAAATGGGCATAATATTACAGGATGGGGTCTAGCCAGGGCAGAAAGAGTGGACTAACATAGCTAAGAAGTAATGTTCTAGGATCTTATGGTTCTATTTCAATTTATTTCAACTCAACAAACATTACATGCCTAATATGTGCAAGGCATTGTATGTCAGGCAGAATCATTTACTCCTTAATATAAAACATTTGATCACTGACCACATGATTATAATAATAACTCACATCTCTATAGTTTTCTACAGTTTACAAGCACTTTCCTTACCATACCTCTCACCATTTCCCCCACACATATACATGCACAGATACCATGAAGGAGGTGGAGCAAGCATTATTATTCCTGTTTAACAGGTAAGGAAACTGAGGCTTAAGAAAATTTAATGACAATGTAGTTAAAAAGGGAAGGAGTCACAATTAGAATCCAGGCCTCCCACTCCCAGTTCAGTGCTCTGCCTACTTCACCACAGTTATTCTATGATAAAGAAAAAACAGGCAAAGGAGATACCGCAGAGACACAAACACAAACCCAACATAGAGACCAACCTCTAAGCTACACAAAGGACAAGACTAGCCAACAAGAGTTTCCAACTCTTCTCAAGATTCCAGGCACGAACGCTTCATTCTCATTCACTTTCACCACTAAAAGGTCGATCCCCTCTGCTCATTTCACCCGCCCTAACAAGGAATAACATTGCATTACCCTCGATATTTACTGTGTTCATCCAGTGGAGAAATCAAATGCCCACGGAACATTAACCTGGCCTGACCATGAGTGGAATTTACTGTTCACTAGGACAAGGGAGGTCACAAGAAGTTCTTCATTCAGGTCTAGCATTGCAAAATAATACATACCAGCTTGCTTTGGAGATATATAGAATCTGATCTCCACATCTACTCTCCTCATTTCTTTTGGGGTATCTGAGAATAGAAAAAACCCCCAGCAATTTAGAGCAAGAGGAAACCTTAGGAGTTTGAATTTTGCAGTGGTAAAGGACCTTAGAGATAATTTTGATCATAGATCATAGATTTGGAGATGAATATTGGATTTGTCATTTCCTTCGCTAGTTCATTTTACAGATACAGACATTGAGGCAAACAGGATCACCCAGCTAGTAACTATAAGAACCTCATGAAAATGAGTATTCCTGAATCGAAGCTTGGCACTCTAGCTGCTGAGCCACCTAGTTAGGGAAGGGACCTTAACTATTATCTAGTCCAAATCTCTGATTTTATACATGGGAAAAGTGGGACCCAGAGAAGGGATATAATAAATAAAAAAAATAATAATAACACAGTTTGTTAGATCAAATAAGATTTTAAGGAGCGATAAAAATAAATATAAAATAAGTATAAAATATTTATGAATAAAATAATATAATATAAAATATAAATAAATAATAAAATATAAATTAAAACCAAAGCCAATATTAAGAAAAATTGTCAAGTTTTCTTGTCTGTATTCTTTTCAACATCCTATGAGCACTTTGCTCCCAAATCAGTCCTCATTACCTTGCACACCACTCCTAGCTCTCTCGGAAAAGGAGTAATCGTCTGAAAAAAAAATTCTATTCCCAAGATTTGTTGTTGTTCAGTCATTCAGCCATATCCGACTTTTCGTGACCCCGTGAACCACAGCATGCCAATACTATCCATGGGGTTTTGTTGGCAAAGTTACTGAAGTGATGTGCATTTCTTCTCCAGTGGATTCAGGTGAACAGAAGTTAAGTGACTTCCCCAGGGACACACTGCTAGTCAGTGTCTGAGGCCAAATTTGAACTCAGGTCTTCCTGACTCTAGGCTCCGCACTCTACCCACTGAGCAATCTAGCTGCCTCCATTCCTATGATTGTTGATGGTGGTGTTTTTCAGTTATGTCTGACTCTTCATGACACCATTTTGGGATTTTCTTGGAAAAGCTACCTGAGTGCCTTGCTTTTTCTTCCTCTAGCTCATTTTACTTATAGGGAAACTGAGGCAAACAGGGTGAAATGACTTGCCCAGGGTCACATAGCTAGTAAGCATCTGAGACCAGATTTGAACTCAGGAAGATAAGTCTCCCTTACTCTACACCCAGCACTCTATCCATTGTGCCACTCAGCTGCCTCCATTCCTATGATAGTGTTAGATAGATAATTAATGCTACCCCATCCTAAGGGAATTATCCTGTTTTAAAGAGAATAGGAAAATTGTCAATCATAAAGGAAAGATATACTTTAGATCAAGTCTCCAAGGTCCCCTCAAGCATTAATATTATTTTATCTAAGATTGGTTGGGAACTTTTGTTAAAGATTATTGTTGCCCATTAGTATCTAAAACACACATAACTCCATCGGTCAGATAGGTGTTGAAAGAGAGGACGTAAAATTCTTCATCCCAACATTACCTTCTCCCTCAAAAAGAACAGTAGTCTCAAAACAAACTGTTTGACTTTGGGCAAGTCATTTCCCCTCTTTAAAACTTAATTTTTCTCTTTACAAAACAAAAGGTTCTAGTTTGCTTCCCGTTCTAAAAATTTATATTCTGTGTTCTAAGATTTTGTAGTCTGATGTCCTTTCTAGTTCTACCATCCCACGTTCTTTGTTTTAAAATCCCTTTTGAAATTCTATGTTCTATATGCTAAGGTCTAAAATGCTGGAGTTCCTACGTGTTTAGGAACACCAGGGACCTAAAGATACCTTCCTGGGGCTTGATCTAGGTGAGATTGCCCAACATCAGGGGTCTGAATCTTTTTACATTAATGTGTATACCTTGTATTCATTTTTTGTTAAAGAAGAAAATGTACCCATTGTCTAACAATGTCTGCATTCTTCTACCCAAAAAAAAGTGACAAAATTGGATTCCCAAGCCAAGTTCTATTCTAAGAACAGCCAATGACTCACTGAGTGACCTTGGACATAAGCAAGTAACCTTTATGTCTCTGAATGTACCAGATACTCTAGACCCAGTTAGCTTTGCTACAGTATTTATAGTCAGAACAGAATGTACCTCTTGGCTTGTAAACTTTTCAAAATATAGGCTTTAGGAATGAGGAAAAGCCCTCCCTCCTTCTGTCTACACTCTGCCATTGTACAGGAACTTTTTTTTATTTTTTAAGATTGGGTATCCCTATGTTGCTTAAGCTGGAAGGGCAGAAGATCACACTACTGACTTGCCTGGGGTTTATGACCAGTTCTTTTTCCAACCAGTTCTTTTTACCCCCTTCTTAGGTAACCTGGTGGCCCTCTGGTCCCAGAGATTCACTATATTGGCCAGATCTAGGGAGGTCACCCCATTGACTTCGAGCACTGCAGCTCAAGAGATCTACCAGTCACAGCCTCCCCAGTAGCTAAGACTATAGGCATAGACTACCACGCTGGCTTGTACAGGTGTCATTAAACTTGTTTCAGATAAATGCTCCGAATTTGCTTCATAACTTGAAAACCATACAATATACTATAGAATTAGCAGATGAGATAACAAGCTCATGATAGAGCTGGGAACAGAAGACAGGCATCCTGATGTCCCACCTGGTGTTTTTCTTCATCCTTCTTAATAAATCCAAATGATATTTTAGTCTTATTTTTTATTTACATATGTTTTATATCACTTTCATTTTTGAATATTTTCCATCCCCTTCCCCTACCTAACAAGCCATCCCTTATAATAAAGATTTAAAAGGAAAGAAAAAAAAACAGTTCAACAAAACGACACATAACTACATCTAAAAGTATAGTCAGTATTTCACATCCATGGCCCCTCATGTTTGTAAAGAAGTAACAGAATAGTACTTTATCAATTCTTGCCAGAGTCAAGTTTTGCCATTATAATTATATGGTGTTTAGTTTTGGGTTTTATTATTGCTATTCTTTGCATTTACATAAAGTATCTATAGCCATTTGTATGTTGTTTTTCTGGTTCTGCTTATTTCATTCTCCATCAGTTCATAAAGCCTCCCCATACTTCTCTGAAATACTCCTATTTGTAATTTCTATATTCCATTACATTTTTATATGCTACTATTTCTTTAGCTATTCCCTAAATAATGTGCACTTACTTTATTTATAGTGTTGTGTTACAATAAGTAGAGTTACTATACTTATTTGGGTGTCTGTAGGAACTTTCATTTTTGTCTTTAACTTTTGAGATGTCTATGTCTAACAGGGAGATCTCTGGATCAAAAGTTATACACATTTCAATCATTTTTTTAACATAATTCCAAATTACCTTCCAAAATGGTCAAATCTATTTACAATCTACCAACAGTGTTTTAGTATGCCTGTATTCCCACACTTTCTTGTACATTAGCTATTTGCATAATTTGTTATCTTCACCAAATCTGCAGGATATTAAATGAAACATCATAGTTTTGATTTATGCTTCCTTTGTAATTAGTGACTTGGAGTGATTTTTTCATATTATTGTTAATAGCTTGCAATTCATCTTTTGAGAACTATATTCATAACCTTTGACCATTTATCCATTTTAATGGTTCTTATTCTTATATATCTATGTTAATTCTCTAAATATCATATATCAGACCCTTTACAGAGATATTTTATGCAAATATTTTTTCCAAAAAATATAATTTTCCTCCTTATATTAATTACACTAATGTATTTATGGAAAAGTTTTTCAATTTCTTGTAATTGAAATTATCTAGTTTCTCTTTTGTGATATTGTCTCTATAAGTGCTTTGGTTAAGAATTCTTGGCCATAATTGCAGAAGACACCTGATCTCGTTCTCTTCAAATATTTCAGCATTTTATCTTTTTTATATTTAGGTCATATATCCATTTAAAGCTTATTGTAGTATATTGCATAAGGGATCCTGATTTAAAATTAATTTATACCAAGCTACTTTCCAGCAGTTGCATTTTTTTTGCTTTTTTTTTTTTTGGAGGGCAATTGGGGTTAAGTGACTTGCCCAAGTTCACACGGCTAGTTTTTGGGTTAAGTGTCTGAAGCCAGATTTGAACTCAGATCCTCCTGACTCCAGGGCTGGTGCTCTATTCACTGCACCACCTAGCCACCCCCACTTGCATTTTTTTATAGCATCCTATTTTATGTTTTAGAAACTTCAGTTTCACCATCTATAAAAGGAAGAGATTGGTCAAGGTCAGGGGTGTTAAATACAGCAATACTCCCCAGAACTGCCTGAACCAAATTAAAATATAATTGGGAAATATTTAACAAAATAAATAAAATACAATAGAACATAGATAATTTTAATGTGAGATTTTCTAAGTTAATATACAACTGTTGGAATCCTTATGTATGGTTTATGACTCCAACACAGATATATTTGAGTTTTACATATGAGGTCTAAATTATCTCTAAGGTCCCTTCAGTTGTGATAGTTTTAAAAATCTCCTTCTAGCCCTTACATTCTGTACCTAAAATGCCTTTCAACTCTGGCATCCCATATTGTAAGACTCTTTCCAGCTATATAGCACTCTGTGATTCTGCCTATAGATGGGATGATACCTGGTCACTTTACATCAACCACAACAGAGCTCAAAAATATGTCTTCTTTGTGGTTAACTCATTTTTCAGTCATGTCTTTTTTTCATGGCTCCATTTGGGGTTTTCTTGGCAAAAATACTGGTGTGGTTTGCCATTTCCTTCTCCAGCTCATTTTACAGGTGAGAAGACTGAGGCAAACAGGATGATGTGACTTGCCCAGGGTCACACAGCTAGTAAGAATCTGAGGCCAGACTTGAACTCAGAAAGATGAGCCTTCCTGACTCCAAGCCGGGAATTCTATCAACTGTGCCACTTTGGCTGCAGCATGATTTTTAAAATCCTTTCTACTCTAAAAATCTGTAAATTTGTAAAAAAAAAAAAAAAGCACTAAAGAGTTCTAGAGAAAAGAGATTAGTCTTGTTCTGTTGGGCTGTGGTGAGTGAAATGAGGAGCAACAGATGTAAGTGACAGAGAGGCCAGTTCTGGCTCCAATAATAAGGTAAAAGTGATACGGTGCTTCAAAAATGGGTAGGTTTTCCATCGCTTAATAAAGGTCTTGCAACAGAAGTCGCATGCCAGATTTCCAAGGATATTGTAAAGAGATGTAGTCATTGCTCCCACCCTAGCCAAACTAAGTGATTTCTGAAGTTCATCTGCTTATTAACGTGAGTCAATGAATGAAGAGGTTATCCAAGCCAGCTGAATGCTTGGTGTGGACAAGTGACAGAGAGAGATAGAAAAAGCCATCCCCTCAGCAGCTGGGGGACTCTGCCAATAAAGGTGGATGGGAAAAAAACAAAACCCTATGGGGATGGAGTTTGGAGAGGCTTCTTTCCTGCCTTGTGGCCGGTTTCCTCACATACCTGACCCCTACAGATAAGGCGTAGTAAAAAGAGTCCTACGTTTGGCATCGGGAGACTTAAATTCAAAATCTGACTACCACTTACTACTCTGTAAAAAATGTTAGCCCGTGTTCCTTCTCTCTTGGCCTCAGTTTCCTCGTCAGTAAAACAGGAGAGGTGGAACTTGATGGGCCTAAGTATGAACCTTTGTCCTGAGAGTAAACACAGGTTCCTTTTGAAATCTGAGCCCTGGGGCTTCCCAAAGCTGGCGGAGCTGACTTCAAAGGGCCTACTGTGGACTGCCCAAAGGCAGGGAAAGGGGATTACTTTATTTTCTTCCAGTCAGGGGGGAAAAACTCACAGTCCCCCAAATCAAGAAGGAATAACGTATGGCACACACCACGGAGCGGGACCATTCACACCAACAATGTTAGTGACTGCTGGCCACGAGATTGAAATGCCTTCAGGGCTTTTAAGACTCTTGTCACCATCTCCTAATCATTTCCGAGGGTTTTATTCTATCATGCTGGAGTTCACCTGCAAGGGCCAGGAAGGCAAGGGAAATCATTTCCTGGGATTGCTTACCTGCCTAAGCCAGCAGCTACTGAGTGACAAGCAGCCCCTCCATCTCCTCCCATCCCCATGCAAACTCCAGAAACTCAGACCTGAGGAACCTCCATCAGCTCAGTGGTCAGTCACCCTGCCGAGCTGAATGAGAGAAGGTACTTTGCTGTTTTCTTTTCATGTCTCCCTGGGTATCTTGCATTTCCCCGCACAGGAAAGATCACAGAATGTTCTAATCAGGGTTGGGAGTTAGAATCCTAGAATCTCAACCTTCTCTCCTGTTGAAGGGATCGTGGAGGTTACATAGTCCAGTCCATTGAAACTGACAGTCCCCTCTATGACATCCTTGACAAGTAATCTGCTTCAACACCTCCACTAAAGGTAAAGCAGCTGACTTTTTTTTTTCTTGGATCAGACCTATGATTACACGGGTATATGGAACTACCGGTGAGGAAACTCCATCTATAGGCGCTGGCTATCAGTCATTTGTCCGGCCATCTATTGTCCCGATAAGTGATGCAGGGGGTAGAGCACCAGCCCTGGAATCAGGAGGACTCATGTTCATGAATTCAAATCCTGCCTCAGAAATGTACAAGTTGGTGAAGTCACTTAACCTTGTTTCCCTCAGTTTCCTCATATATAAAATAAACTGGAGAAGGAAATAGCAGACCACTCCTGCAAAGAAAAGCCAAATGGGGGCATGAAGAGTTGGACATGACTGAACAATTGAGACTCCAATGTCCCACATTGAGGAACTGGGAGCATACGTCACTCCAACCCAAGTCTTCTAACTCCAAGGCCAGCTCTTGATCCACACATAACCCTGCCCCAGGCCTGCCTTAAAAGGAGCCAAAACTGGTCTCTACAACTTCTTCACCTGGCCCTTTCCTGTCTTCACCCCAAACCAGTGTTCCTAGTTCTGCTCTCTGGAGCCAAACAGAACAGCTAGATGGTACAGTGGACAGAGCACTGGGCCTGGAGTCAGAAAGACCTGAGTTCAAATGCTTCCTCAGACACATACTAGTTGTAAGGTCCTGGGTAAGTCACTTAATCTCATCTGCCTCATTTTCCCCTTCTGTTGAATGGGGATAATAATAGCACCTGCTTTCCAAGGTTGTTCTGAGGATCAAATGAGATCATATTTGTAAAGTGTTTTGCATATCTTTGTAACGTTAAGGGAATTTGAAGATCTTCCCTGCCTATTAATAGGCACATAGAGCCCTGGCCCAGAGATAATCAGGGTCTGGGCAACTGGGAGTTTCCAAAGTGCTGGGGCAGGAGGATTTTCAAGCTCCTCCACACTCAGCCAATCAGACTCCGAGTCTTTGTTATATCTTCTGGGAGGTTGGTGTTTTGCTTTGGGGGTTCGCTGTTGAAAAGGATCTTTTGATTTCCTGGTCCAGTCTCTGAGTATCCATATGTTCAGAATCCATCCCACCCCAACTGCTTAGATGTCTGTGCTCCCTCCATCCAGTGATGTATGTAAAGTGTATAGCCATATTGCTGTTTTCAGACAGCTAGAGTCCTGTCTGTTGATCTTTGTGCTAATTTCTCTGCTCCTATTTTTTCTGGCTTTTTTTTTGGAGGGCAATTGAGGTAAAGTGACTTGCCCAAGGTCACACGGCTAGTTTTTTGTTACGTGTCTGAGGCCAGATTTGAACTCAGATCCTCCTGACTCCAGGGCCAGTGCCCCATTCACTGGGCCATATTTTCTAGCCTCCCCGCTCTGCTCATATTTTCTCTGAAGTTCAAGGTGCTGCCCTTTCCCCTGAACTAGTAAATGTAATTAAAAGTAGGATTGTTAACCCCTTTGTGAGCAGTCTTTCCTAGAAAAGTAGATCAAAGCACCTGTGCCAGCAGGCCCTCCTGGGTATGCTAGGGTGCTTGCTATTACAATCTTAAGTACTATATAAATGCTAGCTAGTGTTGTTATGTCTTTTCAGTCATATCCAACTATTCATGACCCCACTGGGGCCTTTCTTGGCAAAGAAACAAGAGTGGTTTGCCATTTCCTCCTCCAACTCATTTTACAGATGAGGAAACTGAGGCAAAAAGGGTTAAGTGACTTGCCTAGGGTCACAAAGCTAGTAAGTGTTAGAGACTGGCTCTGAACTCAAGGAAGAGGAGTCTTTCTGACTCCAGGACTGGCACTCTATCCACCACCACCTAACTGCCCCGAGATGTTAGCTGGGACCTTCCTTCTATCAGCCTGTCATAGTGATTGTTTGTACATAATTATCTGCATATTGTCTCTCCCATTAGACCATGAGCTCCTAGAGGGCAGAGATCTGTCCTTCGCCTTTCTTTGTATCCCTAGGACTTAGTGTCTGGCACATCAATGTTTATCAACTGACTAACTGATCAAACAGGCTAAGGTAGAAGTGACTGGTGAGATGGGGTTGAATGGGATACAGCATAATATGCAGCAGGATTTAAATTGGATTTGGAGTCAGAGAAGCCTGAGTTAAATCTCAGTTCTTACTACTTTGTGTGTAGTCTTACCCTTCTGGGCTTCAGTTTCCTCACTTGAAAAGTAAAGAGGTCAGATTGAATTATCTCCTACTGGCTCTAGCATCAGAATCAGGAAAGCCAAGGTCCCTTCCTGGCACACAACTAATGCAGTGCAATGGGGGCGGGGCACCTGGGGACATCTTAGTCTATTATTTAGATAATTACCATTATTATAATTGCTTTTTCTTTGTTCTTATTGTTGTTCCTATTGTCATTATACCACATCCACATAGGAAACTTTGTTTACAGAATTTCTCTGGGCCTCAGATTTCCTTCTTGTACAATATGACTAACAAGAGAGAAAAAGCATGAAGAACAAATAATGTAGTGACAAAGGCAGTTTCTATTCCAGAGTCTGGAAAAGAAATAGATAGAAATCAGACAAGGTACAAAGAAATAGGATTTTTGTGACTACAGTGGAAAGGGCAGAGGAAAGATACTCTCTCAATCAAAGAGGCAGCATTTCAAAGTGGGAAGAGTTTTACTACTACTTCTAGTAGTAATACTATTACTACTACTTCTAGTGGTAATGCTACTACTTCTAGTGATTATACTATTACTACTACTTCTAGTGGTAATACTACTACTTCTAGTAGTAATACTATTACTAATACTTCTAGTGGTAATACTACTACTTCAAGTAGTAATACTATTACTACTACTTCTAGTGGTAATACTACTACTTTGAGTAGTAATACTATTACTATTACTTCTAGTGGTAATACTACTACTTTGAGTAGTAATATTATTACTACTACTTCTAGTGATAATACTACTACTTCTAGTGGTAATACTACTACTTTGAGTAGTAATACCATTACTACTACTTCTAGTGATAATGCTACTACTTCTGGTTGTTATACTATTACTACTACTTCTAGTAGTAATACTATTACTACTACTTCTAGTGGTAATACTACTACTTCTAGTGGTAATACTACTACTTCTAGTAGTAATACTATTACTACTACTTCTAGTGGTAATACTACTACTTTGAGTAGTAATACTATTACTACTACTACTAACTTTTACATAGTACCTATTATGTGTTAGGTACTTAGTAGAATAAGCACTTTTTAATAAACATATCTCATTTGATCCTCACAACAACCCTGGGAGGTAGGTACTATTATAATCCCCATTTTATAGGTGAGGAAACTGAGGCAGCAGTTAAGTGACTTGCCCAGGATAACACAGCTAGTGAATTTTGAGGCTGGATTTGAATTCAGGTCTTCCTGAATCCAGGCCCAGCACTCTATTCATTGAGCCACCTAGTAGAAGATTTTCTTCTAGAATTGGGTTCTAGTTTTGAATCTTCTCCTTAATGGCTATGGCATCTTCAGCAAATTACTGCCCCTCTTTGGGCCTCATCTATGAAATGGTAATAATAATACTGTCACTACCTGCTTCAAAATGTTATTCTGAGTCTCAGAGGACATAATGGATGTGAAAGTGCCTACCTGACCAATCGGCCAGGGCCAGAGGTGATTAATGAGTTTAAAGTCTCTGGGAGAGACAACCAGACCCTCCCCATTTCATGTAATTCTAGCTAGACACAGTCTCACAAGACCTGGGGCTAGAAGTAATTGTAAAGAGCACTCATTTAACAGAGAAGGATACTGAAACCAAGAAATGGGAAGTGACAGGTTCAAGGTTATATAGACAGCAAATGGGAGTTCTGGGATTCACACTTGGTCCTCCAAACTCCAGACCCAACATTCTCTAGGCTCTGTCATGCTGCTTCCCTGTTCACTCCCAGTCTTCTTCCAGGAAGGCCATTTGCCAAGGCCTCTGAGCCCTGACATCTCCTTCCCCAACATAATTGAGAAATATGTTCCTTGTGAATTCCTAATTGGAGCAGAACAGATGGTGGAGGGTTTTGTTTAATGAAATATGTCCGTTCAATTAAGCTGGGCCATGGGGGATTGGGGGCTTCAGCAGGATTCCATGTGGCTTTATTCTTGCCTGCTGTGGTGATCTCTGGGATTGTATACAATCCTGTCTAGAGGGTTCCAGGATTGAGCTTTTGAAATTACAGCTCCATCCATCTTTCTAAAGAAATGTTCCCTTGGATTCCAGAGAGGCATCTCAGTATGATGGGGGGGTGGGGGAGAATGCTGGATTAAAGCAGCAAAAGACTTGGCTTTGAATCCCAATTTTATCAGTTCTTAGCTGTATTGGCCCTGGGAAGTCATTTCCCTTTCTGGGCCTTCCCTACTGTAAGGAAGGGAAAATTATTCTTTAGTTGTGTAGTTCAAACACTAGACCACAGCTAGTATCCCAACCAATGCATTGCCAAAGCCAGCCAGACCCCCAAAGGTAAAAGCTGTTTTCAATATAAGTAAAGCCCACGAGGAATGGAGAAAGTAGAATCTACGGGCAGGTGGTCTCCTTTCATCTTTGGGAAACCAACTCTGGCCCATCTCTTTTTATAGAACCATTCTGTCTTTTCATTATTCTATATCAGGACTGGAGAGGCTGCTAGATAGCATATCAGCCAAATCCTTCTTTTACAGAGAAAGAAACCAAGGCTCAGAGATGCTATGATTTACCCAAAGACACACAAGGAACAAAGGGAGAGAATATCAAAGTCATAATCTGAACCCGTCTTTTATGTCAAAATGAGATAGTCTTTGTTTTCTTTCACACCTCCCCATGAAGCAGGCACTGAGACATTTTTCTTGACAAGTGACCAAAGACTTGAAAAGCCATCTCCGAAGATAAGGAATCATAGAATTATAGATATAGGACTGGAAGGGAACTTTTGTTGTTATTCAATTGTCTTTCAGTTATGTCTGACTCTTCGTGACCCCTTTTGGGGTTTTCTTGGCAAAGATACTTCTCTAGCTTATTTTACAGAAGTGGAAACTGAGGCAGACAGGGTTAAGTGACTTGCCCACGGTCACACTGCTAGTAAGTGTCTGAGGCCACATTTGAACTCAGGAAGATGAGTCTTTCTGGCTTCAGGCCTGGCACTCTGTGCACTATGGTGCCACCTAGCTACCTTGATAGGGTAGTTAGAGACCCCCTCATTTTACAAATGAGGTACCTGAAATACAGAGTGGTGATACAGCTAATAAGTATATGAAGGGGGATATGAACCCAGGATTCCTGGCTTCAGGTCTAGTGTATTCATCTACTATACCCATTCTGTCTCTGCTTATATAGGCCATTCAACTTGACTCAAGATTCTGATTTAGTCAAATGAGTTTGCATCCCCAGATGGATCTAGTAACTAGAGAAATCGTCCCAGATCTATTTTTATAATATGGGTTAATGTGGCATGTCAACATCTCTGTTTCCATTCACTGAGTCTGAAAACCCCTGACTAGGAGTCAGGACACCAGGATTCTCACTGCTGGCTGTCTCACTAGCTCACTCTGTGACACTGGGCCATTCGTTTAGAATCTCTAGACCTCGTTTTTATTGTCTATATCATCGGCATGTGACCCTACACAAGGACAAGGAATGTTCCAGATAACCTCTCAAGAGCTGACTTGAAGAGGGCACAAGCGAAATGGGTTCAGATTCAGTAGACTTGTGTTCAAGTCCTGGCATCATCTGTTACTAGCCATATGATCTTGGTCAAATCACCTTCCCTGGCCCCAATTTCCTGAGCTGCCAGTGCTTTATCCTTCAAGGTTACCTCATAGCTGCTGTCTGTGTATTTTATATATGGTTTGTGTTTTCTCCTCTATTACAATGTAATCTTGAGTTCACATTCACTTTTGTCCTTCTACCCACAGAGCCAAGCACAATGCCTGGTATCTAGTTAGTACTTAATAAATGCTTTTTGACTCTTCATTGATCTGTTGCACTACTTATAGGATTATTATGAACAAAGTGTTTTGCCAACTCTACAGGGATGTGGAAGCATGAGTTATTACTACAGAATCCTAAGACACTGTGGGGGTATTTCCTTCCAAAGCTCTTTCTCCCAGGCTTCTAATTCTACAAGAGAGGCTGGCCCACTTACCTGACCAATAGACTCTTCCACAGTCCCTAAGGAGTCTCTTAGCTTAATTAAGATGAGATTGCTTTGCCCCCAGGATCTGAAGTGAGCTATGAAATTGAGAGAATTCAGGGACTTCCAAGAACGATTACGACCCTTCCATCTCCCTTACTTGAGCCCAAGGAATTAAGTCTTCATCAGACCAGGGAATGTGCTTCTGCATTATTATCCCTATTAATTAGCACCTCACCCTAATGATTTTCTCATAATAGATTAGGTTTGAGTAAGAATGCCAGGTCCTAAAACTGCTAGGGAGTGATGGAGCCACTCTCGGTTATACTAATTACTAGCATTTATGAAGCAATTTAAGGTTTGCAAAAAGCTTTATGGATATTATCTCATTTGACCCTCACAACAACCCTGGGAGGTAGGTGTGATTATTATCTCCACTTTACAGAGAAGGAAACTGAGTCAGGCAAAGGGTAAGTGATTTGCCCAGGGCCACACAGATATTAAGGGTCTGATTTGGATTCAGTTCTTCCTGACTTCTACCCAGTATACCACCTAGCTATCCAGAGCATAACTTAATCTAGTCCCTTTACTTCAGCTCTTTCTGACCTGCTGGTAATTTTTTGCTAATGTCTTCTCCACAGGGGAAGAAGTCCATACTCTGCTAACAAAGAATCTTGGCAGTCATGGTCAGTCTTATAATTGGTCACATACACTGATAAAGGAAATGGCTATCAATGTGAAATTCTTCAGGGTGTTCACAAGATTAGAGTTGCCAAAAAAATCTTCCTTATGCTGCTCACTGATGCAAAATGTGTGTATGTATATATGTGTGTGAGTGTGTACACATACACACACACACACCATACTTCCTCACCATATGACCTTAGGTAACTTTTCCACTTTGGTCATCAATTTCCTCATCTGTTAAATGATGGGCTTTGACTAAATGACCTCTAAGGTTCATTCTGGAACTATGATCCCTATATATATATATATATAAAACAATGCCCCAGAAGGTCTTAATAATTCAAAATATTGGAAACTACACTCATTATTTCCCACCAAATCCTGCTCTTCTTCCTGACTTTTCAACACCATCCTTCTAATCACCCAAGTTTCAAACCCTAGAGTCATCTTGGATTTTCTCCTCTCTCTTCCTCCTCATATCTTATAGATTGCGAAGTTCTCTCCAAAGTCAAGAGTTCTCTCCTTCCATCCCCACCACTACCAGTTCAAGGCTTCATCACTTCTCATCTGAACCATTAAAATAATGCTCTAACTATACTCAGTCTCTAGCCTCTACCCCCATTTTGCCTGGCACAGGGAAACAAAGCAGAGACTGTAAACTGCAGGTCAATGAGCCTGGCTTCAGTTCTTGAGAAATGTTTAGAGTAGATCATTAAAGACATGGTGAGTGAATATCTAGAAAAGGAAACAATCATCACACAGTCATAATGAACAAGCTAGGAGAGACCTATTTCTTCTTATCTTTCAATCAATAAGTGAATCTATAATGTAGCAGGTTCTGTGCTAGGTACCGGAAACACAAAGAAAAATATGAAATATCTCTGCCCTGAAGAAGCTAACATTCTGTTGGGAAAGGAAGGAAGAAAAGAAATAAGCATTAATGAAGTGCCTACTATATACCAGATGCTAGACTTTACAAATATTTCATTTGATCCTCACAACAACCCTGTGTAATGGTAATGTAAATGGGAAGATCTTTCCCATTCATTAATAGGCCCTTGTGACCTACTTAAGTCACATGAAAGCCTGAGTCACATGAGTCCATGGTGGGAGGAGCTTGCCAAGTAGGTGGAGCAGGAAGGGTAGAGCAGAGCCCAGTTGGTCAGAGCAGTTAGAGCTACATGTAGGATAAATTTAATATTTGATAAATTAGTCCATATTATTCTTGCAAAAAGTATATAAAAAATGAAAAAGCATTTATTAAGTGCTTACTGTGTGCCAAGCATTTTAAGATATGAACTACAACATAATACAATTATATGGATTCAAAACTGGCTGAATAGTTGAACTCAAACAGTAATCATTACTGTTTCAATGTCAGCTTGGCAGAAGGTTTCCAGTGGAGGGTTCCAGGCATCTGTACTTGGCCGTTAGATATTTAACATTTTCATCAAAGACTTGGATAAAGTCCAATGTGACATGTGTGTCAAATATTCAGATGACACCAAATGGGAAGGATAGCTAACATGCTGAATAATAGAATCAAGATCCAAAAAGATACTGATAGACTAGAGCACTGGGTTGAATTATTTTTTCAAAGAAAGTCAATAGTGATAAATGTAAAGTCTAACACGAGGGTTTTTTTTTTTTAAATCTGCTTCACAAGTGCAGGATGAGAGAAGTAAGATTGGACAGAAGTTTGATCTGAAAAAGTTCTGGAGATTTTAGTGATTTCAAACTCAAGATGAGTCAACAGTGTGATATAGCAGCAAAAAAAAAAAAAAAGCTAATGGGCCCTTGGACTACATTAAGAAATACCTCTGTGGTGGTAAAGAACTGGAAATTGAGGGGATATTCATCAATTGGGGAATGACTGAACAAGTTATGGTATAGGACTGTGATGGAGTACTGCTGTGCTATAAGAAGTGATGAGGTCAATGATCTTAGAAAAATACGGAAAGACTTACATGAAATAATGAGGAACAAAATGAGCAGAACCAAGATAACATTATATACAGCAATAACAATATTGTTTTAAGGAATTTGAATAAGTTATTTTTGTTATTATAAATACCCAGATTAACTATAAAGTACATATGAAGATATTTGTATCCAGAGAAAGAACTGATAAATAAAAATATGTATATAATAATTTTACAAATTATATATATATATACATATATATGTATATATATATACATATATATTTGTGTCTAATGATAGACATCTGTAGGGCAGGGGTAGGAAGGAGAGAAGGGAAAAAAGAAATTTACATGCTAATTTTATTCTATATTTGAAATGAATAGGAAGTTGTGCATAGCAGATTTGCAGTTTCATGTGCAATCGTCTTTTTTATTGTGCTATTATGGAAATGCTTGTTTTATTCCATAAATTAAAAACAAAGTAAATACTTTTAAAGAGACATTTAACTTTCAGGAGTAAGGAAGTGACAGCAGTGCTACATTCTGCCTAAGTATTATTTTAGTGCCTTGGAAGTATTTTCTCAGATTTTGGTGCCATGGTTTAAGAAAAAGGTGTGGGTAGGTTGTGGATCATTCAGAGGATGGCAACCAGGATAGTGAAGACCTTGAGTCCCTATCATATTGGACTCAGTGGGAAGAACTAGAGATTTGTAGCTTTGAGGAGGGAAGATTCCAGGAACACAGAAGAGCTGTCTTCCATGAATGAAAGGACTGTCATGTGAAAGAGGTTAGATTTGTTCTATTTCACCTCAGAAGACAGAATCAAGAGTAATGGGTAGAAGTTGAAAAGAAGTAAATTTGGGCTTAATCGGAAGATATTTCCCAAAAACTGGAGCTGTCCAAAAGTGGAAAAGTCTGCTTCTCCTTCACTGAAGGTCTTCAAGCAGAGATTTAATAACCACTTCTAGGGCAGGTAGGTGGTATAGTAAATAGATTGTCATGCCTAAAGTCAGGAAGACTCCTCTTCCTGAATTCAAATCTAGCCTCAGACATTTATTAGCCATTTGACCTTGGGCAAGTCACTTAACCCTGTTTGCCTCCATTTCCTCATCTATAAAACTAGCTGAAGAAGGACATGGCAAAGCATTCCAGTATCATTGCCAAGAAAACCCCAAATGAGGTCACAACTGAAGTATAGGTTGTGTTATGGTAAGGATTTCTTTCCAGGGTGAGTTGGATAAGTTCTAAAGTCCCTTCCAATTCTGAAGTTCTACATTTCTGTGATATACTGACACATTGTTCTTGGCTCTAATCATGTCACTCCCCAGCTCAAAATCTTTCATTTGATCCCAACTGCCTACAATAGAAAGTTCAAATTCTTAGTTTGCTATTCAAGAGCTTCTTCTCAGGGTAGGAACAGAAATATTATGGGAGCATCTCTAGAGTCTGATAAGATTAACCTGTCATCCTACCTTTTCATCCTACCTTTTCAGTTTTATTTCATATCTTTCCCCTTTACACAAACAATACCCCCCCAGCTAAACTCAACTATATGACATGCAATAAAATGCACTCCTTGCTTTCCCACCAAATAATTTAAGGTATGACTAAAGTAGACTGGGAAAAGGTAATGAGAGTTTAAAAAAATGAAGAACTTGGAGACAAAGATTCAAATGGGGGAAAGAGCTGAAGTGGAAATGTCTGAGTCAGGCACTGAATTTATTGAGAAATAGTGTCTTGGAGATCCAAAGGTGACGGCAACAAGTATCTGGGTGGGATGGAATAAAATTTAAAGCAGTGAAGGTGGTTGCTATCTGATGGTAATAAAGGGAAATTATGTGTTAATGTTCAGAAAGGAACACGACAGCTCTTCCTTCTGTACTTTGTTGTCAGAAAGAAAAGCCAGACTGGGAGAGGATGCCAAGAGATATTGCTAGGATTCACCCAACACCAAAAGATGAAAGAAATGTAAGAGGAAGAAATTTAGGATGGAGAATTTATTAACAATAGAGGAATGTTCCAGCAGGAATAGTGGAAAAGAAGGCCTGGAAAACGTAGGCCTAGGATGAGCTAGAAATAAATTTATTTGGGGAAGGGGCAGCTTCTCTCCTGGTCTTAGACAGCTTGCACAGTAGAGGTCACCAGGTGTTGTCTATCCAAGTAGGAAGTCAAGTTTCAGGAGAGAGTTAGGGACCCAGAGAAGCCCCAACCTTGGGATTAGGTAAGAGATTGGGTCAGTTAGGGTGTTGGTGCCTCACTGGAGGGTGCACATGCCTCACATCAGCACCTAGAACAAAATGACAGCTGCCATATCCTAGTTCTGCTCCTGTAAACCTACCTTTGATCTCATCAGCTGTGTTACCCTGGTGAGTGGCTTACTCTCTCTAGACTTCAGTTTTCTTATTTGTTTGTTTGTTTTTTGGAGAGCAATTGGGGTTAAGTGACTTGCCCAAGGTCACATGGCTAGTTTTTGTGTTAAGTGTCTGGGACCAGCTTTGAACTCAGGTCCTCCTGACTCCAGGGCTGGTGTTCTATTCACTGTGCCACCTAGCTGTCCCCCCACCCAGTTTTCTTATTTGTATAACTGGGAGATTGGATTAGATTTTCTTTAATATCCCTCCCATTCCTAAAATCTTGTGGTTCTAGGGAGGCAGTGACCACATTTTTATGTAATCTTTGTATTTTTCCCATTGTATAGCAGGATGAAAGAATAATAGGTGCTTATTAAATGAGTGTTTGAATGGATGGATGGATGCATGAGGGGCCATTGGGCCATTCACCTTTTACTAGATTTCTATGTATCAGGTAAGTAACTGTCATTGGAATTTAGAAAGCAGGACCTTGAATCAGTGGGGTCATAGGACTGGGAAATTGGACAGATGATAAGGAGAAGGAAAAGTAAAAAAAAGCAGGGAAAGTTCCTATCCCTGATGATGTGTCAAGAAGCTAAAAGCCAGGAGAACACAAGTGGGTGGGGAAGGAGAGAAGTCTCGACTGATATCTACTCTCAGGATCTCAGTTTCCTCTTCTGTAAAATGAAATTACTGATATTTACTAGCACTATCTCCCTCTCAGAACTGTGAAAGAAGCATTTTATAGACTTTAAGGCATTACGGAAATAAAAGGTTTGGGGGGGGGGGACCATTGGAGACAGTTGTGGACACAGTAGATAGAGGGCTTGGCCTGGAGTCAGGAAGACCTGAGTTCAAATCTGACCTCAGACACTCACTAGCTATGTGACCTTGGGCAAGTCGTTTAACCTCTGTTTGCCTCAGTTTCTTCACCTGTAAAACGGGGATCATAAATAGTACCTACCTCACAGGATTGTTGTGAGGGACAAATGAAATAATAATAATAAAGCACTTAGCCCAGTGTCTAGCACATAGTAAGCTCTATGTAAATGTTAGATTATATTAAATGTTAGATTTATTATTATTATTATTATTATTATTATTATTATTATTATTATTTCACTAAGCTGACTATATCCTGACATTCTGGTTACTGCCGCAACCTGATCTCCAGCCCTCATGTTACCCCAGGAGAAAATCTGAGGATAATGATGAAATGGGACTTAGCTGATGTTGCATTGTGTCTTTCTTTGAGTTCCTTCTTAATTATCATAGATAAACAAGAGTTAATTTGAGTTCGCTGGCTCTGCTCCCCTGTGCCCAGAAGCTTAGGAGCTTCAAAATTTGAGGAGTAGGGACTGGTGGGGGGAAACCCCCGAAGCAGTGTTATGGGAGCCTCTCTGGAGCCTGATAAGATTGAGCTGTCCATCCTTTCCTTGTGGTACAAATTGTTCCCACAGGAAATAAGACTGCCCAGAAAAGACGTTGTTCTTTGGCAGATCCTTCTGCCTTTGTATTAGCTTTCATGCCTCCCTGGAATACTTGCTGGGGCGTTCAGAAAATCCAATCACTAGGATTATTTTGTTATCTCCCAACATCTCAGCATTTTACACATGGAAATGCATACAGTTCCTCTTTCCCTGATGGGCTTGGACTAACCCAAAGGACAAGTCAGGGACTGGTCAGGTTGTTTCTCCAATGTACCCCATCATGTCTCAGAAATTAACTCCTCAGGGGAATTTGGAAGAGAGTGTAATGGTGCACTCAGGTGACAGACAGTCAAATCAAGTCAACAAGCATTTTTAAGTGAGTTGCTATGCCAGGCACTGCTAGAAACTAGGGCTGCAAAGAAAAGGGGAAATAGTCGCACAGAGTGATCCAGACACACACAGAAAACGGGGAGTCCTTAGCAGGTGCTGTCAAGGAGACAGCTGTCTGATTTGTGACCAAGAATCATTACCCAGATTTTTCTGCATCCTTAGACAGCTTGAAATACAGGCAAATAAACTAGACCTCACCAGGAACACACACCTCATTGTGTGTTGGCTGAGACTAAACCTTGCAAGGGGAATTCAACTGGGAACAATCAGGCATCCACCACCACAATACCTTGGCACTCACAGGTCTCTCCTGATGCTCCTGTCCTCCCTTCTTCCAAGAGCAAACACTATACAATCTGCCAACCTGTGGTAAACACTGGGCCAGAGAGGCTGCCTCTCCTTGTTTTCATGTGCTAGCTGCAGGCAGCCCCACCATGGAAGAATAGTTGACACCATCATTAGAACTATCTGTTGGTAATAGTTGCTGCTTTGAGCCCCCCACGGCTCAGTTGCCTGGACTTACTTATTGTGATAATACAGGAAAATAAGAGGCAAGTTTTACTCACTCTGAAGATGAAAGGGCTAGACAGATTCCCTGATGTCAGGTCGGCTTCTTTGGCCCTGTTCTTTGTTAAAAAAAAGAAAAAAGTCCTTCCCTAATCTGTATCCCTCAGCTTGATCTCTTGGTTCCTCTGAACTCTCTTTGGGAGGCAGGGTAGTACAGTGGAAAGACCACTGGTTCTAGAGTCAAAGAACCTGTGTTCAAATTTTCACCTCTGATAGTCATTACCTGTATGATCTCAGACAAGTTAAGCACCCTCTCTGTACCTCCATTTCCTCACCTGGAACATGATGGGAATTGTACTAGATGGTCTTTATGGTCTCTTTCAAATCTGACCTGATCCTATCACCACTTCAGGGTACAAAGACTAGCATTCTAATATATAGATATGTGCCCAAATCGGCACAGTGAGGGAGGGCAGGTACAGAGATTGGCATACTAATAAAAATGGAGAAATGGGGCAGTATAATGAGGAAGTATGAGCTCCTAGACAAGAACATGGTGTCAGCCCAAAGGGCTGATTCTGGAGATTGAAGATTGCCTTTTCTAGGTGTTACCCAATTGTTCTCCTGAATCTTGGCGCCAGAAGTTCTCTGCCCATACCCCACCCCACTAACTCTGAATCTTTTTCCTCTACCCCCAACCTAACTGACAGGTAATACCAATGGAAGGCAGCATGGAGGAGAGACATATGAACAGGGAAGAAGTGAATAGACCCTAGTTTCTTTAATAGTTTCTACCTCCTTTCCCTTCCCCCCCCCCCCCCTTTGCTGATCACAGCTGAATAGGGCCTGCCAAAAGATCTTGGTGGTGCCGCCAACCTGTGAATTATGGATTCTGAAGGAAAGCTAATTAGCAGATCAAACAACCCTGAGAACTGAGTAATTCAGCTCATCTGTGTGTATTTCTCTGGTCCCAACTTTCTAAATAAATCATGGACCCCTCTAGCCAAGGTATTCTCTACTTGTAACTATAATCTTATCAGTTCTTCTCTTTAAGTGGGAAGGAAGAATGGAGATATCCCTACAAACTATACCTATATGAGCAAAAGACCCTCCAACCTCCTACACCCAGCAACCAAAGGTTTCTATTTTGGGGGCAGCAAGCCCCCCCTGGAACAGCTCCATTGGAAACACCCACACTCTCATCAACTTCAGCAAACATTTATGAAGCACTTACTCCATAAAGAGCACTGAGTTAAGTACTAAAGGAAATAAAATGTTCAGATAAGATGTTCCCTATCCTCAGGGAACTTACAGTCTATTGGGGTATAGGATCTATATTTAGGTAAAATGTAAGTGTATCAGAGAAGTGCCCCCCCCCCCCGCAAAAAAATTGCCACCTGAGACTCCAGCGGAAGAAGGTAATTACCAAGAGAGGAGGAGAGGTAGGGACAAATTTATATAGAAGGTGACATTTGAACTAGAGCTTAAAGGATAAGTCAATAGTCAGAAAGGATGAAAAGCATTCCAGAAATGGAGAACAGAATGAGCAAAGGGGCAGAGACAGGAAAATAGATAACTAGCAGTCCAGTTTGGCTGGAGCATAAAGTATGTGGACAGAACTAGTAGGAAGAAGAGTGTTTTTTAAGGAACTACTATATGCCATGCACTGTGATAGGCACTGGGGATACAAAAACAAACAACAAAACAATCCCTATTTTCAAGCGGCTTACCTTCTAATGGGGTAGATGACAACATACATAAATATATACAGAATAAATACAAAAGAAATAAGCACTAGTTAGGGACAGAGAGGGTGCTAGCAGCTAGGGAAAGGCTTCATGTAGAAGGTGGTGGTTGAATTAAATTTGAAACAGAGAGAAAGTAAGGTTTCTCTGAGGCCAAGGTGAGGAGCATTCCAGATATTTAAGAGAGCCAATGCAAAAGCATGGAGATGGGAGGTAGCATGTGTAAGGAACAGAGAGAACACCAGTTTGGCTGAACTGCAAAGTATAGGAAGAAGAGTAATGTGCAGTAAGTCTGGAAATATAAGTGAAGGCCAGATTGTGAAGGGCTTTAAACACTAACAAGAGGAGATTATATTTTTATCCCAGAGGCAAGTAAGGGAATGACATGGTAAGATCTGTGCTTGAAGAAAATAATTTTGTTAGCAATGGAAGAGAATGAATTGGAGTAAAGAAAGATGGATCAGAGAGATCAATTAAAAGGCCAATTCATATGAAATTAGAACTAAAAGTTAGGATGGCATCCTATCATGGAAGAGCTAGAATGCCAGGCTAAGGAGTTGATCATTAAGACAAATAATAAGGAACCATAGAGCATTTTTTGAAGAAAAGGGTGACCTGAATAGATCTATGTATAAGTAAGATTAGTCTGGCAGTGGCATTAAAGAGAGAACAGCTAGGTAGAACACTGGATCAAATGTCAGTCATAGAGTCAATGACTCTTCTTTCTGAGTTCAGATCTGGCCTCAGACACTTAATAGCTGTGGGACCTCAGTGGGTCACCTAACTCTGCTTGCCTCCATTTCCTCATCTGTAAAATGAGCTACAGAAGGAAATGGCAAAGCACTCTAGCATCTTTGCCAAGAAATGGGTCACAGAAAGTTGGACATAGATGAAAACAACTAAACAGAGTTCAGTTCACACACTGAAATCAATCAATAAATATTTATTAGTGGCCTGCTAGGTCCTGGTGATATAAGTACAAAAAAAAAAAAGGAAACAATCTATATTGGTAAGGTGTTTATAATCTAAAAGAAGAGACAAGTACATATGTAAACATATATGTAGCATAAACATAAAGTGAATATATGGAAATATATGCAAAATAGTCAAATGCAAGATAATTAAGGAGGGAGGGCATAAAAATTGGGAGATCAGACAAGGAAGGGCTCCATGCAGAAGATGATGATGAGCTGCATTTTACAGGAAGAAGGGGACTCTATTTGGTAGTGGTAAAGAAGGAAGATGCCAAAGTTCTATGTTCTACTGTGAAGCCTTTTCCATCTCTGATCCTATGAGATCTATGGTCCCTTCAAAGTTTAACATTCTATATCCTATATTCTAAGGTCAATCAGTCAATAATCACTGCCTACATGTTTGCCAGGCACTGTGTTAAGCTTGGAAAAAAGGTAAAAAGGAGTCCCTGCTCTCAAAAAGCTCACTATTACATGAGCTGATGCATAGTAAAGTGAACAGAACCAAGACAATGTTGTACACAGTAACAATATTGTTCAGTGAAGAACTAGGAATGACTGAGCTGTTCTCAGCAACACAATGATTACAAGGAAATCCCAAAGGAGTAATAATGAAGTATACTACCCACCTCCATAAAGAACTGATAGTGCTTGAATACAGACTGAATCATGTTATTTTTCACTTTCTTTCATTTCTTTTCTTTTATTCTAGTCTTTTTTGTACAAAATGACTAGTATGGAAATGTTTTACATAATTGTACATATGTAACTTATATTTGATTACTTACCATATCAGGGAGAGGAGAGGAGAGAGAAAGAGAGAGGGGGAATTTAGAACTCAAAATTTTAAATAAAAATGTTAAAAATTGGGGAAAAGGACTCAAGGGAAACATAAAAAAGTAAAAATGAAACAAGAAAGAGAAAGCATAAGAAATTCAATAAGGTTAAGCTGTTTATATTTCTATATGGAAAGATAATTTTTGTAACTCCTAATAACTTTATTACTATAAGAGCAATTAGAAGTGTATAAATATATAGGGGAAAAGGAAGCTCACTGTCTAATTGGGGAAACAACATGCAGACAACTAGGTGCAAATAAGCTATATAAAGGATAAATGGGAAATAATCAAGAAAGGGAAAGCATTAGAATTAAAAGGGATTGGGAAAATCCAAAATCCAGCTGAAAAGTAGTGAAAATAAATGGGATTTTAGTTGGGACTTGAGGGAAACCAAGGCACTTCCAGGCCTGGTATTATATATTCTATATCATAAAATCCTTTCTGGACCTATCATTCTATGTTCTGTTTTCCAACACACCTTCTAATTCTGACCTTTTGTGTGATACAGGGGAATAATGAATATAAGAAATATTACAGAAATAAAAGTCAAAGGAATTGACCTCTGAGATAGGTATATCTTTAGGGAAAGAAGAATGGCCTTGAAAGAAAGCTTCAGGCAAGTATGGAACATTTCACCCCAGAAATATTCGCCCCCCTCACTTTTCCCTTGGTGTTTGCCTGCCCATATCCTCCAAGCCCTGGTCTCTCTGGCATTATATAGATAAAATATGTCCCTTATACAACATATACATATAGGACCTCATCTCTAGCCCAGACATGTGCCCATTCACAAGACAGAAATAACTTGAAAGAAAAGGTAAGGAACTCAGGAAAAATGGCATAAAGGAAAGGAAAAAAGAAAAAGAAACAAATGAAGTGAGGTCATAGGACCTGCCTAGCTCTTCCACTTACTACCTGAGGAGGGCCCATCTTGGCCTTGATTTCCTCATTGTAAAATTAGGGTGTTGGAGAAGATGACCCTTAAAGTCTCTTCCAATCCTAAACTCTTGAGGTCTTTTTCTCATTTGCACCATCCCTCAGCCTCCAAGTTTTGACAGATTACACTCCTTTGCCTAAAGTTCTCATGAAAGATCCTAAGTACATTATGCCCTAGCAGGTTATTAAGAGTTATTTGCTCCCAGGCAAGCAAGTAGAATAGATGACCCATTCCTTGACAACTAGACAGTTGCTTTGATCTAATTTATTATATTATTTATTATATAATTTATTATTTTCTTCTCTGTAAAGGATAAAAATAATTGTTAGACATCTTATAGGATTACAGAGAGTACAGTACCCCCAGGACTTAATGGATTATAGAAATACTTGGATATATCAATAAATTGATAGTCTCATTAATGAGGGTACTCCTTTTATATATCCATTTCCTCCCATAAATACCCCATAGAGATGTCTATACCTTTAGGGAAACAGTTTTTTCACCAGCCAAAATATATCACCAAAGTAAAATGGACTTTGCATTTTGCCCTACCAAGTCAATTTTTTTGCAGGGGGGATGGTAGAGCAATTGGGGTTAAGTGACTTGCCCAAAGTCAAACAGCTAGCTTTTGTGTTAAGTGTCTAAGACCAGATTTGAACTCAGGTCCTCCTGACTCCAGAGCTGGTACTCAATTTAGTGTGCCATCTAGCCACCCCAAGTCAAATATTTTTTTAGGAAACCAACAAACAGTAAACATAGGAAGGCCTTATATTCCCTACACCTCTCAGTATATTTTGTGTTATCAAAAATTGATTACAAAAAGCTGCCTGTCCCCTTTTCATGCTTTCATTTTAAAATACCCTTAATATACATGTAGATCACTCTTACCAAGACTTTGGAATTATGAGAAAGTGGACATTTGATTTGGTAGCACTTATAAGTTTCTTGGTAGCCTTTTTAAAAATAATATTATTATCTATGATGTTTTCTGTTCTTTTGAAACATTCCTTCCTTTGAGATATTTTGAAATTCAATCACTTAGTGCCTTTAAATTTGTGTTACCTCCAACCAAATTTTCTTTGGCATGTATTTAATCAGTTCCAGCTATTCTTCCAGACTTCATCTTCTTAAGTACTAGCTCTATTTCCAAGATAGCACATTGGGTACTTCGATGATAGAGTCCAAATGTGATAGTTTCGTTGTCATCAATGATGAGAATATGGAAACACTTGCAGATTTCTTCAGTTCCATGTCATTTTGTTGCCTTTTTTCAAGGTTCTATAAATCCTCTTGGGTTTATTTGGTTTAGTAGGGTCTCATAGCAGACTTTTTATAGAACTATAATCACTTTCAAGGCCACTGTTTCTTAAGGCAATCTTGTTTATGATCTTCAAAGGAACATAGGCTTTAGATGGGGAAAGGACCTTAAAAAATCATCTGGTCCAAATTCTTAATTTTACAGATCAAGAAACTGAACCTAAAAGAGGTTAAGTGATTGGTCCAAGGTCATTTAGTAAGTAGCAATCCTCAGATGGTAACCTATTTTTTTACTTCATATCCAATATTCTTCCCCTGCGGCCATTATTCTCCATGCCTTACAAATGAACTTATACTATAAATGTACATTGCCCTAGACTTTCACTTACCCTCTGGTTGGCAAAGAGATGAAGAGCGTGCTGGTTGAGGCAGTTTCTGAGCTCTTTTGTCCTTTTCATTATGCCAATTGTTTTATATAAGTTAAACTTTACTAATAAATTATGATCATTGGGGTCAATGTCTTTACTTTTGTTCATTTCCCATTCTTCAAAATTCATACAAAACATTGCCCTAGGTTTGAGAGATAGAAAGACAAAAACAAAAAACAAGTCCCTGCTGGCAAAGAGCTTTACATTTCTTGGGAAAAGAGTCACAATATTTGAATAGATTAGTACAAATGAGGCAATTGGAAGAAGAGGAAAAAGACAGAAAGAGAAGAAAACTAACATTTAGGGGGAACAGTAAGAGAGGTGACACTCAAGCTGAGCACTAAAAGAAGCAAGGGACTCTAAGAGGATGTAGTAATTACAGGGTAATTCTCATCCTTTTCATTTCCATTGAATTCAGCAGACACTAAGTGTCTCTTATGCACAAGGTACTGTGAATACAAAGACCAAAAACAAAAACAAAACAAGAAAACCTTTTTACTTTAGAGAGTTTAGGTGCCAGGGTGGGAGGTGATGTCAAATAGTACACATACCCAGATAAATTAATACAAGGTAATTTGAAGAGGAGGAGAGTACTATTTGAAGTATAAGGTAAGACTACATGGAGGAAATGGTGCCTGAGCTGAGCCTTTAAAAATCTAGGAACTCCAAAAGGTAGAAGCAATGAGTGACTATATATGAGACATGTGGAAACATCTGTGCAAAGGCACAGAGGAAGGAGTTTGAAGGTCAAGTTCAAATTCAAGGGAACAACAAATTAGCCAGTTTGGCAAATCTAGACTGCCAACAGACTGTCCTATGGCCATAAATTGCAACCTGGAAAGTTTGCCTTTTCTCTTAGAGAAGATGGGGAGTCACTGAAGGTATTGAATCAGAAAAGCATCGTGTTCAGTCCTCTACCTTAGGAACATTATTCTGGTACCTATGGATTAGAAAGGGTTAGAGACTGGAAGCAAGAAGATAGTTTATGGTGTTATTATAATAATCTAGGGTAGTATTTAATTCAAAAAAGTATTCAAAGCAGACCTGGGTCTCCTGGATACCCTAGCTAGGAATAATGGAATAAGATTCTGGTTCTATTATATGGTTTTCAGAACTGGGGCCATGTTTATGAGAGACAGTGTTCACATTGTGACAGTAGAATTGAAATTCTTGAACCAGTACAAGATGGACCAGAATGAAAGTATTTGCCAAGGATGCTTTCATTAATCAAGAAGGAAAGTCAGAGGTTCAAAGACAATCAGATACCATTGTAGTTCCAATCACAAATGATGCTGACTAGTGATCTGGAAGTGTTATTTCCATGACCCAGAGGTGAGTCTCTGGGAAATCAAGGTCTTTGGGTTCTGCAGAGAGTATAGTTGCAAAGTTGAAACTAAAGTAAATGAAAAATGACCAAACAAGTACTAGAGAGCACTATAAAATGCAAAATGGATAACTTTGATTACATGAAACTGAAAAGCTTCTGTACAAACAAAGCCAATGTAACCAAGATTAAAAGGGAAGTGGGAAATTGGGAAAAAATATTGTATAACCAATGTCTCTGATAAAGGCCTCATTTCTAAAATATACAGAGAATTGAGTCAAATCTATCAGAATACATGTCATTCCCCAATTGATAAATTGTCAAAGGATATGAACAGACAGTTCTCAGAAGAAGAAATTAAAGATATCTATAAGCATATGAAAAAAATGCTCTAAATCATTATTGATTAGAGAAATGCAAATCAAAACAACTCTGAGGTACCATATCTCACCAGTCAGATTGGCTAATATGACAAAACAGGAAAATGATAAATGCTAGAGAGGATGTAGAAAAATTGGAACACTAATATATTGCTGGTGGAGTTGTGAACTGATCCAACCATTCTGGAGAGCAATCTGGAGCTATGCCAAAAGAGCTACAAGTAATTTTATACCCTTTGACCCAGCAATACCACTTCTAGGATTGTATCCCAAAGAGATCACAGAAGCAGGAGGAAGGCCGATATGTACAAAAATATTTATAGCAGCTCTTTTTGTGGTGGCAAAAAATTGGAAATTAAGGGGATGCCCATCAATTGGGGAACTGAACAAGTTATGGTATATGAATATAATAGAATACTATTGCGCCATAAGAAACAAAGAGCAGATGGACTTCATATCTACCTGTAGAGGCTTATATGAACTGATGCTGAGTGAGAAGAGCAGAACCAGGAAAAATTTGTACATATATTACAGATACAACATATGTGTGACAATCAACTGCTAGACCGGACTCTTCTCAGAAATGCAGGGCTATAAGTAAACTCCAAAAGACTCATGATGGGGAGAGGTGTCTATATTGAGAGAAAGAATCAGAAAGAACAAAGTTTGAATGCAGATTGAAGCAAATTACCCACTCTCTGTCTTTTTCTTGTTTTGTTTGGTTTCCTCTTCCCCATTGTTCATTCCATCCGATACAATCCTTCTTTATAACCTGACCAATGTCTAATGTGAAAGTATCTCCAGATACTATATCTAATTGTATGCTGCCATTGGGGGAAGGGGAAGGGGAGGGAGGGGGGGGAAATTTGAAACTCAAAGAACTGGGGAACTGAATCTTGTAAACTCAAAGTAAACAAACAAATTAATAAAGACCAAAAAAAAGTAAAAATAAAAAAATAAAGTAAATGAAAAAGATGTTATAAAGAAAGAATTGAAGGGTGGCTAGGTGGTGCAGTGAGTAAGAGCACCGGCCTTGGAGCTGGGATGACCCAGGATCGAAACCGGCCTTAGAAAATGAGCACCCACACAGAAATAATGACTAGCTGTGTAACCTTGAGCAAGTTACTTAACCCCAATTGCTTTAAAAAAAAAAAAAGAAAGGAATCGAGATTTGGCAACTCAGTGGATATGAGGGTGAGAGATAAGGAAAAATCAAGAATAGCTCTAAGGAAAGAAGGAAATGAGCATTTATTGAGTTCTGGGCACTTTACAAATATTATCTCACTTGATCCACATAACAATCCTGGGAGGTAGGTGTAATTATGATCTCCATTTTACAGTTGAGGAAACTGAGGCAGTCAGAGATTATGACTTGCCCAGGGTCACACAGCTTTTAAGAAGCTGGATTTAAACTCAATTCCTGAATCCATGTTCAGCACAGTATTTGTTGCACTATCTAGCTACTTCTACCTAAGGATATAAACCTGGTTGACTAGGAGTGTGGTGGTCGCCTTGACCTGAATATTTGACTTTTTAAAGTATGGGAGGCTTAATGATAAAGAATTATCAAAGGATGATCTCTGTGTTAAACATAGTGTGTTTGAGATACTTCTGGGAAGTCCAAGGCAGAGATTATAAGAGACCAGAAGGAGGACTTGGATAAAACTCTGAGGAACATTCAGAATTGGAGATAAAAGATGGATGACAAGTCAGCAAAGACTCAAAAGGTACAATCAGATGAAATATAAGAGAATAGTCACAGACAGCCAAGAAGGAAAGAGCATCCAGGAGAAGCTGGTCTAGATACAAAGGGGTGGGGAACCTGTGGCCTCAAGTCCACACGTGGCCCTCTAAGTCCTCAAGTGCAGCCCTTTGACTGAATCCAAACTTCATAGAACAAATGCTCTTAGTAAAAGGATTTGTTCTGTAAAACTTGGACTCGGTCAAAAGGCTGTACCCGACGACCTAGAAGACCACATGAGGCTTCAAGGCCACAGATTCCCTGAGCCTGATCTAGAATGTCAAAAGCTGCAGAGAAGTCAACTTGGACCAAGACTGTAAAGTAGCTACTGGACTTAGAAGCTAAGAGATCCAGTTATAACCTCGAAGAAAGTCATTTCAGTAGAGTTTTTGGAGTCAGAAGACTGTTTTTTTTTTATGTAATTGAGGGGAGTGTGGTAGAGAATTCTAGTTTGGCATTAATTTTGACCTTTGTTCTAGCCAATGAGCACACATTAACTCACACTCACTTTCACACTCCTACTCAAACACACACACACACACACACACACAAGAAAAGTTTAATTGAAAGATCAAAGGGAATCTCCTCAGAAAGAACTGATGGAGTCTGAATGAAGATGGAAGCATATTCCTTCTTTATTTCATTTTCTTGGTCTGTGTTTTTTTTCACAACATGATTACACTTGTAAGTTCTATATCAAACTGCTTGCCTTCTCAATGAGAGAGAGAGATGAGGGAAGAAGGGAGGGAATTTGGAACTCAAAATTTAAAAAAAGGAAACCAAATGTTAAAAAAAAATTTTACATGTAATTGGGGGGAAAATATTAAATGGTACCAAAAAAGGGAAGATCAAAGAAAAAGAAATTGTACAGCAGTGAGTAGCTTCCCTAGGGATTCTCTCCCCTTCTGGTACACGGCATTGCTGAGTCGCTTAGCAAGAAAAGGACATTTTCTGCTATGGTCACATTGTACTACTGCTGATGAGACTGTATGTTCTGGGGTTTCTCTATTTGGGCAAGGGACAATTATTCCCATCTTACAGTTCTAATGCAAAATCAGACAAGAGTCCTCTACTCTGGAGTTTCTCCTTTGTGCTATGGTTCCTACCTATTTTGAAGCTGACAAAAATTCACCCTGAGATCAGAAACCCACTAGCTGTCTCATCTCCAAGTGCATCTGAGTGACAGGCAATAACTATGGCCACATGGTGCCAGGGTAGAGTGTTGGACTGGGAGTCAGGAGAACCCGAGTTCAAATTCTGCTTCAGACATTTACTAGCTATACCCTCTCTCAGCCTGTTTCCTTATGGGCAAAATGGGGAATTATAGTAGGACCTACCATATGGGCTTGTGAGAATCAAATAAGATAACATATGTAAAGTGCTTTGCAAACCTTGAAGGACTATATAAATGCAAGCTATTTTAATTAAGTACAGACATGGTGACTCTAAAGCTTGATGCCCTCAGATAGCCAGTTATTGTGTCTCCTGCCAACTGCTCCCTGGTAGCCTAGGAGTTTAACAAAGCACCCCAGTGTCTCCTCATTTTTCTCTCAGTGGCTATGATTCTTCTTGGGGTAGGTATTCTAAGGTGGGGAGGGGGAAGTTCTGAAGGGAGGTAAGGTACTGGAGGTAAGGTACTGACCACTGGTAAGGGGGAGGGTAAAAAAAAACAGTCACAGCTGCAAAAGGAAAATAATTAGATCTAGCCAAAATTGGAAAGGGCTGCCTTGAGAGGTAATGAGCTCCCTGTTACTAAAGATCTCTAGGCAGGGAGGCCATAGAGAAGATTCCTGAAAAAGCAGCAGTCAGACAAGGCACTCCTGAGGTATCTTTCAGCTTTAAGAGTCTATGATGCTATGAGGGTGGGAGGAATGTAGGAACTTTAGGTGACTACTAGTCTGTTTAGAGCACAACAGGGAAAATCAATCTTCACTCACCTCCCAAAAGTGAATCAGAACCCCACAAAATACACACTCACACATACACATGCAAAACAAGCACACCACCCTGTAGACTCAATAAATCTCATTTTATAGATTTGAATTCAAGAAAATTGCCATAGAATCTTAAGGCAGAAAGGACCCCAGAGACCATATAGTCCAACCATTTCATTTTACAGATGAGGAAACTGAGGTCAGAGAAATATTAAGTGTTGTGTCTAGGATCACATCAGAGGGGAGCATTTAAACCCAGTTTTTTTTTATTATAGAATCAATGTTCTTTCCACCATATACCCACCACCTTATTTTCATTCAAGTATAAATGGTATTTTGTCTTCCAAAGACCTTTGGTATCAGGTCTAGGTTAGATGAAATCACATACCATAGCGTGTTAGATCTAAAAAGGACCATGGAACAAACTAGAATGCCAGAGCAGGAAAGGACCTCAGAACATGGAACATAGAATGTTGGATTCAGAAAGGGCCAGCTGGTCCAACTCCCTCAGTTTGCAGATGAGGAAACTGAGGCCCAAAGAGAAAAGGTGACTTGCCCATGTTTATATAGCTAATTAATAGCAGAAATAGAACTAGAATCTAAGTCCTTACTCCCAAGTCAGTCTTCATTTCATTATGGTCTTAAACCATCTCTCCTCCTCAGCCAGAGTACTAGGGGGAACAGTTATAAGCAAAGGAATATGGGACTTGAGGAGATTACTCTCAAAACACTGGAACACTTCATGAACCTAGGTTTTATTCTGAAAGGCATAGTGCCCAGAATGAGGAAGGCTAGAGTTCCACTGTACTCTGTCATTAGATTGTAAATTCCTTGAGAGTAGGGACTCTCTTTAGTCTTTTGCTGTATCCTCAGAGATTAGCTCAACTCCTGGCACATAGTAGGCACTTAACAAATGCCTATTGGCTGACTGACTAACTACTTTAATAAGACTATGTCTAGGGGCAGAGCCAAGATGGTGGAGTAGAAACAGGACTTCTGTGTAGCTCTGACTTCCACTTCCTCCAGTACATGTAAAAAATGACTCTAAACAAAGTTTAGAGCTACAGAACCCACAAAGTGACAGAGAGAAACAAACCTCCCACTGAAGGCAGCCTTAAAGCCTGAGAGGAAGGGTCCATCACTGCATGCTGGGAGGCAAGCCCAGCCTCTAGTGAGCCTGTGGTTTTAGCCACAGGGTGGCCCCAACCAGAGGTGGCTGGAGCGGACCTCAGGAGACTAAATCACCAGCAGCAGTAGCAGTTTCCAGACTTCTCAATCCACAAATGCCAAAGACAAAGTAAAAGGTCAGTGTGGAATTTTGTTCAAACAGGGGAACACAGTCTGGCTACTACCCCCAGAGAGAGGAGCAGTTAAGGTGCAATGGCTGCAGCCACTGCCACATGGCTGCTTCTGGAGCTCCTGGCCTGCAGATTGTAGGGGGAACAAGTGACCATTCAGAGGGTTTAACCTGTTTGGATGTGGATCACAGTCTTGGGTGGTGGTCCTGGGGTGTGTGACCAGTGAGCCAGGACATGTGGGGGCTGTAGAGAGGGTGCCCATCTAATAGCTCCAGGAGCTGCAAAAACCCCAGCGATGTGGGACATAGCTGTCTCCATTTTGGAAGCAGAGTTCTACTGTGGCAAAGAGCTCAAAAGTCAAGTAATTAGATGCCAATGTGAGCAAGCACAGGAAGAACAAACAGATGATAGAATCCTTTTGGGGGGGACATAAAGGATCAAGGCATGGAGTGGGAGGAAGACATTGAAGTCAGAACTCCTGCATCAAAAGCCTCCAAGAAAAATATGAATTGGTTATAGGCCATGGAGGAGCACAAGAAGAATTTTGAAAATCAAGTAAGAAAAGTGGAGGAAAAATTGGGAAGAGAAATGAGAATGAAGCAAGAAAATCATGAAAAGCAAGTAAACAGCTTGCTAAAGGAGACCAAAAAAATACTGAAGAAAATGACACCTTAAAAAATAAACTAACTTAAATGGCAAAAGAGGCCCAAAAAGCCAATGAGGAGAAGAATGCTTTAAAAAGCCAAATTTGCCAAATGGAAAAAGAATTTCAAAAACTCATTGAAGAGAATAAATCCTTCAAAATTAGACTGGAGCAATTGGAAGCTAATGACTTTATGAGAAATCAAAATGCTATAAAACAGATCCAAACAAATGAAAAAAAGAAGGCAATGTGAAATAACTCATTGGAAAAACCAGTGACTAGAAAATAGATCCAAGGGAGATAATTTAAAAATTATTGATCTACCTGAAAGCCACGATCAAAAAAAAGAGTCTAGACACCACCCTTCAAGAAATTATCAAGCAAAATTGCTCTGATATTCTAGAACCAGAGGGAAAAATAGAAATTGAAATAATTCGCCTACTGACTCTTGAAAAAGATCCCCCCCCAAAAAAACCTCCTAGGAATATTATAGCCAAATTCCAGAATTCCCAAGTCAAGGAGAAAATACTGCAAGCAGTCAGGAAGAAACAATTTGAATATTGTGGGAACACAATCAGGATAATACAAGACCCAGCAGCATCTACATTAAGGGATCAAAGGGCTTGGAATATGATATTCCAGAGGTCAAAGGAGCTAGGACTAAAACCAAGAATCACCTACCCAGCAAAACTGAGTATAACGCTACAGGGGAAAATATGGTCATTCAATGAGATAGAGGACTTTCAAGTATTCTTTTTTTTTTTTTAAACAAATACTTTATTAACTTCTGTTTTACATCATTCATTTCCGCCAGATTTTGAGTTACAATCATTTTCCCCCATTATTCCCCTACCCAACCTCCCAGAATAGTAGTCCCACAAGATATCACTTCCTCCAATCTGCTCTCTCCCATACCTTCTCCCATACCCCCATCGACTTTTCCATTAGAGGAAGATGAATCTTTGTGTCCCAATGCCTGCACATCTTATCTCCCAATTATAAGCAAAAGAGTATTAATAATAGTATTTATATATATTTGAAACATTTAATGTTACGACCTCGAATTTCAGATCCATTTCCTTCCTCCCTTGTCACCCATTCCTTCTTGGGAGATAAGTAATTCAGTATATGTTGTACATGTCTAGCTATGCAAAACATTATCATGGTAGATATATTGTACAAGGCTGCTTATAATTCCCTCCCACTCATCCCACCCCCACCTGGTCCATTCCCTACATGATCCTGTCCCTCTTCTATAGTGGGTACTTCCAACCTCCCCTCACCCCAAGGATGCCCTCCCATCCATCATCCCTCCTCTCATCCCCCTTCCCCCTATCCTGCTGCAGGTTGAGATATCCCATTTAGTATGTATGTCATTTTCTCCCTGAACCAAATTCAATGTGAATGTGGTTTTGCCTTTTTAGCCTTCCTTATTCTCCCCCTCCTTTGCACCCACTTCCCCTACATGAGATAGTTTACCCTACCATGTCTCTCCCCATCTCCTCTTGCCACTTTCCTCTCTCACCTCATAATTTCATCCCTTGAGTATTCTCCCTTCCCAACAAATTCAACCTATGCCCTCTATCCATATATAACTGTAACCATATACACACACATTCACATATGTATTCATATGACCACACACCCTTCTTCCATTATTTTCATAGTGAGAAAGATATCATCAGTCACAGTTATTGCTTTTCCATATAGGAATGTAAATAGTTCAACTTTGATAAGTTCCTTTTGATTTCTTTTCCCTGATTACCTTCTCAGGCATCTCTTCCTTCTTGTGTCTGGATGTCAAATTTTCTATTCAACTCTGGTTTTTTCCTCAAGAATGCTTGAAAGTCCTCTATTCCACTGAATGACCATATTTTCCCCTGAAACAAAATACTCAGTTTTGCTGGGTAGGTGACCCTTGGGTTCATTCCCAGTTCTTTTGCCCTCTGGAATATCATATTCCATGCCCTTCGATCCCTCAGTGTAGAAGCTGCCAGGTCCTGGGCTATTCTGATTGTGTTTCCACAATATTGAAATTGTTTCTTCCTGGCTGCTTGTAGTATTTTCTCCTTGATCTGGGGATTCTGGAACCTGGCTATAATATTCCTGGGAGTTTTCTTTTTGGGATCTTTTTCAGGAGGTGATCTGTGGATTCTTTCAACCTCTATTTTGCCCTCTGGATCTAAAACATCAGGGCAGTTTTCCTTGAGAATTTCTTGAAGGGTGATTTCTAGGTTCTTTCTTTGATCATGGCTTTCAGGTAGTCCAATAATTTTTAAATTGTCTCTCCTGGATCTATTTTCCAGGTCAGTGGTTTTTCCCATGAGATATTTCACATTGCCTTCTAATCTTTCATTTGTTTGGATCTGCTTAACAGCATCTTGATTTCTCATAAAGTCACTAGCTTCCATTTGCTCCAGTCTAACTCTGAAGGAATGAATCTCCTCAGTGAACTTTTGAGATTCTTTTTCCATCTGGCAAATTCGGCTTTTTAAGGCATTCTTCTCCTCATTGCCCTTTTGGGCCTCCTTTGCCATTTGAGTTAGTCTATTTTTTAAGGTGTTGTTTTCTCAGTCAGGCTGTTGACCCTCATTTCATACTTTTCCTGCATCCTTCTCATTTCTCTTTTCTAATTTTCCTCCACTTCTCTTATTTGATTTTTTTTTTTTTCTTTAAACAAATACTTTATTAACTTCTGTTTTACATCATTCATTTCCGCCAGATTTTGAGTTACAATCATTTTCCCCCCATTATTCCCCTACCCAACCTCCCAGAATAGCAGTCCCACAAGATATCGCTTCCTCCAATCTGCTCTCTCCCATACCTTCTCCCATACCCCATCGACTTTTCCATTAGAGGAAGATGAATCTTTGTGTCCCAATGCCTGCACATCTTATCTCCCAATTATAGGCAAAAGAGTATTAATAATAGTATTTATATATATTTGAAACATTTAATGTTACGACCTCGAATTTCAGATCCATTTCCTTCCTCCCTTGTCACCCATTCCTTCTTGGGAGATAAGTAATTCAGTATATGTTGTACATGTCTAGCTATGCAAAACATTATCATAGTAGATATATTGTACAAGGCTGCTTATAATTCCCTCCCACTCATCCCACTCCCCCACCTGGTCCATTCCCTACATGATCCTGTCCCTCTTCTATAGTGGGTACTTCCAACCTCCCCTCCCCCAAGGATGCCCTCCCATCCATCATCCCTCCTCTCATCCCCCTTCCCCCTATCCTGCTGCATTTTTAGCCTTCCTTATTCTCCCCCTCCTTTGCACCCACTTCCCCTACATGAGATAGTTTACCCTACCATGTCTCTCCCCATCTCCTCTTGCCACTTTCCTCTCTCACCTCATAATTTCATCCCTTGAGTACTCTCCTTCCCAACAAAATCAACCTATGCCCTCTTTCCATATATAACTGTAGCCATATACACACACATTCACATATGTATTCATATGACCACACCCCCTTCTTCCATTATTTTCATAGAGAGAAAGATATCATCAGTCACAGATATTGCTTTTCCATATAGGAATGTAAATAGTTCAACTTTGATAAGTTCCTTTTGATTTCTTTTCCCTGATTACCTTCTCAGGCATCTCTTCCTTCTTGTGTCTGGATGTCAAATTTTCTATTCAACTCTGGTTTTTTCCTCAAGAATGCTTGAAAGTCCTCTATTCCACTGAATGACCATATTTTCCCCTGAAACAAAATACTCAGTTTTGCTGGGTAGGTGACCCTTGGGTTCATTCCCAGCTCTTTTGCCCTCTGGAATATCATATTCCATGCCCTTCAATCCCTCAGTGTAGAAGCTGCCAGGTCCTGGGCTATTCTGATTGTGTTCACAAATATTGAAATTGTTTCTTCCTGGCCGCTTGTAGTATTTTCTCCTTGATCTGGGGATTCGGAACCTGGCTATAATATTCCTGGGAGTTTTCTTTTGGGATCTTTTTCAAGAGGTGATCGGTGGATTCTTTCAACCTCTATTTTCCCCACTGGATCTAAAACATCAGGGCAATTTCTTCTTGAGAATTTCTTTAAGGATGATTTCTAGGTTCTTTGATCATGGCTTTCAGGTAGTCCAATAATTTTTAAATTATCTCTCCTGGATCTATTTTCCAGGTCAGTGGTTTTTCCCATGAGATATTTCACATTGCCTTCTATTCTTTCATTTGTTTGGATCTGTTTAACAGCATCTTGATTTCTCATAAAGTCACTAGCTTCCATTTGCTCCAGTCTAACTCTGAAGGAATGAATCTCCTCAGTGAACTTTTGAGATTCTTTTTCCATCTGGCAAATTCGACTTTTTAAGGCATTCTTCTCCTCATTGCCCTTTTGGGCCTCCTTTGCCATTTGAGCTAGTCTATTTTTTAAGGTGTTGTTTTCCTCAGTCAGGCTGTTGACCCTCATTTCATACTTTTCCTGCATCCTTCTCATTTCTCTTTCCAATTTTTCCTCCACTTCTCTTATTTGATTTTTTTTTCTTTAAACAAATACTTATTAACTTCTGTTTTACATCATTCATTTCCGCCAGATTTTGAGTTACAATCATTTTCCCCCCATTATTCCCCTACCCAACCTCCCAGAATAGCAGTCCCACAAGATATCGCTTCCTCCAATCTGCTCTCTCCCATACCTTCTCCCATACCCCCATCGACTTTTCCATTAGAGGAAGATGAATCTTTGTGTCCCAATGCCTGCACATCTTATCTCCCAATTATAAGCAAAAGAGTATTAATAATAGTATTTATATATATTTGAAACATTTAATGTTAAGACCTCGAATTTCAGATCCATTTCCTTCCTCCCTTGTCACCCATTCCTTCTTGGGAGATAAGTAATTCAGTATATGTTGTACATGTCTAGCTATGCAAAACATTATCATAGTAGATATATTGTTCAAGGCTGCTTATAATTCCCTCCCACTCATCCCACCCCCCACCTGGTCCATTCCCTACATGATCCTGTCCCTCTTCTATAGTGGGTACTTCCAACCTCCCCTCCCCCCAAGGATGCCCTCCCATCCATCATCCCTCCTCTCATCCCCCTTCCCCCTATCCTGCTGCAGGTTGAGATATCCCATTTAGTATGTATGTCATTTTCTCCCTGAACCAAATTCAATGTGAATGTGGTTTTGCCTTTTTAGCCTTCCTTATTCTCCCCCTCCTTTGCAACCACTTCCCCCCTACATGAGATAGTTTACCCTACCCTGTCTCTCCCCATCTCCTCTTGCCACTTTCCTCTCTCACCTCATAATTTCATCCCTTGAGTATTCTCCCTTCCCAACAAATTCAACCTATGCCCTCTATCCATATATAACTGTAACCATATACACACACATTCACATATGTATTCATATGACCACACCCCCTTCTTCCATTATTTTCATAGTGAGAAAGATATCATCAGTCACAGTTATTGCTTTTCCATATAGGAATGTAAATAGTTCAACTTTGATAAGTTCCTTTTGATTTCTTTTCCCTGATTACCTTCTCAGGCATCTCTTACTTCTTGTGTCTGGATGTCAAATTTTCTATTCAACTCTGGTTTTTTCCTCAAGAATGCTTGAAAGTCCTCTATTCCACTGAATGACCATATTTTCCCCTGAAACAAAATACTCAGTTTTGCTGGGTAGGTGACCCTTGGGTTCATTCCCAGTTCTTTTGCCCTCTGGAATATCATATTCCATGCCCTTCGATCCCTCAGTGTAGAAGCTGCCAGGTCCTGGGCTATTCTGATTGTGTTTCCACAATATTGAAATTGTTTCTTCCTGGCCGCTTGTAGTATTTTCTCCTTGATCTGGGGATTCTGGAACCTGGCTATAATATTCCTGGGAGTTTTCTTTTTGGGATCTTTTTCAGGAGGTGATCGGTGGATTCTTTCAACCTCTATTTTGCCCTCTGGATCTAAAACATCAGGGCAGTTTTCCTTGAGAATTTCTTGAAGGGTGATTTCTAGGTTCTTTCCTTTGATCATGGCTTTCAGGTAGTCCAATAATTTTTAAATTGTCTCTCCTGGATCTATTTTCCAGGTCAGTGGTTTTTCCCATGAGATATTTCACATTGCCTTCTAATCTTTCATTTGTTTGGATCTGCTTAACAGCATCTTGATTTCTCATAAAGTCACTAGCTTCCATTTGCTCCAGTCTAACTCTGAAGGAATGAATCTCCTCAGTGAACTTTTGAGATTCTTTTTCCATCTGGCAAATTCGACTTTTTAAGGCATTCTTCTCCTCATTGCCCTTTTGGGCCTCCTTTGCCATTTGAGTTAGTCTATTTTTTAAGGTGTTGTTTTCCTCAGTCAGGCTGTTGACCCTCATTTCATACTTTTCCTGCATCCTTCTCATTTCTCTTTCCAATTTTTCCTCCACTTCTCTTATTTGATTTTTAAAGTCCTTCTTAAGGTCCTCTATGGCCTGCAACCCGCTCATGTTTTCCCCTGGGGCTTTTGGAGCAGGACTTCTGACCTCACAGTCCTTTTCCCGCTCTATGCCCCCAAAATAGGAGTCTAGGGTTGCATTTTTCTGTTTCCTTTGCCTTGGCATGTTGCCACTTAATTACTTGACTTTTGGGCTTGTTGCCACACTATGGCTTTAAGGCCAGATAGAGGAATTTTCGTCCCGAACGTGTGGGGGGCAACTTCCGTTTCTGGCAAGCTGTAAACCCACCCACAACTTCCACCCTAGATCACAATCCAGATCCAGGGAGGTTAAAGCAAGAGCGATTACCCCCCAAGACTGATCGCTGGATCTCCCCACGATTTGTAGGCTGGGAGCCGGAAATGCCTCTGAAAACTACACAGTGGCGTGTCTCCTCAGCAGCTTCTAGCCCCCAGGGGAGGGAGCTGACGCATTCCCCAAATACAGGTCCCAAAGTCCATAGGACACTAACCTCTTACTTTGTCCTAGGCAAGTCTATGTTGATAATTCTGGCGTCTCCACAGTTCCTGGTGTTCTGGGGTTCCTCCAGCCGGCTGCTGGCCCTGCCGCCCTGGGGCTAAAACCTCGGCTCACGTGGACCTGGGCTCGGCTCGGCTCCTGCGCTCTGCGCGCTGCCGGCTCCCAGACCACTGCGCTGGTCCTTCCTGCAGGGTGCTGGGCTGTCCTCAGCGGGAGGTTAGCTTCTCTGTGTCGTTCTGTGGGTGCTGGGGCTCCAGAAGTTTTTCAGAGTCCTTTTTTACATGGTTTGTGGAGAATCTGGGGGCAGAGAGGCTTGGACTAGCTGTTTCTACTCCGCCATCTTGGCTCCGCCCCCCCGACTTTTCAAGTATTCTTGATGAAAAAACCTGAGCTGAACAGAAAATTTGACTTTCAAATACAAGAAGCAAGAGAAGCATGAGAAGGTAAACAGGAAAAAGAAATCATAAGGAACTTATTAAAGTTGAACTATTTACATTCCTACATGGAAAAATTATAGTTGTAACTCATAAGACTTTTCTCAGTATGAGGATAGCTGAAGGGAATATATGTATGTATATGTATGTATGTATGTATACATATATTTGTATGTTCATGTATACATAGACAGAGGGCACAGGATCAGTTGAATAGGAAGTGATGATAACTAAAAAATAAAATTAAGAGGTGAGAAGAATACAATGAGAGAAGGAGAAAGGGAGAGATAGAATAAGGTAAATTATCTCATATAGAAGAGGCAAGAGAAACTGTTACAATGGAGGAAAAGAGCAGGAAGGTGAAAGGGAATGGGACAACCTGATTCTTATTGAATTTGGCCTAAGGAGGGAATAACATACACACTCAACTGGGTATCTTGCCCTACAAGAAAATAGCGGGGTTGGGGATAAGAAGGAGGAGGATAGAAAGGAGGGAAGATTGGGGAAGAGGGTAGTTAGAAGCAAACATTTTTGAAAAGGGATAGGGTCAAAGGAGAAAGTAAAATAAGTGGGGGACAGGATAGGTTAGGGGAAATATAGTCTTCCACAATATAACTACTGTGGAAATGATTTGAGTAACTACACATGTACGATCTGTATTGAATTGCTTATCTTCCCAGTGGAGGTGGGTAAGGAGAGGAGAAGGGAAAAAAATCTGGAAATCAAAGTTTTAAAGACAAATGTTTAAAATTTGTTTTGTACATGCAACTGGGAAATAAGATATACAGGTGCTGGGGTATAGAAACCCATCTTGCCCTACTAGAAAGTTAGAGGGGTGAAGGGGGAGGATGTAAGAGAGAAAAGATTGGGGGAAGGGGTATTCAGTAGGCTTGCTATTTGAGGAGGATAGGGGAAAGATGGGGAGAGAAAAATTGTAACTCAAAAGCTTGTGGAAATGAATGCTGAAAACTAAAAATAAAGTAAATAATGTTTAAAAAAAAGACCATGTCTAGAGAATTGTGGCCAGTTCTGGATATCCCATTTGAGGAAGTATGTTCATAAGCCAGAGAACATTCAGGGGAGGGAGACCAAGATGGTGAAGGGACCATTATATGAGATTGCTTAGCCCAGAGAAGAGAAGACTTGGTTGGAAGAGTATAATAGCTATCTTAAAATATTTGAAGGGCTGTCATATGCAGAAGGGATTAAACTCATTCTGCTTTTCTCCAGAAGGCAAGACTAGGCTCAATTATTGAAAGTTTCATAAAAGCACATTTTGACTTTATGTAAGAAAAATGTTTCTCACAATTTGAACTGTCTCAAAATGGAATAAATTCCTTTGGGAGATAGCGAATTCTTTCTTTGACGAAAGGAACGGTTAAGGATCATTTTTCAAGAGGTTCCATAGAAAGGTTTCTTGATTAAGTCTCAGTTGTATTAAATAACCACCAAGTTTCTTTCCAGCATTGGGATTCTCAGAGATCAGCTTAGCCAACCTCTTCATTTGTCAAATGAAAAAACTTAGACTCCAAGATGGGAAGTGACTTGATCAACTTTCCACAGATGATTTAGTGATAAACCTGGGACTGAATTCCAAAGTTTATTAACTACAAATCTATTCTTAATGCTATGCCATGTCATCTTGTGAAGGATGGAGATGTTGGACCAGACTGTGAAGGATTTGTAGAACTTAAATTGAAAGAGGGAAGGAAAATGGTGTCCCAGGCTGAGAGATGTAGGCAGAAAAAGTTACTAATGGTAGGGTGGAGTAGGGGGAGAGGAGGAGGTTAGATATATAGGATAGGTACAAGTTAGAGAGATTGTCATAACAAGTTTTGAATTCATATAAGGTATCTCAGCCCGTCACTCTAACCTGTTGAGATCTTTTGGGATCCTGTGTTAGCTTTCTCTCTGTTTCACATAATCTATGAATTTGATAAGCATGTCATCCTTGCCTACATCCAATTGTTGAACAATACCAGACAAAGCACCAATCCTGGAGCACTCTCCTAGAGATCTCTCTCCAAGTTAAAGTTGACCAGTTAATGGTTACTCTTTAATTTGAGTCATGAATCCACTTGGCTACATAATTATATAGCCCACTTCCCTCCCATCCTCACAAGGATAACGTGACAAATGTTTTACAGCAATCTCAGTATACTATTTACATTATTCCCCAGCCCTGCCAACCTAGTAACCCTATGAAAAAAAGAATAACATGGAATGATTTGTTTTTGATGAAGCTATGTTGGCTCTCAGTGATCACCCAGCAAGATTGAAGGCCTAGAGTCATGATTTGAGTTCAAATCCAGCCTCAGACACTTACTGCCTCTGTGACCCTAAGCAAGTCATTTAGCTTCTATATGCTTTAGTTTCCTCAGCTGTAAAGTGGGGATAACAATAGCACCTACTTTCCAGTGCTGTTGTGAAGAGAAATTGAGATATTAGTAAAGCTCTTAGCACAGTGCCTGGCACTGAGGTCAGCACTACATGAATGTTAGTTGTTTTGTTGTTGTTTTTATTTGTGAAGTCTAACAATGCATTCTATGTCTATAGTCTATTCTTAAGTTTTCCCAAGGATCAAATCGAAGCTCACTGATCTATAGTTTGTAGAGTCTATCCAACATCTTCCTTTTTCTGATGCTACAACATTCCCAACCCTCACACTCTTTTAAAGATCATTGGCCATGGTTCAGCAATCATATCTGTCAGTTCTTGGATTCTCTTGAGATGTAGTTACTTGGATTCATCAACCAGCAGCCATATGGTCTCTTATTATCTCTCCTCATTTTGAGGGGGTTGGTCTCATCTAGCTCTAAATTCGTGATCTCTGACTTGGGCTTTCAATTCCATTTATGTCCCATTCTTCCCAAATGAAAGATTCTCCTTAGTCAAGAAGACAGGAACAAAATATGAGTTGAGTAGTTCTGCCTTATCATCATGATCAAATCCACCTGAGCAGTCATCTTGCACTACTTTGTTTTTTCCCTTCCCACAGCATTATTTTTTGTTGTTGTTGTCCTCGTCATTCATTGCAACTTGAAGTCACTCTAAGCTTTAACACTCCTAATAGTATTCCTATAAGGCTACTGTTCTTTCATGTTCATCCTATTCTATCCCAGCTTCTTTTTCCAAAGCTTTTTAAATTCTGAGTTGTCCTCCCTGGGTGTCCACATTAGTATGTTTAGATAGTTCTTTCTTTCTTCATTCCTGAAAATTTTTCTGCTTGAGTCTTTGGAATTTCAACTTTGAGAGATTCTCACCTCACATAGGTTGATTTTTCCTAAAGAACTTTAGATCATGAAATCCTATCTATCCTTTCCCTGAACCCTCTGTAACTGATTCTCCTAAAATATAGGGTGGGCACTACCCACATCTTTTTTCCTCCCTAAATCAATGCAATGAGCCCTTATTAAGAGTCCACTATGTATAGGTACTGTGCTAGGCACTAGAAATACAAGGACAAAAATTAAAGGGACCTCTGTCATCAGGGAACTTAAGTTACAAATGAATTATTGGTCATAAATTGAGGTGAATCCTTTGATAGAATAGTCACTTTTCCCTAAAGTTCCCATAATTTCAGCTTCAACAATAGGGCCTTTCTTATTGTTCATAATCAGATCTAGAAGAGTAATTATTCTTCTCATTTCCCACCACCTTTTCAAGAATGAATTGTGACTTCTGTCTCTGATAGTATTCTATGTTTCAGGCCCCTTCCAGATGTAAGGTTCCATGTACTAAGGCCTTCCAGCTCTGACATGCTATGATTCTAGCAAGCAAAACCTTACAGAATTCTGCAAAGTCACAATAACTTACTCCTGGCCTCCTGTCTGGTCAGCACACTTAGATACTTTCCTCATTCTGAGGGAATTAGCTTGTAGCTTTGGGGGGCTTGGTGGTTCAATCACCTTCAAGTTGCTCAGATCTGCTGAGCCAAGGTTTGACTGATCTCAAACCAGGAAGCTGGGAAGGAAGAAGGGAGTTGAAGGGAAGCTGGGCTCTCTGTACATTCCAGCAACACTCAGCTGGTGTCAGCTGGTGGGTCAGGTCAGCCTTCCTTATCTGGTGCAATTAACCTATGCAAATGAGTGTTAATGATCTCTTCAGTCCCTTAGGAGTAAGCTTCCTCCACTCTGGGAGGAGGCTCCTGGCTTGAAAAGGACCACAGAGCCCTAAACACTGTTCCATTTTTAAGTAAACAGATGGCAGCTTCCCATGCAATGGAAGAAAAAACAAGGGTCTTCAAATCAATCAATCACTGAAAAAGCATATATTAAATGCCTACTATGTAGGTTTGGAACTAAAATACGAAGACAAAAAAAAAAAAGATTCCAACTTCAGAGGAGCTTGTGAAAGAAAAATTAAGTTTCTTGTACTTAGCTCCAGAGGGCAGAAGTAGAACCTATAGGGAGTTTCAGGGAGTCAGATTTCAGATTAATATTAGGAAAAATTTCCTGACAATTTTCCTGAGCCCTCCAGCAGCTGAATGGCAATGCCTCAGAGGTTGAGTTCCCTGTCCCTGGGGGTATTCAAGGAAACTGAATGACCACTGTCTGAAACACTATAGAAGTTTTTTGTCTAATTGGAGAGATGACCTCAAAGGTTCCATAAAGAATCTATAATTCCAGGAGTCTAGGAGTCTAAAATTCTAATAATAAGAACCAGCTTTATATTAATTTTTAAGGTATTTACAAGCAAGATTTGCAATAACCCTGAGAAATAAGCAGTTCCAGGACCTCTTTTTCCCTCATTTTATAAAGTCCAGTCAGTTTATAATTGCTGCAAAGATATCCAAGCCAGAATTCAAATCCAGGTTTTCTGACTCCAAATCCAGTGCTCTGTCTATTATGCCACACTGTTATTCAGAAGTCTATAGTGATCATCATAAAATGACAGGTCTGGGCCTCTCTGATGCTAAGATTCTCTTGTCCTATAAGCCAAGGTATGTATGGTTCTATTTTATAGAAGCGGTGACTGAAAGTTAAAGAATAGGGATGGGGGAACTTTGATGGGAATGATGGGATCCTGAAAGAAGAAAGGAATAATTAAATCCTCAGGCATGGCACCTTCCCCTCCTGGCAGCAGCAAAAACAAGGCATCTCAGCATATTTGCTAATGCTGAGCAGCCAAGGGGAAAAAATTGCTGACGGGCGCTCTGGACTGGTGTGTTGTTGTTAAACACCTACTTATGGCTCTAATCGGCTGGTTTTCACACCAGTAAGGTGGGGATAGGTTGTTGACATTGACCTGGCAGGGGAAGGACCTGCCAGAACTGGCCAAGGCAGCATAAGAGAAGGCTGAGAATTTGGCAAGAGTAACGTGTGTATGGGGAGGGGGAGTGGTGGAAGAAAGGCAGACAGGGATAGTAAGGAGAAACTTGAACATATGGTAAAGGGAATTGGGAGCCACCCTAAGATACAGACATCCTATCAATAGGGCCTGGAAACCACTTGGGACTCAAGGTGAAAAGAGCAGCAGAGATTGTCTAGGGAGCCACCTTCTGGGATGATTGATGATGATGGTGGTGATTATCATAAAAATCATAGAATTTAGAATTGGAAAACTCCTCAGAGGTCATATACTCCAACCCAGTCTTTGGCTAACAGGGAAATTAATACCACGAGGGGTTAAGGGATTTGCACAAGTTCCATATCATAATTTCCAAATACTTCCCAGAATTCACTTTTATTTGACCATCACAACAACCTTGAGAGGTAGGTGAGGTAGGTAATGCCAGGATTATTGTCCCATTTTACAGTTAACCAAACTGAAGACCAGAAAATCAAACTGACTTACCCAAGAGTATCCAGTGAAGTAGGGACCAAGCCAGGCCTGGAAATCAGATCTTGCCCAGTCCACTGTTTCCTTTCCTTCACATCCCTATCTTAAGTGGAGTAGGAAAGCTTTGGTCCCTCTAGCTAAGGCTCTACTGTAAGTCCCCAGGGCTAACTTTCCTTCTAAGAGCAAAGAGGAGAATAAGGACAGAGCACACCTTTAAAGGACTCCAGGGCCTGCCTGCTCTGACGGGAATCAAAGCTGACAGGGAAGTTATGGGGGCAGTTAGCTGAAAGTTGCTCTTTAGAGCTGAATTGCTGAGTAGATCAGACATCAATTAGGAGAGCCTGGGACACAAGGGAAGAGGAAGAGAGGGGGAAAAGAATAGGGGAGGAGTCTTAAAACTTTTGCATTGCTTGTCTATATGAAGGATCACAAGATCTGAGGTTATAATATCATAGGATCTTAGATTTAGGGGTCATCTAATGAAACCCCCTCATTTTACAGATGAAGAAACTGAGGCTCAGAGAGGTTTTGACTGGCTTAAGGTCACATAGCTGGTAAGTATCTGAGGCAAGATTTGAAGCCAAATCTCACCCTGGAGATCATTTGGTCCAAACTCTTTTACAGATGAGAAAACTCAGCCTCACTGAAGTGAAAGGATTTGTTCAAAATCACCACAATAATAAATAGCAGTCAGGATTAAAACTCAGGTCTCCAAATCCAATGCTCAAAATCAGAAAAAGATGTTTTGGTCTGGGAATTCACAGGGAGATGAATAGAGCCCTTGGACAAGCTGTAGATATGCCCCATCCAGGAACAATGGTACTGTTACTTTGACTGGTATGGCAGTAAGATGGGCAGGGGTCTAGGATTATCTTTCACCATATGAATCATAGTGAAATATTTAGAAAGAGTTATAAAATTGCTAACATTCTTGCTGAGGAGTTACATAATATTTGTAGGATTCAGTGAATGGACTAAGGTAATTGATCAACAAACATTTATTAAGAGCCTGCTATGCTAAGGTGCTAGGGGTACAATAATAGTCTTTGCCTTCAAGAATATCTTATCAGATATCACAAATACACATAAGCAAATACAAAATATGTAGAAAGGGAATGAAAATAATTTATAGAGACTATTATCAGCTGGGGGAATTAGGAAAGACTTCAGGTAGTTGAACTGAGCTTTGGAGAAAGCCTGGAATTTTAGGAGATTCAGATAAAGAAGGGGTGTGTTCTAGGTATGGGAGACAACTTAAGCAAACACACTGAGATGGAAGATGGAACACTGTGAACAAAAAATTTCAAATAGACTAGATTGGCTAGAACATAAAGTCCATGAAGAATAAAGCATAATAAGCCTGGAGAGGTTGGCTGGAACTATCCATCTGGGAAGACTATCTGAAGGAGACTGGCTTTCAGACACTCATAGACCATTAGAGTTGGGCATGACTGCATTATTTATATTTGTTTATTTTATATGGTATCTGAGGCCCATAGAGGTCAAATGACATGTCCAAGATTACATGGAGTTAGCGTCAAAACAAATAGACAAACTCAGTTCTCCTTACTCCCAGTCCAGAGCTGTTCCCATTATTGCTCAGTCTTCATTTTCAAGGAGGACTAGTGATGTTACAGGGTAAGGTCTTGACTCACTTGAAATTTAAGTGAGGTGGAACTGTACAAAGTTGTCAGACACAGTCTCTCTTCCAGAGTCATCAAAGTCCAATGGCAAGACAAAAGCTAAGACAACCGGCGATGGCCTGGGATACAGCGGATGACCTTGACATCTTCATGTTTAACCAAGATCTACGCACTCCATAGTACCTGCTTCGGCCCCTTCATGGTTTTTGGAACAAATTATTCTCATTCACCCACTCCACCAGGAGAAGTCTTCACATGCTTCGGGGTAGACACTCCCCTAATTCACTCACAGGTTTGAGGCCTGTCAGTTACTCTCAACCTGGGTTAGCCCTACAGCTCATTGAAGCCACAGCTGAGAGTTGAGTGCCAGCTACACACCCTGAAAAGGGCTTAGCAGCCCTCACACCAGAGGTGCTAGTCCTCCCTGAACACCCCATACACACATTATGCCACCTTTCAATGGGAACATGCACTTCTATGGCTTGGAGAGGTCCTTCCAGATTATGTAATCCATTGTTTACCTCCAGGTAGAACTAACTCCTTGATGCTCTCAAACATTCTCTTTCCTAGGACCTTTAGGTCTAAAAACTTGGGTTTTAATCCTAACAGAATTCATGTTGGCTATTCTGATGCTATATGTTTGCATGCTTCTGATCAGACACAGAGGCTCAATGGTTATAGACACTCTCAATAAGGTCTTTAGCCTAGGGTGAAAGGTGACTCAGGGCATGATTCTTCTTATCACTAAGTAGATCAGAAAGATGATCCCAATCCTCTTTTTTTTTCCAATCCTCTTAATGTTAGTATTCTGCCTACCAGTAATAGCCCAGGTAGGCCTCAGCGAAGAGAAAGGGAACAAGCATTTTGTTGTTGCTGTCCATTTGTTTCAGTCATGTCCAACTCTTTGTGGACAAATTAGGGGGGGGTTGGCAGACATATTAGACTGGTTTGCCATTTCCTTCTTCATTGCTTCAGCTCATTTTGAAGATGAGGAACTGAGGCAACCAGGGTTAAGTCACTTGCCCAGGATCACAAAGCTACTAAGTATCTGAAGCTGAATTTGAACTCAGAAAGATAAGTCTGACTCCAGGTCTGGTGCTCTGTCCACCTCATTACCTAGCTGCCTGCCATGAACTTTCTGCATCCCAAGAAGATTTTTAATTCATTTGGGCAATGGATACTTTAAGTACACGCTGATATACTAAGGCATCACTCTTTAGTGCAAAGAGCCCTGGACTTCAAGGCAAAAGTTCTAGGTTCAAGACCCAGCCCCAAGACTTTCTAGTTGTTGTTCGGAGCCTCCATTTCCCCATCTGTAAACTAAAATGTTAATGCCTGTCCTTCCTGCCTCCTGCAGTGTTTGCAAAAATCACAAAAGAAAAACTTTATAAACTGAAAAGTGCTATATAAACAAGAGCAGTCAGCTGGAAGACAGCAAAGTGGAAATAACTCCTTTAAAATTCCTTCTCCTCAGGATCCAGGTGGCTTTCTTCTCGTTAAGGGAGTTAAGAATGTTCTTGTTTCATTAGGTTCATTTTTAGCAATATCATTATAATCAAAGCATAATAAACATCAATTTGCAGTTTACAAAGTATTTTATTATGAATAATCTCATTAGATCCTCAGCTGAGAAGGTTGAAAAGAGATTCTTTGAAAGGCCTAAGGTTTAGAACTACAGGTTCTAAAGGTTTAGCTGTGGAAAGTGAGATAGAGAATCAATGAGGGAGGAGTCAAAGGAATGCCTTACTTTAGTGAGAGCCCAGTTAAGTTTAGATAGTAGACAGATATAGAAGATCCTATGACTTTCTGCAGCTCTATTCAGTCAATAAAAATTTATTAAGCAAGAGAGACTTCCTCTAGTTGGAATTAGTGGACAAGAACAATTTGTTCCAATGGCCATGAAGATGGGTGAAGTAGGCTCTGTGAAGCACTTAGAGCTTGGTTATCCACTGCATCCTGGGCCATCATCACTCATCCTGGCTTTTGTCTTGCCCCTGGATTTTGATGACTCTAGAAGAGAGAGTGAGGTTTTGTAAAACTCTGCCTCACTTAAATACAATTCACACACAAGTCTAGACATCACCCCATGATGTCATCAGTCCACTTTGAAAACAAAGGACAAACAACAATATTAAGCACCTACCATGTACTAGGTAGGCATTGTGCTAAGCACTGGGAATTCAAATATGAAAAAGAAAAATAGTCTCTGCTCTCAAGGAGCTTACTATCTGGTGAGAGAAGACAATATCTCTCCCAAAAATAAAATTGATGAAAGAGTGGGGTTGGGGGGGACACTGTGCAGTGGTATGATTGAGAAACCCTGAGGGGTGTAGCTGGGTGAGAAATGAAGAGACAGATGGCGTGGGTGTCCTCCTTAAATGGAGGTCCTAAGAGGAACAAGTCTCAATCCTCCAAATCAGAAGGAAGGGTGCCAGGGGCAAAGGGTACTTAAAGGGGTGAGTCCAAGGGCTGAAGGGATCTTGCAGGATGAAGAAGTTCCTGGGGCTTGATAGAAAAGGCTAGAAGAACACACCAAGTGGAAAATAAGGAAGGATGTTGTTGGTAATCCAAGGTTAATATTTAGCAAGGCATGGATGTCCATAGGACGGCAGGATAAGGGATTTAAGAAAAATTGTATACTGTTGAACTGTTTCGCTATAAAGCCAAGATTGATAGAGGAAGAAAATTAAGTGAGAGCAAAGGTTATGGACTGGGATTGTACTCTGGGAAGGAGAGAATGGAGTTCAGAGTAATAACAAAGAATAGTTCTGGGAGAAGACAGAGAGACAGAATATGATGAGATTATGGTTGGATAAAGCAATTATAGAATTCTGGGTCATGGAAATGGAACAATGGTGGGAGAGAGTACTTGTGGGTGTTGGTAAGGAAGAACACAAAAGAAGGACAAATCCTATAAAAAGAGTGACAGGAACAATAAAGCTGAGACCAGGTGAGACTGAATGATGAAAGCTAAGGACAAGAATGTTTGGTTTTTTAAACTATGTGGAGGACAAGTGGAAGATCAAATAAGGAATAAAACAGATGATTAGAGTGAATTAGACAGGAATAGTGAAGGAGAAGGCAGAGCTACTCAACCTATTTAATTTCTCTTTTCAGTACAAAGGGGAAAAAATCTTTGAACTAGGAAGGATAGAACAAAAATGGTTAGCAAGAAGTTGAAACCCAAGATAAAGACGGGTCTGATAAATACACTCACCTACCTTTAACCAAAGGGCTAACAAATTTTTATTCTGAATCTATCCTGCACCAGGCATTGTGCTACAAATGCAAAGAATGAAATGAAACAATCCCTATTCTGTAGGAGCTTACGTTTTAATATGGGAGATGTATACACACATATATACATATGTGTTTGCATGTATGTATGCAAAAAATAGAAATAGAGTAAATTGAAATAAAGGTAGTTGGTGGGGTGTAGAAAGGAATATTCTTCCAAGTATGGATTAGATTAGGTCTCTTCTCACCTTGAAATTAGGCCTGAGGATTTAGATCTAAAGGGGAATGACACACTTGAGTCACAGGGATAACTAAGAATGAATGACCTTCTTCCTATTAAGCCTCCAGATATGAAGGACTTTTCTGCTTACTACATAGTAGGAGCTTAATAAATGTATGTTGACTGACTGACTAAGAGGAGGGGCATTGTAGTGAACTTAAGGAAACCTGAGTTCATATGTCCATTCACAAACTCACTACATGGTCAGGGGCTAGACATTTCTTTTTTTTCTCTGAGACTCAGTTTCTCCCTCTGTAAAATGAGAGTGGCTATCTCTGCCTTGCCTACCTTACAAGGTTGTTTTGGAGGTCGAATGAGATAATGGATAAGAAAGAGTATGTGAAAGCTACAAAACAGTGGATTGTTATTGTTGTTGTTGTTGTCATTTTTGTTGTTTTTATAGAGTTAATAGCTTGGTAAGCCCGAAGTCTGGGGCCACACTGTTCTAAAGCCCCTGGAAGAGAAAGACGGTCCACGCTGCTGACTCCTCTGGGCCCTATTTTGAAAGATAGGAGGGTGATGCAGGAAATGCAGAAACCTTCGAGCTCAGGCCTGTTGACTTTCTGATCACATCCCATCTCCCGTCAGGCGCCCAGGCCCAGCGATTTATGACATCCCTGTGCACAGCCGGGGCTGCGGCAGCTCAGGACACTTTCCCCATCCCCTCCTCCATTGCTTGAGTCCTTTATCAGGCAGCCCTGGTCAAAGCCTCCCTCACTGTCTCTCAATAAGTGCAGCCACCTTGTTTGTGTGGCATAAATGCAAGGACTGGGCCTTGGGAAAAAGACACAGAAAGGCAGCTTGATTCAGCTGAAAGAGTTTCATTTACTGTTGGGGAACTGCATTCAAATCCTGCCTCTTCTCTCAGTATTTCTGTGACTTTGGGAAAGTTGCTTTAATTTCCTGAGCCTCCATTTTTTCAACTATAAAATAAGGTTATTGAACTAGGTGACCTGTAACGTCCTTTACAGCTCCAAGTCTGTTCTCTCAAACATTGGATTTAGTACTGAAAGAGATCTTGGAAGTCATTTAGTCCAACCCCTCTCCCCACTTTATAGGTCAGGAAACTGAGGCCCACAAAGGTGCAGTGACTTGCCCAAGGTCACTCAGGTTCAGGGATATGCTGAAGACAGTTTATACTAGCAAACTGGTTGTTAAATTTTCAGTTGGAGCATTTATACTCAGAAATCAGTCAACACTACAAATTTGGGCCTGATTTATTGTTTGGCTAACTATCCAGATAGAAAATGATGGAGAAAATGTTCATGAATATTAAACTTTAAAATGTGGCTGACTTTTCAGAGAGCCAATTGTTAAACATTTGCCAGGAATAATCAATATTTCCAGGTCAGAGAAAACAGTCAGGATTCAAACCAAATTGTTCAAAATCAAAATTTCAGAGGTCTTTTTCCTATAGTAAAATTGTCCACTAGACAAAAAAGTTGCTTCATGTATCTCTCCCCCATTCCCTGAAGCTTATAAAAGAGCTGAGCAAAAGAAATACAAAATTACACATAATAAATTGCTATTTATTAATTGATTGATTAATCAGATGTATTAAGTGCTTTACCATGGAATACTTTCAACATCTATTATCTCCATTGATCTCCATGCCAGAATTTCATGGTAACCAGAAACAGGATCAATATCCCTGTTTTATAGGTGACTAGCCTGAGACCCAGAGAGGGAAAGAAGTTCGCCTAAAACCACAGAATAAATTAGTGCCACGCAGAACTCGAACCCAAGTCCTCTGACTCCAAGCCCAATATTCTTTCCACTCCATGATATTGCTCCAGTTGGGGTAAATGACTGAGATATCTCATGAAGGACATCATGCAAGGCTGTCCCCAGTCTGCCCTCCTGTGATCTCTCAGCTATGCCCCCATCCTGAGGGGATAGGTGTTTACTGGAGAAGAGCAAAAGGTTTAGTGCTAGATGGAACCTTGTTTGCCAATGCCCCATTTTACAAGTGAAAAGACTGAGGCTGAAGGAACAAATCTGACTTATCCAAGATCATATAGATAAGCATGTAAGTAGTAAGTAGCAGAGCTGGAATTTGAAACCTGGTCACCCAACTCCAAATTCAGTGCTCTCTCCACTATCATATGTGGGGCAAGAATTTGAAATACCCCATAAAACTAGAGTCAGACAACTAGATCAGAGACTTCATCTGATCCAATGCCCTCATTTTGCAAATGAAGAATCTGAGACCCAGGGATGTTAAGTGACTAGTCCCGGGTCCTACTGGTAGTAAGTATTAAATACTTTTCAGACCCAGGCTTTTGTGTGCAGGGCCAGTGTGCTTTCCACCACACCACGCATGCTTCTGACTCTTGTTTCCCACAAACTTTTTGTGGTAGTGAGCAGATCCTAAAGTGCTATCCCCAAGCTCCCTATAAAACTTAAGCTGTCTCATCATCCAGTTCCTTACATCTTGTAGAGGGGATGAAAGAGCCACTACCAGACTATGAATACACAGTTTCGAGTGATAGCCAATCCAAAGAAAATTTACAGACTCATTATGAGGAAAATTTCCCAGTAAACAGAGATGCCCAAAAATGGAAAGTCTGTCTTAAGACTTAAAAAGTTTGTTCCTGGAGGTGTTTAAGCAGTGTCTGGATAATCACTTATAAGAGATTCAAATCATAGGATTTTTTGAATTTGAAAAATAATGGAGATTTAGTTCAATCCTCTCAGTTTACACATAAGGAAACTGAGACTCAGAAAGGTTAAAGGACTTGTTTAGGGTCAAATAACTAGTTTAGGGTCAAATAAATAAAGAGCTAAGATATGGGCCTAGGTCTTTTGACTCCAAATTCAGCACTTTTCCCATCGTTCCCTTGTTTCTAAGGTCTTGCCTAATGCTATAGTTCTTAAATTCTATGTCAAGCCAATCTCATCTGTTCTCAAGGGAGCCAGCCAAGCCAATGGCCCAGACTTGCAAACTCAAGATTGAAATGCAGATGGACCTTTCCTTCACCTCTCCTTGACATTAAGTACAACATTACCACGTTGTCATATCCAACTTGACAGTTCAGGCCTCTACTCTCATAACAATGATGACCCCTGGCCTCTCTGGAGGACTCTCTTTCTCAATCCTTATAGAGCTAAGAGCATCACATTCAGTGACTTGTTTACTGAACGTCTCCGAGGCTTAAATGCATTTAAAATAGGCATCTGTTGGGGGAGATCCAATACCTCTGAAATCAATCATATAGATGTCAGTTAATGATACAGGTATTTGGCACCATTTGAAACAAAGCCAAAACTCTGTGACCTTGTAGTTCTTTCCCTTAAGAGAACAGTCAACCAGCCATCCTCGGTCCCTATAAAGAACAGTATGATGGACTAATAGTCAGGGATAATAAGTCCAATTTATGTGGCTCTTTTAAGGCTTACAAATTTCTTTTCCCCAGCTCACCCCTGCCCCTGATCCTGTCAGATAGGTAGTGCAAATATGATTATTTCCATTTTATAGGGGAAAACTAAGTTCAGAAAAATAAAATGACTTGCTTATGGTCACCACAGCCTAGTAGGCATCAGAACCAGTCTTTAAGCCCAGATCCCCTATTTTTAAGCCTGGTGACCTTTCCACTACACCAAACTGGATTCTAAGGTTACAGATGCTAATAACTTATATGACTTCAAGCAAATCACTTCAGTCCTCTGGGTCTCAATTTTTTCATCTGTTAAATGAAGTAAATAAATCTCTGAAATGTATATCTCCTAAGGCATATTAATCAATCAGTCAATAAGGATTTATTAAGCATCTATAGGGATAAAAAAGTCAAAAATTCAATTGTCTCTGCCTTCAAAGAGCAATGCATTCTATTAGGGAAGATAAGGTATGTACCTCTAAGCTCATACAAAAGACACAGAAAGACTTACATGAACTGATGAAGAATGAAATGAGCAGAACCAGGAGAAAAATTTATACAATAACAACAGCATTGTAAAGGCAAACAACTTTGAACATTCTAAGAACTATGAGCAATACAACAACCACTCAAGATTCCAGAGGACCTATGTGACCCTGGAAAGAGGTAGTGGACTGAGGATACAGAATAAGACATGTTATTTTTTATATAGACCTTAAGAGAATGTTTGGTTTGACATACATACATACACACACACACACACACACACACACACACACACTGTGTGTGTGTGTTACAAGGAATTTATTGTCCTATTTTTAGTGGGGAGGATAGAAGTGAGGAAAATAGATTGCTCTTATTTTTTTTAATAGAGAGGTGAAAGAATTACAGGTATGAAATATCGTTTCCACTTTCGGATGAGATAACTTTATAATTTGTTTTATTTAACTTTTATTTTGTCATGAGAGATCTCTTCCAGAGTAGGGTTATTTGAAAATGTTTATAAAAATAAAACACATCAATAAAACTGATTTAAAAAAAGAATAAATTTAAGGTAATTTGGGGAACACTTGCAAATGAGGGGCTCCAAAAGGCTTCATGTAGGAAGGAGCATTTGAGCTAAGGTATGAAGAAAACGAAAGATTCTAAGAGTTGAAAGTGAAGAAGGAGGAAATTCTATGTATGAGGAAGAGACAGCTTATACAAAGGCACGGAAATGGAAAATGGAATGCCATATATAAGAAGTATTAAGAAGTCCAATTTGATTATAGCATGGAATATTTGAAAAGAAATATCTACAAACTGGAAGAGACCTTTCAGGGATGCCCAAATCGACTGCCTTATTTTACAACTTAAGAAACTGAGGCCCAGAGAAGTTCTCCCATACCTCAGACCATAGAGTGAGTAAATGTTAGAACCAGAACTAGAAGCCAGATCACCTGACTCCCTTGGGTTTGCTAAGTATACATATGTAACAACAGTACTACTTGCAGCTGCTGTGGAGGTGTAAGATCAACAATAACACCACACAGGGGCGGGGTCAAGATGGCAGAGTAGAAACAGGACTTCTGCAGGGCTCTGGCTCTGACCTCCTCCAATTCATGTAAAAGGTGACTCTGAACAAACTTTGGAGCTACAGAACCCACAAAATGAAACAGAGAAGCTAACCTCCTGCTAAGGACAGCCCAGCAGGCCAGCAGGAAGTGGCCAACATAGTGCCCTGGGAGCCAAGCCCAACCCTGAGCTGAGGTTTTAACCTCAGGGCGGCCTGACCAGCCACTGGCTAGAGGGACTTCAGATCACGAGCAGCTGTGGCCATTTCCAGAATTATCAACCCATAGATGCAAAGGACAAAGTGAGAGGTTGGTGCAGTATGGACTTTGGGATCCATTAGTTTGGGAGTGCAGTCATGCTTTGCCCCCGGGGTGAGAAGCCTCTAAGCCACCAAGGCCCTGTAGCCTCCTCCACCTGGCAGCTTCAGCTCCTGGCCTGCAGACTGTAGGGCATCCAAGCGAGGGGTAATCACTCTTGCTTTAACCTTCTTGGATCTGGATTCCTGTCTAGGATGGAGGTCCTGGGGTGTGCAACCAGCTTACCAGAGTGTGTGGAGGCTTCAGAGAGGGCACCTAACTAATACCTCCAGCAGCTGAGAAAACCCCAGCATTTGGGACAGAAGCTCCTCTGTCTGGTGGCAGAGTCCTACTGTGGTAAAAAGCCCAAAAGTCAAGTAATCAAGGGGCAAGATGAGCAGGCAAAGGAAGCAAAGCAAATAGAGAAACCCAACTTTACACGCCTATTTTGGGGACAAAACGGACCAAAACATGGAACAGGAGGAAGACAATGAAGTCAGAACTCACGCACCAAAAGCTTCCAAGAAAAATACAAGCTGGTTACAGGCCATAGAGGACCTTGATAAGAGGTCCTCTATAGAGGAAAGAAGAATTTTGAAAACCAAATAAGAAAAGTGAAGGAAAAACTGGAAAGAGAAATGAGAACGATACAAGAAAATTATGAAATAAGTCAACAATCTGACTGAAGAAAATAACACCTTAAAAAATAGACTAACTCAAATGGAAAAAGAGGCTCAAAAAGCCAATGAGGAGAAGAATGCCTTAAAAAGCCAAATTTGCCAGATGGAAAAAGAATCTCAAAAGCTCACTGAAGAGAATCATTCCTTCAGAATTAGATTGGAGCAAATGGGAGCTACTAACTTTATGAGAAATCAAGATATTATTAAACAGATCCAAAAATATGAAAAAATAGAAGGCAATATGAAATATCTCATTGGAAAAACCACTGACCTGGAAAATAGATCCAGAAGAGATAATTTAAAAATTATTGGACTACCTGAAAGCCATGATCAAAGAAAAAAATCTAGAAATCATCCTTCAAGAAATTCTCAAGGAAATTGCCCTGATGTTTTAGGAGAGAGGTCAAAATAGAGATTGAAAGGATCCAATAATCACCTCCTGAAAAAGATCCCAAAAAGAAAACTCCTAGGAATATAATAGCTAGGTTCCGGAATTCCCAGATCAAGGAGAAAATACTAGAAGCAGCCAGGAAGAAACTATTTTAATATTGTGGAAACACAATCAGTATAACACAGGATCTGGTAGCTTCTACACTTGAGGGATTGAAGGGCTTGGAATATGATATTACAGAGGTCAAAGGAGCTGGGATTAAAACCAAGAATCACCTACCCAGCAAAACTGAGTATCATGTTTCAGGGGAAAATATGGTCATTCAGTGGAATAGAGGACTTTCAAGCATTCTTGATGAAAAAAACAGAGTTGAATAGAAAATTTGACATTCAGATACATGAAGCAAGAGAAGCATGAGAAGGTAAACAGGGAAAAGAAATCATAAGGAACTTACCAAAGTTGAACTATTTATTTCCTACATGGAAAAATGATCATTGTAACTTTTGAAACTACTCTCAGTATGAGAATATTGAAGGAAATAGAAATACATATATGTCTATATAAGAGGGTATATGGGCATATGAATACGTATGTGAATGTGTGTATGTATGTGTATAGGTATACATAGATAGAGGGCACAGGACCAATTAAATAGGAAGGGATGATACTTAAAAGGTGAAATTAAGAGGTGAGAGAGGAATATAATGAGAGGAGATGGGGAGAGACAGAATGGGGTAAACTATCTCATATAGAAGAGGCAAGGGAAAATGGTTATAATGGAGGGAAAGAACAGGAAGGCAAAAGGGAATGGGTCAACTTTATTCTCATTTAATTTGGCTTAGGGAGGGAATAACATACACACTACATAGGGTATCTCACCCTAAAGGAAATTAGGGGACAAGGGAATGAGAGGGGAATGATGGAAGAGGGGACAGGCTGGTGGGGGGGAGAGAAGTTGGAAGCACCCACTTTTGAAAAGGGACAGGATCAAAGTGAGAATAGAACAAGTGGGAGGTGGGATAGGAGGGAGAGAAATACAGTCAGTCTTTTACAATATATCCACTATGGAAATGTTTTGTATAGCTACACATGTACAACCTATATTGAATTGCTTATCTTCCCAGTAAGGGTGGATGACAAGGGAGGAAGGAAATGAATCTGGAATTTAAAGCTTTAAAATCAAATGTTTAAAAATATGTGTGTATGTGTATATATATATATATGCATATATACTATTATTAATATTATTTTACATGTAACTGGGAAATAAGATATAACAGGCACTGGGGCATAGAGATTCACCATGCCCTACTGGAGAGTTGGAGGGGGTATGGGAGAAGATACGGAATTGAGCAGATTGGAGGAGGAATTATCCAGTAGGATCACTATTTTGGGGTGGTGAATATGGGGAAAACCAGGGAGAAAATTTGTAACTCAAAATCTTGTGGAAATTGATATAAACTAGAAGTTAATAAAGCATTTGATTAAAAAAACAATACAACCACACAGGAAGGCTGCTAGTACAGGTTCTTAGATCTGCTTTTCTAAAGGAAAGCAATGCAAAAGGGACCAACAATCTTACTTTAATCAAACAGATATATATACATAATTTACTTAGTTCAGGGGGAAAAGTCAGCACCTTAAACTTCAGAGAAAATATAAACAGAAATTACAAGCAAAAATAATATCATAAAAGCCAACATACAGAGCTTCTGACCAAATAATAAATACATCACAGATCAACAGACAGATTCAACTGTCTGACCATTACATATATACATAGTTACCAGAGAGAGAAGCACCAACAACTAGCAAAGTTGGGGGGCTCCTTAATGGCTACACAGAGTCTCATCTGGTTACATCACTCAAACACTCTGTTAACCTCAGAGTGTATATATACTTCTTCAGGGTCAGAGGGCATCACAACCCTCATGACCTACTGCCTAATTACAAAGTAACAAAAGTTGGGCCTTCCTGAAAAACAGGCCTTCCCTAATCAAGCTTCTCTTGTTGGTCTCCATGTGAGGCCTATTAATGGGTGGGGAAGATCTTCAAATCCCATTAACATTACTTCCTGTCTCTAGGCCCCTTTTTATTAAAGTGCTATATAAATTGAGTCACTATTCTAGGGTAATCAATAACTAAATGAAAACTGTTATTCTCATCTGTAAAATGGGAACCATACTTATTTGTACCAACTACCTAACAGGGAATTTGTCAGTATGAAATAAGAAAATGCATTTTTCTTTCACAAATCTTGAAACTATATAAGCATTAACTATATAAGCAATAAATGACTTTTTTTCTTTATGAATAAATCCTAGAAGCAATGGAGGATTATGTAGTAGACTGTAGTGGATCCAGTCAGTGATTAGATAGAGAGAACTGTGTTGGAAACTAAAGCACCAGGATGGAAACAATGAGAATGTAAAAAGGTAATGAAGAAGTTAGAATGAATGGATAGAAAAGCATTTTTTCTTTTATTTTTTCCTACCTAATAGTACTCCATTATTTTTTAATTACATGTAAATGATAGTTTTCAACATTCACTTTTATAAGACTGTGAGTTCCAATTTTTTCTCCATCCCTCTCTTTCTCCTCCCTCCCCAAGACAGCAAGCAATCTGATATAGATTATACATGTACAATTATAATAATCATATGGGAAAGCATTTATTAAGTACATATTATTGCCATGCCCAGTACTAAATGCTGGGGAGACATAGAAAAAGTGAAACCTTTCCTGGTTTCATTGAACTCTCCATATGAAAGAAAATTCAGTTGCAGGCAGATAGAAAGATTCAGAAGTCATCCTGAGAGAACTGTCTCGAGTTGTATGGCAAGGCAAATAAGAAGTCAGGATGTGGCAGACTTTTGAGCCCAGTGAGCTTAACTCAGAATCAAAGATTAGTCTGAAAGAGGTTTTTTCAGTATTTGGGTCCAATTCCCTTATTTTATAGATGAGGAAACCAAGGCCCAGAGAAGGCAAGGGACTTGCCCAAGGTCTTCAGAACCAGGTTTCAAATATAGGTCCTCTGAGTCCAACTTCAGTGATCCTTCCCCTATATAACAGTACCCTCTTGTGGACTTACTCAGAAAGAAAATGGCCAGACCACTCGATTTGTTTCATCAAACATATACTGAGTGTCTGTAATGAATAAGGCAGAGTACTTGGTGCATATATACATATATACACACACTGTTTTTTGGTTGGCTTGCTTTTTGTGTATAAGAGGTTTCCCCTGGTTATTATATATCCACACGTACATATACACATACACACACACACACATGCACACACACACACACACACACACACACACACACATGCACAGAGTTTTTTGGTTGGTTTTGCTTTTTGTGTGTAAGTGGTTTCTCCTGGTTACGGCCAGATCACCTAACATGGAGGCACCCTGCATTCTTTGTCTTCCTGCCACATGAATGAGCATAGCCTCCTCTGCTTATCCAGAAAAGCAACATCTTTAAAACTGGCAGACTGAGACAGTCTCTGTTTTTCCTTCCCTCTCTTTCCTACTATACCCAGAGGATAAAGATCACAACTTGCCCATAACTTAGTGCCATGAACTGAACTAAAGAGGCTCCCTCTTTCTTACCCCAGCTCTAACAAAGCAGGCTGGGCTTGTTTTTGTTCTGTTGTTTTTATCCTCAGTTTCAGGTAGAGGCTGTAAAATCCAACAGACCCCAGAGCTTAAGCCATGGAAAACCTTGGGATCAGCATTATATCAGCCCAGCAGGGAAGCCCCGAGAAGCCTGGGTCCCTGGAACTCAAACCCAAACTGGGGTTGAGACTTGGAATTTAGGAATATCCCAGATTACATACCTAATCCTCTTTTCCTCCACCAGAGACTGAGGTTGTTTGTGCAAGAAGAAAGAGTAAGTCCCACTTGTTGGAGGAGTAAGTTTGTACAATTGTGTTTATACCTTTAGAAATAAATATCAGTTCATAAAAATCTAATCCAGTTGTTAGTGGTTAAATGGAACTAGGCAGAGACACAACCTCTACACTTAAGACAAGACCAAGACCATTGTCAGGAGACAGAACCACTAACAGAGAAATTAGACACAACAAACCCCTTTCTGTGCACCAGAGAACCTTGAGAAGGGGTAAAATGTAATATACCTGGCCTTCAGGCAATGGCGGGGGGGTCTTAGTAATCAGTGTTATGTTTTCATTCATTTATTTATGTAAAATATATATTGAATATTGTATAATTAATATTTAATTAATTAAAATATTAAATATAATATATAAATATGTAACTAAACTATTTTAAATATTTATTTAAATAAAGATTTATTTATTTTATTGTATTATACACAATCCTAGCCTTAAAGAAATTTACATTCTACTGGTATAGATGGCAGAGTATGAGGGAAAGGGAGGAGGAGTGGCAAACACAATACAGCATCCCTAGTTTCCTTCAAGGTCCAGCTCAAGCATCACCCCTACACCAAACCTTTCCTGATACTCCCAGCTGCCAGGGTCTTTTCCCCAAGATTACCTTGCACAGATTCTGCATATGCTCATGTATTTCTCCATTGTCCTTCCCACTAAATTGTAGGCTCCCTGATAACAAGAACTGTTTTACACTTGTCTTTGTGTGCCCAATACTTAGCCCATAGTATTTCCTTAATGAACCATTCCTAATTGATCGGTTGGTTGATTGATTGATAAGAAGTGATAGGAGCAAAGAAATTCTGACAAAATTAAATGAGAAATTTGAAGAAAGAAAGACCCTTTCTACCTGGGGAAGGAAGTTTATGAAAGGTTTCTTGAAGCAAATGGTTAAAAATGTGCCTTTAATAATTCAAGGTATCTCTGACTTACAGATATGATAGAAAAAGGCAGCAGTGGCCAGTCTTGCTTCAGGAATAGGTTATATTGCTGGGAGGAGGTGGGAAGAAGTTGTTATATTTCTTTTAAGTTGTAAGAAGCTTGCTTTTTTGTGTGTTCCTTTGTGTTGTCCAGTCCTTTGCTATCAGGGATCACATACATTTGCCTGTGCATATTCTGTCCTTCCCTATAAATCAGGGAGTTTTGACTTTTTTTTTGTATCACAGAATCTTTTGGTGGTCTGGAGAAACCTACAGACTCCTCAGAATAATATTTTAAATGCATAAAATTAAACACATATTACTACCAAGGAAATTAATTATATTAAAATACAGTTATAAAATTTTTTAAGTTAAAATACAGTTACCAAAAAAAATTTTTAACCCAGCTTAAGAACCCCTACTATAAATATAGAACCAAAAAGGAGGAGAGGAGCTATGGAGGGGGACAAGGCTTCCTAAAGGAAATTGGACTTTGAAAAAAAAAAGTCAACACACATTTGGGATAGAAAGGAAGGCAAAAAAAAGCCCTCAAAGAGCTCGAATTTAATGCAAGAGACAATGAGGAAGAAAAGGAGAAATTTCAACAGAAGTAGCTAGGGTAATGAGGAAATCTATTCCAAGCATGGGGAAAAGGACAGGAAAATAGGTCACATCAAATGGTCTGCTTTAACTTAAGTGCCTAGCATGTGAAAGGGGGAGCATGAAATAAGGTTGGATGGATACCCTGAGTCAACAATTGGGGATTTCAAGTTTCAAGAAGGTCCCAGTGTCTAAAGAACATGTATTGTTTGGGAGAGGTTGGCTCACAATGCAGGGTTTGGCAAAGGGGAGTGAGTCCAGCCTGGTGGATTTACTATAAAGTCTTTGCCTCAGGAAATTAGCCCAATTTGATTAGGGAAGGAAGGAAGGGGTGATAAGAAAGGACTTCTCTTTTTGAAATCCCTTTGCTAAGTATTGGGGTTATATTCTGAACCCCTTGTTATCCTTATCCAAACATCATTCTCCACCTCCTACTGCCAGTCCCTTGCTCCCACTTCCCCTTCCCCAAGGTCTCACTGTGCCCTCTAAAATTTCTGTCCTATAGATAACAAATGTGCTTTCATCTTATATCTCTTCATTTCTCATGTGACTTTCATCTTCTCAAATGCACTGAGACCTGACTCCCTTGTATGGCAAGTGATTCCTGGCCACCCTTTCTAGCACTGGTTATACTTTCCCTCTTGTCCCCTGGCTCACTGGTCAAGGTGAGGTAGCTGGAATTCCCCTTGCTCCCCATTGCCACTTCCAGGCTCTGTCTTTACCACCACCATTCAATGGACTCTCCTCCTCTGAAGTTTGTTCAATATAAATCTACCACTCTATCAAAATTCTGGCAACTATTATCTCCAGGACACTCCTTTTTTTCTCAACAAATTATGGCTCAGTCTTTCTTTTCTGCCTTCATACTAGGGGAATTCAACATACATATTGATACTCCCTCAAATCCCATAGTACCCCCAGTTCCTCAACTTGTTCATTTCTCATCAAATGGGAATCCCACCTCAGCTTCACACAAAGATGGCCACCCTTGATCTTGCCACCTCTCCCAACAGTTCCACTTCCATATTCATGAACTCAGAAATTACCTCATCTGATCATAATCCATTATCATTTCACCTCTTCCTCTACCTTGCAACTCCTCACCCTGTTCTTCTATTTCTTTGTATCTTCCAATCCCTCCACCCTTCAGTTCTTCTCCCAGACAATCATGCCTGCCCTGGCAACACTCTCCTCCCTTTCCTACCTTGACTTCTTGGTGAACCAGTTCAACTTTATATTGTCCTTCTCTCTGGAGCACCTTGCCCTTTATCTTATCACTGATCTTGCCCTGCCCAGTTTCTGTCTCAGATTATTCCCATCATCTGTTGCCCATCGAAGGAAGCTAGAAAAATTGCAAAACTTTGATTAAGTCCACTACAAATTTATGCTACATAATCTCAGCTGGGTGCTCAGTGCATCAGGACAACCCTTTATACCTCCCTAAATGAATCAATATCCAACTCACCACAGTGATTATTCTGAACCTTTTCATCTCGTTCGATTTCCCGTGGGACTCTATTCCCCCAGTGACTCAGCTGAGAACCACGATTCATATTCACTGAAAAAAATGAAGCCATTTACTGAGAGCTCCCTCTTCTCACCTCCTATGCTCCTCACATTATTCAGACAGCTTCCCTCACCAGGTCCTTTTTCACCCCTGCTTCACATGAAGAAGTGGCCCTTTTTGATAAGGTAAACCCTTTTATTTGCACAAATGATGCCATTCTCTTACACCTTTTTTCAGCAGATTACTGCCTCTATCACACTTACTCTCACTAATCTTCCATCTTTCCCTTTCTACTGCCTCCTTCCCTTCTGCCTATAAAGGAAAGCAGAAAACAAGCATTTATTAAGTTGCTATTATATAACAGGCACTGTGCTAAGAGCTTTACAAATCTCTCATTTGATCATTACAACAAGCCTGGGAGACAGATGCTATTATTATCTGCATTTTACATTTGAGGAAACTGAAGAGAGGAGAAAGGGATTAAGTGACTCGTCCAGAGTCACACAGCTAGCAAGAGATCATATATAAACTCAGGTCAGCTAGATGGCATAATGGATAGAGGGCTGGGCCTGAATTCAGGAAGACTCGTCTTCCTGAGTTCAAATATAGCCTCAGATACTTACTAGCTGTGTGAACCTGGGTGAGTCACTTAACCCTTTTGCCTCAGTTTCTTCATATGTAAAAAATGATCTGGAGAAGGAAATGGTAAACCACTCCAGCATCTTTGCCAAGAAAACCCCAAATGGTATCACAAGGAGTCAGATACAACTGAAATTATAACTTTCTGACTCCATGCCCAGAACTTTATCCTCTGTGCCACTTATGTGCCTTGAACATGCCCACATCTCCCCTATCCTCAAAAAGTTCTCACTTCATCCAACCATTCCCACTAGCTATTGTCATGTATCTCTCTTTCCTCTCACTTTCTTCTTAACTCTACAGTCTGGATTCTGACTTAATCATTTAACTAAAGTTGCTCTCTCCAAAGTTATCAATGACTCCACAATTGCCCAATCGAAAGGCCTTTCTTGTAGCCTTTGACACTGATGCTCATCTTCTTCTCTTTGAGACCGTCCTCTCTAGATTTCTGCATCATACCCATATTCTGGTTTTCCTCCTACTGTGTGGTGTCTCCTTTTCAGTCCTCTTTGCTGGCTCTTTATCTAGGTCATACCTACTATCCATGGTTGTCCTACAAGGCTTTGTTTTAGTTTCTTTTCTCTTCTCCTCCTATGTTATTTTCTTGGTGATCACATCAACTCTTAGCATCACTATGAAGTTTATTTATTATTATTATTATATTTATAATTATATAATATATTATATATCATTATATATTTTATTTATATTTCTATATTATTAATCTACTTAGGCAGGCCTAAATTCTACCTTGACATTCAGTCTTATATCTCCAACTACTCACTGAATACCTTAAGTGGATGTCCCATAGATACCTTAAACTCAACAGCACTTTGTGCAATTCTGCCTCACTTAAATCCAATTCATGAGCACATCAAGATATAACCCTGATGTCACTGGTTCTCTTCAAAAACAAAGGTTGATGGGGCAGAAGGACCTGAGTTCGGATCTGGCCTCAGACACTTAACGCACACACAAACAAAAACTTAGCCATGTGCAAGTTACTTAACCCCAATTGCCCTCCAAAAAAAAAAAGCAAAAAAAAAAAAAAACCAAAGGTTGAGCCACAATATTAAACTCAACTTGTCCAAAATTGGCCTCATTGTCTTTTCTCCCCCAAAATCCTCCCTTGTAGGTATCACCCTCAACTCTTCACTCTTATTCCCTATTCCCCCGGCTCTCATATCAGCCCTGTGGTAAAGTCCCACCTTCACAGCATCTTTCATACATGGTCCTTTCTCTTCTCTGACAGTCACCACCACAGTGCAGGCCCTCATCACCTCACTCTTGGGTTATTGTAATGGCTTGATAGTTGGTCTCCCTGCCTCAAGTCTCTCTCTACTCCAGGCCACCTTCCACTCAACTACTAAAGTGGTCTTCCAAACCATAGGCTTACCAGGTCACATTCTTCTCATTAAAAGACTCCCATGGTTCCCAAATAACTCTAGAATGAAATATAAAATCCATTTGGCTTTTGAAGTCCTTTATAACTTGACCCATTTCTACCTTTCCAGTATGTTTACATCTTACTGCCTTCTATGTACTCTATGATTCATTGATACCATTCTAGTTCTTGTTCCTCAAATGAAACATTCTATCTTTCAACCTGATGAAATTTAATTGATGTATCCATATGACCCTCTCCTTCCTCACTTCCACCTCCTGACTGCCTTCAAATTCCATCTAAAATGGTGTAATCAGAAAGATGCCACTAGTATTAATGGGGGATTGGGAAAGACTGCCTGTAGAACATGGTAAAATCCAACCTTCTAAAGGAAGCCTTTCCCAGTCCCCCATTAATGCTAATGCCTTCCTTCTGAGATTACATCAATTTATCATGTACAAGTACTCTTTATACATACTTGTTTACATGCTCTCTCCCCCTGTGAATTCCTTGAAAGCAGGGACTGGTTTTTTTCCCTTTTCTTTGTATCCCTAGCTTTTAGCAAAGTGCCTGGCACATAGTAGGCTTGAAATTCATGCTTATTGATTTTGTTCTACTTAACTTGGTGACATCTCACATATACTAATCACGTCCCAGTCTGCAGAAGACAAATAGTTCAGAGGCTGGTCCAATGGCTATGATACAAATGTCCCTTTGAGATCCAAGTCTAGGATGCTACATAGAGCACAGAAAGGCATCAAGAGCTGCTGGATCCCTGCCCTGCCTAAGACCAACTCAGCAATGCTCTGGGTTATCCACAACCCAGTTCTAAAGGAAACCATAGCCCACTAAGAAGTCTCTACTCCCTTTCACGTCCCACCACAGACACTTTCTCCTCCATCAAATCCTGCTCTCAGGAAAGAGACAGTCAGTCAGTTACACTTTAAGTTCATCATAAAATCACAAAATTTAGAACTGGAAGAGAGCTTTGAGATCATCCAAACCCCTCACTTTATGGAGGAAAACTTTAAGCATGGGGATGCAAAGAAATCAACTTGCACTTGAATGTATGAACAATAAGAAGAATCAGGGATCTCACACACACAAACACACACACACACACACACACACACACACACGTCTAGCTCCAAATACAGAATTTTTTCCTCTGTACCATGAGAGCCAGGCCCTTGGTTCCATTGGCAAATTAAAGATCTCTGGGGCTCCCTTAGCACCTAGATTTAGAAGCTTTTCCTGATAATTTGTATTGTCTTTTCTAAGGTAAAAGAGGCAAAATATTTATGTCTATGATGTCATAATATCTAATGTATACATGGCACTTCATAGAGTTCAAGAGTCATAATATCATAGACATAGATGTCTTAGAAAAGACACGACAAATTATGAGAAAAAAAGGTCTTCTAAATAACATCTATGAAGCCATTATTTTATTTGTTCTTCACAAGAACTATATGGTCAGGGATGAAAATAATTTTATTCTCATTGAACATATGGAGTATCCCCAAAGTCTTAGTGCACGTCTTAATGCTATTAAAACTATTATGCCTGGGCAGCTAGGTGGCACAGTGAATAGAGCACGGGCCCTGGAGTCAGGAGGACCTGAGTTCAAATCCAGTCTCATACACTTAACACTTACTAGCCGTGTGACCTTGGGCAAGTCACTTAACCCCATTTGCCCTGCCTTCCCCTCTCAAAAAAACAAAACAAAACACTATTAAGCTATTAAAACTTAAAACTGAGCTAAGACCTCTGGAATATTCTGTACATAAGCAACTAAAGCCCAGAAAGGAGTAATGATTTACTCAAGGTACATACAGCAAGAAATTTTCAAATACAGAACTTGTAGCACTTCTTTCTCCAAATCCAGCCTTCCACTGTACCACTATTCCCTCTCATAAAATGCCAAAAATATTGTAGAAATAGAAAAAAATGGACTTATTTTCCTATTTTTATAAGCTGTTTTTAAGACTTTGATGATTTTAAGATAGAAAAATAACTAGATATATATTTTATGGGAGACAAGGAAATGAGAATGACAGAAAACAACAGAATCATCCATCCAAGTTAGAAGAGACTGCAGTGGCTCTCTAGTTCAATGACATCCGAATAAGAATACCCTCCATGATGTATTCAGCAAGTGGTCATTCAACTTTTTCTTAAGGACCTCAGTGCAGGAGAGAATCACTACCTCCTGAAATAGCACTGCCCATTTTTGGATAACTCAAACTTTAGAAAGTTTTTTCCTGATAATCAAACTTTAATTTGTCTTTTTTGCAACTTGAAATTTTGCAGATTTCCCTATCCCCTCCCACCTATCATTCCCCTTGTACTCTTGGCACCAAAGAGTTTTATGGATGAACTTTATGCCCCTACAGATCTCATTGCAGGGCCCTCAGCAGTCTGACTGAGGGTTCTCCTTCTTTAGGGTACGCAGGGAAATGGGTCCAGGTTCTGGGACAAAAGGAGAGAAGTATGTGGCAATCTGATTTCCAGTCTCCCACTCTGTGTCTACTCCATCCAATTAAAATTGGGGTGGCTAGGTGGCACGGTGAATAGAGCACCGGCCCTGGAGTCAAGAGGACCTGAATTCAAATCCTTCCTCAGACACTTAACACTTACTAGCCATGTGACCTTGGACAAGTCGCTTCACCTGCCTTCCCCTCTGCAATGTGTGTGTGTGTGTGTGTGTGTGTGTGTGTGTGTGTGTGTGTGTGTGTGTGTGTGTAAATGGAAACTGTCTAACCCAAGAGGGGAGGGACATAACCTGACCATCACTTCTGGTACTCTTGGGTGCCTCTAAGTCCATACCTAATAAACATGTTGAACAATCTAGCTATTCTGGGTAACTTTTTCCCAAATGTATTTACATTCCAAACCTCACCCTTCATTGGATAATGAAAGCCTATATAGAAAGAAGCCTCCATGGAATTCCTCAAGTATCCTATCAGTGGTCTAGAACTGACCATCTCACAGTGCCTACTGATCTGGAAAGGCTTCAAGTATGGACCAGGTGACAGTCTGTGTGTTTTCTGTCCCAGGATAAGCCCAGCCAAATTCAAAGAGGCAGCCTACCAAGGAAATTGATGTTTTAACCACAGAAACTCATGAATCCAAGCCATGGGATATGCATCAGATTTCTTTAATGCCCATTAACACAAATAATAATAAAGATGTCAATAAGGATAATAACTAGTATTTATATGGTACCTGCCATCTGCCAGGCATTGTGTTAAGCACTTTAAAAACATTGCCTTATTTGATCCTCACAACAACACTGGAAAATAGGTGCTATCATTATCCTCATTTTATAGTTGAAGAAATTGAAACCAAGGCCAGATCTGAACTTTGTCTTCCTGACTCAGCACTTAGCATGCTAGCCACTGTGCCACCCAGCTGCCTGATAACTATACAGTCGCTCCATACCTTGGTATAAGTTGCTCAGGTCCCAAAGGTTAATTCCCTGGTGGCAAACTCTCTAATGATGAGTATCCCCATGCTTAGCTGGCCTAGTCCTCAGACAGCAGATGCCAAGCCAGGCCTAGATAAAAACCTTTCCAGTGTGCTGGCAGTGCCTGAGCTTGAACTGCATGGATACAACCTTTGGAAATCCATGGTCACACTGAGGCCACAGAAGTGAGAGCAGTCAGTATGGAAAACTGGAGCAGCTATGTGATGCAAAGGGTGGAGCAAGGGGCCTGGAATCAGGAAGGCCTGAGTGGAAATCTGGCTACAGACACTTAATAGTTGTATGACCCTGGGCAAATCACTTAGCCTCTGTTTGCCTCAGTTTACTCAACTGTAAAATGGGGATAACAGCAGCACCTACCTCTCAGGATAGTTGTGAAGATCAAATGAGAACATATTTGTAAGCACTTAGCACAACGATTGGCACATTTGTTGTTGTTCTGTCATTTCAGTTGTGTCTAACTTTTGTGACCATATTTGGGGCTTTCCTGGCAAAGATACTGGAGTAGTTTGCCATTTCCCTCTCCAAGTCATTTACAAATGAGGAGACTGAGGTGATTGGCACATAGCAGGTGCTATATAAATGCTTATTCCCTTTCCTAGAAAATAAGAACCTTCTTCCCATAATGCCCCAGTTGGTACCTAACTGCACCCTGCCTGGTCCTGGGGAGGAAACAGAGCTTGCAAATGGTAGCAAATCATCCTGAGCCTCCTCTCACTTTCCTGGTTTCCACATAATCCCACTGAATTTAAAATCAGAAGGTATGGGGGCGGCTAGGTGGCGCAGTGAGTAGAGCATCAGCCCTGGAGTCAGAAGGACCTGAGTTCGGATCCGGCCTCAGACACTTAATGCACACACAAACAAAAACCTAGCTGTGTGACCTTGGGCAAGTTACTTAACCCCAATTGCCCTCCAAAAAAAAGCAAACAAACAAACAAACAAACAAAATCAGAAAGTATGGACGCAACTGCCAGTTCTGCTACTTACTTTCTGTATGACCTTGGGAAAATGACTTTCCTTCTCTGGGCCTCAGTTTCATCCTCTATGAAATGAAGGAGTTAGCCTGAAAAGTCTCTCAGGTCCCTTCCAGCTGTAAATCCTAGGATCCTCCGCCTCTCTTTCCCATTCTTTTCATCCCTATCATCCCCTGACTCCTCTCCCTTCACTCACATGAAGAGACTCCTGCAAAAAGGCCCAGATTGAAGATGAGCCCTCATTCTGGAGTTAAACAGCCCAGCTGCTTGGCCAACCATGACTGCTCGGCTCGTTTTTCACTCTGACACCCCTGGAAGCCTCCCGGGGCGCCTTGACAACGATGGGTGGGCTGATCGGAATACTGAGCGCAGGACTGCAGTGCTCTGGGTCCAGGCCACCCCCACTGTGAAGAGGGAGGGGGAGAGGAAAGGGGAGGAAACAGCACACACACACAAACAGACTAACATGCCCTCCTTCCCTGCTTCTCCTGGGATCCTGCTGATGTTATTGCCAGTTCCCAATATCCTCCTCCTAACAGTGTACTAACGATGCCTTTCGTTCCTGTAGGGCTTTATGGTCTACAAAGGAATGTCCTCACACCAACCCTCTGAGAGAGTTCATATAGCAGCATTATGCCCATTTTTAGGGGAAGACACTAAAGCTCAGAGAGCCTGAAATGACTGGGCCACGGTGACAGTAATTGAGTGTAACATCCCCTTGGATGTTACACTACCCGGGGAACCTTCAATAGCTTCTGATTGATTCTTCTCAGGAATGATAATGTTTTTAATTAGATGTTGAGCCAGAACTCATGGATCCACTAAAGGGGTAATCCCCATGCCTCAGGATTCTTCTTCCAGTCAGCCTTGAAGTGCAAGGACAACATCTGAGTTCCCACCAGCCTACAAACAGGGAGGTCATGGTCTCCTAGGCAATTCTATGTCTGGAATGGCACTGGGCTGCCTCCTGTTAGTGTCTCCTTACTTTGGAGAGGGGCTTGTGAGATCGTAGAATACTACTGGCATGTTCCCCTCCCCAGACACCAGGGCATTGGCTGCTGGAGAGGTTGTGGTAGAAACAACTCCATAGGCAGATTGGCCAAAAGGGAAGAGTGGAAGACAGAGAGGGAGAAGGAGAGAAAGAGGAAGGGAGAGGAAGAAAGAAGGGGAGAAAGGAGGAGGAGTAACTGGGCAGTGGAAGTGTAATAAATAGCTAATGAACCTAATGAGGCTTGAAAACTAGCCTCTCACCTGATTTAAATCATTCCATGATTTCTGATTAGCAAAAAAATTGCCTTTCTGTACCTGATTCATGTTTGTATTCTGGGTGCCTTTTTTACTTCCTTCCTCCTGCACCCTCCTCCCACTCTTCACTGGGAAGGACCCCTTAGACTAGAGTCAACAATAGATTTGTTCCTCAAGACCTGAGGTTGGAATGGAATGGGAACGATAGGGATCCTAGTTCCCCCATTGAGGAGACAGATGAGCCAAAGTAGCTTTGAGATAACTAGGTGGTCTAGAGACTGGGCTTAGAGTCAGGAAGATCTATATACAAGTCCAGACTCAAACACTTTGTGACCTTGGGCAAGTCACTTAACTTCTGTTTGCCTCAGTCTGCTCATCTGTAATATGGGGATAATAATAGTGCCTACCTCCCAGAGTTATTGTGAGGCTCAAATGAGATAATATTTGTGTGCTTAATAAATGCTTATTTCTTTAATTGTTCTTCCTTCCAAAAACAATGAACCCAAGGCAAACCATGAGGACAGATAAAGGACAGGGATTGGCAAAGGTCTCCAGTCCCTGTGGCCTTTGCTTAGTGGTATATGGCTAACTAACTATTGTTCCAGATAAGTATAAGAGCTTGGATTCTACTCAGACCTTCTGTTTCCAATTCTCTCATTCTTTTTCCTGTGGCACATGACCCTTAACGAATTAGAAAAAAAAAAAGCCCATCCAGCCCAGAAATAAATTTTGAGTGGTGTAGGTAAAATAAAGATTGGGGTATGGTGCGTGCACGAACAGTGCATCCTCCTCCAAACATCCATCCTCCAAACATCCAAGCTTCCCTAAGTTTTCTCTGCTAGTCCAATAGTGAATTTAAGGAAAGCCATTCACTCTCTGTCTTGGGGCCTTGCTTCAGTGAGGGCCAGACTACTGCTCCCAATGCCTACATATAGATTCTTGCCTTAGGCTTTATTGAGGGTTTCCTACCCAATCTCTGGACCATCTGAGAGTAGCATCAGTAGAAATCTGATATCCAGAGGGAGAAAGGGAATGGGCCTGTTGTATTCTACATAGGCAGACCACTTCTAGAGGACATCCTTTAGCTTTAGAAGGAGCAAAAAGGATGATAAACCCAGAGAGTAAGAGAGAAAATAACTTCATCATAGGAGAACCAGTTAAAGGAACTAGGGCTGTTTAGCTGGAAGAAGAGAAAATATAGGGAAGATGTAAGAACTGTCTTCAAATATTTAAAGGATTGTCATAGGGAAGATGAATTAGGCTTATTCTGCTTGTCCTCACGGGACTAAACTAGGAGTAACTGGAAAACCAACCTACCAATAGGCATTTATTAAACACCTACTATGTGCCAAGCTCTGTGCTAAGCACTGGAGATAAAAAAGAAACACAAAGATAATTCCTGCCCCCAAGGAGCTTACAATCTAGAGGTGAGGGGCAAATTTCAGCTCAATGTAAGGAAAGGCTTCCCTCGACTCTGCCAACATGACTCAGCTCTCTTCTCCCTCCACCCCTAAGGCTCCTTCTCTCACTGGGGAGTTTTTCCTGGAAATTGTTTCAAGGAAAGCCCAGAACAGCCATCCTTCATTCTCTAGATTTTGCTACCATGCCCCTAGGCAGATAATTTCCCTTCCCCCCCACCCTCAGCTTTTCATCTCCCCTTTATATGTTGACTATTCCCATTAGAAAGTAAGCTCCTTAAGGCAGAGAATGTCTTTGTTTTTCACTTATATTTTTGTCATCTGCCCTTAGCACAGTATCTGACATATAGCAAACATTTAATGAATGCTTATTGACTGGTTGACTAATCATTTGTACTGTCCAAAGGTGAAATTGGAAATTCCTGAAGCTAGTCAAGGGCAAGGGGACCACCAATTTGGGAGATACTATATAGGGAATACCCATGCAGATTTAGTTGTGATTCTATGACTACTAAAGACTTTTCTAACACATTGATTTGGGGATGCTATGAAGTGTCCTTCTGGTAGTGGTCTCTGTGGTGACCATGAGCACCACTAATACAGGGTGTCCCTAAAGACACATAGGAAATCTCGTTAACCATTCGTATTTTCAAGAAATGAAATGAATGAAATTTTCAAGTGAGATTTTATAGGAAGACATAGGAGACACATAGGAAATCTCATTAATTAATCAAATTAATCTCATTAATATGGAAAATAGTTCCCAATAGCTAATGAAAGCTTTTATTCCATATGAAATTGTCATGGCTAAAATTTATGCTAATTAAATAAAATGCTATTGAAAATTTCATCCATTTCATTTCTTGAAAATATGCATAGTGAATGAGATTTTCCATGTGTCCAGTCTTTAGGTATACTCTGTACTTAAACCTAGGGGTCTAAGAATTGGCAGGTCTACATCCAAGGGGGCAGAGATCCAAAGCAGTGAGATCAGCTTGTCTCATCCTTTCTGGTCCTAACTGAAATGTTGCCTCATGAGTGATGATCTATGGCTTGCCTATGTGAGTCCCTATGGGATATTTCTTACTATTCCCATTGGTTTCTCAGAAGACTCTCTGGGGATCCATTTGGACAAGCCTAATGGTAGCTGGAGACCAGTTTGGGACAGCTCAGCTTCTTCAGTCTGGGAAGTCTACTTAGAGCCTTCCTGCATACACAAGCTCTCAGAAATCAGAGCAGGGAAAGTAGAAAACCATTGTAGGCTAGGCTTGTATCTATAGCAGGCCAGTGTATCAAATATGGAAGCCTACAGAGACCTCGAAACAAGCACACACAACTGCTCAAACTTAATAAACAAATCACCAGAGACAGAATAGTGAAGAGCTTGGTTTGGGTGCCACTAACTTCTGTGGCTTTGTAAAACTCTCTGGGACTCATATAAATGAGTTTCCTCATCTATAAATTAAAGAGGGGTAGGATAGATGAACTCTAAGGCCCCCTCAAACTTTAACATTCTGTGTTCCATGTTCTAAGATTCTTTTTGGATCTGGTAGTCTATGTTCTATGTGCTTTGTTCTCAGACACCTTTCAGTTGTGATTATCTATGTTCTAAGGCTCCTTTCATCTCTAACATTCTTTGTTCTAAGGTCTCTTTCCTCTCTGATATTCTTCTGCCTTATACAACTAAAGGTATAGATTCATTTTGAAAACTGATGGATAAGGGGGAAAGGAGGAGAATTTAGATGGAAGTGTAAAAGGTATAGGAAAAAAAACTTCATCTCTCAAGAAATTTCCCAACTTTTCTGGAATTGTTCCTACCTTTTGACCCCTGTGTGATGCAAATAATCTCTTTTAAAGTCTCAGAGTGGTGGAAAGAGCCTTAACCTGGAAGTCAGGAGACTTTGGCCCAGTTCCACTACTAATTTGCAGTGTGACCTTGAGAAAGTCACTTAACACATAAGCCACATAAACAAAGCAAAAAGGGTCCTTAGAGGGCACGTAATCTAGTCCCCTCATTTTATAACTAGGGAAACTGAGGATGGAAGAGGAAAAATAAATACGTATCAGCTATAATCATCTGAGGGCAAATCTAGCGCTCTTCACAACATCTCCCTGCTTCATCTCTCTGGGCCTCAGTTTCCTCCTCTGTAAAATCAAGTTGCTGGAATCTAATTGTCCTCCAGAGGCCCTTTCCAGGCCTCACATGTTCTATATTTGAAAGTCCCTTCCAGTTCTAGCATTATCTATTTTAAGGTCTCTTTTGCCATCAATTCCCTACATTATATGATTCCATAATTCCTTTCGTTTCTCAACTGACCAATGTGGTTGACTGCCCCAGTGAACATGACTGCACATTTGTCATCTGCCAGCAGAGGGCACTCAAGTCCACACACTAAGCACCTGAGTGGGATGGATAAATAACCAATTAGTCTGCAGAGAGCCCCAAGTCAGTTTGTTTCTGTCCTTTTCTGGTTTTATTGCAATGTTTACTGGCAAGGAAAAGGAAGTAACTGGGCTATGAGGATAAGTGACTTATTAACTAAGTGATGACTTATTTCCTTATTACTTTCCAGCATCAGAAATAGGCATCCTAAAATCAGGGGCATCATGGCACATGGTATAATAGAAAGAATACTGGTTTGGGAGCCCAAGGACCTGAGTTCAAATCCTGCCCCTGTTCTTTTCTCCTTATGTCATCTTGACCAAGTCATTTAACTTCCTTGGTGTCAGTTTCCTTATCTGCAAAATGAGGGCTCACCTCTGGCTCTAAATACTATAATTACAACCCTGTACAACAGGTAATCAACATTTTAGCAATCCCATCTTAACAAATAAGGAAATTAAAATTCAAAGAATTACAGTACTGGATTTAGACTCGGGTTTGAGCTCCATTTCCAATCTTGTTACTATTGTTGTTATCGAGTCATTTTCAGTTGTGTCCAACTCTTTGTGACCCCTTTTGGAGGTCTTCTTGACAGAGATACTGGAATGGTTTGCCATTTCCTTCTTCAGATCATCTTATACGTGAGGAAACTGAGGCAAACAGAGCTTAAGTGACTTACCCAGGGTCACACAGTTAGTAAATGTCTGAAGTTAGATTTGAATTCATGTTCTCTGGACTCTAGGCCTGTATTCTATCCACCTAGCTGCCTGTGTGAACCTTTAACCTCTCTGGGCCTCAGTTTACCCCTCTATAAAAAGATAGTGTTGAATCAAATAATCCCAAAATTACTTCCACTTCTAAATCTGAGTCTTTGATTCCAGTCCAGATCTTATCATACTTTAAAACAAAAAGATTCCCTGCCCCCTACGTGCCCCCCCATATCTTGGAGAGGGCAGAGCCAGGGCTAGAATCCAGATTCCCTAATTCCAAGACCTGTTCTCTTGCAGGTCAACAACTCAATCTGACAAATATTTATCAAGGGTCTACCATATCTCTTAACCTTTCTTGACCTCATTCTCTTCAACTATAAAATGGGGGAGGGAAGGGGTTGGACCAAATTATCTCAAACCAGCGGTGTGCTGGGAAATGCTTAGCAACTGACTCTCCAGAAAAGAAAAAAAATGAATGCATAACACTTTAAAGTTTAATCTGCATTATTAGCATTTTTCTCCACTTTCATTTTTGGAGGCAGTTGGGTTTGGGGTTTTCTTGGCAAAGATACTTGAGTGCTTTGCCATTTCCTTCTCCAGCTTATTTTACAGATGAGGAAACTGAGGCAAACAGAGCCTAAGTGACTTGCCCAGGGTCACATAGCTAGTGTCAAGTGACTGAGACCAGATATGAACTCAGGTTGTCCTCACTCCACAGCCACTACTCTAACCACTGCACCACCTAGCTGCCCCTCCATAACTTTCTTAACTCTAGAAAATCAACAAAACACTAAAGCAAGGCTTGATTTGTAGGATTTGCCAATTTCTAAGGCATAAATGCTCACACTGAAAATTTAACAATCAGCTTTCTAGCCCAGCTGGATCCAAAACACTCTTATTCTAAGATCCCATGATCCTACCAAAGGCAAGGCATTAAGAAGCATCTCATGAAGGAAGAGGCATCTGATCTGTACTTGAAAAGAAGCAAAAGATTCTGCTCAGCAGAAGTAGGGAAGAAGTACTTTCCAGACTTGGGGGAGGGCATTTCCTGTGCAAAGGCACAGCAGTGAGAGATTCAATGTCATAAACGAGAATAGGTAGGCCAGTTTAACTGGAACAGGGAGTGCATGAAGAGGCACCAAATGAATAAATTTTTGAAGGTGGAAGGGAGCCAGATAATGGAGGACTTTATTTTCCAAGTGAGCTAAAGGTTTCATCTTTTATGCACAAGGCAACAGGGAGCCACTGAAGATGTTTGAGTAGGGGCATGATACTATCAGATCCGTGCTTTGGGAATATCAGTCTAGAAGCTGTGTAGAGGATGGATTAAAGAGGGGAGAGAATGAAAGCAGCCAAATCAATGAGGCAACATTAGTCCAAAAAAGAGGTGAGGAAGAGCATGACATCCTGGGCCATCTGGCCAAAATGTATCCTCTTCTATTCAAAAGACAGAAAACTGGGTTGGCATTTAGGCTCTGGCACTTGTTAGCTACGCATCTTTAGGAAAGTCACCTTCTCCCTTTGACCTCAGTTTCCTAATATGTTATAAAAAAAGAGTAAGTTGAACTAGATGGTTATTAAGGTCCCCATTCAGTTCTGAAATTCCATGTTTTATAATCTGTGTGCTCAGGTCTGACATTTAAAGTCACCTGGAGAGCTAACATTCTATATTCCAAGGTCACTTGGAGATTCAGTGTTCCTATGATATTTAAGAATTATTTCCAGATGGCTCCTGAACCAGGCCTAAGGAACAGCAGAGAGGGCCCTTACTCAATCTAAAGCATCTCTTGCTGCTCTTGGTGGATGTGTATGAGGCAAGGGACAGGAGGAGGAGAGATGGTTTGCAAGACAGGGTGAGATGAAAGAGTTATTAACAGCCAAGAAGGGCTTCCCTATACCTAATCACAGGCCTTTTGAATGGCCCTGGAGAGCCCATCACCACCTGCTGGGCGCTGAAATATGTTACCACTAGGCTCAACATGTTATTGAGTTAATTAAATGTCATGCTTTTGATGGTATTAATTAGAGCTGCTGCCGACTCTTCAGAAAACAAAACTAAACAAAAAATGAAAACATCACTTCAATCCCTTGCAGGACAGATATAACTCAAGGGATATCTCTTGAGATCCCTCTGCTTCAGGACAGTTATCCAAATGGACTTTTGGAAAGACTGAGAATCCACATGATGTTGGTCGTCCCTGGAGGACTGGTATATTTATAAACCCTGATGTTTACAGTGTTGCCCAGGAGAATGAGCTCTGGATTCATGCCTGGGGGCCTAGAATCACATTCCAACTCTGCTGGCAGCCGTGAGACCACAGGCAAGGTACTTCATAGATATTGGCATATTGTCTACCCCATCAGATTGTGAGGTCCTTGAGAAGAGAGACAGTCATTTGACTTTCTTTGAATGTTCAGGGCTTAGCATGGTGTTTGGCACATAGTAGGTGCTTAATAAATGTTTATTTGCTGACTGACCTATATGAGCTTGTTTCTTCTTCAGCTGCCAAACTGGTACAATAATGCTCATATGACCTACCTCAAAACATTGTTTTGAGAATGAAATCTAATAACATATTTTTAACATTCATAGCCAGAAAATTCCATCTAAATATTATTGTTTGGAGGATACTTTTCAAAGCACTTGCTTGTTCATTTTCTTATTTGATTCTCATGACAGACTAGCTGGGCAGACAGTTCATTAATAAGCCTTTATTAAATGCTTACTATGTTCCTGGTATTGTGCTAATAAAATAAAAGCAAAAACATGGTCTCTGCCTTCAAGGAACTCACAGTCCAATGGAGGAGACATCCAAACAACTATGTATGTACAAGATATATACAGTGTAAATGGGAGATTATCACAGAGGGAAAGCACCAGCATTAAGGGGCTCTGGGAAAGGCTTTTTGAAGAGGGTGAGGTTTTGAGATAAGTTTTGAAAGAAACCAGAGAAACCCAGAGACAGAGAGAAGGAGGAAGAATATTCCAGGCCTCATGGACAGCCAGTGAAAAGTTATAGGGTTGGGAGATGAATGAAATGTCATGTTCAAGGAACAGCAAGGAAGCCAGAGCCAGAGAGAAAGTAGAAGGGACTGATGTGTAAGAAGAATGGGAAAAAGTAGGAAGAAGTCAAGTTGTGAAGGGCTTTAGAAACCAAACAAGGGATTTTATATTTGATCCTGGATATAATTGGGAGCCACCAGAGTTTACTGAATAGGGAGGTTACATGGTCAGGCCTGAGCTTGAGGAAAATCCCTTTGGCAGCTAAGTGGAGTGGGGAAAGACAAAGCAGGGAAATCAAACAGTAGGTTATGACAATAGTCTGGGGGTGAGATGATAAAAGCCCATACCCAAGTGCAGCTGTGCAAGTGGAAAGAAGAGGGAGTCTCTGAAAGATGTTTTGAAGACAGGACCAACAGGACATGGACGTGTGGGATGAGGGTAAATGAGAAGAAAAGCAGAAAACCTAGGTTGTTGCTTGAATTACTGGGAAAATGCTAGTGCTCTCAACAGTATTAGAGAAGTTCAGGGGAGGGGAAAATATGATAAATTCTGTGATTGGACATAATGAGTTTGAGATGTCTTTGGGACATTCATGTCTAGTGTCTAATAGGCAACTGGGCCTGGAGTCAGGAAGACTTATCTTCCTGAGTTCAAATCTGGTCTCAGACACTTAGTAGCTGTGTGACCCTTGGCAAGTCACTTAACCTCATTTGCCTCAGTTTCCTCATCTGTAAAATGAGCTGGAGGAGGAAATGGCAAACCACTCTGATATGCTTGCCAAGAAAATCCTAAATGGGGTGGTAAGTTCAGAGGTATACTGAACTTGTCCTTTTGAGTTACTATATTTTCCATAAACACTTGTCCCAGAGTATGCACAAACTCTGAATGTGTCGAGGATGAAGGATGAAGGCCTCCCCCACCCTAAGCTGACATAATTTGTTGTTTGCACCCCAATCTGGTCTCCCTGTTTCCTTGGGAGTCAAGACAGGCACTAGTCAGTCTACACTAGACTGAAAAACAGCTTGTATAACTGGAACCCTTGTAGATAAGCAGACCATTCTATCTTCATGGTCTAGCAGCAGTTCCCAAAGGAAAAGAATGCTGCTTTTGGCTTTGCCTTATTCGTCCCCTTGGAAGGGGTTTTCCTTTCCTCCTCCCATGCCGCTCCCATTTGGGAGGAGAGCTCTGTTTCTTCCTCCTTCTTTTGCTGTAATCTCATAAACGTTCAAGCTTTTATTTGGATTGTGAACTCTTTGCACTTACATCAGGTTCCACATAGATGTTCATTCTTCTTGTAATAAATCCACTTCCAATGCATGTCACATAGACCGGTAATATTGTTTTTTCTTTGTTTGTTTGGTTTTTTTGGTCATGTCAGACACAACTGAAAAATGACCCAACAACAAAAATAGGCAATTGATAATGCAAGCCTGGAGATCAAGAAAGAGATTAGGACTGAATAAATAGTTCTAAAAATTATCTGTATAAAGATGATAATCAAACCCATGGAAGCTGATGAGATTACCAAGAAGAACTATATAGAAGAAGACTCTAAAACTCTAGTTCCTGAGCAAGTAATGGACATAACCTAGATAAAGACCTAGCAAAGGAGAGGATTAGTCAGAGAAGTAGGAGTTGAACAAGGAGAAGCCAGTGTCACAAAACCCAGAGAGAGGAGAGTGTCCAGAAAAAGGTGAGTGACAGTGCCAAAGCCTACAGAGAGGTCCAGAAGGACAAGGATTGAGAAAGCGCTGCTAGATTTGACAATGATAAAATCATTTATCATTTTTGAGAAAACAGTTTCAGTTTAATGATATCATTCAAAGTCGGACTATAGAGAGTTTAGAAGAGTGAGAAGAGAAAAATCAGAGGCACTGATTACAGATGAACTTTTCAATGAGTTTAGCCACAAAAGGGAGGAAAGCTATAGGATGACAGCTGGTATAAATGGATGGATCAAGTAAGGGCTTTTTAAGGATGGGGAAGAGATGACTGTTTGTAGGCAGCAGGGAAGGAGGCAGCAGGTAAGGAAAGACTGAAGATTAGTTAGAGAGCAGGGGTGACATAGAGGGAAATTTGCTAGAGAATACAGGATGGAATGAAATCAAGGGTACATGCTGGAGGGGTTTGCCTTGGCAAGGAAAAGGCCCACCTCTTTGTGTTAAATGAAATGAAGAAGAGAGTGAAGAAAGACACGTGAATGAGAAGGTGTAGAGGGAAGAGGGAATACTCAGTAAATGGTCTAAGTTTTTTCAGTGAAGGATGAAACAAAAATGTCAGCTAAAAAGAGAGAGGAAGGGCATGCCATGAGAGATTTAAGGAGGGATAAGGGGGATAGTGAATCAATTAGAGAGATGTAAAAGAATTGTCTTGCTGCAATGAAAGCCCAGTTAATATGTGTTTTAATAGATCCATTTTAACAATTTTTAAAATTTTCTCTAATTCCTTTCAGCAGCACATGAATAGGAGTAAAGGCAGCAAATGATGAGGGTGATCCAAAGGTGGGATCTGGCAAAATTTTCTTGGATGGGTGAAAGGGGCAAGGGATTCAACTGCAGAGGACAGTGTAGAGTTGAACTGTTTCACCAAGAAATCAAGACAGAGAAGAGAAGAGAGCACAGCCAGTATAGGGGTTATACCCTGAGAGAAGAACTGAAGTATGTATGGATTTGAAACTATGGTGAGGGAAAAGAACAGGGTTAGACATTGTGAGGCAGAAGTAAAGACAGAATGATAAAAGATTATAATCAGATAAAGAATTTCAGGGTCCATAAATATGGAGGAGAATGGGGCATAAAGGGTATAACCATCTCTGTGTGTAGCTGTGATAAGGTTAGGGAGTAGATCATGGGAAATAAGCAAGATAAGTTGAGGAACTGAGAGTCTAGGGTGTTTGCTGAGGTCCCCTAGTATGAGAGTAGGAGTTAGGATAGAAGAAAACACTGAATCAGGCACTGAACTTGTTTAGTAAAGAAATATCCTGGGGGTCAATAGATAATAGCTACTAGAATCTTGATAAAGTGATAAATATCTATTGAATGAACTGCTAACAAGAAATGTTACCCAGCAGATGGTGGTAGAGGGAGAGTCTGGAAATGGCAATGGAGAGCAAAGAGAATTCCAACTTCACCACCATGACCAGTGAAGGGGATGAGTGAAAATGCAACTAGTGTGGGCAAGTGTGGCTAGGGATGCCTTATCATCAGGAGGGAGGCAAACTCCTCAGTAAGCAAAAGAAGATGAAGAGTATGGAAAAGGAAAAAGTCTAAGATTAAAGCAAGTTTGTTACCTACAGAGCAGGCATTACAGAGATTATATTGGAAGGAGTAGAGAGGGATCGGGTTGAGGAGAAGAAGAGAACAGGCCATAGGGAGTTTATACATTGACAGTGTGGGGTTCAGAATCACTGAGATGGGGGCAGCTAGGTGGCACAGTGAATAGAGCACCAGCCCTGGAGTCAGGAGACCTGAGTTCAAATCCGGTCTCAGACACTTAATACAAAAACTAGCCATGTGACCTTGGGCAAGTCACTTAACCCCAATTGCTCTGCCTTCCCCCTTCCAAAAAGAAAAAGAAAAAAAAGAAATTTTAAAAAAAGAATCTTTGAGATGACAAGAGTATGACAAGTTGGGAAAATATAATAATAAGTGGAGAGCATGCCAATGGGGAATGACAATGGTAAAAATCCCAGTCTCTCAAGCTTGCCCCTAGAACCCCAAGAAGAGTGGTAGTCATTCACCCTCTGGGGATCTAGCCAGTCAATAGGAGTGGAAGTTGGGAAATTAACCCTGGAGGGGTTCTATGTAAACTTCCAGGGTCACAAAGGGGTTGTTTCCAATTGTCCTAATTTATATCTTGCCACTGAACCCAGATGGCTCCAGAGGAGAAAATGAGTCTGGTGACTGCATAGCCTTCCCTCACTTAAATCCAATTCACTTGCAAGTCATGGTATCACCTTCCTGGTCTCGGGGTCCTCTTTGAGAATGAAGGACAAATCACCACAACAGGGCCACATAACACATTAACACTCCCTCTCAAAGGCACCCATTCCAGTATGAGACCATTCTAATTCAGAGATTGACTGCTCATTTGTAAAAATGGCAGGTCTGGCCATATTGACTGTAACATATACCTAGATAGAGATTTCGCCTGAGCTTTTCTTTCTTTTTTCAGTTATAACTTTTATTATTGACATTTCAGAGACAAAGGCTATGCCCATAGGTCAAGAGTCAGGAAAGGTAGCAGAGAGCAAAGATCTCTTTCAAATGTCTGTCAGACTGTAGAATGCAGTTGTTAGCAGAAATGCCCTTTACCAATCACTGCATTGTACATTTTGAACAAAGTTGGAGGCTTCCTCCTCTAAAAACTAGAAAGATGGGTTGCCTAAATAAAGGTGCCTGATTTACCCAATAAGAGAGGAAAAAATTAATTAACCAAGGTAATTAATAGTTACATGTGCATGTACATGTGAGAATAATGAAAAGAGCAGGTCACTTTTTTATCATTTTATAATTAACAAAATTCCTTTTCATGAAGGAGTTATTGAAAAGAGTATTATTCCCCTTTTACAGATAAGGAAAATGAAGTTGGGCCTAGGGAAGTGACCTTCACAAGGTCATATAGCTTGAAAGTAGCTGATCTGGGACTGAGAAGTCACGTTTCCTGACTCCAGGGTCCATTCACTGCACCACCCTTTCACCCAGTTCTGGGCAGGAAAGGAACATGGACAAACATTCCAAATCCTGCCTGGAGATTGTTAGCTATATATAACATCTCCATAATCTCAGTAATACTCACTTGTCTTGCCTCTTGGAGAGTCACTAGTGTTGTCCAGTAACTAAGGAGATTCTTTCAGAGCACCAATAGAGCTCAATTTTGAGCTCCCATAGACATCTCCAATTCCTCCTAGGGTTCAGCTTTGGCTTCCATAACCTTTCAAGTTCAAATCCTACAAGCCTCTCCCACAGAATCCAAGGGCATTATGGCACCCAAAATTTCCTCTTTGTTTCTCTCTTCCTCTCATCCTACCACCATAAAATCATAGAATCCTATATTTCAAATGAGCCCTGGAGTAAAACTAATCTGACTCATACCTGAACAAGAATTCCTTCAACAACATCCCTGATGAATAATCATCCTGTTGCTGTTTTTTTTTTTTAATATCTCCAGTTACTGGGAACTTACTACCTTATGAGAGGTATTAGAATTTGGACAAATATTTTCCTTATATTGAACCAAAACTTGCTTCCCTGAAGCTTCCTTTCATGAATCATAACTTGACCTTCTGAGGCTTGGCACAGCTCAAATACTTCTGTCTCATGATAACCCTTGAAAGTTGAAGAAGGCTGTCACTTTCCATTTAAGTGTCCTCTTCTTCAGTTTAACCACCCCCAGTTCTTTCTACCTATTAACTAGATGTAGGAGCAGAGGAATACGTCTGAAGCTGCTGACCAGAGCTGAGTATCATAAGATATATCCATATTTTTTGGAGGAAGAAAACAATTTTAAGCTACCTTTGCACTGATTTTAGTTACTAAGGTACCAAAAGTCAGCCCAGCCCATCTTTATACAAGTCATAGTTTAGTGTGCAAGAGACTAAAAACTTGAATAGCAAGCTGAACTCTAAGGTCCCTTCAGGCTCTGACATTCTATGTTCTAAGGTCTTTTCCAGCCCCAACATTCTGGGATTATAATCAGTAATGACAACAGTCTCCATATTTCACTTTTGCCTAATGTCCATTGTTCCAGCTTTGTCAAGAACATACACTTCAGAAATATTCATCTAAAAAGTTCAGCTTTGTGGATTCTGAGCCAGAGGATTTGGAACTGAAGTCTTGCAGTGGTTATTCTGATGACACCAAAGAGGGAGCTGACTTTGCCAGCCACAGTATCTCAGGAATATGCAATGTCCCCTTGGGGAAAATTTCACTGTAATGATCGAGTCTCCTGAAAACATGAGCCCCAGAAGATGGCCTGCCAAGCTGTGCCTGCCTCGCTCTGAAGCTCAGGTGATTTGGATAAGCTTTAGATAAACACTCTTATTTTTTGGCCCCCATCCAAAAGGACCTGGAACTTTGAACATTTTGATGTTTGCCCAGCACTAAGTAATTATCACCGGAAATATTTACTCTTGATCTACATTCAAATTTTAATGACAGAGATTCCAGCGTACCTATCGGGATTCCAGGCACGGACAAGAGCTCCCCTTTCCTCCCTTGTAAAACCCATCCTGCCCACAGTCTTGCTGAAAATTTTATGAACTCTGCAGAGTCAATTTTTTATGCTACCACCTTGTCATCCTCTTCCAATTCTTCACGAGGAAAGTCAGAGGTGTTTCTCTTGTTCTGTGGAAAGAAAAATGGCTTTGCTGTCCCTTGGTTGCAGGTTGTATATGACGCCTTGATTTGAAGGTCTGCTGTTTTCTAGTCTCCCTCCTAGAACACAATCCCAGTTTTTTGATGGAAAAAAACGTGATTAGTTTGCACATTCCCATACACTGATTGCTCCTTGAACAATTTCCCTAGCTATGACCCCTGGCCCAGGCAACCTTGTCTTCATTCTCATATTTTCCAAGTGATCCCTCCATGCTATGCACAGAGATATTTCCTACAAGTTTTGTTCTAATTGAAAGAACTCTAGCCCATAAAGTAAGAGATCTGGATTCTGGTCCTATTCTTTTTTCTAACCATTGTTGTTATTGTTAGGTCATTTCAGTCATATCTGGCTCTTTGTGACCTCATTTTGGGGTTTTCTTAGCAAAGGTACTGGAGTGGTTTGCCATTTTCTTCTCCAGTTCATTTTACAGATAAGGAAACTGAAGAAAATGGGGGAAAGTGACTTACCCAGGGTCATATATCTAGTAATCATCTGAGGTTAGATTTGAACTCAAATCTTCCTAATTTCAGGCCGGACATCACCTACTTGCCCTAACTACTCAGTCACTTCAAATCTCTGGGTCTTAGTTTTTTCCCTTGTCAAATAAGAAGGTTTTATTTGCTGATCTCTAAGTTTTCAGTTCTCATATTTTCTGTTCTAAGGTCTCTTCCCACTCTGACATTTCATGTTCTTGTTCTAAGGTCCCTTCCAAATCCAGAATTGCTTGATTCTATAATGCTACAATTAATATGGAAAAAAGACCTGGACCAATCCAATAAGTAATCTCATTTCTGGGTATATATAACATAATTGGGAACATGCATTAACTCAATCAAAACACTTGCTTCACTAAATCATGGCTAAAAATGCTGTCCATGCTGTCCTAACTAACTGAAGAACGGTCATCCTCTCTTTTTGTTGGGTCAATCAATCAACTAGCATTTATTAAGCACCTATTAGATGCCAGGTGTGCTAGGTGTTAGGGTCATAAAAACAAAACTAAAACAGTCCCTGCCTTTAAGGAATGAGAGGAAGAGAATAGTAGAGGCATACAGTATGCATATAAAAATTACACACATAACAAATATGATGTAGCTTAGATAGAAAGGGCACTAGGAATTGGGATCAAGAAAGGCTTCATACTAGATGTCCCAAAATTCTTAGGACCATTTTTAAACATTAACTTTAACACCTTGTATAGAAAAAGTTGGCAGTTGGACTGATTCTTGAAGGAAATGAGGGGATGTCAGGCAGAAGGAAGGAGGCAGCATGCTGTAGGAATGGGCAACAGCCATGGAGACAGGCAATGCACTGTGTGTGAGAAAACCACAAGAAGGCCAGTTTGACTAGACCACAGAGCGTGGGAAGGAGAGTAATGTATAATGAATCTTGAAAAGTAGGTTGGGGCAAGGTTATAAAGGGATTTAAATGCTAAATAGAGTTTATATTTTATCCTAGAGGAAATAAAGAGCCACCAGAGTTTACTGAAAAGGAAAGTAACATGGTCAGGAAACTCACTTAAGGAAAATCACTGGCATCTGTATGGATGATGGATTGGAGAAAGAGAAGTGAGGCAGGAAGGCCAATTAGAAGGCCCATGCAACAGTCCCAGGGAAAAGTGATAGGTTTTCAACTAACATGGTGGCTGTGTAAGCAGAGAAAAGAAGTCAGATACAAGAGATGACATGAAGGTAGAAATGTCAACTTGACAATTGTTTTTAATATGTTGAATGGAGAGTAAGGAGTTGAGGCTGATACCAAGATTACAAACTTAGGTGACTGAAGGGATGGTGGTTCCCTGGACATTAGAAAGGAAGTTCAAAATAAAGGTGAGTTTGGGATAAAGAGAATGACTTCTGTTTTAGACATGTTGAGTTTCTAGGGTACAGTCAATTTGAAATTTCCAATTAGCTGGTGATATAGGACTAGAGTTAGGATAAAGACTAAGATTGTCTATAAAAATCTAGGAGTTACTTTTCTAGAGAAGACAAACCCTTGAGGGTTCATGATATCAAATAAGCTAGTGTATAGAGAAAAGAGAAGGTCCAGAACAGAGCCTTGGCTTCTATCCACAGGGTAGGACATAAACTCCAACAAAGGAGATGCGGTTAGACAAGCAAGTGGATTATAAGGAGACTTGAACTCAAATCCTGGTTCTGGCACTTAGGCGCCCAAGCAAATCACTTAATCACCCTCAGCTTCAGTTTCCACATCTGTAAAATGGGAATAATAATAGCACCTACGAAATTAAATATTCATAAAGTCATTTGCAAAGTTTAAGTCATCATATATATGCTAGCTATTATTAGTATTATGATGTCACAAAAACCCAGAGAAGAGATAATATCCAGGAAGAGAAGGTGGTCGGTAGCGTCAAATATTGCAGAGAGGTCCAGAAGGATGAGATCAGATTTGGCAACTGAGAGATCATTGGTGACTCTGAAGAGTGTAGTTTCAATTGAGTGATGAGGTCAGAAGTCAGATTGTGAAGAGATTGAGAACGGAATGAGAAAAGAGGAGGTTGAGGTAATGAGTATATATAGCTTATTTTTTTCTAGGAACTTGGCTGGGAAAGGAAGGAGAGATATAAGACAATAGCATCAGGTGATGGTAAGGATAAGTGACGTTTTTCAAAGATGAGAGAGTCTAAGACAGTTTTGTAGGCAGCAAAGAAGGAACCAGGAGATAGGTACAGATTGAAGGGGGTGGGGAGAGAGCAGGAGACAGAGACACAGAGGCAGAGAGACACAGACCAAGAGACAAAGAGACAGAAACAGAGACAAAGAGACAGAGGCCAATTGACAAGGGGTAAAGAAGAAGGGAGTCAGCAAAAGAGAAAAGGATGATGAGGTTTCCATAAAATTGTGCAGTTTTGTAGCCCTGAAATCTGGCCTCTCTTTTTTAATTCAAGGAACATATTTTTGCCTTCACTCATGCCACAGGCAGCTGTACTGGGATAAGATTAACAACAATACACACCTGCAGAATTGCTCTAAAACTGGTCAGTTGAATTCTGGCAACATGAGAAGAGACCTAACCGGGAATTTGGAAAACAGCAGATTATAGCGAATTAGGAATTTCATCTGGAATTAGGATGATATGGAAGATTCATATGATTTTTCTGTTTAGAAGGGACCTTAAAACATAGACTGTCAACACAGGAAACTTTAAAAAGGAATTCCCCAATCTCAGAGTTGGGAGGGTCTCAGAGGCAGGGGGTATCCAGTGTAATCCATGACCAGAAATCCCCTCTTCAACATTCCCAATCAGCCTATGCAGGGAGACGTACTAGGGAGCCCACTACCTTCTGAGGCAGGCCATCTCACTTCTGGACAGCTCTGATTTTTACAATTTCCTTTCCCCTGACTTCAAGCCTAAAAATTTGCCTGTTTCACGCCCATCACCCCTGATCTAGCTGCTATGCTCAGGGAAAACAAAGTAGGTTTTCTTACTCTTCCACATGGATTCATTGAGCAGTGACTACCTGAAGTGAGCTATCATACAAATCTCCCCTGTCCTATTCTACCTTACCCCACCCCATGCTACCCCTAACTCTCCTTCTCTTCAAACTAAACAAGCCTAGTCCTTTCAGCTAGACTTCATGGCACAGGCCCTAGTAACTATCCTAGTTTTACAGCCTAGTTTTTACTATCCTGGTGGTCCTCTTATGGATGTGTGACCCTGTTTGACTACATTCTTCCAAAAATGTGGTACCCAGAACACAATATTCTGGAAGTAGTCTGACTAGGACAGAGGATAGCAATATCACTTACCTTTCTCTGGGTGCTAGATCTCTATTAATTTAACCTAATATTGCATTAGCTTTTTGAGATGCTCTGTCACACTGTCGAATCTTGTTGAGCTTGCAGTCCACTGAAACCTTCAGATCTTTTTCTTGAGAGTTTTGCCTAACCATACTTCCCCTAGGTATATCTGTTTGCATATACCTCAGTTAAATTAACTTTTCTTATTTGATTGTCCTTTGTTCCTTCTTCGTAAGATTGTTTTTTGAGGGAGGAGACTGTAACGTCTGGTATTTTAAATATATTTTCAGTGTCTCTCAGGGCGTTACCCCCAAAAGGGCCACAATCTTCCATTGCATCCTGGGACATCTCCAGTCTTCCTGATGAATATCAGGTCATTGGATCTAGATGGCTCTGGAGGAGAAAGTGAGGCTGGTGACCTTGCACAGCCCTCCCTCACTCATATCAAAGTCAACTGCAAGTCACATCATTATTTCCCTGATGCCATGGTCCTCTTCAAAAATAAAAGACAAACACAACCTGTGTGTAGACTGAGCTGCCTGAATGGGGACCCAGCTATTTGGGTAACTCAGCTCCTGCTCTCCCTCTCTCCCTCCCTTTCCCTCTCCTTCTCCTCCTGTTCCTCTCCAAAGGAAGGTACATTTTGATGGCCAGAAGTTGCCCACTTAACTTGGGGTTTACTGACTAGATTACTTTCTTCCTTCCTTCCTTTCTTCCTTCCTTCCTTCCTTCCTTCCTCCCTAAACCCAATTCACTCTGAAGTGAAATTGGACCATATAAATTGGTCCATATAAATTGGACCACAATAGGCCCCTGCCTAAGCTCCACTTAATGGCTGTATTTTGGGCCCTCTGACCTTAGAGAAAATGTCAATCATTAACCGTTTCTCTTTGGAACAGCAAGCCTTAGGGTCCTTCTCTCTTGGTTAGATTTTTTTTTCATTTTTTTCTAATTAAAGGAGCCATCCCTTGACTCATTTCTTGAAGAGGTAGGTCTATTCACTGAATGGGCTTTACCTCACTCTAAGTGAGCACCTGAAAAGGCCTTAGCCCAAAAGGGCCAGGGTCTTCCATTGCATCCTGGGCCATCTCTAGTCATCCTGATGAATATCAGGTCACTGGATCCAGATGGCTCTGGGAAATAAAGTGAGGCTGGTGACCTTTCATAGCCCTCTGTCACTCAAATCAAAGTCAACTGCAAGTCACATCATCATTTCCCTGATGCCATGGTCCTCTTCAAAAACAACGGACAAACACAACAACCTAAATGTCTCTCCCACTTTTATGTAGTTTGCAAATTTGATAAGCTCAGCAGCTATGCCTTTATCCATGTCACTGATAGCCATATAAGCCTTCCCGATCCTATCTATTGTTATTGAATTCCCTCAAAAAAAAATCACCTTGTATTTATTTTGAATTTATTTTGTAGCTTCAGATTTTCTTTTGGCAATAATATAAGCTCCGCAAAGGCAGGAATTAGCTATTTTCATTGTTATATCCCCAGCACCTAGCATAGTACCTGCCACATAATAGATTTTTAATAAATTCTTGTTGATTAATTGAGAGATCCTAAGCACACTCCTCTACAAGTTGATATCGCCTTAATAATTATTATTGGGGGTCAGTCATTCAACTGAGCCCACCTAATTATATTACCATTTAGCCCATGTTAACCTATATCTCTCTATATAATCCACAATTATGACATGATTGAACTCTTAAAATTCCTTCCTAAAATTTAAGTATACCATAACCATAAAAATTTCCTTGATTCTATCTATCAAGCAGTTCTGTCAAAAATTGAAATCAGGTTAGTTTGACAAGATTCTTATAGGTCTTCAATGATCACTCCTTCCTTTTCAAAATACAGGTCATTTCTTTAATAACATATTCTAAAATTTTGCCAGGAATCAAAACGAAGCTTATCAGTCTATAGATTAACAACCCCACCATAGTCTCCTGTTTAAAAATAAAATCAACATCCTATTCCAACATCACATATTAGAACTGGAAAGGATTTCTAAAGTCATCTCTTCTAGTTCTCTAATTTTACAGATGAAAAATGTATGCTTAGAAAGATTAAGCATTTTGCAAACCTTAAAGCCCTATATAAATGTAAGCTATTACTGTTATGGCCCATTATTGATTGTCATGCATGAGGAACAGCAAGAAGACGAATCTGGCTAGACCAAAGAGTTTGGGAAAGAGAGTAATAAATAATGAAACTGGAAGGATAGGTTGGGGGCAGGTTGTGAAGGCCATTAAAATCCAAAGCGAATTCATCTTTTATCCTAAAGGAGATAGGAAGCCACTGGAGTTGATTGAAAAGAATAACATAGGTGCTTGTGAAAGAACACTTTAATAATTACAGGGAGGGAAGATGGGGTGGGAGTAGATTCAAGGCAGAAGGACCAAACAGGAGGCTGTAACAATGGTCCAAGTGATTAGTGATGAAACATCAGCTAAGATGGTGTATCTATACAGAGAGAAGGGATCAGATGCAAGAGATGCTGAGGTGGTAGGAATGGCTACTTATTGGAAATGCAAGATAGAGGATTATTATTAAGTGGTTTTTTCCCCAATGTTACAAAGCAAGTTGATGGTACTGACCATTCTACTACTCACCTGTAATGGTAAGAAAATTTGAAGATCTTCCCTTCCCCTTAATAGACCTAGGGAATTTGAAGATCTTTGCCCTTTAATGGGCTTCACTTGGAGCCTAACAAGAGAAGCTTGCTTAGGGGAGGATTGTTTTTCAGGAAGGCCCACACCTTTTGTTACTTTGTAATTAGGCAGTGGGTCACCAACTGACCCTGGACAAGGCTGTGTGTGTGCACACCCTAATGTGAGGCTTTGCTTTGGGGTTCACTCATGGGAAGAGTTGTGTGATTTGGCCAGAGGAGACTCTGGCCAGCTCTCAAGCGCCCCCCCCCCGCCCAGCTCTGAAAACCAGATGTTGGTGCTTCTCTCTCTGGTAACAATGTCTGTATGTAATGGTCAGACAGCTAAAAACCCTGTCTGTTGGTCTGTTGCATTGTGTTATTTTCTCTTTTTTTTGTCTGCTTGTAATTTTGTCTGTTTGTATTTTCTGAAGATCAGGGTGCTGACTTTTTCCCCTGAACTAAGTGAACATTCCACTCCCCTTTAGAATGTGAACTCCTTAAGGGCAGAGGCTATCTTGTTTTATTGTTTTTGTACCCCCACTTAGCATAGTGCCTAGCACATAGTGAGTGCTTAATAAAAGGTCTATTATCTATCTATCTCTCTATCTATTATTTATCTACCTATCTATATAGAAGTGTCTAACTTCGTAATAAGAGACAAGTGTAAGAGAGAGAGATCAGGCCTAGACATATGTTATTTGGGAGTAATTTGTATAGAGATTATAACTGAACTCAGAGCTGAAAAGATATCCAAGGGTCAGAACAGAGGCTACCCAAATATAGTGGGTAGAAAGTGGGTGACAATCAATCAAAGGAGATTATTAAGAAAGCTCAGAGAGGTCAGAGGAGAACCAGAGAGAGCTATATTACAGAGGCCAAGATAGGAGAGGGTATCTAGTATGGCAGAATAAAAGGTCAAAGGCTTCAGGGAAGTCAAATTGAATGAGGATTGAGAAAAAGTAGCTAAAAGACCATTGGTAACCCTGGAGAGAGAAGTTTCAATAGAGTGTTGGGTTCAGAAGGTAAATTTCAAGGGATTTAGAAATAAGTGGGAAATGAGAAGATGGAGGCAGTAGAGATGACCCTTTCCAGTCAGTAATCATAATCCCATTGGATCCTCAAATTAATTTCTGGAGTGATATAGTAAGCACTCTAGCATATGTAGGATGGCTGCTAGAACAGGTTCTTTGATAAGCTTTCCTAAAGGAAAGCAACTCAAAAGAGAGTTAAAAATCTTACTTTAATCAAACACACACACACACACACACACACACACACACACACACACACACACATATATATAATGATGAATGGAGTGTAGTCAGCATACTGTGGAGATGTTGAGGAATTATCCCATAAACTCAACATGTACAAAGTAGATTGTTTTCCCCAAAACTGATCTTTTTTTTCCAATCCTCCATGTTTCTGTGTTGGGTGTCACAATCCTTCAAGTTACCCAGGCCCTCAACTTTAGAGTTATACTTACCTCCCCTGTGATTTTCACCTACCATATCCAATTCTTCCAAGTCTTGTTGATTCTATGTAAACAACATATTTCATAGCTGTCTCTTTTTTGCTCAAACAATGGTTACTCTTCTTCAGGCCTACATCACTTTCCACCTAGGCTGTTACAATAGCCTCCTAATTGGTCTTCTTCTAACCTCTCCACTTTCCAATCCATTCTCTACAAAGCTTCCAAACTAATATTGCTAAACACAGTTCTGACCATGTCACTTCCTTACTAAAAAAATTCTCAAAAAGACCCATACGTACAAAAATATTTATAGAAGCTCTTTTCATGGTAGCAAAGAATTGGAAATCAAGGGAATGCCCATGAATTGGGGAATGGCTAAACAAGTTGTGGTATATGAATGTAATAGAATACCATTGTGATTTAAAAAAAAATTAAGGAACAGATGGACTGAAACAGCAGGTCCAAGGCACTCTCCCCCCAGATCATCTCCAAACTATGTAAAAGGGGACTCTGAACAACTTCTGGAGCCCCAGCACCCACAGAACAACACAGAGAAGCTAATCTCCTGCTGAGGACAGCCCAGCAGCCCTGCAGGAAGGACCAGCACAGCGCTCTGGGAGCCAGCAGCGATGCATGCAGCATGCAGAGAGCCAAGCCCAGGTCCGCCTGAGCCATGGTTTTTAGCCCCAGGGTAGCCGGGTGAACAGCTGGCTGGAGGGACCCTAGAATACCAACAGCTGTGGCGATTCCAGAATTATCAACACAGAAATGCCCAGGACAAAGTGAGAGGTTAGTGCCCTATGGACTTTGGGACCAGTATTTGGGGAACGCATTGGCTTCCTCCCCTGGGGGCTAGAAACCACTGAGGAGAAACGCCATTTTGTATTTTTCAGTGGCAGCTCCAGCTCCTGGCCTGCGAACTGTAGGGAGATCCAGGGATCAGTCTTGGGGGGTAATCGCTCTTGCTTTAACCTCCCTGGATCTGGATTGTGGTCTGGGGTGGAGGTTGTGGGGTGGGTATCCAGCTTGCCAGAAACGGAAGTTGTCCCCCTACACATTCGGGAGGGAAACTCCCCTGTCTGGTGGCAGAGTCATACTGTGGCAACAAGCCCAAAAGTCAAGTAATTAAGTGGCAACATGCTAAGGCAAAGGAAACAAATTAAACAGAAAAATGCAACATTAGACTCCTATTTTGGGGGCAAAGAGGATCGAAGCATAGAAGAGGAGGAGGACCCTGAGGTCAGAAATCCTGCTCCAAAATCCCCAAAGGAAAATATGAGCGGGTTACAGGCCATAGAGGATCTTAAGAAGGACTTTAAAAACCAAATAAGAGAAGTGGAGGAAAAATTGGGAAGAGAAATGAGAAGGATGCAGGAAAAGTATGAAATGAGGGTCAACAGCCTGACTGAGGAAAACAACACCTTAAAAAATGGACTAACTTAAATGGCAAAGGAGGCCCAAAAGGGCAATGAGGAGAAGAATGCCTTAAAAAGCCGAATTTGCCAGATGGAAAAAGAATCTCAAAAGCTCACTGAGGAGATTCATTCCTTCAGAGTTAGACTGGAGCAAATGGAAACTAATGACTTTATGAGAAATCAAGATGCTGTTAAGCAGATCTAAACAAATGAAAGATTAGAAGGCAATGTGAAATATCTCATGGGAAAAACCACTGACCTGAAAAATAGATCCAGGAGAGATAATTTAAAAATTATTGGACTACCCGAAAGCCACGATCAAAGAAAGAACCTAGAAATCACCCTTCAAGAAATTCTCAAGGAAAATTGCCCTGATGTTTTAGACCCAGAGGGCAAAATAGAGGTTGAAAGAATCCACCAATCACCCCCTGAAAAAGATCCCAAAAAGAAAACTCCCAGGAATATCATAGCCAGGTTCCAGAATCCCCAGATCAAGGAGAAAATATTACAAGAAGCCAGGAAGAAACAATTTCAATATTGTGGGAACACAATCAGATTAGCCCAGGACCTGGCAGCTTCTACACTGAGGAATCAAAGGGCATGGAATATGACATTCCAGAGGGCAAAAGAACTGAGAATGAACCCAAGGGTCACCTACCCAGCAAAACTGAGTATTTTGTTTCAGGGGGAAATATGGTCATTCAGTGGAATAGAGGACTTTCAAGCATTCTTGAGGAAAAAACCAGAGTTGAATAGAAAATTTGACATCCAGACACAAGAAGCAAGAGATGCCTGAGAAGGTAATCAGGAAAAAGAAATCAAAAGGAACTTATCAAAGTTGACCTATTTACATTCTTACATGGAAAAACAATAACTGTGACTGATGAAACTTTTCTCAGTATGAGAATAATGGGAAAAGGGTATATGATCACATGAATACATATGTAAATGTATGTATATATATTTACAGTTATACATGGATAGAGGACATAGGTTGAATTTGTTGGGAAGGGAGGATACTCGAGGAGTGAAATTATGAGGTGAGAGAGGAAAGTGGCAAGAGGAGACAGGGAGAGACAGGGTAGGGTAAACTATCTCATGTAGAAGAAGCAAGGGGAAGTGGCTGCAGGGGAAGGGAAGAATAGGAAGTCAAAAAGGCAAAACCACATTCTCATTGAATTTGGTTCTGGGAGAGAATGACATACTTACTAAATGGGATATCTCAACCTGCAGCAGAATAGGGGGAAGGGGAATGAGAGGAGGGATGATGGATGGGAGGGCATTCTTGGGGGGAGGGGAGGTTGGAAGTACCCACTATAGAAGAGGGACAGGATCAAGTAGGGAATGGACCAGGTGGGGGGTGGGATGAGTGGGAGGGAATTATAAGCAGCCTTATACAATATATCTACTATGGTAATGTTTTGCATAGCTAGACATGTACAACATATACTGAATTACTTATCTTCCCAGAGGGAATGGGTGACAAGGGAGGAAGGGAATGGATCTGAAATTCGAGGTCTTAAAATTAAATATTTCAAATATATATATATATATATATATATATATTTGAAATATTTAATAGTATATATATATATATATATATATATATATATACTATTATTAATACTCTTTTGCATGTAATTGGGAGATTAGATGTGCAGGCATTGGGGCACAGAGATTCACCTTGCTCTAATGGAAAAGTCGAAGAGGGTATGGGAGAAGATATGGGAGAGAGCAGATTGGAGGAAGTGATATCTTGTGGGACTGCTATTCTGGGATGGTGGGTAGGGGAAAAACGGAGGAAAAAAATTGTAACTCAAAATCTGGTGGAAATGAATGATGTAAAACAGAAGTTAATAAAAAATTTAAAAAAATTTTAAAAAAAAGGAACAGATGGACTCCATAATAACCTGGAGAGTCTTATATAAACTGATGCTGAGTGAGGGCAGCATAACCAGGGGAACTTTATACATAATTATAGACACATAGTATCTGTGACAACTAACTTTGATAGACTGGGCTCCTCTCAGCAACACAAGGGTATAAGACAACTCCAAAAGACTCATGATGGAAAGAGATTCAGTCCACATCCAGAGAAAGAGATGCAGAGTCTGAATGCAGATTGATGCAAACTACTTGCTCTCTCTCTCTTTTTTGTGTTGTTTCATTTTGTTCGTTCTTTCTAGTTGTTCACTCCATTGGTTATCATTCTTCTTTACATCTTGACTAATGTTTACTGTGAAGATATTTGTAGAACCTATATCTGATTGCATGCTACCATGGTGGGGGCAGGGTAAGAAAATTTGGAACTCATGGGATTCCGGAACTGAATCTTGTAAACTAAAAGTAAATAATTTTTTTTTAAATTTTCAACATCTCCTTCTTCCAAGCTTCCCTAGCTCTGTTGAGGACACCACCTCCTTTCTGATCACACAGTTCATAACTTCATTGTGCCTAAATAAACCATATGAAGAAAATTAGTTGTCAGATTGTGTTGTTTCTATGTCTATAACACCTCTCACATATAATCCCTTCTCTCTACTCACAACCTTGTTAAGATCCTCATTACCTCTCCTATGGACTATTACAAGGGCCTTCTGATTAGTCTCCCTTTCTAAAGTCTCTTCCCATTGAAATTCATCCTACATAATACCACTGAAGTGATTTTCTCTCAGAGAATCCCTCTAAGATCAAATATAAATTCCTTTGACATTTAAAAGTCTTCATAACCTATCACTGTCCTACATTTGCAGTCTTCTCTATTATTCATCTCTATGATCTTCCTTCTTCAAGCCTTTTCACTATCTGTCTCCCATGCCTAGAATGCTCTTTCCTAACTGCCACCTTTTAGAATCTCTTTCATCCTTCAAAGACCATCTAGGTGGCTGAATGGATAGAGCACCAGGCCTGGAGTCAAGAAGACCTGAGTCCAAACAGGGCCTTAGACATTCTCTATCTGTATAACCCTGGGAAAGTCACTTAACCCTGTTTGCTTTAGTTTCCTGATTTGTAAAATGAGCTGGAGAAGGAAATAGCAAACCCTATCCAGTATCTTTGCAAAGAAAACCCCAAATGGGATAATAGAGTCAGACATGAATGAAATGACTGAGCAATAACTTTCTTCAAGGTAACCCAACCACCACTCCTGTGTGAAGCCTTTCCTTGTCCTTTCTAAGTGCTAGAACCTTCCCCACCAGGGCTACCTACTGTCTACTTTGCATGTGTATGTATGTGTGTGTGTGTGTGTGTGTGTGTGTGTGTGTGTATAAATTTTCCCCTATAATCTATATGTTGTCTCCTCCAAAAGACTGGAAGTTCCTTGAGGGTAGGAATGATTTCATTTTTGTTTTCATGTTCCCAGGGCCTATGGTAGTGTCTGGCATACAGTAGTCACTTAACAAATGCTTAATTGCTTGATTATTGTTTCTACAATAAAAAAATTAATCTTCAACCTGGCATATAAAGCTTTCTACAAGAAGTTTTAAGGGGCAGCTTGTTGGCACAGTGAATAGAGCACCAGCCCTGGAGTCAGGAGGACCTAAGTTCAAATCCAGCTTCAGACACTTAATATTTACTAGCCATGTGACCTTGGACAAGTCATTTAACCCCAATGTCCCTGCTTTCCCCCCTCCAAAAAGCAAAAAAAAGAAAGAAAGAAAGAAAGGAAGGAAGGAAGGAAGGAAGAAAGAAAGAAAGAAAGAAAGAAAGAAAGAAAGAAAGAAAGAGAAAAAGCTTTCTACAACCTAGCACCAAATTTTTTACTTTGCAAGTAATACTACTCCCCTTCATGTTCTCTCTGTTTTGACCTGCTTACTACTTTCCAAACTTGGTGTGCCATCTGGACTTGATCTATAGTCAGGTAGACCTTAATTCAAATACCACCTTAGATGTTTACTACCTTTATGATGCTGGGAAAGTCACTTAACCTCTCAGTCTATCAAGTGGGTATAATAATAGCACCTACCTCATAGAATTAGTGTGAGTATCCAATGAGATAATATTTATTAAATGCTTTGCAATCATTAAAGTTATATAAATGTTAGCTTGCTGCTATCATTATTATTACCTGTACAGAAACTGTCTCCCACATTGGGAAGGAACTCCCTCTTTACCTCCAAGTCTTAGAATTCCTACAAGAGGCCTTTCCCAGCTATCCTAGATTTTAGGCCCTCTTTCCCCTGAAATTACTTTATATTTTCTTATCTTTGAATATGGCTTATCCTCACCCTCCCTCTGTACCTCCCATAGAATGTAAGTTCCTTGAGGCTAAACACTTTCTTTTCTGTCTTTGTATCCTTAGCATCTAGCATAGGACCTGGGACATAATAGGCATGTAATAAGGTTTTATTGATTTAATTATGAAAATGTTTTAAAATGTATAAATTTTGAATTGTATTCAAAAATAAATTTTGAAATGTATAAAATGGTTCTGTGTGTGTTTCTGTCGCTCTATCTCTCTTTACATACACACACACACACACACACACACACACACATACACACACACACATATGATTAGCCCCTTGGAAAATGGCTGAAAGCTGAAGGCAAGGAAGTTTCTAGGAATCAGATTGCCAGAGAAGAGGGCCTGACCAGTGGAAAGAGCCCTGGGAGGGAACCAGAAGATCCATGTTCCAGTCCTATCTTTGCCACAAATAGAATTGTTACTGTCTAGACCTTGAGGCAAGGAATAAGTAGCACTCATTTCTGCAAATAGTGTAGTACACAGTAAATGTAATGTAATATAATGGAAAGAACCCTTGAAAGAGTCAGGACACCAAGGAATGAGATGTACTTCCCACATACATGCTCCTGCTTCTGAACTATATGATCTGGGGCAAATTATTTGATATCCCTGAATTTCTTCCCACATAAAATGTTTGTTCTCATTATTCAGTCACTTTTCAATCATATCTGACTCTTCATGGCCCCATTTGGTGTTATCTTGGCAAAAATTATTGGAGTGATTTATTATTCCCTTTTCCAGTTCATTTTACAGATGAGGAAACTGAGGTGAACAGGGTTAAATGACTTGCCCAGGGTCACACATCTAGTAAGTGTCTGAGGCCAGATTTGAACTCAAGAAGATGAGTCTTCCTGACCCCAAGCCTAGTACGACACCATCTAGCTGCCCATAGCTCCTTTAAAATGGAGATAATAATATCCGCACCCTATGCCTGACAGGAGGGCTACCATTCCAGCCAAATGAAATGAAATTTTTATGTCTATATAGATATACATAGATAGAGAGATATAGATATTATATATGTATGTATATATATGTGTGTGTGTGTGTATATATACATATATATATATACATATATGTATCCTTCCAATTAAAATGTGCTACAGACATGTCAGCTCTTTTTACCTCTGCTTCTGGGTGTTGTCATGCTGACTCCTTCATCTTTGGTTTGGCATTTCATTTCATCCCCTGTTTGCAGAACTGCAGAATGGGTTTAATGATGCTCACCCTGTGTCTCAGGAGTGTTGTGAAGCACTAATGAATACATTCTAACAAAGGCATTATTTGGACTCTTCAGGTAAAAGGTGCTCTGTAAGTGAAAATATTAATGTGCTTATGAGCCTCTACCCCACCCTTTCATGGCATCCTGGGAGGTTAAAATGGTTCTTACAGATACCTAGAAAATTATCAGCTTCAGCACTCTAGCAATATAGGATGGTAAAAAATATCTACAGTCAAGCAATTGCAATCTCACTGGGAATGAAGTATTAAGATATATATCTAGACCATAGGTAGATATTATTCCAAAGAAAACTTTTAAATCCAACTTCCTTTGAAGGACCATTTATAGAAGTGGGAAAGAACCTATTTTTCTGATATCACCTGCTCCTGGAAACACAGAATCCCCCAGAATGTTAGGGCTGGAAGAGACCTGAGAAATTCTCTAAACTAATTAAATCATCTATCATTTTGCAAAGGAAGAAATGGGGGCTGAGAGAAGGGAAGTGACTTTGTCTAGGGTCCCACAAATATTCAAGCTGGGTCTTCTCATTCCAAGTCCATTATTTCTATTACCCTATGCTTTGGACCTATGGCCTCTTTTTTTGTCTTTTGTCTTTCTCTTATTGTCCAGCATATGACATTACCTATCATGGCCACTTAATAAATAGTGAATAAATGAATGAATGCGCAACACTAGGTAGGACAAATGGCATCATTTGACCAGATATCCATTTGACAGATGAGGAAACTGAGACCCAGAGATGGAATTGATTTACTGGAATTCAAACCAAAAGTTATTAATAGAGCCAAAATTCTAGCTCCTGATTCTAAATCCAATGCACTTTTCACTAGAGTATACCCATCCTTCCCTATTTTTTTTTCTTTCTCCAACTAAATGTAAGCTCCTTGAAGGAAGGACTGTATACCTTTTAAGTCGCCAAAGTGCTTAACTGAACGTGTAGAAGGTACTCAAATAGTAACAGATTTTTTGAGGGATCTAGGCAGGGTAAATAATGATTAGGAGGATTTTTTGATAAGGAGCTACTTTTGCAATATGGGAAAAAAAGAAGAAAATGGAATTTAGAAAAAGATTCTGTGACTTTCCCAGAGTCACATGGAAAGCCAATCAGTAGACTAGAAAAAAGGTAAGAACTCCTGAAACTCCAGCATGGGCCCATCCTCTCCCACTCCCCCAGTGAAAACTCTCCAGTGACTCCCTATTGCCTATAGAATAAAATGCTAACTCCTTACCTTGTCATTTAAAGCTCCTCACAGTATGGTTCCAACTATTTTTCTGAGGTTGTTTCATATCATTCCCCTTCATGATGCCAACATTCTGGTCAAACTTGCCCATTTGTGGTTCATTGGCTTCAGCATTCCAACTCCATGCTTTTGCAGATGCTACTAATGCCCAGCTGGCATCTAAGTGGTGCAGTAGATAGTGTGCCAGACCTAAAGTCAAGATTAGTCTTTCTGAGCTCAAATCCAGCCTCAGATACTTACTACTCATGTGACTCTGGGCAAGTCACTTAGCACTATTTGCCACAGTTTCCTCATCTGTACAATGAGTTGGAGAAGGAAATGGCAAACCATTCTAGTATCTCTGCCAAGAAAACCCTAAATGGGGTCTCAAAGAGTCTGACTGAAACAACTGAACAATAACCAATTGCCAACCCTGTTTGGAATTATTCTCTCTACAACCTCTGCCTCTTAGAATCCTTAGTTTCCTTTAAAACTCAGCTCAAGGGTTATGAAGCCTTAACTAACCCTTCCCTACTCCCCATCCCCATCCTTCCCTGTCACTGTAGTACATGACTTCTCCCTCCTAACATTATCTTACATTGATCATACATGTTGTACCTCACTTAGAAAGTAAGTGCCTTGAGGGTAGGGCCTGCTTTTCACTTTTGCCCCTATATCCCCAGTGCCTAGCAGGGGACCATGCATACCATAGGTACATAATAAATGCTTATTGAATTGAACTGAGCTAAGTTGAATTGAATTGTCAGTGTTGTCTCCTCATATATGTGTGTGTGCCTGTGATTCACGTGTACACTATAACCAACACACAGTAACAATAAATGCCCAGTGACTAACAGAGTATACATGTATACACATGTTTATGCATAAGAGCTGACCAGTTGATGATACTGTAGGAGCAACATACACCAAGAAACCAAAAAGCCTGAATCTGAGCTCTGCCTTAGGTTTTAATGAGCTGTATCTAGGCAATCACCACTCCTCTCTAGAATTTAGTTTCCTAATCTCTCCAATTATGGAGTTGGAATATATGGCCTCTTTGGTCTTTTTCATCTCTGACATTCTATGGTCTAAGGTCTCTTTCATCATTGATATTTTATGAGTCTATGAATCTCTGTGTTTCTGAAAGGTTGGAACAAGGAGGCAGATTTGAGGCAGAAAAACAATATGTCTGAAAAAAGAATAGTTTGCATGCGGTTAATGAAAATGGTGAATGGAATTTTCCCCCTAAAGTCACAAGAAAGCCCTGCCCCATTGCAGCCATAAAACACCCTTGGCTTCCACAGCCCTTTCCCAGCTCCAAGAATCCTCTTCCAGCCCTGCACTGCCTGCTGCGGCGGCACCACATCACGATCCAGCCAATCAGAGCGGCCGGCTTCCCAAAGGAAGCTCTCCAGCCAGCCCTGACTCAGAGACTGAGCGTCTGCAGCATGCATTGTGGGGCTCCTGCAGGATCCCGGAGTGCAGAGAGACTGGATTTTCTTGGAAGAGACGTGAAGCTCAGCTGAGTCTCTGTCCCGTTTCACATAAGGCATCAAGCCCCAGTCCATCAGGTGGGACTCTGTATCCCCTCAGAGTCTCCCTCCAAGGACCAGAGAAAGCAAAATTTTGAAGTCACTGAACTATGTTGACATCCCACTGGTCTTTAAAAATTAACCCCAGTTGGCACCTTCTCCATGAAGCCTTCCCTTTTTTCTTCCTACTTCTTCAGGTAGAAGTATTTTCTCCCTCATTTAATCATCCAGGCACATGTTTTGGTGCCTAGAGGGCTAGACTTGGAGTCAGAAAGATGTGAGTTCAAATCCTACATCTGACACTTCTTATCTGCATGACCCTGGCCTCCCTCACCTTACCTCCCTGAACCTCAGCTTCCTCATCATAGAACAAGAAGGTTAAACAAGATGGCCTCTCCAGTCCCTTCCAGTTCTAAAGCTAAGAGCTTATTATCTCTTGGAATTTTGTAATCCTCTCACACACTTAGCATAGGAAGGGTAGCCCAATGTGGCAGAAAGAGCACTCAGAGTCAGGAGACTTGGGTATGACCCCCCCCCCACCCCGTGCCACTTACTAGCTATGTGACTTAGGGTGAGTTAGTTAAGCTCTCCGGACCCTCGTTTTCTCATCTATGAAATTAAGGAATTAGACTAAATAGTTTCCAAGTGTCCCTGTAACTCTACTATGCCACGATATTTGGTATAAATTCTCATGTATTACACTGGAGTGCCTTCTCTTCCCAAATAAGGGAGGAACACCATCTTAGGATCTCATCAGTTTAGACTTGGGAGAAACCTTAGAGATCATCAGACCTCACCTCTTCATTTTATAGATTAAAAAATTAAGACCAAATAATGTGAAATGATTTGGCCAAGGTCACACTGACAGTAAGTAGCAGAGTCAGAGTGTGAATCCAGGTCCTGCAATGTCAGATCAGCACCTGTTTCAATGGACCTCAATGCCTCATTCCTCTTGGTAGCCTCCTTAGTGCCCAGCACTGTAAAATATGCAGAAGAGGTATTTGGTCAACATTCAACAAATGAATGGATGAAATTCCAATAGCTAGTAATAATAACTAATATTTATAAAGGACTTTAAGATTTTCAAAGCCTTTTAAGTACATTGTTTCATTTGATCATCACAGCAACCCTGTGAATTAGATACTATTATTATACCCATTTTACAGATGAGGAAAGTGATGCAAAGGGAAGTTAAGCAACTTGCCCAGAATCACACAGAATCCTGTCAGAGGCAGGATTCAAACTCAGATCTTTCTGATTTCAGATCCAATACCCTATCCACTGAAATATCACATTGCTTAGAACTGAGGTTCCTAAATCTCTAACCCCTTTTGTTATCAATATTTTCCCATATCCTCAGGCCCTCAGGAAACTCTGTTCTCTCTCCAATGACCCCACTCTATCAAAGGATATCTTAGATCCTTCAGTCACACTCAAGTGCAAGGGACCAAGAAACAGCAGTGAGTTTCAACAATAGCTGTTACCTACCCTTCTGCTGTGTAGCCAGTACTGGGTTAATGGCTATGGGAAAGGAAGAAAGTCTAGGGGATAATATAGGATAGTATCTAATTCAGCAGTAGATATAGAGCACACCCACACTGCAGGCAATCAGGAACAAAGACAGGTCCACATCAAAATTGGCTCAAGGCATCCCATTTTGTCACAGCAGCCTTGGAGTCTCAGTCTCTTTGGGCCAGAGATCAGAAATAGCTGATCATTACTGTAGTGCATTCTCATGCACTAGGAATCCAAAAAATTGAGCTCCCTTCCTGTATCTGGATCAGCCACTGACTCCCTATATGGCCCTAGGCACATCCCTTCCTCTCTCTGAGCCTTAGTTTCCCCATCTGCAAAATGAATTGGATTGGACTACGTACACCAGTGGCATCTTTTGCCTTTGATATTTTATGACTTCCCAGACTCATTGGCATTTTATTTTCACTTTTAAAATATCATTTGTTTTTGCATCACCTTCATTTCTAAATATATCCCCCATCCCCTACCTAATGAATCACCATTTAAATAGCAATAAGTAATAACATTAATAATAATAATAATAAGTGAAGGGGGAGAGTAGTTCAGAAAAGCTAACCAACACATGCACCAAGTCTGACAGTACAGGCAATGTTCTTACATCCATAGTTGCTCCACTTCTGCAAAGAACAGAAGGCCTTTCATTTCCCCATCACTTCTTCAGGGACAAGTTTGGTCATTATAATTATACAGTGTTCATTTTAAGTTTGTTCTTGTTCTTTTCACTTAAATTGTTATAGTGACTTGGTATTGTTTTCATGTGGATTGTTTCCAATCGTTACATTATTTGCTATGTCTTCCTATTATTATACCCATTTTACAGGTGAGGAAAGTGATGCAAAGGGAGGTTCAATGGATTGAGAGCCTGGAGTCAAGAAGACCCAAGTTCAAATCAGCCTCAGACACTTACTTGCTGTGTGACTCTGTTTGCCTCAGTTTTTTCAACTTTTGTTGCAGGGGTCAAATGACATAATATTTGTGAGAAGTGCTTAGCACAGTGCTGGGCAGATAGTAGGTGCTATATAAATGCTTATTTCTTTTCCATACTTCTTTGGCTTCTTCATAGTCATTATTTCTATTGATGCAATGATATTCCATTACATTCATATATCATAATTTATCTAGTCATTACTTAATTGATGATCCTGATTGTCATCTTAAAACCTCAAGAGATAAGGTTCCAATGATGGAATATCAAACTACAAATAGCCAGTATGTTGAGGGCTTTTCTAGAACTCTTAAATCTTAGCTTAGAAGTGGTTACTCATAAAATAGAAAACAGGAAGCACAGAGACCAAAAGTGTGGGCCTGTACCCAGAAGCCGTGGGCTTGAGATGGAGTCCCACCACTGGCTTGCTATATGACTCTGGGTAAGACATTTCACCTTTTCTGAGACTTATTTTTTTTTCATCTAGAAAATGAGGATTATAAATATGGGCCCTTTGCTTCACAGGAAAACATTTTGGAAAGCCTACAGTACTTTATAAATGTGAGCTATTTTTATTCTCCTTTATGTAAGACCAATCCCAATGTGCCTGCAATCACCTCCAGGTTGCAACCCAGTACTTGGATGGAGGTTCCATGTGGCTGCCACAGGAGTACCCCAGGGCTGGGCAGAATCTCCCCCAGCAAGCCACTCACTGCACCAATCAATAGCAATGTGAAAATGCTTAGCAACAGCTAATGAGCCCCTCCTGCCTCATTCCTAAGTCCCATCAAATCAATCCCATGCCTGCTTGGTGCCAGTAATAGGGCAAGACTTTCTAGTGGCACTGCCAGAGAGCTTTGATCTCTCCTCCACAGCCCAATCCCCTAGCCTGCTTTCCTCTGTCACCGCCATCAAGCAAAGCCTCCTACAAAGGAGAACAAGTAGCTATGTTCTGTTAGGGGAGATGCTACAATTTACAACATGTTCTCTGTGGGGAAGTAAAGTAGAATTTCCTTCATTTAAAAAACACAAATGTAAACAGCTGTCTAGCTTCTTAAAAATAAACCTCCCCTGTTGAGAGGGAGGCTGAAATGAACAGCAGTAAAGGAGAGAGTCTAAAAGTTGCAGGATAAAAGAGGGTAGAAAAGGTTTGACAGGCATGCAGCCTTCACAGTAGCCTGAGGATGTCAATACCTTCAGGATGGAATGTCAGAGCTGGATGAGACTGTAAAGCATAGGAAGTTAGCACTTGAGGGGACCAGAGCAATCATTCAGTCCAGGCTCCCCATTTTAGAGATGGAATAACTGAGGACAAGACATGAGGTGACTTATCCACATCAGTGAATCCCATAGATATCATGCAGCAGAGCTGAGACTACAGCCCAGATAGCTTCACCCTAAGTTCAGTGCTTTTTTTTCTGCCTCCTGTAGCTGCAAAGGACCCAGAAGGAAAAGGTCTAAGAGGCCCGAGGCAGCTGGGTACAGGCTGGCTTGACTGGGACAAAGCCTGGAGTGGGAGCTGGGTGTAGTAGAGAGACTTGAGGGCTTGACAACCCGAGTGTAGGTGGGAGGAGCCAGGAGAGAAGGGAAATGGAGTAGATGGGTTTCTTTTGTTCAGGGTGGGGAAGTGGAGGGAACGGAGGAGTTAGGGATATGCTCCTCCATCTCCTGGCCCTGAGCCATAGGGCCGATTGGTCTCTGGGTGTTTGGAATCCAGCTCACATTGCCAGGCAGTTCCTTGCCATTGCATTTCAATCCCATCACGCTACACTGCAGTCTCTGCAGTGGCTGGGGCTCCCCACACTGAGCCTCTGAATGGCAGCCCCTTCTTGGTTCTCACTGCTGCCAGCCAAGATTTCACCCAGGACCCCCCAGAACAATAGCCCCTGCTTTGCTCTGTCCTCTGATGTAGTCTCTTGGGAATGACTCAGTTTCAAATAAATTAGTGACGCTGGAGAAGGACAAATCAATTCCCAGGCAAGCCCATAACTCCTGAGCTAAAGTAATCGTGCTGCGATGGGCTGACCCTTAGCCAGCTGGGACATGAATCCTTTATGCTGACAACAAGAGATCAGAGACCCTAAAGAAAAGGCAGGGAAAGGAGAAGCTTGATCCATACGGGGGCTTTTATTTGGAAGATCCATACACGGATACAGGTACACATTAGGTATAAATAGATATAGCTAGATACACATACGTGTGTGTATGTATTTACCTATATGTATATATACATGTAATATCATGGAATGTCAAATCTGAAAGGAACCTTAGAACATAGACTAAGATTTTAGAACTGGATAGGACCTTAGAACCTAGAATATAAAATGTTACAACTGAAAGAGACCTTAGAGCATAGAAAGTTGGACCCAGAAAGGATCTTAGAATACAGAATATAGAATGTTAGGGCTGTACAACACAAAAGAACATAGCTGAATGAAGCTGGAAAAGACCTTAGAACATATAACATAGAATGTTAAACTTGAAGGCATTTTAGAGACCATCTAGTGGCAGGAATTCTTAACTTGGGGCCCACAAATATTTTTAAAATACTTTAATAACTATGTCATTATAGTTGGTTTCTTTCATTATCCTATGTATTTTATTTTATGAGTTTTAAAAACATTATTCCAAGGAGTCTTATGGTTTCACTAGACTGTCACAGGAGCCCATAAAGAAAAAAAGTCTAAGGACCCCTGATCCAGTCAAAATCCCCTCCTCCCTAGCCAATTTGTCAGTTGTCACTCATAAAGGTAAAGTGAATTGTTTGGACCATACCTCAAGGTAGTGCTACAGTAGAGACCTGAACCCAGGTTATTTGACTTCTGTTTTATTACTCTCACCACTATATAAGCCACACTAACATATTAGGAACCTGTTTTATCAGTTAACAGAATATAGTTGTACTATATATAGTCAATTGATTTCCAGAGTGCATATGCACTTCAATGTGCAACATCTTATGCAAGTGTTAATGGCAAGTGGGTGAGGTAGATTAAGAAACAAACTAAGCAAAATTTCTTTGTCCCAGGCATGGCTGGGTGCATCTAGGTCTAGAGAATAAGAACAACAAGAGATCAGAAGTGACAGTAGGAGAAAAAAAAGAAAGAAGTTTTATTCAGAAATAAATTTGCAGAAAAAAAAATAGAAGCAGACCAGATCTGGTACCTTTCAAAGTTATGACTAGAGGGTAAATTCGTAATGAAACAAGGAATAGAGAAGATTACAAAAGATAACAGATAATTTCAAACACATGACATTGAAAAGCTTTTGCATCAACAAAATTAATGCAGCTAGGCTAAGAAGGGAAGCAGTCAACTGAGAAAGAAAATGTTTGTATTAAATATCTCTTAAAAGGATTTAATATAGAAGATATAGAGATAACAAACATTTAAAACCAAATAGAATAGAATTTCCAACAGAATAGGTGGCCAAATGACATTAATAAATGGTCTCAAAGGAAGAATTGTAAACTATTAACAACCATATCAAAAAATAGTTCAAATCACTAATAAGAAAAATAATAGCCAGAATTTATATAACAATTTAAGGCTTGAAATGTACTTTTTTAAACTATATTTGATTTTCAAATAAAAATCTCACCTCTCACCTCACCTTCCCCTTGCCCCCAATGAGGAAGCAGGAAAACCTATTACAAATATGTATGGTCAAGAAAAATAAAGTCCTGCATTGATGCATGTGTGTATTGTGTGTATATGTACATATACACATATATGTGTGTATTATGTGTATATATGTACATATACATATATATCCAAACCAATCCAACAAATATTAAGCACCTATTACATACCAGTCACTGTGCTAAGCACTAGGGGCATAATTAATAAAGTGATAGTCTTTGACCTCAAGGAGCTTACAGTCTAATGGGAGGAGGAAAAGCATCAGTAAGAGGGGAAGACATGGGGGTATTTTGTTCTATGGAGTTGAAATCAGGCAAAGCATCAGATGCAGAATAAAGTGAGCTGACAAGTAGTTTCTGCCCTGTACAAAGGGCATTGAGAGGAGTTTGATATTCCACCCTCCAGCCCTCAAATCAGATAGGGAAGAGGCTAAGGGAAGTGGTGTCAGTCAAGGCTTGAGTTAGCAGCATGAGTAAATGATATCAGAGGTGATAGGCTTAATACTGGGAGGAGTAAATTGCTGGTGGACTTGAAACTAGATCTAGATACATAGATATTTTTCCCTCAGTCTAAACTCTGAGCCCATCACCTCTCTATCAAGAGGTGGTCAGCATGTTTCATCATAAGTTCTCTAGAATTATTCTTGGTCATTGTGTTGATCAGAGTTTCCACATCTTTCAAAGTTGTTTACAAAGCACCTTACATACACCCTTGTTTGAGCCTCTGAAATATGTATATGACGTTGCCTTAGCCTAAAAGCTCCACATTCACCACTTGTTCTTTAGAGCACATTAAGGGTACTCCACTACTAGCAAGCCAGAAAATTGCAGTGAAATAAACTTTAATCAAAAGATCTAGTCTGAAATATCAATTTGACCACTTATTGGTCATCTGTCCTTAGGCAAGTTATTTGCCCTCACTGGAATTTAGTTTCTTTTCTGTAAAAGAAGATAGTTCAGTTAGACGGTCTCTTGGTGTCCTTCCGTTCCGACACTCTATATTCTATGTTCTAGCCTTTCTCAACTCTGAGATTGTATGTTCCACAATGTAGAAAGTAGAAATGTCAAACACATAGCCCACTGGTCACAATATTCCTGACTACAGCTTGAACAAGATTAAAGATGAAAGTGTGGAAAATTTAACAAAATAAATAAAAACACAATAAAACATAGGTAAATATTAATATGTGGTTTTCTAAGTTAATATGCACCCCATAAGCATCTTTATCTATATATGATTTATTGGCTCTGATTTCTCCTTGAGTTTGACAGCACTATTCTTCATTCTTAGGTTCATTTTAGCTTTAACATTTTGTCTTCTGTGTTCTAAAGTAGCTTCCAACTCAGACCATCTGGGTTCTATGTTCTCAAGTTCCTTCTAGTTCAGACCTTTTATGTTTTGTGTTGTAAAGTCCTTGTCATCTCTGACAGTAACTAAATATTAGCTGATTGGCTGAGTGAGTTATTTAAACATAGAGGGCTATGCCTGGTTAGTCTTTATGGTTCCCACATTTTCAGAGCTTGTAAACATGCTCCAGATTACAGTGAGAGATGTTATGCATGCACAGAGAAGAAACCAACATTCAACCATCTGAATACTCACCATACCCTACAGAATTCCATTTTGACTTCTCTACTACTCATGCTCCAGTGAGGCCAAAGGCAGTAAATAAATAGTTACTTGTGTCCAAATAGCCAATCCCGTTCTTTGTTCTCATCTGATTTCTCTCAGGACTGGTCATCATAACTGGTTGGCTATGCCTCCTCTGAAAAACAATTTGGAAACCTCTGATTTGTTAAAGTAACCAAATCTTATAAGAAGATCAAAGGAAAAAATAAATATGGCCATGGTTAAATAACATTGCCATTTATGTAACTTTACAAAGTATTTTCCTTACTGCTGCAAGATAGTATGAAGATTGCATCTACTTTATAAATAAGGAAACTGAGATTCAGAAAAGTGAAGTCACTTGCCCAAAATCACACATTGGCAGGGCCAGGACTATAAGTCTTCCAGCTCTAAGTTTAGTGTTCTTTCTCCCCACCACCACCCCTGCCATCAAAGCTCTATGAAAGTTCTACAGGAGGAGAGACCATCTTATACATACACATCTTGGCCATACTTTCAGCCCAGCCTCTGACCTCAGCAAAGTAAAATACTTCTTCCTCTTGGATGCTGAATCCTAATCCATACTTTAAAGCCCAGACCCTTCATGAAGCCTTTCATGATTTCATCTATCTCTAATGACCTTTCACTGGGGACCTCACACCATTCTTTGTTTTCTACTGCTAATATATTTATCATGTAATGTTGCTTATGTTATGTGTGTTTGTATCCTATTCCTCTACTGGGCTATGAGGTCTATTAGAGCAGAGATGGTGTCCTTTCTAAACATTCTATCAGCTAAACATTCTACCATGCTCTAAATATAGCAGGCTCTTAATAATGTTTATTGACTAAAGGAAGAAATGAATTCCTACTAAAATGTAAGCAATGTGGCTTCATCTCCCTTTCTCAAAATTTCTTCAATTATATAAGAGAAGAAGAAAGAACAAAAACTCCTACATGTTCTGTCCCGAGTGGAGCGATGGGAATACTGGTGTATGAGCAGAAAACTCACCAAATTCGATGGTGGCTTAGAAAAGGTGGAAGGGATTTGGTTTGGCAGGCAATAAGCAAGACAGGTCATGTTTATAGACAGGAGATTAGGTCAAGAAGTTAGAAACCAGGAGAGATAATGAAATGGTTCAAATCAGGACTGTTGCAGGAAATTAAGATGCATCATGTAAAAAAGATTTCAGCACCATGGAGAGCATCCAGTAAGCTTTCCCCCACCCTTGAGAAGAAAATGCAGCAGCATCCTTGGCATGGGTGCAGACTGGGCATCTTCTTCCATCCATTGGATGCTGAGTTGTAGGCATCTTACATCTGACATTAAGGAATATATCCTCAATGTAAAACTGGGAATCAGCTGGGTTTTTGGGTCCTCAAGAGCTAGTCTTTTCTCCTTCATGATCATGTTGAAGTCATGGATTGTTACAGTTGGAAGGGGTCCTAGAGACTATCTAGGCCAGGTCTAATAATTTACAGAGGAGAAAATGATGAAAAAAGACCCTGCTCAAGGTCACCCAGTTAATTAGTGGCAGAGGAAGGATCAAAACGTAAGCTTAGTCCTCTTCTGATACACCATACTGCCTTGCAGGTCTGACAAAACAACTAATTCCATCAGTGGGCCACCATAATATCATAATAATCTGCCTCTCAGTAAAGCAACCCCAGAAAAATCCCCAAATTCCGTGCTTTGAGGTTTTTTTGTAGGTGGGGCTTTCTGTGAGAGTCATACAACCTCCTGGTATCTCTTAGGAGGCAATCTGGTATGCAGAATTCATGGAAAGTGAGAAGACTTTGCATTAGGGTACCTTCTCTGTCACTAACTTTTTGTCTGACATTGAAGGAAGTACTTTATCTCACTAAGCCCTCAGTTTCTTCATTTCTAATTTGAGGTTGATGTGAAAATCAAATAAGCCAGAATATTTAAAGGCATACCTCTACCCCAACTTGCATTTCATCATTTCTATTCCACATAAAATCCAGAATTAGGCTTAGAAATTATTTCATAAAATCACATCGCTTTTCAAATGAGAGAACTAGGGACTGGAGAAGGGAAGCAACTTATGAAAGGTCATACTGGTAGTAGGTAACAGAATTGAACTTTATTCAAATCCTAGATCCGATGTCTGCTAGCTAATGTGTCTCTGGGCAAATCTCTTTACTTGAGACTCAGTTTCTTCAACTATAAAAGGGACAAGTGGTGAACATAGATGTTGTGAATAAAGTGCTTTGTAATTTTAAAGTGCTATAGAAATGTTGTTATTATTGTTATTAGTGCATTAAAGCTCATGTCTCTTGAGGTCCCATCTAGTTCTCTGTCCTACTGCACCTTGAATTGTCCCCAGAGGGTAGGATGGACCCAGAAAAATCCCTGTTTCTTAATCACTACATAACCTCTGAGTTTCTATCTGGTCTACTCCCTGTTCCCTTTCTTCCTTTATGGAAATGGCTGAAATCATTAATTTAAGGTTTAAAAACCCAAGTTACTGTAGTGTGCCTGAAGTAATAAATGTTTCAGAATTTCAATTAAACTAAATGTGGAAGCACTGGATCCCTTTTCAGTATCTAATGAGTCACACGGAGCCATTACCCCACTCTCCATTAATTATAACAAGGTCAGCACATTCCTTGACATCTCTTCATGACTGCATAATGAACTATAGATGGGGCTAAGGCCCAACATGAGGTCCTTCTAAGGTTATGGGCCACTACATACTGCTTAGGAATACTAATAGTTGCTAGAAAATAAGCTCCTTGAAGGCAAGGACCTTCTCATCTTTTTCTCTTGATAGCCCCAGCATATGACCTGCACTTAAAGGTGCTTAATAAATGTTCCTTGAATTGTGATGTATTGCATTGATCTGCACTGAACAGAACCAAACCAAACTGAATTGAATCAAATTAAGCTAAGTCTACATGGACTGAACCAAAGATGGAAGGGCTCCCCCAAGTGACAAGGGGCCTCAGAGAAGTTGTAGACACTGCAGATTGGTGCTGAAATAGGAATCAAGATATACAGACTTTGTGATTCAATTTGTCTTGTCCGGGCAACTAATTTGATTTATCTATGCCTCAGTTTCCTCATCTATGCAATGGGCTTGAACTATATCACTCCTAAAGCCTCTTCTTGCTCTGAATTCTATTCTATAATATTTAGAGCTGGAAAGAACTACAGTATTGAATTTTGCTCTACCCTCTTCGGTCTACCAATGAAAAAAGACCTAACTGACTACTTAAAGTTAACCAATTAGTTAATGATAATTCATAGTACATCTACTTCCAGTTTGAAATAGTTTAACTGAAGTGGGATAACTATTTCCCCTTGTTCCCCACCCTGTGAGAACCACAGTCTTAGAGTTCAGTGAGATATTAGACAGCAGAACATAGGATTCAGAGCTATGGAAGACTTTAGAACATAGAACACAGAATGTCAGCAATTTCTTATCCTAGTGGCAATTTCTTATCCTAAAAAAGAAAAGTATTATATGCATGTTAAAAACTATTAATCTTTGTTATTATTGAGTCAGTCATATTTGTAGCAGTAGGAGTAGTAATACAATTGACTAGTTCTCACAGCCCCAGTGTAAGAAATAGCATTGCTAACCAAGTCATGAGTTAAACTGGATAGAGGCCACAGAGCAGACTAGAACAGAGAAACCTGGGCTGTGTCTATAGTTGTCAAGTGAGCAGAGTGGGTATGAGTCACACAGGAATCCTCTGCCTCTCTATTGAACCTTTTCTTAACTGAGCAGATTTTAATAGACTCTCTCTGCACTGTCTTCCATTGCTGCAATTGGTGCATCCCTGGGCTAAAAGTCTTTCTGGTGCCTGTGGCTGGGCCTCAGCCTCCAGGCCAGAATACCTCTAAGCTAGGGGTTCTTAACCTGGAGTCTGTCAACTTGGTTTTTTAATGTTTTGACAAATGTATTTCAATTTAATAGGTTTCTCTATAATACTATGAATTTTCTTTTAAGCATTTATAAATATTATCCTGAGAAAGTATCCATAGGCTTCACCAGACTGCCAGTGGGACCCATGAGACAAAAAAGGTTAAGAAGCCCTGCTCCAAACCATCCTAGACATATTAATATCTCTCACATACATTAAATACGTTTACTGAAGAGAGTCTATGACTATGCTTAGTCACCTGTCCCAGGGCTCAGAAACCACTCTGCAGGCAATATGAGTATTAGTCTTCTTAAATCTTTCCTTCTGAAAATAATATTGCCTAACACCTCTCATTGTCTGCTAAATGCATATACCTACTCCGGAATCACCACCCAGGCTAAGAAAATCCTTGAGTAAAGAGATGAGAAAATCACAGAATATTGACATTTTTAAGTCCCTCAGATATCAGTTCTCTTCTATTTTTTGCCCTGCCAGTCCCACTCCAGCTGCCTAATGAATATCTCCACCTGGGTATCTCATCAGCCTCTCAAGTCCAACATTTCCAAATTGGAAATTATCATCTTTCTCTCCCAGACTTCCAGTCTTCCAAAAATTCCTTTTTCCTGGTGAAGTCTTCACTGTCATCCCAGTCACAAAAGTTTGTAACCTTCAAGTCACCCTTAACTCTTCCCTTTGCTTCACCACCCCCATATCACATCATTTGGTAAGTCCTATACGTTCCACCTCAAGGACACATCATACATCTGCCCCTTTCTCATTACTGACATAGCCATCATCCTACTGCAGACCCTCATCACCTTTCACCTCAACTAGTGTGATAACCTACTAGGGTCTCTCCCTCTATACTGTAGTGATAGGCAATATACAAATGCAGATAACTATATTACACACTATAATATGGTAAGTGCCTAGAGAAATGTGTGACAAAGTTTCATGTAACTTTTAAGGGAGGAGGTCTTTTCTTACTTTTAGGATAAAGAAAGGCTTCTTGGAGGAGAATCTGACATTTGAATTGGACTTTAAAGATAGGTTGAAATTCAACAGATAAAGAGTAATCTAAGCACAGAGGATAATGGAAGCAAAGTCATGGAGAAGGGAGAATACAGTGCATATTCTGGGGAAAACATAGTACAGTTTGGGTGGACTAGAGAGTAAGTGGAAGAAAGTAAAACAAGATAAGGAGAGGTGGGTTTTATCAAATCATGAAGGTCCTTGAATACCAGCCTAATAAGTGAATCTTAATTGTTTGGAAATAAGGAGCCATTGGTAATTTTTTAGCAGAGTGACATAGCCAAAGGTATGTGCAAGAAAAATTATCCTGGCAATAGTGTGAAGAACAGATTGGGAGGCAGAGACTGTGAATGTATTCTCATGTTTAGAATACATGCCCTTCCTTACCTCTATATCCCAGAATCCTTATCTTATTTCAAGATTCAACTCAACTCTCACTTCTTCTGTGAAAACCTCCCTGGTCCCCAAAGTCCTTAGTACCCTCTCCTTCCACAATTATTTTGTATTTTCTTATCTATTATACATGTAGCCTCCCAGTAGGCTATAAGGCCTTTAAGGGCAAGGATGTTTTCCCATATTTCTCTTTGACTCTCTAATTCCTAGCACAGTACCTTTACACATTGTGGGAGTCTAATAAATGCTTGTTGAATTTTAGTTTAGCCTTTGGGATTTTCCAAGTATATCATCATGTCATCTGGGAAAAGATGGTTTTATCACCTTATTTCCTCTTCTGATTCCTTCTATTTTTTTTTTATTCTCTTGTTGCTATTGCTAGGATTTCCAATACATATTGAATAAAATTGGCAACGGGGGGGGGGGGGGGAAACATTCTTTTTACTCACCTGATTGAAATTTAATTTAGCTGAGCCAATAACTTAGGATTCCTGTGCACATTGTTCCCAATAAGTAGTATTCCACCCTCTGTTCAAAGACCCCCAGTGATAGGGAATTCATTGTTTCCCATGGTCACCCATTTCATTGTTGGAATTCTTCCAATTGCTTGGAAATTCTTCCTAAAGCTGTTCTTCCTTATAACATTCTATACTTATATGCTACTGCTTCAATAAAATGCTTTAGACTTTTCAAAACACTTTTATATACCTTATCTCATTTAATCCTCACAATACTCTTGAAGGGAGTTAGGACAGAAATTGTTATCCCCATTGTAAGGGTGAAAAAACTGAGCCCTGTGGTGATGAGAAGTGATTTTCCTAGGATCATACAGCAACTTAATGAAAGAACTTGATCTACCACCCAGGTCAATTAGTTTCATCTTCTCTATGAATTCTTTATGTCCTTATGATTACTGGGTTATAACTTAGAACAAAGCAGAATTTGAATTGGGAACTCAGAGGGTTAAACATGAAACTAGGGGGAAAAGGAGTATCAAAGGGATGGGTAATGATTCCATGTAACAAGAACTTATTCAAACATCTGCTATATGCTAGGAACTGTGCAAAGCAACGGGGACACACAAAAAAATGAAACAGTCTCTGTTCTCAAAGTGATTGAGTTCTACTGCCCTGGAAAAGAATGAATTAATTTCTCAATAAATGCTTAATAAATGTCTGAAATGCAGAATTTCACTAAAAGCAGTGTTTGTTGTTCAGTTGTTCTAGTCATGTCTGACCCTTCTTGACTCTATTTGGGGCTTGATCAGTGAAGATACTGGAATGATTTGCCATTTTCTTCTCCAGCTCATTTTACAGATGAGGAAATTAAAACAAACTGGATTAAGTGACTTGTCCAGGGTCACACAACTACTAAGTGTCTGAGGTCAGACTTTAACTGAGGAAGATGAGTCCTCCTGACTTCTGGACCAGCACTATCCATGCCTCCACCTAGCTGCCACTGAATGCAGTACCATGTTTTATTCTTCTCTATCCCCAAAACCTAACACAATATCTTGCACACAGTAGGCTCTTTATAACTGCTTGTTAGATGGTATTGGATTAAATTTAGAGACTATAGTTTATTTACTACAGTATGCTTATCTTGTATAGTAGGTGCAGAATGGATTGCTGGATTGGATGAAATAGAATGTAGGGAGTATGTCTTACTTTGCTTCCCTGGCCATTAGAACAGTAATTTGCATATAGTAAGACCTCAATCAGCATGGTTTAAATTGAATTAGATTGAATTTTGCTGAAAACAGAGATCTTGGTTTATTTATTCCTTTGTCCATAGTATAATACTTTGCCTATTGTAGTTGCTGAATAAATTTTCTTTAATTGAGTGAAATGTTTCTCCCTCATGAGCTGAGCCTGTCATCAGATCCCAGACCTCCTGGCCACAAGGATTAGTTAAATTATTAAAAAGTCCCATTTTGACCAGCTTCTAAATCCCATTTGGCAAGCCCTAGCAGGGATTTCCCATGTCTAATCGCTCACTGACCCTTCACAGAAGAGAAGCAGTCAGTTTGGTGTTTCCTCCCATTGTGCTTCTACTTTGATGAGACTTCAAATCCCCTAGCCTCTAAAACAAGCTACAATAATCATGATTGGAGGAGGAAGAAAAAGTTCATGGGCCAATACACCCACACATGGATGGAAAGAATTTTGTCCCAACCTCCCACCTAATCTGCCATCAATACTCTCATGGGGCCATGTCTAAGCTTTCCAAAGCAGGGCTTATGAGAAGAGTAATAACTCTGTGTCCCCAGTACTCACAGCACTTCTTAATTTCCCCACAGGGATCGCATCCATTGTCAAGGTATGCAGAAAGAGAACTGAATTCAGAATTAGAGAGAGATCCTGGTTTAAGTCAGGCCATGACTGGCTATATGACTCCAAGCAAGCCACCTAGACTCTCAGATCCTATGTTTTTTTCACCCATAAAATGAAGATCACCATGATTGTAGTACCTAATTCACCATGTTATAAATTGTGTGACCTTGACCAAACCATTCCCCCTCTTTGAGCCTCAATTTTCTAATTAAACTCAATTTAAGAAATATCTGTGTGTTTGCTACTATTTATTTACAAGACACTGTGCTAAATTCTGGATAAAAGGTTTTTTAAATGACAGCCACCTCCTGAAAAGAGCTTATATTCTACCAGGAAGATATGACAGATACATGTATATAAGCATAATGCAAGGCAAAATGTGATGGAGGGCAAAGGAGAGGTCCTAGAGAAAGCTCTATAGAAAAACTTTTAGTAGGGAATAAACATGTTTAGCTGGGGACAGTAAGGAAGGCTTAAAAGAAGAGATGGCATAGGTCTAGCCTTAAAGGAAGAGTAGGATTTCCGTAGGTGAAGATGAGAAAGGGTTGCATTCTAGACACAGCGAATGTTCTGTGTGAATATGCAAAGGTGGGAGAAAGCCTATTTAGTTCAGGGAACATCTAGGAATCTGGTTTGGCTGAAATTTAGGGTCTATAAAGGGAAGTAATAAGAAATAATACTCAATAGATTCTAGGCTCTCTTCTATTTGGGAATTACCCCAAGGATGAAGTTTGAAACCCATCCATGCCTTCTCTTCCTGAGTCACCCTTCTGGAAGTACTCCTTTAAGTTCACCACTTGCTGGAGGCCTTCCTTGATTTCCCTTGGCATTGAAAATGTGCCAGTTGAGCACTCTGGCTGCCTACTTATTATCTCTTATCCTTGCCAGGTGACCAGCCCATCATCTCTTCATATCATATAGTTCCTTGATAAAGTCTTATCCTGTTCTTTAGAGCTCCTCATTTCTCCTGTGTTGCAGCCTATTCACACCCACCATATGCTTCTCCACTGACCTCTCTGTGATGTTCATTTTTGATTTTTCATAGAGAGTAATCCCATGTCCTATTGTAATATTGATAGAATTTTAGTATTTAAAAGATGGGTCTTTGCTTTCATGGGAAGTTTGGGGTCAATAAAGGAGTTTTGCAACTTCCCAAAAGCAATCTAGGCCACTCTCCTCCTTCTTACTCAATGTGAGGCCCAACTCACTGTCTGTCTATAATTTCAGTTCTAGACATATGTACTGATGATGGATGCATTCTGTATAGAATCTATTCAAATGCATGTATTAGTAGAGAACAAGGAAGCTTTTATGAACAATACTCAACAATGTTGTTACCATTTCAAATTAACTGTAAAATGTAGAGAATATAAAATCCCTTTGTGTACATTATTTGCTTATTATGAAAAAGCATTTGATTCAGTAAAAACAAAACACTACCTTATGAGCTCTTTTATAACAAGGTACCTCCCATCCATACATCAAAATTATTCAATAGTCTTGGAATATATAACAACAAAAGTGATATTGTTCAACGGTCTTCTAATTACAAGTATTAGCCAAGGCATGAAACAGGGAGATATATTCTTGTTAGAGCCATTCACCACTGGGATTAAGGAGATACAGCATACAGTCCAAGTTGAAAAGGAATTCCCTACAGATGATGAGGCATTACATACAAATGCTTCTGTTTGGGACTAATATCATACCAATTTCATTGAAGCTCAGTCAATCACAGTACCTCTTGAAAGAAATCTGTAATCATTCAAAGGAGTTGGTCATGTCTATCCACACAACGTAGCAGCAACCACACTAGCACACCCAGGATGGCTGCTAGCAGCTGTTCTTAGATCTGCTTTACTAGGAAAGATAACTGTTTGGGGGGTCAACAATCTTTTTTAACTACATTCAAAAGTTCAGGGGAAAAGTCAACACCCTGAACTTCAGAGAAAATACAAGCAGAGAAATAAAGATCAAAAGACAGGGATCTGACTGCCTGAATCAACTATACACTTCACATATTTCCCTGGATCGAGAGAGCCTTTACATCTGAGCAGCTAGGGAGCTCTGAATATACAGCCACTCAGAATCTCAATCAGGGAATCACAAGATTCTTCTCATAAGCAAGCCCCACCCCCCCAAAAAAATACAAACTCAGAGTATATATACACTTCTCAGAGCCAGAAGGCATCACAACCCTCATGGCTCGTTGCCTAATTAGAAATTAGCAAAAGGTGTGAAAGCCTTCCAACAAGCAAGCTTCCCCTAAGTAAGCTTCCCTTAATGGGCTCCACATGAGGCCTTTTAATGGTCAGGAAAGATCTTATATTCCATTAACATTATACACAAGAAAGACCACATGGATGAAGAATGATATATAAGGCTAAAGAAATGTAGATTGGAAAGATAACATGGCATAATGGATATAAAGTTGACCTCAGATTAAGAAAGATGGGTTTGAGGCCCACTTTTGACAAATACTGGCTTATGAACCTTCACTTAAACTTCCTGGTCCTAGGGTCTATGCTCTAAGATTATAAGGTTCAGAGTATGTGCTGATCTTCATTGGTTCAAGGAATTGTGGATCTAATTTTTTAAAGTAGGTTGGAGTAAGATTGTGAAAGGCTTTAAGTGCCAGGCTAAGGAATTGGAATTGTATCCTCTATATACAAAACCACTGAAGGCATTTCATTAGAGGAGTGACATGGTAAAACTTGTGCATTAGGGTGATTATTTTGAAAGAATTTTGAAGAATGAATTGGAAAAGGGAAGAGAATTGAGTTAAGGGAGACCATTTAGGAGATTATTACAACAACATGAGTAATTAGTGATAAGGGTCTGAATTATGATGATGACTTCCAGGTGCTGAACCTAAGTGACTAGAAAGATAATAGTGCCATCAACAGATACAAGGAAGTGTGGAAAAGTTTTAATTTTAAAGGGAAGACAAGGAGTTATTTTAGATATATTGAATTTGGTTGTGTGGGCAAGTGTCAAGAAAACAATTAAAGTTCACAGGGTAAAATAGACTAAAGAATACCACTGACCACTTGACTCAATTGTCAAGATTGAGAAGAACACCCTTAAACTATAAAACACTATAGAAATGTCAGCTGTCATTTTAGCTGATTCCCACAATAATCCCGGAAGACATTTCTGTAGCTGGAATTTCATAGGACAGATAGTACAGACACACAATGAGTTGGGCCTCATGTTGAACAAGAAGGAGGAGAGTGGCCTAGATTGTTTTTGGGAAGTTGAAAAGCTTCTTTATTGACCCCAAGCTTCTCATGAAAGCAAAGATCCATCTTTCTAATACAAAACTCTTATCAATATTATAACATTGTGGTAGGACATGAAATACTACTCACTCTGAAGAATTAAAAACGAATATCACAGAGAGATAAGTGGAGAGGCATGCAGTGGACGTGAACAGCCTGAACAAATAAGTGGTGAGGAACTGGAGTGCTCCACTGGCACCTTTCCGATGCAGGACAGGAACAAATCTTCCCATTGGGTCCATGATGAAACACACAGGTACCTGAAGAGATCGAGTGACTTGTTCAAAGCCACAAAGTAAGCTAATACTGAAACAGACACTCACATTCTCCCACATCACAAAGGATGAGACAGTCAGGTGAGAGAGAGGGAGCTAAAAAGATAAGGCAGGTGGCCTCAAGCTCAAGCCAAAATAGTAAGAAGACATCACTTCATTCCTTACAGTAAGAGAATATTCCATCACTTACATACATGGACATGTAAGTAACTACAACCCTCACAGACTTCTAAATGCAGGTACAGGGGAACTCCAAGTCTGGGAGACGAAAGCTCTAAAGAAGCAAATGCTGAATTTATAAAAGTTAAATATGGAACAGAAGCATCAAGGGCTGCAGTAAAAAGCAGAGAGGGTAAAAACCAATTTCAAAACACAGCCTCAGGCCATGATTTGAAAAGAAAACCAATATGTGGTGACATATAATAACCATAGCAATACTTTCCATATACTTCTCACCTGCCTTTAGAGAAGTTCAATAGGGTTCACATTCTTTATTTGTTCATTCTAATGTTCCTTGACCTCATTGGGAGCACTTATAGGAATTCTGATTTTATATTGGATTTTAGATTTCTGAGCTAGACAGACCTAATTTAGAACGTGGAATTCACAACTAGAGAAAATCTTAGAATATGGGATGTTTGTTAAAATGGGGTAAAATCTTATAGCTCCTTTAGCCCCAACCCTAGTTTTACAGAGGAGGAAAAATCCCAGAGAGGCAAAGGGACTTGCTCAAGATCACACAATGACATAGTAGCAGTTAGGACTAACTAGTATGTGATTCTGCTTCTTCTAAATACAGTTATTCTAGCCATGCTATCATATTGGTTTCCCAGAGGTAGCTTAGCAGCCTCTCAAAATCTGCAGAGTTAGCTCTAAGAAAAACTGCAGACAAGGTAGACTTGGTCTTGGGGCATCCAAAATTCACTCTTTTTAAAAATTATTTTTTCTAATTACATGCAAAAAATTTTATACTCTTTTTAAAAGTTTTGATTTTCATGGGCAGCTAGGTGGCACAGTGAATAGAGCACCAGCCCTGGAGTCAGGAGGACCTGAATTCAAATATGACCTTAGACTGTTAACACTTACTAGTTGTGTGACCTTGGGCAAGTCACTTAATCCCAATTTCCCTGCTTTCCCCACTCCAAAAAGACAAAAAAAGTTTTTATTTCCAAATTTTCTCCGTCCTTCCCTCCCTTCCCTTTATCGAGAAAGCAAGTAATTTGATATGTTATACATGTGTAGTCACACAAAGCACATTTCTTTTTTTTTAAATTTATTTACTTACTTTTAGTCTACAACATTCAATTCCACAATCCCTTGAGTTCCAAATTTCCCCCCCTTCCTTCTCTTTCCCTCTCCCCACCCTCACCATGGTGGCATGCCATCAAATAGAGGATATACAAATACCTTCACATAAAACATTAGTCAGGTTGTAAAGAAGGATTATCACCAATGGAGGGAACAATGAGAAAGAGGAAACAAAACAAAAGAGAGAGCAAGTAGTTTGCTTCAGTCTGCATTCAGACTCTGTAGTTCTTTCTCTGGATGTGGATATCTCTTTCCATCATGAGTCTTTTGGAGTCGTTTTATAACTTTGCATTGCTGAGAGGAAACCAGTCTATCAAAGTTAGTCATCACACATACATTGTGTCTGTAATTATGTTCAAATTTCTCCTGGTTCTGCTCTTCTTACTCAACATCAGTTTATATAAGTCTCTCCAAGTTATTATGAAGTCCATCTGCTCCTCATTTCTTATAGAACAATAGTATTCCATTACATTCATATACCACAACTTGTTTAGCCATTCCTCAATTAATGGGCATCCCCTTGATTTCCAATTCTTTGCCACCAGAAAAAGAGCTGCTATAAATATTTTTGTGCATATGGGTCCTCTTCCCACTTTCTTCCCACTCTTTGGGATACAGCCCTAGAAGTGGTATTGCTGGGTCAAAGGGTATGCACTTATTTATAACCCTTTGGGCATAGTTCCAGATTGCTATCCAGAATGATTTGATCCATTCACAACTCCACAAACAATGCATTAGTGTTCTAATTTTTCCACATCCTCTCTAGCATTTATCATTTTCCTGCTTTGTCATCTTGGCCAATCTGGCCATTGAGAGGTGATACCTCAGAGTTGTTTTGATTTACATTTCACTAATCAATAGTGACTTAGAGCATTTTTTCATACGTTTATAGATATCTTTAATTTCTTCCTCTGAAAACTGCCTGTTCATATCCTTTGACCATTTATCAGTTGGGGAATGACTTGTATTCTTATAGATTTGACTCAATTCTCTGTATATTTTAGAAATGAGGCCTTTATCAAAGACATTGGTTGTAAAAATTCTTTCCCAATTTTCCACTTCCCTCTTACTCTTGGTTACATTGGTTTTATTTGTAAAGAAACTTTTCAATTTAATGTAATCAAAATTATCCATAAAGCACATAGCTATATTAGTCATGTTATGAGAAACAACACAGATCCCCCCCACCAAAAAAAGAAAGTTAAAAAAAAGTATGCTTCAAACTGCGTTCAGACTCTATCAGATCTGTCTCTGGAGGTGGATAACATGTTTCATCATAAGTCCTTCAGAATTGTCTTAAATCATTGTATTGCTGAGAATAGCTAAGTCATTGATAGTTAATCATTATACAATATTGTTGTTACCATATATAATAGTCTGATTCTGCTCACTTCACTTTGCATCTGTTCATGTAAGTCTTTCCAGGTTTTTTTTGAAAATATCCTGATCATTTCTTATAGAGCAATAGTATTTCATTACATTCACATATCACACCTCATTCAACCAATCCCCATTTGATGGGTATTCCTTCAGTTTTGAATTCCTTGTGACTACAAAAAGGGCTTCTATAAATATTTCTGTTCATATAGGTCCTTTTCTTTTTTAAAATCTCTTTGGGATACAGACCTAATAGAACTAGGTCTGCTGAAGTCAAAGGATATGCACAGTTTTATAACCCTTTGGGTATAGTTTAAAATGCTCTCCAGAATGGTTAAATTCACAGTTTTACCAAGAGAGTATTAGTATTTCAGTTTTCCAATATCCCCTGAAAATTTTTCATTTCTTTTTTATTATTTTACCCAATTTGATAGGTTTCAGATGATACCTCAAAGTTGTTTTAATTTTCATTTCTCTAATCAATAGTGATTTAGAGCATTTTATATAACTATAGATAGCTTTGATTTCCTCATCTGAAAAATGCCTATTTATATCCTTTAAGCATTTATTAATTGGGGAATGATTTGTACTCTTGTAAATTTGACTCAGTTCTCTATATATTTGAGAAATGAGGTTTTTATCTGAGAAACTTGTTGCAAATATTTGTCAGTTTTCCTTCTAATCTTAGATTAGAAGCTGTTTTCCTTCTAATCTTAGCTTCATTGACTTTGTTAGTGCAAAAATCTTTTTAAATTACTGTAATCAAAATTATCTGCTTTACATCCCATAATGCTCTCTATCCTTTGTTTGGTCATAAATTCTTCCCTTGTCCATAGATCTAACAGGTAAACTATTCCATGCTCCCCTAATTTGCTTATGGTATCACTCTTTATATTCAAATCATGTACTCATTTTGAACTTATGTTAGTATATGGTGTGAAACATTGGTCTAGGCCTAGTTTCTGCCAAACTGCTTTCAAGTTTTCATAGTCGTGTCAAATAGTGACTTCTTATCTCAAAGTTGTATGTATCAGACACTAGATTACTACAGTTACTTAACTAGTGTCTTATGTAGCTACTCTATTCCACTGATCCATCATTCTATTTCTTAGATAGTACCAGATTGTTTTGATGATTACTACTTTAAAATACAGTTTGAGATTTGGTAAGACAGCTAAGACACTTTTTATTGATTCCCTTGATACCCTTGACCTTTTGTTCTTCCAGATAATTTTTTTTATTTGTTCTAGCTCTATAAAATAAAGTTTGAGTAGTTTGGTTGGTATGGCACTAAATAGGTAATTTTAGGTATAATTATGGCACTAAATAGGTAATTTAGATATAATTATCATTTTTGTTGTATTGGCTCAGCCTACATCTGACTTTATGTGAAAAGTGTTTTGTAACTGTGTTCATATATTTCCTGAGTTTGTCTTGGCAAGTAAAATCCCAAGTATTTTATATTGTCTAGTGTTATTTTATATGGAATTTCTCTTTCTATGTCTGTAATATAGAGAAATGTTGATGATGTATGTAGGTTTAATTTATGTCTTTCATCTTTGCTAAAGTTGTTAATTATTTCAATTAGTTTTTTAGTTGACTTTCTAGGATTCTTCAAGTATATCATCTTATTGATAGTTTTGTTTCCTCATTGCCTATTCTAGTTCCTTTGATTTCTTTTTCTTTGCTTATTGCTATAGCTAGCATTTCTAATACAATGTTGAATAATAATGATGATAATGGACATCCTTGACTTACCCCTGATCTTGGTAAGGTTTCTAGCTAATATTCATTACAGATAATTTGATTTTAAACAGATAATACTTATCATTTTATGCAAAGCACCATTTATTCCTATGCTTTCTACTGTTTTTAATGGGAATGAGTGTTGTATTTTGTCAAAAAGGTTTTTTTCATCTATTGAGAAAATAACATTTTTTGTTTTGTTATTGATATGGTTAATTATGCTTATAGTTTTCCTAATATTGAACCAGCACTGCTTTTCTCATATAAATCCCAGCTGGTCATAGTGTGTGATCTTTGTGATATATTGCTGTAATCTCTTGCAAGTATTTTATCTAAAAATTTTGGGTTCCATATTCATTAGGAAAATCGCTCTATAGTTTTCTTTCTCTGTTTTTGCTCTTCCTGGTTTAGGTATTAGCATCATATTTGTGTCATAAAGAAATCTGTTAGGACTCCTTTGCACATTTCTCCAAATAGTTGGTATTGCATTGGGATTAATTATTCTTTAAATATTTGGTAGAATGCACTTGTGGATCCATCTGGTCCTGGTGATTTTTTCTTAGGGAGCTCATTGACAACTTGTTAAATTTTTTTCTAAGATAGAACTATTAAAATATTCTGTTTCCTCTTATGTCAATCTGAACAATTTTTATTTTTGTAAATATTCATCCATTTCACTTAGATTGTTAAATTTATTGGCACATACCTGAGCAATATAGATACTGATAATTACTTTAATTTCATCTTCATTGGTGGTGAATTCACCATTTTCATTTTTGATACTGGGAATTTGGTTTTCTTATTCTTTCTTTTTTTATCAAATGAACCAATGGTTTGTCTATTTTATTGTTTTTTTCATAAAGCCAGCTCCTAGGGGTATATGAGGTATTCAAGGACAACTTGGACCTATAGTGTAAGGGCTTACTGAGCCCCTTTTCAAAGCTGCTTATTCACCTTTGATGTCCACCTTCACCCAATTTTCATCTGTGGCTCCAAGAAGCCACAGAGTGCTCAGCAGCTACAGCCTGGTAAAACTGTGTCAGCAAACAGGCTAAACCAGATTGAGTATAACCAACAGACCTCAAACCCATTAGTGAACTAGGGGGATTTCTAATACAAACATATGAGGACTTCCCTTGGCAGAATGGATAGATGAGGACAATTTGTCCAACATCCATATAAGCAGCTGAAGCAGGAATTGTGGAGAGCTTAGAATTTTTGTCAAATATCAAAGACACCAAGGTCATCCACAACATCCTAAACCATTGCCAGTCATCTTTACTTTTGCCCTGCCACTGGCCTTCAATGACTCTGGAAAAGAGAGTAAAGCTGATAACTTTGCACAACTCTCCCTCACTTAAATCCAATTCATGCACAAGTCAAGAAATCACCCCATGATGTAATTGATCCTCTTCAAAAACAAAGGATAAACAATAACAATTCGAGGGGTTTCTTAATTTTATTTTTCTTTTAAATAATAAATATATAATAATATTTAAATAAGTGAATAAATTAATAATAAATAAAATTTTAATTTTTATTAATCTCTTCTTTGATTTTTCAGGATTTCCAATTTAGTACTTAATTGAGGATTTTAATTCATTCTTTTTCTAGTGGGGTTCATTTAGTTGCATTCCCAATTCATTGAGCTGTTCTTTGTCTATTTTATTGATGTAAGCACTTGGAGATATAAATTTTCCCCTAAGTACTGTTTTGGCTGCATCCCATAAATTTTGGTATGTTGTCTCGTTGTTGTCATTCTTTTTAATGAAATTATTTATTGTTTCTATGATTTGTTCTTTGACCCCTCATTCTTTAAGATGAGATTACTTAGTTCCCAATTAATTTTTAATCTATCTTTCCACTGCCCTTTATTGAATGTAATTTTATTGCATTATTATCCAAAAAGGGATGCATTTAATATTTCTGCTTTTCTACATTCGGTTGTTAAGTTTTTATGCCCTAATACACGGTCAATTTTTGTGTAGCTGCCATGTACCACAGAGAAAAAAATACATTCATTTCTATTCCCATTCAATTTTCCCTAGAGGACTATCAGATATAACTTTTCTAAAATTCTCTTCATCTCCTTAATTTTTTTTTTGCTTTATTTTTTTGGTTAAATTTATCTAGTTGTTAGAGGGGAAAGTTAAGGTCCCCCACTGGTATATTTTTATTGTATATTTCCTCCTGTAACTCATTTAACTTTTCCTCTAAGAATTTGGATGCTAAATCATTTGGATCATATATGCTTAGTATTAATATTACTTTATTACCTCTGCTACCTTTTAGCAAAATATAGTTTTCCTGCTCATCTCTTTTAATTAGATTTATTTTTGCTTTTGCTTTGTCTGAGATCATGATTCCTGCTTTTTTTTTTACTTCAGCTGAAGCATAATAAATTCTGCTCCATCCCCTTACCTTTAATCTGTGTGTCTCTCTCTCTTTTAAAGTGTGTTTCTTATAAACAACATGTTGTAAGATTCTTATTTTGAATTCACTCTACCATCCACATCCATTTCATGGGTGAGTTCATCCCATTCTCATTCATAATTATGATCACTGTGTATTTCCTCCTTCCTGATTTCTCTGTGTGTGTGTCCCTGTCTCTCCCCTCTCTCTCCCTCTCTCTATCTCTCCCCTTCTCCTTTCACTCTGTCCCTCCTCTGACCAATGTCTCTCCCAATTCACTCTCCCTTCTATCATCCCTTCTTTCTCTTATCTCTCTCCCCTCCTACTAACCTGCAGGGTAAGATAAATTTCTATACCCAACTATATGTAGAAATTATTCCCTCTTTGAGCTTATTCCAATGAGAGTAATATTTAAGCATTGCCTACCGTTCCCCCTCATTTTCCCCTCCACTGAAAAAGCTCTTTTCACCTCTTTTAGGTGAGGTAATTTACCCCCATTCTATTTTTCCCTTCCCCCTTCTCCCAGTGCATCTTTTGTCTCACCCCTTAATTTTTTTATATTAATCCATTATATTCAACACACACCTATGCCCTCTGTCTTTGTAGAATCCTTCTAACCGCTATAATAATGATAAAGTTCTTAGGAGTTACAAATATCATCTTCCCATGTAGAAATGTAAACTGTTTAACCTTATTGAATCCCTTATAATTTATCTTTTCTGTGTGCTTTTTCATGGTGCTCTTAAGTCTTGTATTTGAAAGTCAAAATTTCTATTCAGCTCTGGTCTTTTCATCAGGAATGCTTAAAAATCTTCAATTTCATTAAATGTCCATTTTTCCCTGAAGGATTATATTCAGTTTTGCTTTGTAGGTGATTCTTGATTGTAATCCTTGGTCCTTTGCCCAACAAAGCATCATTTTCACAGTCCTCCACTCATTTAATGTAGAAGCTGCTATATTTTATGTTGTCCTGACTGTGGATCTATGATATTTGAATTGTCTCTTTCCGCATGCTTGTAATGTTTTCTTTTCAATCTGGAAGCTATAGAATTTGGCTATTATATCCCTGGGGGTTTTCATTTTGTGATCTCTTTGTGGAGGTAATCAATAAATTCTTTCTATTTCTATTCTAGTATGGTTTTAGAATGTCAGGGCTGCTTTTCTTGATAATTTCTTCAAATATGATATCTAGGTCCTTTTTTATCACAGCTTTCAGGTGGTCCAGTAATTTTTAAATCATATCTCCTCAATCTATTTTCCAAGTCAGCTGTTTGGTTTTTTTTCAATAAGATAGTTCACATTTTCTTCTATTTCTTCATTGATTTTACTTTGTTTTATTGTTTCTTGACATCTAATAGATTCGTTAGTTTCCACTTGCTCAGTTATAACTTTTAAGGAGTCGTTTTCTTCATTGAGCTTTTGTACCTCCTTTTGCATTTGGCCAATTCTGTTTTTAAAGAGTTTTTCTCTTCAGTAAATTCTTTTTCCTCCTTTACCAAGGTTTTGACCATTTTTTCATGATTTTCTTTCATCACTCTCACTTATTTTCCTGATTTTTCTTCTACTTCTCTTATGTGACTTTTAAAATCCTTTTTGGGCTTTTCAGGGCCTGATAACAAATCACATTTTTCTTTGAGACTTTGCATGTAGCTGCTTTAATTTCATTGTCTTCTTCTAAGTTTGAGTTTTGATCTTCCCTATCACCATAGTAACTTTCTATGGCCAGGTTCCTTTTTTCTTTGTTTGCTCATTTTTTCAACCTATTTCTTGACTTTTAGCTTTATCTTAAAGTCAGGCTCTGCTCCTGGGGTGGAGGGGGCACTGTGCCAATCTTCAGGTTTTTCATGCTGCTGTTTTCAGAATTAGTTCTGGGGTTCTGTAAGTTTTCAGTTCTTTTAAGGTCGTATAATCTAAAGAGAGGTGTGGTCACTGCTCCCATGGCCTTTACTCTGGTCTGTGAGTAAACACAAGCATTCTTTTCTGCCCTGGAACTGAGACCAGGATCCCAGCTCCTGCTACTGCTCCTCTTCACCCTGGGACTGCAACCTGGAACTGAGTAAGAGCAATGCAACAGAATCTTGCTCCCCATGCCAATAAAGGATCCCCTGTAATCTCCTTCTGACATGTTGTCCAATCTCCTTACCATCTGTGGGCTGAAAACTGTGGAAGCCATCACCATCACCACTACCACCATAAATTCAGTCACCCCCACGACCTGTTGCTGGCTTGTTATGCATGATCTGCACTGGGCTGCATTTCATTCTCACCCCAGTCCTTTTCTGCTAAACTTCTAAGTTATTTTAGGCTGGAAAATTGTTTCACTTTATCCTTTTGTTATTTCTGTCACTCTAAAAATTTTTGAGGCACTCCACGTCGCCCGGCTCGGTTCTTGCTTCAACAGTGTTTGGACGGAACAGATCCAGGGTACCCCCCAGCTCCCCTCGCTTTTTAGCTTCAGCCTTCTGCAGCCCACCAGTTCGTAGGACCAGCCGCTCGCTCCCTGCCAGCCCCTGGGACCAGCCCCCGCCTCCGGGACCTGCTGCCTCCTCCCTCAGCCGTCGGTGCCATGAGCTCTAGCTCCCAGATCCGCCAAAACTTCTCCTCCGAGGTCGAGGCCGCGGTCAACCGCCTGGCCAACCTGTTCCTTCAGGCGTCCTACTCCTACCTGTCCCTGGGTTTCTATTTCGATCGGGATGATGGCGCCCTGCCTAGGGTGTCACTTTTTTTTCGTGAGCTGGCGAAGGACAAACGGGAGGGCGCGAGTGCTTTATGCGGCTCCAGAACCAGCGTGGGGGCCGTGTCCTCCTCCAGGCTGTGCAGAAACCTGCCCAAGATGAGTGGGGTCACAGCTTGGATGCCTTGCAGGCAGCCCTGAACCTGGAGAAGGGCCTGAACGAGGCCCTCCTGAAGCTGCATGCCCTGGGCTCGAGCCAAGGCGATCCACACCTCTGCGACTTCCTGGAGAGCCACTACCTAAGTGCGGAGGTGAAGCTGCTGAAGCGTCTGGGCGACCACCTGACCATGCTTCGCCACGTGCAGGCAGACCCCCAGCCTGGGCTGGGCTGGTACCTGTTTGACAGGCTGAGCCTGAAGCAGGACTAGGGGAGCAGCCCAGGCAGACAGCCCCAGGGCCCAACCAAGAGAGCCCTCAATAAAGCTTGCTGCTCTCCCTGGAGAAAAAAAAAATTTTTTTTTTGAGGCATTATTTTAACATTGCTTGGAGGGGAATTTGGAAGAGCTCAGATGAGTCCCTAACCTTTGCTCTGCTATATTCATAACTTCTCCTTTCTTTTTTAAAATTTTATATATTCTATCCTTCCCACTGTACCCCCATCTTCTCCCAAACAATTTTTTATCCTCACAATAAATACATATAATTCAGCAAAATAAATTTCTACATCAGTCATATTCAACTATGTGTGTCACATTCAGTATTTTAAGGTGGGCCACAGTCTAAACTTTCTGCACTATTTTCCCATAACCTTCCTTCCTTGTATGTCCACTGCCCCTTCTGTATAGTCTTAAGGAAATGGTCTCTGGGTTCCATCTCCCAAGATAATTTGTATTCTAAGTCCTTTTTTTCTTTGAAAAAGGAATCATCTTCTTCACTAAAATCCCACCTTCTACAAGAAACCTTCTCTAACTCCTCTTAATTCCATTCTTTCTGGGTTTTGAAAATTATTTCCTATTTAACTTATTTATAGCTTGTTTTGTATATATTTGTTTGCACATTATTTCCTCCATTAGATTGTAAGATCCTTGAGGGCAGGAGCTATCTTTTCTCTCTTTTTGTATCCTCAGCACTTAGGACAGTGCCTTGCACATAGGAGGCAGTTAATAAATATTTATTAAATTGAATTGAATCAAGGAAACATATCAGCAAGCAGGTCAGGCGGGCACAGGGGTGAGGCAGAGAGAAGTCCTGCACATTTACTCTCTAGCCATATAATTCTGGACAAACCACTGAAGGATTTTAAGCCCTACTCTTGACATCGATAAAAGAGAGATCGTCATACTTTAACAACCAACCTTATCAACCTAACTCATTAAGAGGAAAGCAATTTAAAATAAACTTTAATTCCCTATAAAAATGTAAACATGCACTATTCTCAGTGCCCTCAAAAACAAACTAAAGACTTGCATCCAAACACACTTGGATGAATGTCTATCATTCCCCACAGTACAAGCCCTTCTTCTTCTTCTTCTTCTTCTTCTTCTTCTTCTTCTTCTTCTTCTTCTTCTTCTTCTTCTTCTTCTTCTTCTTCTTCTTCTTCTTCTTCTTCTCCTCCTCCTTCTTCTTCTTCTTCTTCTCCTCCTCCTCCTCCTCCTCCTCCTCCTCCTCCTCCTCCTCCTCCTCCTTCACTTTTTGGAGGGGAGAAGGTAGGGCAATTGGGGTTAAGTGACTTACCCAAGATCACACGGGTAGTTTTGTGTTAAGTGTCTGAGGCCAGATTTGAATGCAAGTCCTCCTGACTCCAGGGCCAGTGATCTATTCCATATGCCACCTAGCTGCTCCAATGTGAGCCCTTCTTAAAGCAGAGATTCTATGAGAACTACCAGCAAGCATGTTTTGATGCTAGTGTTTGGTCACTTGCCTTTGCTTCAGGGAGGCAGGCTACTACTGAATAAAGCATTCTTGGTCTCCACAGTTAGACTTCATGACTCAAGGACTTCCTCATCCACACTGTTGGAACCTAATACCTGGTTGATTATGGGAATGCATATATCTCACTCAGAAACTTACCATTCTGATCTAAACAAAGAGGCCATGCTTTGTTCACTTGTTTGTGAAATCAAGCTCACTCAAGAGGAGACTCATTTGTCTCTATCTGTGTGGATAAAGTGTAAGCAAACCAGGGAGCTGGTTTTAAAATGCTTAAATTACAAAGGATAGCTAACCCTGTTGAGAAAAGACCCTAAACAAGGCTTAATTTGGTTCCTGAATGAGTGTTCGGCTCTGTAGTTTCCCCTAGTGATCCTCTTAAGTATGATGCCCAGGGAAAAAAAGTAAGGGAACCTCAAAACCAGTGGTTTGGCTCCAGTTTACAAGATTCAACAGTGATGGGGGGTGAAGAAAGGATAGAAGGAAGGTTGGTTTTACACAACCCATCCATTCACCCAGGCTGCCCCACAAGATGCTTATCATGCTTCTGTCACACATAGCCTTAGTATTACCTCCTTGTGAATTGCTCTCATGGGATCCACTCTCTTGGGAAGAACTGGCAAAGGACTTAATTTCATAGACGCTTACTATAACCCAAACATAACTTGACTCATTGATGAGGAATGGTTTTAAAATAAAACATCTGGACTGAAATGTAGACAAATCCTTAGGGAGAGGTAGATAATAATATAGTTTCCAGGTCTATTGCATTTAAAATTTACAAATCACTTTGCTTATTGCAAACAAATGGTAGGTAGTGTACTTTTATTTTTTTCTTTTTCTTTTTTTTTTTTTTTGCTTTTTGGAGGGGGAGTATAGGGCAACTAGGGTTAAGTGACTTGCCCAAGGTCACATGGCTAGTTTGTGTGTGTGTGTGTGTGTGTGTGTGTGTGTGTGTGTGTGTGTGTGTGTTGTGTCTGAGACTGGATTTGAATTCAGGTCCTCCTAATTCCAGGGCAGGTGCTCTATTCACTGCACCACCTAGCTGCCCCAATTTTTTCTCTTTTAAGGATGGATTAACTGAGACTCAAAAAGAAACATCTTACTTGGAGTCATATCATACTTCATCTTCATATGCTATCAAGTCATTCACTGAGGCCACCATGGCATCTTCCTGCCACTATTCCCATGATTTTTTGAACCTAAATCAGCGTCCTCCACATGAGACCTCTAGAATTCATGTGACCATCACTGGAAAAAATTTCAATCCCCTAGTTGTGAGCTGATCCAACCATTCTGGAGAGCAATTTGGAACTATACCCAAAGGGCTATAAAAATGTACATACCCTTTGACCCAGCAATACCAGTTCTAGAGCTGTATCCCAAAGAGATCATACAAGTGGGAGGAGGGCCTGTATGTACAAAAATATTTATAGCAGCTCTTTTTGTGGTGGCAAAGAATTGGAAATCAAAGGGATGCCCATCAATTGAGGACTAGCTAAACTAGTTGTGGTATATGAATGTAATAGAATACCATTGTGCTATAAGAAATGAGGAGCAGACAGACTTCATAATAACCAAGAGAGACTTATATAAACTTATGCTGAGTGAGGAGAGCAGAACCAGGAGAACATTGTACACAACTGCAGACACATCGTATCTGTGATGACTAACTTCAATAGACTGGGCTCCTCTCAGCAATGCAAGGTTAGAAGACAACTCCAAAAGACTCATGATGGAAAGGGACATCCACATCCAGAGAAAGAACTATGGAGTCTGAATGCAGATTGAAGCAAACTACTTGCTCTTTCCTTTTGTGTTTTGTTTTGTTTTGTTTTGTTCCTTCTTTCTCGTCATTGACTGCATTGGTTATAACTCTTCTTTACAACTTGCCTAATGTTTAATGCAAAGGTATTTGTAGATCTTAGATTGCATGCCGCCATGGTGGGGGGGGGGGAGAGGAAGGGGGAGAAAATTTGAAACTCAAGGGACTATGTAACTGAATGTTGTAAACTAAAAATAAATAAATTTTTTAAAAATTACAGTCCCCTAATCTTCTGATCTACTGCCCTGGGGTCCAGGCATTTTCATTAGTGAATGAGGAAGAGCAAACTTATATATTTATTTATGTTTAGTTGCCCTCAGAGCCCAGATGAAGCAATGCTTCCAGCAATCTGTCTCACCATCTCTCTTCCAATGCATATCTACATCCTCCCACCACCTCTACTTTCCTACTTCTTGCTCTGTGCACAGTAATAAAATCAATAGGACAATTGATTCGGGAAGTGTCCATTGAGTGCCCCATGGATCAATCCACCATCCCTGTGACTCTTCAGACACTCCCTTAGCCAACCACCATTCCCCTATGTGTATTGTCTCCCTCTATTGGAATTTAAGCTCCATGAGGGCAGAAACTGTCTTACTTTTTATACTTTATCCCCAGTGCTTGAGATATTGCCTGGCACATAGTAAGTACTTATCAAATGCTTTTTCAGCAGCTAGGTGGTGTAAAGGCTACAGTGCTGGGCCTGGAGTTAGGAAGATTCATCTTCCCCACTTCAAATCCAGACAGACATTTATTAGCTGTATGACCCTGGGAAAGTCATTTAATCCCTTTTTGCCTCAATTTCCTTATCGGTAAAATCAACTGGAGAAGGAAATGGCAAATCATTCTAGTATCTCTGCCAAGAAAACCTCAAATATTACTAGCTATGTGACCTTGAGCAAGTCACTTAACCCCAATTGCCCTGCTTTTCCCCTCTAAAAAGATAAAAAAAGAAAAAGAAAAAACCCCAAGTGGGGCCACAAAGAGTTAGACATGACTCAATAACCACAAAAAAATGCTTTTTCATTCATTCTAGGTACAACAACTAGACTAGACCACATTCTACGTTCATACCCCATTCAGCAGTCTATCCAGTGTCAGAGCTGAGATGAAAGCCTAGATCTCCTGAATTAAATGCATTACATGATGATGTTTCACATAGCCCAGGTGCACTGGATCCAGGATCTTAACATCTCTTCCCACACACCCCCAACAGTGTTCGGATTATACCCCTCTACTCACTCAAGTGCCTATCAGATTTAGTGCCTATGAGATTTCTAGTGACCAAAGCTATAACCCCACTACAAAAAGTCCACTGAGATCTAAAGCTCAAGCAAGAGTCAGGAGACCAGTGTTCCATTCCCACCTCTGACATTGACTTTTATTAATTTATCTAACAAATGCCTATTTTATATAAGACCATGTGCATGACACCAAGAAGGAAAGAAATGTTAATAAGACATAGTCCTCGCCACAAGGAACTTGCCATCTATTAGAGGAGATAAGAAATGGAAGTACATAATTCTACTCCAGAAAGAAACAGGCTTGGACCCAAATCCCAACTCTGCTACTAATTAACTTTATGACCTTAATTCAGTTATTTAACTATGCTACGTGTCAATTCCCTTTCAATAAGATAAGGGGCCTGAACTAACCTAACTCTGAAGCTTGCTACTTATGGTAAATTAGGCACTTCTCTCAGCCTCATTTTCCACACCTATAAAATGAAGGCAAGGATGAAGTAGATGACTTCTGAGGTCCCTTCCAACCCTTTATCTATAATACTTAAGAACAGAAAAATACTATTCAAAGGATGTGATATCCCTGGAGTCAGAAGGACCTGAGTTCAAATCTGGCCTCAAACACTTAACACAAAAACTAGCCATGTGACCTTGGGTAAGTCACTTAATCCCAATTGCC